>OFHU01001767.1:0-730000 GCA_900245905.1 Lacerta viridis | reverse complement strand
CAATTATATAAGCAATTATATAAATTTCATTAAATAAATAAATAACATATCGGTAGATAAGGTTAAAACTAGAATCAAGTGGCTGCAAAGCCCTCTCAGCATAAAAAGATCTTCAAGAGGTGCCTGAAACTCCAAAGTGAGGGTGCCTGCCTGCTGGATCACAGCTGGAAGAGAGTTCTGCAGATGGGACTGGTGACTGTAAATGCTCAACTTCTAGTTGAGATCAGTTGGGCCACTGTAACACAGAGAAGACTGAACAGTGCTCCTCGGGATTATCTCAGTTGGAATATAAGGACACAAGAGGTCCTCAAGGTATCCCGGGTCCAAGTAGTTCAGTGCTTTGTATGCCAACCCAAAACCTTGAATATGGCTTGAAAACATAAGGGCAGCCAGTGTAGATGATCTAGCAGATGTCTGCCTCGTCAGCAGCCTCAGCTGTTGGAACCTGCAAAAGCTGGAGCTTCTGAACGAGGCCTAAGGGCAGCTCCACAGAGACAGCATTCTAGTAAACCAGTCATGAAGTGGCATCACATGACAAGTAGGGAAGTGTGTCCCACGTGCCCTTTTCCATTAACATCTATATTTTGCCTTCACTTTCATTCTAGCTTCACCCTTTTCTTCAGACAATCTCATTTAATAACAGTGCTGGGGACACAATATCTTTAAATGAGAATGGTGTGTTGGCAGCTGGCTTTGATATTATAAACTGGGTTACTTTCCCAAACAAATCTTTTAACAGAGTGAAGGTAGGAAGGATGGATCCACAAGCACCGGGCAGAGAGTTCACTATTAATGAGGATATTATCACCTGGCACAGCGCGTATAATCAGGTAGGATATCAAAGTAGTTCTAAGGCATATTGAGAATGCTGGGTAAATTCTATACAACATCCTTGAACTTCTGGACTTACCCCTTACAAAAAAATAATAATTATGCGCATACGAATCTTGCCAACAGTTCCAGGATCTATGCTCTTTTCCCTGTTGAATTCATACAAGGAACAAGCCTTAACAAAAATAATAATATACAGTACATTTCAATTTGCTTTTTTGTAATTTTGTGAGCACAAACTTAATGTGTTAGACATTTCATTTTAACGAGAAAGTGATTGGCTTTTCACCAGCTAGCATGGTGTTGTGATGAGAGTGTCAGACCAGGACAGGGGAGACCCAGGTTCAAATCCATCCAAGCCATGAAGCTCCATTTGTTACCTTGTGCTAGACACCGAACACCTCAGCCTTCTGCTGAAGGGGGTTCATTAACCTTGTTGGAGTCTACATCTGCATATTGAACTGCAAAATCTTTGAAATATCCAAGCAGGCACTATCCAGTGAGGCTATCAACACCTCTTTCTGCAGGACTTTATTAATAGGGGCAGGAAATCTCAGGTCCAGGGGCTAATTGGGGCTTTTGGAGCTTTCTTTCTCCAACCCAACCCGCTCACTGGCTCTACTGCAGTTTTCTGCTTGGCTGGAATGTGTCATTGAACTCTGATAAGGCCCCTTATTTGGATGAAGTATGGAAAAGTTGGTATGTGTGTATATTGTACAAAGCTAAACAAAGTCTCCACCCACCAACAGCACGTGCCCTCAGAAGGCTGCCCAGAAAGGAATGCAGTCCTTTGGCTGAAGGAGGTTCCAATCCACACCCCTGATATAAAGTTTCAGTCAGATCCAGGCTAGTGCTTCTAGGCAGTTCTCATATGCAGCCTAAACTTGCATCTCCATTCAAAGGGAGCTGTCTGTGGTCCTGGTCTTTATTTCTGCTCTTTATTATTTGTGGATTCCAGCTAGGAACAACATCTTTGTAAATGGCAATGCCATGAAGTGAACCTGGTTTCATTATGTACCAATGTGTAGTGCTAAGCTATGATTCCTCCCGAAAATACAATCTCTCTCTCTCTCTCTCTCTCTCTCTCTCTCTCTCTCTCGTGTGTGTGTGTGTGTGTGTATGTGTGTGTAGGTTCTGCCTCTTTCTTTGTGCAATGACAACTGCCATCCGGGCTACAGAAGAAAAAAGAAGGAAGGACGGCCATTTTGTTGCTATGATTGTGTTCCCTGCCCAAAAGGGAAGATGTCTGACAACAAGGGTAGGATGTGAAATGCTCAGTGCAGAAAAGCATAGTAGGATAAGCAAAATAACTCAGTTCTAATTGATTTCAATCAATCCTTCCTTCCTTCCTTCCTTCCTTCCTTCCTTCCTTCCTTCCTTCCTTCCTTCCTTATTTTATTTTTATTAGATTTATTTCCCATACTTCCCCATAAGGTCTCAGAACAGGTTCCAACAAACTTTATAACACAGGTAGGGACTCCCAGGCCTTTAAAAACAAAAGGTGAAGGGTCTCTGTGTGGTTAAGTCTAGTCAAACTTGACTATGGGGTGCAGTGCCCATCTCACTTCAGGCCAAGGGAGCCAGCGTTTCTCCACAGACAGCTTTTCCAGGTCATGTGGCCAGCATGACTAAACTGCTTCTGGTGCAACAGGAAACCATGGCGAGTGCCAGAGTGCATGGAAATGCTGTTTACCTTCCCGCCACAGTGGTAGCTATTTATCTACTTGCATTGGTATGCTTTCGAACTGCTAGGTTGCCAGGAGTTGGGACAGAGCAACAGGAGCTCGGCCCGTTGCGTGGACTTGAACACACTTAATGTAACTTTAACAGAAAAACAATGAGATTTCTTCATATTTTCCATTTGCCTGTTATACTTTCTGCCACTTAGATGATAACTGAATCATAATTTGCCTTTAGAATTTAATAATTCTGTTGTTTATTGCCCTCTGTCAGCACAAACAGCAGGATCTTTGAATTATGTCAAGACTAACAGATGTATTGTGGCATATACTTTAGTTGGCCAGACTCCTCTTTGCTCAAAGCCAGTTCAGAAATAATTCTAAGAAAGCTGTGTCTTTATTTGTTCTGATTTCTGACCTGCATTTTGAAGGATCCCTGAGGGAGTTGCCCCATGATGATGCTTCATGCTGATTGTATAGGCATAACCAGACTCTGGACATTTTCTAACTGACATGTTCAATTAGCGTAAAGATTTATGCTTGTACCAAAGAACTTACCCCATCCTCCCTCCTCCCCATGTACCCTACATCAAATCTTGGGAATTCCCACAACCCTCTGGATCAGATCTGAGGAAACCACAGGGAGAAGAAAAGGTGGAAGTCCTATTGTGCAAGAGTAAATCTTTACACTGATCAAACGAGTTTGTTGGATTCTGCCTTTGAAAGGAAACCTAGTTGTTTCCTTCAGAATGGAATAAAACAATTATGGCATGTTATGAGGGCAAAACAGTTATGGTATGTTGGAGTTAAAGAGATCATATCCCTTCATTTCTCTGTCCATTCCACCCCCCAGACATGGATGACTGTTTCGCTTGTCAAGAAGCTTTGTATCCAAACTCCAATAAAAATGGATGCCTTCCAAAGGATCTACACTTCCTATCTTTTGATGAACCTTTGGGCATCAGCTTGGCCATTTTGGCTCTGACTTTTTCTGCATCCACAGTTCTGGTGCTTGCAATCTTCATCAAACATAGGAAGACTCCCATTGTCAAAGCCAACAACGAGAACCTCACCTACACTCTTCTCATCTCCCTCCTGCTCTGCTTCCTCTGTTCCTTGCTATTCATTGGCCGTACCCAGCTGCTGACTTGCTATCTACGACAAACAGCTTTTGGAGTAGTCTTCTCCATGTCCATTTCTTCCATCTTGGTAAAAACTCTCACTGTGGTTCTGGCTTTCATGGCCACAAAGCCTACATCCCAGATAAGGAAATGGATTGGGAACCGGTTTTCAGTCTCTCTTGTTCTCTGCTGCTCAGGTATTCAAGCAAGCATTTGTATGATATGGCTATGTGCTGACCCTCCTTTCCCAGATTTGGACACGCACTCCTTGCCTGAAGAAATCATAGTGGAATGCAATGAAGGATCAACCAACATGTTCTACTATATTCTTGGCTACATGGGATTGCTGGCTTTTGTCAGCTTCACTGTAGCTTTCTTTGCTCGGAAGCTGCCGGATACTTTTAATGAAGCCAAGTTCATCACCTTCAGTATGTTGGTGTTTTTCAGTGTGTGGGTCTCTTTTGTTCCAACTTATCTAAGCACCAAAGGGAAATACATGGTGGCTGCAGAAATTTTCTCCATCTTGGCCTCCAGTGCTGGGTTGTTGGGCTGCATCTTTTTCCCCAAACTATACATAATTATTTTGAGGCCTGAACTGAACAGAAGAGAGCAGCTAATAAGGAGTAACAAGAAGAAAATAAACATCTGAAACTATTACTGGTATAGTATTATGAAATTGTAATGTTAACTGGAAAGTTAATATGAGAATGTGGATTTACAACTTTTGGGGTTTGGTTCTAGTTACATTAATATCAATAGGATTGAAGTGCGATTCACTTTGTCTGGCTCCAACCCAAGTTCTCTTCATTCTAGGGATGAACAAATCTGTTATTTGTGGTTCCTCTCAGTTTCTCATTTTTCACAACATTCCCATATCAGTTTGCAAAGTCCTCATAACAATTCGTCAGTGTTTAAGTTTTTGTTTCTCTTAATATGCACATTTTTGGAAGCTTAATAAAATGCACTTTTATATGCTATTCTCATGAATGTACACATTTTTTGCACAAATGTTTTTGGTTCGAGAACTACATTGAAACATTTGGAGAAGTACTGATTTCAAAGGAGAGCTGTGTTTTGGTTCATGTATTGCTTTGGTAAATGCAAATTAGGAACATTAAAATGTGAGCCAAACCAAATTTCTCTCTCATCTTTACTCCATGTCTCACATAATCTTTACTGTGCAAAAGAAAAATCATTAAAATTTTGTCACTGGGCCAATATGTGTTCCAGATGTCTAACCTAAAGCTCCATCTGCAACTCTTCAATATGCATTAGGACATTAGCCATATGTTGTCACTGGCTTTCTTCTAAAACAAAATTTAAATGAGATGTGGAAGCTTATCCACCGGCAGAATGAATATAAGTAAAAAATAAAATCAAAATCAAAAGACTATCAATATTTTCCTTCTAATTGAGAGAACTTACTGAAAGAAACTGGGAATGTTGAAGTACCATTATATCCCCCCAAAAAGAAAAACAAAAAAATACTGGCTGGATTGGTTTTATTTTTCTTTGTTACAGTTTCTGTTGTAACTCTGCATCACAAACATGCAATAGATAGATAGAACCCCTAGTTAAATACCTGGCAGCTAATGGTTAGCAGGTGCCATATCAACATGGGCAATACTGATCAAGATGGACCAATGGTCTGGCTTACAGCAAGACAGCTTCCTATTTTCATAACGTTATTCTGAGCACAACGGTTGGGAGAAAATTCATTCCCTATGCTTCTATAAATGATTAGATGTGATAGCTGGCAAATCCAGAAGGAAACCATGGTAAGAAAAAAAATACTGGATGCAGGAAAGGTCAAGAGTGCTTCAGAAAGAGGGTGGGCCTGCTCATCAGGTATATTGGAAGGGTGCTATATATGGTGCTCCAATAGGAAAATCTCTCAAATCCCCATATTTGCACATGCTGAACTGTTTTGCAGCTGAATATTCCCCCCCCCCAAAATTGAATCGTTATTTTTAATTACCCTCTGGGGCATTCAACAGCAGCAAGCATTCCCCAGAGTTTTGACACCTTTGTCTACAATTTTCAGAAAAGGTCGCTAGGATGTTCACAGAGGACTCATAGACCTCTATTGCAGGGGGCTCATCCAATTTGTTGCACAAGGACATTCCATGGATTACCACCTGTGTGGTTCAAGGGCAGGAAGAGCAAGCAGGTAGGCAACAAAGGCAGAGGAGCCCCTATTGCATCACTGACTTTTTGTTACATCAGACTGCTTTGATATGGTTGATGTGCAGGCCTCAAGGAATGTGGGCAGATGGGGAATGCATCTCCTGAAACCAATCTCCAATTTATTTAAAATATCAAGAACAAATGAGAACCACAGGAAAATGTGGCATGGCTTGCAACTGTTCAGGAACATAGAAAGCTGCTTTGTGGAAAGTCTGACCATTGGTCTAAATAGTTCTAGAACATAGAAAAGTCTGGCCCATTGGCCTAAATAGTTCTGTGTTGTCTACACTGAGATGCTGAGAATTGAACCTGGGAACTTCTGCAAGCAAAGCAGATGCTCCACCATTGATTATAACCCTTCCCCATTCACACAGTGGATCCATGATTCTTTATTTCTTTGAATAAAAAGTTAGCTTCACTGACAAGAAAGCCCTGCATCTTTCATGCTGACCTGCCTATGACTCCAGCTCTGATAGCAGGTTAGTTTCCACACACACTCACAGACCCCTTTCTATCCTCCATCCAGGCATCCAAAATGCATTGTCAGAATTCAAAGAAACATTCTTGCCAGGCAAAAACATTCTGTGCATGAAGCAGAGCAAATGAAGGGCATGGCCTAAGGAGGTGTGTGTTTCTCGGGGAGCGTTCCAAAGGCCAGGCAGAAAGGCCTAGAGGGTCACATTTAGCCTTAGGTCTGAAGTTCCATACCGATGAGCTGATGGTGAAATTCTGGATGACAGGGTGAAGAAAGACCATTTCTGAATGCTCCCACCCAAGTATCAAGGAGGGACAATGCACAAACATTTAGCATTGTGTCTAATGTTAGTCATACTTGAAATAGACCTGTTGAAATTAATAGTGATGACTAATTTAGGGCTATTGATTTCAATGGGTTCCCTCTGAGTATGACTAATGTTGAAGGAAGCCCTTTCCCTGAAGTAGTATGTGTGAATTCCATTTCTGCTAGTGAAAATAACGCTGCTGCCATCTTGATCATGACTGCTTTTTTAAATTGCTCAGTTTTATTGCTTCATTGGAATGTTGTTGAATGCAATTCATGGCAGAGTTGAAAACACATCAAACAGCCTGGAAGAAAGGGTCATGAAATAACAAGTTTGAAGGTTTTATTTGTATATACAGGTGAAACTCGAAAAATTAGAATATCGTGGAAAAGTCCAATTTATGTAAGCAATTGTTTTCATTAGCTACTGGAGTTTAATATATGAGATAGACTCATGACATGCAAAGCGAGATATGTCAAGCCTTTGCTTGTTATAATTGTGATGATTATGGTGTACAGCTGATGAAAACCCCAAAGTTGAAATTGTTAATTTGGGGTTCTCATCAGCTGTACGCCATAATCATCACAATTATAACAAATAAAGGCTTGACATATCTCGCTTTGCATGTCATGAGTCTATCTCATATATTAGTTTCACCTTTTAAGTTGAATTACTGAAAGAAATGAACCTTTCCACAATATTCTAATTTTTCGAGTTTCACCTGTATGTCATTTTCAATACATCGGAGATGGGGCAGTATTGGATACATCTTCTTGAGATTGGTACTAAATTCATCTGGGTTTTTAAGCCGAGGACAATTTTGATTTTTTTCTTCCCACTTCTGAGAAAATGCATAATCTGGCAGGTGACAGTAGAAGAGATGGGAGCAGGAAGTCCCTGGGGTCTACACAGAGACTATGGAGGAGGAAGCCAACAGGTAGTGCCCCCCTGGACTCATTGTGAAGTTGGAAGGGAGGCACGTGGAGGCTGGCTGAGGGCAGACTGTGGTTGGTGGGACAGTGCCCCATTCCTCCTCATGGACTAACCTCCAGCACATCTCACTGGTTCTTTCTTAAGGGAGATGTGAGTTCAAATCCCAACTCAGTCATACTGTGCCCACTGGGTTATGTAGAAATATATAAATAGATTTTTAAAAATGTCCAGTAACACCTTCTGTATCTGAAGAAGTGTGCATGTACACAAAAGCTTATACCAAGAACAAACTTAGCGTCAGACCAACACGGCTACAAACCTGAACCTGGGTTATGTAGGTTATTGTCCTTGGACCATGCTAGCTCACAGAGGTGTTGTGAAGATGAGATGGGGAGGGAACATTGGAGGTCCTTGAAGGGTTCTGATACAAAACAAATAAAACACACCAATATTTACTAGCATCAGATCTTCTCCCAAGTGGGGTGGGGGAAGCCCAACATATTATGCAGCAGATAGGTCTTTCAAAACAGCTTCTAAGCCTCTTCGATTTTTAATTACCCCATTTGGGACCGCACAGCAGCCAGTACACTCTTTCCAGGTTGCTAGCATCCAAGTTTAGTCACATAGGGTGGGAACCAAAGACATCTGTTGCAGGAGGAGTATATAAAAGGAAACTCTGAGATATGCCACCTCTTTGCTTCAAAATTGTCTGGAAGAAATTTGTGGAAAGTGCTCGTTCTTACTCGTATTCTCAACATTCGCAATTGCATGGAGGATTCCCACACCCCTCTACTCAGGTTCTCAGTTTTTCCTCACCACCATCCACCCCCCATTGAATCCTGGAGATAGTCACCATCCAACCATCCATCCAACTCCCCCCCCCTCTCTTTCTCCTTTTGTCCACCTAGATGTGCCACAAAACTTGGAGAATGCAGGATTGCCTTGGAATAGTGTGTTGATAGCAGAGATTGAAGGAGGTATGGACACTGGATTGCCTTCTGTTGTTATGAAAGTGACCATGGTAGTTATTTCTAGCAGTGCCACGACTCTTGCATCCAGTCATTTTGTTATCATAGTTATCAGCACAATACTGTTACAGAAGTAAATCCCGCTGAGTTCTGTGGTAAGTTGATTTAGGATTGCAAACTGTCTCTTCTTCTTGACCCTGCAATGGGAATTCATTTTTATTTCTTTATTATTGTTTTTACCCTGTATTCTACTTTGTGAACCACCCTGAGATTTTATGATGCAGGATTGTTTATAAAATAATAATAATAATAATAATAATAATACAGAATTTGTAGCATTTATAGTCATAATTTAAGTTGTTGTTAATGGGATTTTGGATCTGTTTTCCATTTGCAGCTCCCAAAGTGACTTGCAAGCCAGAAAGACCAACAAACACAATTAATAAAAATAGGAAAAACTATAAGAATGATAACAGTAGAATCCTTAGCATGTAAATTCCAAAGTGTCGTTGAACACAACAGGACTATGCAGACTTCTTTGAGCTGAGGCCCATTTAACAGAGTGAGACATACTTCTGAGGAAACATACATAGAACTGGGCTTTATGGACAGCAGAAGAGAACATCACCATTTCTACCATAGTAGTAACTCACTTGCTAAAAATACATAAATCCCCCACCTTTAATAAAAAAAAAAACCTTAAAAAACCCCTGATAAACATTTATCTGCACCTGAAACTCCAGTAATGAGGAAACCAGATCTGGTCATTGCTGTGCCCGATATTATGGATAGTCTTAGTTGCATGCATCCCAAAATTCTGCTAAACACAGAACTTGACACCCTGAAAAATCTCAGTTGTCATTCACAATCTAGTTTCTAGATCTTAATACTGTAAATATATGCTTGAAATGCTTGGTGGCATATCAAAGGTGATATTCTGCCGTCAGGGACTAGGTTTCTGCACTCTGTATAGTCTTACCCAAACTCTTTATGCACAGCAGAAACAAAAGGAGTGCGTTTGTGTGTGTTGGGGGGGGGGGTGTAAATCAGCAAACTCATTAATCTGCCTAATTCAGGTATAGTGTTGTTTTAAACAGAGTCTTTATCTTAAAGAGATGAATATCACTTTGAAACAGTTTGTTGCATGCAGTAACTTGGGAATAAAACAGAAGAGATAGGACTAAGAAGTATTGGATGATATTATTCACAGCTCCAGATGGGGTTAGTTAGATGTGATTGCAGGACAGGTCCTCCCATAAGGCAAAGTGAGGCAGCCTGATGAAAGGGTGTAGCACTCATTCTACCCAATGATTATCATTGAATCCCCTACATTTCCTGCTCCATATCTCTTAAGTTCTCCTGCGCCCCTCAGATTTGGTGGACGATATTGCCCCACCACCAGTGCTGAAACAAGATTCAATGGCCAGCTCAGTCGGATTCTGCACATGGTATGGGGGATGCCCTCATGTCCTTCCCATCAGGCCACAAAATGTATTGGGTTGTCTCTATGAGCATGGGCTGAAGGAATGTTACCACCTTGTGCCATTTCTCTCTTTCTCTCCTACTAGAATCAGCCCTCATCATGAATGGAAGCACGATTTCAGAGTTTATTTTGCTGGGCTTCTCTGCCTCCCGCCCTTCCCAGCTCTTCTTTTTTGCCATGGTGTTTGCCTGCTACACCATCGTCATTCTGGGCAACCTCATGATCATAGTGACTGTGATGTCTGAGACACAGCTACAACACATCCCCATGTACTTCTTTCTCGCCAGTCTGAGTCTTGCGGACATGTCCCTCAGCTCAGTAGCTGCTCCAAAGCTAGCTGCAGATCTGTTGAACTGTGGCCATACTATTTCGTATGGGGGCTGCATGGCCCAGATCTTCTTCCTCCATGTCTTTGGTGGTGCAGAGATGCTCCTCCTCACCCTCATGGCCTATGATCGCTATGTGGCCATCTGCCACCCACTAAGGTACACAGTCATCATGAGTGGCCAATGCTGCCTCAGGCTTCTCATGCTCTGCTGGACAGGGGGCCTCATACATTCCACTATCCAGATGGTCTTGATTGCCTACCTACCATTCTGCGGGCCCAATGTCCTGGACAACTTCTTCTGTGATATCCCAGAACTGATCAAGCTGGGCTGTGCGGACACATATGCCTATGAGATCCTCATGGTAGTCAACAGCAGCTTGCTAACTCTGCCATGCTTTCTGGCCTTGCTCCTTTCATACATCACAATCCTGACCAGTCTCTGTGGCCATTTCAGACAAGGCAGCGGGAAGGCTCTGTCCACCTGCAGCTCCCACCTGACAGTGGTCTGCCTCTTTTACGTGCCCTGTGCTATTGTGTATCTCAAGCCCTTCTCCAGCTCCCACATCAACAAGCTGGCCTCCGTGTTCTATGTGGTGGTCACCCCTGCCCTCAATCCCTTCATCTACACCCTGAGGAACCAAGAGGTAAAGGAAGCCATGAGGAAGTTGAGGCGCAAGTGTGGACTCTTCCTGGTGCCTCAAAGGAAGCAAATGTGTCAAAGGAACTGTTGTACTTAAGAGACATCATAACCAATCTGACTTCAAACAAATGGAGCACCACTTACGAGCATTCATTTTGCTTCTGAAATGCATATACAGTGGTACCTCGGGTTACAAACACTTCAGGTTACAAACTCCACTAACCCGGAAGTAGTACCTCAGGTTGAGAACTTTGCCTCAGGATGAGAACAGAAATCGTGTGGCGGCAGCACAGCGGCAGCAGGAGGCCCCAATAGAGAAAATGCACCTCAGGTTAAGAACCGTTTCAGGTTAAGAACGGACCTCTGGAACGAATTAAGTTCTTAATCTGAGGTACCACTGTAATCATATTGAAAGGCATCTGAGGCAGCTTGTCCTTCCTCCTTCAGTACTCTACCAGCCTTGTTTCCTCCTCTTCCCCATCAATCTCAGTCCTATCCTTATTTATCTGTTCAACTTGTCCTTCTTTAGCTTCATTCATACAAGTACCGTACTCTACCAAACTTTTTTGCTTGTTTTCCAACCCTTTTTCATTCTATTCAAGTTCCATCCTATTCCTTACTGCAAAAATAAAATAAAATAATTGTTTTTTTGGTCTGTGTTTTAATGTTAGTTACTTGCGCAGTGTCACTTCCTTTATTTCTCCCTCTCTGCACAAATCTTGACCCTAGTTGGTTATGTTTGTGCTACATCAAGCAGAGCTACAGTCCCTGGAGTAGTTTAACAATCAATACAACTTCCCAAGGAATTTTCACTCTGAGAAGGAGTCTCTTAGCGATTCTAAGCACTCCTAATGAACTATAGTTCCCAGGATTCTTGGAGGGGGAGTCATTACTGTTTATAGTTGTATGATACTACTTTAATAAGGGGACACTGGAGGCGCTGTGGGTTAAACCACAGAGCCTAGGTCTTGCTGATCAGAAGGTCGGCGGTTCGAATCCCCGTGACGGGGTGAGCTCCTGTTGCTCGGTCCCTGCTCCTGCCCACCTAGCAGTTCAAAAGCATGTCAAAGTGCAAGTAGATAAATAGGTACCGCTCCAGCGGGAAGGTAAACGGCATTTCTGTGCGCTGCTCTGGTTCACCAGAAGCGGCTTAGTCATGCTGGCCACATGACCCGGAAGCTGTACGCTGGCTCCCTCAGCCAGTAATGCGAGATGAGCGCCGCAACCCCAGAGTCGGACACGAGTGGACCTAATGGTCAGGGGTCCCTTCACCTTTACCTTTACGACTTTAATGGTATAGGGTAGGTGACATTTACATGGCTGGACTGTTACCTGCTGCACAAAGTTAAGAGTCATATCCATGAGTGCACCCACTCTGTGCCTTTGCCAGCACCCATCACTGACACAGGGCCCCTAAAAGGGAGGAATATGAAAGCTGGAATGGAAAAGTTTCCCCACCTGTTCTCTACACCATCCTCTTTAGTTGTCCTTCCCAGCTCATGGAGATTGCTAGATGATCAAGGGCTAATGATAAAGCTGCTCTGTAGGAGACAAAGCTCAACATTCCAGGTTGTTATTAGCATGTTTGCTGTATCATGGTCTTGTTTGCCTGCCTTCTTCATATAAAACCTTAATGATGTGGAAAGCAGGTATAAAATGCCGTCCGTCTAGATCAGGGGTCAGCAAACTTTTTCAGCAGGGGGCTGGTCCATTGTCCCTCAGACCTTGTGGTGGGCCGGACTACCGTATATTTTGGGGAAAAAAAATGAACAAATTCCTATGCCCCACAAATAACCCAGAGATGCATTTTAAATAAAAGCACACATTCTACTCATGTAAAAACACCAGGCAGGCCCCACAAATAACCCAGAGATGCATTTTAAATAAAAGGACACATTCTACTCATGTAAAAACACCCTGATTCCCGGACCGTCCGCAGGCTGGATTTAGAAGGCCATTGGGCTGTATCCGGCCCTCGGGCCTTAGTTTGGGGACCCCTGGTCTAGATCCACAAATATTTATGTGTTACAGGCAGATGTGACTGGCCAGGACCTTTGATGACCCATAACCTCTCACTTCAACTATTTAATCTATTTAAAGATGAAAGGTACTGCGAATTCTCTTCCTTCTCTAGGCCTTCCTTTATAGGCTGGGGGGGTTACACCCACACACCCAGCAACACCTGCAAACAGTGAGTATTGAGCATCCAGGATTGATTATGGGTTCTGTTGGCATAGAATATAAAACATTCAAAGTGACTGACCTAGCTTTATATGTATTCCAGATTCTTAATATGGCACATCCAATAAAGTCCACATTTACTTTGTTATACCACATGTATCCATGCCATCCGAACCTTAAACCAGGTCCTTCTAATTCCAAAAGTCTTTTATTACCCAGTGTCACCCATTCCTTCAACCGCACCAAACAACAGGCTGCAAAACACACCCTTAAATTAGGCAAGCCCAATCCTGAGCTTTTCTTTGCATCTTGCATAATTTGGAGTTCAGCTTTGGCCTTTTCCTCCTGCCGTACAAACTTAGATATGTCTTTTTGCCATTATTCAAATGGTGAGTCCATAGTCAAAATAGGTATTATTTGAAACATGAATGTCATTCTAGGCAAAACATTCATATTTATCACAGAAATCCTACCTAGCAATGTCAATTTTCGTTTCTCCCATCTTAAAGTATCTTTTTTTTATTTTCACCCCATGCCTTAACATAGTTATTTCTAAACAACATTCAATTTGCATTTGTCATGGTAATACCCAAGTATTTTACGTTTTTCTCAGTTTGAATCCATATATTCTCCATCAAAGAATTTTGATCTTATATTGTCATATTCTTTCTTAATATCTTCATTTTATGGTGAGTAGTCTTAAAACTCATTCAATTTATCCATCAGTCTCTTCTCCCTGTAACAGGTTTCCCAAAACTACCATCAAATAATCAGCTAAGGAATGTAGTTTGTAACTTTCTTTTTAAATATATAAACATATTGAAATATTTCAGGGATTATGTTTATTTTTTTAAAAAGGAACAGTAAGCACACAACTTATGCAGGAGTTTTGGGGGGTCACGCTTAAAATCAAATCATGTACAGTAAAGCACATTGAGTGGGGTGGCCAACGTCTTTACCCCACCCAACCATTTCTGCCCTCTTTCTAAGTGTTAATTTTATTTGTTTCCAAGCAAACTAAGCTGAATGTGCATCCGTTAAATGCACTTGTTGCGGGCTTACCGTAAATGGAACGGAAGTCAGTATTATTCAGTTGAATGGGACTTACTCACAGGTAAGAATGTACAGGGAACTTCACGCACCTGATTCCCTACAGATGTTTGGAACTCCAACTCCCACCAATCACAGTTCCCATCACAGCTAATGAGAGTTAGAATGCAAAAGGCTAGTGCCTAGAACTGCAGCCAAATTACTTGAGCTCTGGAAGATGTGAATTAATGATATCATGCATATATGTGTTCCATGTGTGAACCCAGTAGGTAATGGCTAAATAACTAGACAACATAGGTTATCTTCCAGCCCTCTGTGGAGATGCTAAGGATTGAACCTGCGACCTTCTGTATAGAATGCAGGTTCTGTGCCATTGACCCCTGTTCTCTCTTGAAATAGGTGGCACTGGGAGAATGTGTGCACAGTGAACAGGTCATCTGAAAGGGACTACACTCAACATTTCCAATGTGACTAGTGTGGAATGCAGAAGGATCAAGGGGCAACCCCATGGATGCTTTGTGGGAGGCTATGTAATCTCAACATTCCAGTTTGGCCTTAAACATGCTTGCTATGAGAGGGTCATGTTTGCCTGCCCTCTTCCTATAAAATTGTGCATACCTTATGATCTGGAAAGCAGCTATGAAATGCTGCCCATCGAGATCCAGAGGACCCTGTGTGTTATGGGCACGTGATTAGCCAGGGTCTTTCATGACCCATCTCTACAGCCACTCACGATGGCTATTTAAGCAAGTTCTGAAACCACTCTGCACACTAAGGAGAAGAAAGATGTTGCAAATCCTCTTATTGCTGGTGGCCTGCCTATGTGAGCAGGGGCTTTCGGCCCCAAATCCAAACGGTGAGTATTGAAGATCAGCCAGGGATTGGTAATAAATTCTTTTAATGTCTAGTGCAGGGATGGGAGGACTACACACACACACACACACACACACACACACAATTTTTTAAAGAGATAGTTAGAAAGACACTTCTTAAAAACCTAAAAACACCCTTAAAAGAATCAAGTCTTCAAAAAAGTTATATGATCTAAGAAAGTCTTTAAAAGAATCCCTTTAAAAGAATTTAAAAATTAGAAAGTAGCACCTTAGAGACCAACTGAGTTGTTTTAGGTAGACCAACACGCTTACCCACTTGAATCTCTCTCTATATATAGTTCTTCTTTTAAAGTCGTTTAAAGTTCTATATCGAAAACCACAATAAATGGTATTTCTTTACAATTTGCCATATAGAGTAAAATTAATCGCACAGATTCTGTCCACACCTTTGCTGTCCTACAACCCCAGACCATAACACTAACTGGATGCGTCATTGTAGTTATAATACATCCAGGAAACAAACCTTCTCAAATTCTTCTTTATACATACTTTATTCCATCACTACCAAACATGGATAGTTTGGTCTCATCATTCCTGAGAATAAATTTAATTCAGTACAGTTTGCTGCATTACAGGTGAAACTCAAAAAATTAGAATATCGTGGAAAAGTCATTTATGTAAGCAATTGTTTTCATTAGCTACTGGAGTTTAATATATGAGATAGACTCATGACATGCAAAGCGAGATATGTCAAGCCTTTGCTTGTTATAATTGTGATGATTATGGTGTACAGCTGATGAAAACCCCAAAGTTGAAATTGTTAATTTGGGGTTCTCATCAGCTGTACGCCATAATCATCACAATTATAACAAATAAAGGCTTGACATATCTCGCTTTGCATGTCATGAGTCTATCTCATATATTAGTTTCACCTTTTAAGTTGAATTACTGAAAGAAATGAACCTTTCCACGATATTCTAATTTTTCGAGTTTCACCTGTATATGCTGAATTAGCTTCTCTTTCAAATGATATATAAAATTTATGGATTTTTTGTAAAAAAAAATGACTGGTGTTATGAGCCATCAAACCTTAGTAATACAGTACAAGTTTTCATAATGTTTTTCACAATTTTGGCCACTAGTGTATATGGAGGTAGGTTTTTACAAGGATTCCCCACATCATTGCAGTGTTTGATGCAAATGTAACCGGTTGGACACATAGCATTAACAAAATAAAAAAAATAAAAATCACACAGCTTCTCGTGTTCAAAGGTGAATGTATTTGTGCACAATAATCAGGCGATATCAGAAGGCCTACAGAATGTTCAAGTACAAAAAAGAAGAAGTATGTCTGTTGGGGTAATTAATTGGAAGAGGAAATAACCCAGTCAGGCATGAGTTTCTCAATTCCTATGGAATGTTGACTGTATATTGAAGGGGTGGAGAATGGAAAACCATGCAGGAAAAGGAATGGAATGGAGTGTCCTGCAGGAGGGCATGCAGAAGACAGCATTGAAATGTTACATTAGCCTGATTTATAGCAGGTGACGTTTCTCTAACAAATATGCATTGGGAATAGGTTGGTGGAAGAACGCTGAACAACAGGTAACCAACCAACTGAGAGAGCTAACTAGCCATTTCTTTCTTTCTTCTAAAGAGCTCAATGGAATACTTCCCAAGAACAAAACTAAAGGAATTGATTTCTGTGGTGTGGATAAGTATTACTACATTATCCGTTCAGACCTGGGCTGCTACTTGAGATCTACTAATTTCAATCTAGGCGAAGATCTGGAGATATACGGTCTGCATAACTCTGTCCGTGGTGGAGACCACTACCTGGCCCATAAGGATGACTTATTTTATGTCATCAAGGGGAACTCTTACCGCCGAGTAACCAACCTGAACACTGACAGTCATAGTATAGTTTACACTCTCCATCCCAACTGCCAAAACGGGGACCATTACTTCTCCAACGATATCTACTTTTACATTATATTCAAGAAGAAGGGAGAGTACCGCCGTGTCACCGATATGCATCAAGACCTAAATGCCGTTCAGCATAAAATTGACCCAAATCTCAAAGACGGTCTGTATTACTGGGGGACCAAGGACAAAATATACCTTCTGAGACCAAATACTAAATGGGGAGTTGAGTATTACCGAGTCGATAACTGGTATAACAAAAACCCTACCACATTTTCCATACATAGTAGTGTGCTCAACTTCCTTCCTGGAGGGGTGTCTATTAATCTTGGCAAAGCTTTTGGTGTCTGGCAGTCTGTCAAGACCGTCAGTAATAGTGGTAAAATAAATATTACTTGGGAACAGCAAGTTGTCAGGAAGGTTGGATATGAGAAGAAAGAGACGCACAGCATGGAACACAACTGGAAAGTAGGTTCGAGTGTTACAGTTGGGGCAGATGGTCTCACTAAATTACTGTTGAAGGCACAAATTTCCATGACAGCTGAATATGGTGGGAAAAAGGTTGACACCACAGACGAAACATGGAGTCAAGCAACTGAAGTCACTGAAAAAATCAGCTTCACTCTTCCTCCGAATACCAACATTTATTTCTGGCAATACAAGCTGGGTTTTGGCAAAAGCGACGTATTGTACTGCCGTGACCTGGCTTTTACCGATAATTCTAACCCACCTTCTTTTGTCCCATTGCCACCGACAGCTGGTTAACCCAAAATAAAATACCAATAGGCTTCCAATTCTTTCCTCTGGTTAATGGTACTTTAAAATTGTCTCTCTTCAGGGTCTTCTATTTCACCATCTGTGTTTCTTCTTTACCTGCTTTCCAGACCCTTTCTATGAAACCCTCGAAAGCAGCTATTGGTCTACGTACACCAGGTGTGGGAAAAACCTTTGGCTCTCTGCAGATGTTTCTGAACTACAACTCCCCTCAGGCCCATCCATTCCCAGTGTAGCTAATACTGAGCTGGACGGATCAGTGATCTGACTCAGTATAAGACAGTTCTCTATGTTCCTAAATTCTAAAGCTCCAGAAATCAGAATGGAGTGAAAATCCATTACTTTTTAGGTGGGGTATGGCAGAAGTGGTTGCCGAATGCAAAGAAACCTCTTTTGAGAGGGTGGACTCTACCGAATGTTAGAAAGATAGCTGCAGTGGTTTTTCTACTAGGGCAGCTCTTCCAGTTTTGGGGTATGCCAGAAATGAATCACTTCATCTCCCCAAATATTTTGTGGGCTGTTGCCTGAAATGTGAAGAGCTGCTCTTCTGGGACTACCACGTCCTAAGCTAGTTTTGGGGATCCTTTAACCCACAGGCCTAATGCGGCTTAAAATACATCCTAATTCAGCCCACAAATCCATTTCCCAAAAGTTATGTGCCCCATAACTGAGGGCATATGTGGAAATTTTCACAAGCCAAAAAGTGGTTGGCTTCTGATATTTTCATTTCGTTGGTTACAGAGGAGTTCTCCTTGTCCTCTCCTCCTGGAAAACAAATTCCTGCAAGTAACTGAGCCTTAGTGCATTTTTGATCTTACATAGAAATCCTGCAGAGTATGAGACAACCATTTCCTGGCTGTATGCTAATGGCTGCAAAAGTGAACATGTAAAGTAGCACCAGTATTGATTATCTGCTATTAGGGCTCAACTAAAGTTCCCAGCAAATCTCACCCACTGTTTTCCTTTAAGAAGAAAAAAGAAAAAGTGATAATCATGCATGTATTTCTGAATACAAATAATCAGGGAGAAGATGAGCACTAGAAAATGTTCATCATTTTCTTTCTCTTTCAGATTTTAAAAGGTTTTCATAATTCCTTGATTTCATAATTTTCCATCAATATTTCGCTAATTCGAGATCCATTAAATTGTGTTTTGGAAATCATTATTTCTTGCAACTAGTGTCCTTCCTTTTATTCTGCTATTGATTTCTTTGAAATTTTGAATTCAAACAGAATGAAGTTGGCAGGCAGGAGACTCATGCTTCTGAATATCAGATCTGCCAGATTTCAGGGAGATTCGACAGAGGACATTCATTTGAGAGGAAAATGAATAAAGAGATGACATTGGATACACTTCTGTTGTCTGTGCAGAAAAGGGAGGAAAAATTCTGCCAGTCAGAACATTACTAGTCTCCATCAATGGTTGCTGGGTAGATTTTGCTTGGAAATATCTACTCAGAATCTTCTCAGCAACTACTGACAGAGAATGGATAACATTCCTATTTCTGAGAGTAAGAAGTGCTCATCAGTGGAACCTCCTCCATTGGACGGTTAGATGGTCATTAGTTGAGGAATCTCTAGTTGTAATTCCTGCATTGCACAGGGTTGAACTAGAATAGATGATGCCTGGGGCCCCTTCCAATTCTACAATTCTACAATTCTTCTTGTCACTTGGCAGATTATATTTATTCACTGTGGAATCAAAGGAAGTATACTGGAGTGCACCTCCCTTTTCCTGGCAAGTGTGGGGATCATTTTCAGCCACCTTCCTTTGTGAGCAAATTTGATAGTGGTGTGCAGGGCCAGAGCCCAAATTGGTGCAGTCAGTGACAAAGGGTGCAGAACAACATATGGGAATGTTATCTTTGTATGGTATGCTACCATCCAAACACCTCCACACACACTCTTTACATTATACATCCAAACAACCAAGAGGCCTTATCAATAATTCATTCTACGAAGGAAGTAGTGTGGAAGGCAGGGGCAGGGGGGAAGGCTCGAGAAGTGGAGTGTTGAAGGGAAGGGAAGGAAGCTTGGGAAACTTCAAAGGGCTGGATAGAGTAGCCTGGGGCCGGCGGGGTGTGTGTGTGTGTGTGAATAGAGCCTGAGGTTTCAACCCATTTCATTATCTCTTAAATTCGGAAACATTACTGATCTTGGCTTGATTGATTTCTCCTGGTGGAAGTTTTCCCAAACTGATGTCTTGTATCAAGGAAGGAATGTGTCATTGTGTCATACCTCTGCTGTACTTTTTTGCTGGGATGCATTAATAAAAGCAAGGTTGGTGTCTCTGAAGTTCCTGTGTTAAGTCTCACAGTTTTTCAGCCTGGAGTTTCAGCCTGTTTTGCCTTGAGACATTTCAGAAGGCCCTTCATCTGTTCCAACCCTGTGGAATGCATGTGTTTCTCTACCTTGGTTTCCTTTGCCTGGCAGGGAGGGAAACTGACTGGTGTGGCATATCAAGGTCCAGGAATTCCCAAGTTGCCCCCCCCCCGAGTACTGGTGCACAAAAGCAGGACAGCTATGCCCCCACCACCCCACTGGAAGGCTGAGGCCACAGTAGGAGAGGGGTGGGATACAGCTGGAGAAATATCTAAGTGGGAGTAGCACCTATAAGTTGGGGCTCAGTTCCACTGCCTGGTGGATTGGGCAGATCCTGACACCTGAGGTAGTCACCTCACATGGCCTAACCCTGTTTTAGGGCAGGTATGGTTCTATGCACCATTTGGGTTCTTTCAAAACATCAGAGACTTTGGATTCAAAGCTCTGCACTTACCAGACAACAGAATTGTTTTGCAACCATGAAGGTATGGTGAATATCTTCCTCTGCAGGTCAATGTGTCAGTGACATACTTGATCTCTGCCCGGTGGATGAATTTATTGGTCACAGGAGGGACATCCCTGAAACCGCAACATACATTTTTCAAATGTGATAAATCTTAAGCATGAGCCACTCATAAGAAACTAGTTTCGCTACCTTCTGCTGAAATTTCCCCTCTTTTCTTCCCTGCTTTCTCTCAACTGATTTTACAGCTTTTTGCTTTGTCTCTCATTTTCAGGATCTGCTCTTTGGCTGGGATTTCCCCTTTTATTGTTTATTAAACCAGTTAAGAACGTAAGAAGAGCCCAGTAGGATCAGCCACAATAGGTCAGCTTCCTGTTCTCGGAGTGGCCAACAGACGCCTGTCAGTGAATAATGGTGCATAAAACCATAGCCAGATGACTTGAGATAACTTGAGTTCTTGAAGAAGTGAATTAATTATATCATGCATACCTATGTCCCATCCCTGAAGCCAGAGAGTTATGGTTAACACACAGGACACTTTCCAGTCCTATGTGGGAGCTCCTGGGTATTGAACCTGGGATGTTCTGCATATAATGCAGGTTCCCTGCCATTGGGCCATCACCCTTCTGGAAAGCAGGAGGCAATGGGAGAATGTATGCTCAACAAACAGGTCATCTGCAAGGGACCACAGGCAACATTTCCAAAGTGACTAGTGGGGAATGCAGAAGGATCAAGGGATGCTCTGTGGGAGGTTAATCTCAGCATTCCAACTTGGCCTTAAACAGAGGTATGCTTGCTATGAGAGGGTCCTGTTTGTCTGCCCTCTTCCAATAAAATTGTCCATACCTTTAAATCTGGAAAGCAGCTAGGGAATGCTGCCCATCTGGATCCACAAGACCTTGTGTGTTAAGTGCACGTGTGATTAGCCAGGATCTTTCGTCACCCACCTCTACAGCCTTTTCTTCTCCCAAAGATGTCCTGCAACTCAACAGGCAAGTGTAGGTGCTGCCATACTAAAATATTGAGTTCTGCAGAAAGGGTCTTAATAGGCACCAATAATAGTAGCAGTAGAGCTGCATTCAGCCCATTCGGCAAAGAAAAAGCATCCACAGATGTGATCCAAATGACTCCAGCTCCATCCTTGACAATTGGCCATCCTGGCTAGGGCTGATGAGAGCTGGAATCTATGAGAATCTCAAAGCACCGGGTTGGATAAGTTCTTCCTAATGCTTATTATTAGCCTGTCATTTGTGTGGCTAAAATGAACCCCATTTGACAAAGGCAAGACTCATGGTCTTTGCTCCACTTGCTTTTGCCTGTGGCTATACCCATTACTCAAAGGTGGTCCCTGGGGGGCTCATGGAGAGATGTGGTTCTCTGCCTGGAAAATGAACCCCATCCCTGTTCTAAGTACATTATAAACAGGCTCTTACCGCAGCTCAACTTAAAAGACTAGCTGTGAGCATTGCTCAGGTGATGTTTTTTTGGAGAGAGAAACCCCAGAGAGCCAGTGTGGTGTAGTGGTTAAGAGTGGTAGACTCGTAATCTGGTGAACCGGGTTCGCTTCCCCGCTCCTCCACATGCAGCTGCTGGGTGACCTTGGGCTAGTCACACTTCTTTGAAGTCTCTCAGCCCCACTCACCTCACAGAGTGTTTGTTGTGGGGGAGGAAGGGAAAGGAGAATGTTAGCCGCTTTGAGACTCCTTTCGGGTAGTGAAAAGCGGGATATCAAATCCAAACTCTTCTTCTTCTTCCCAGTGGCATTATGAGGCTCTTTTGCCAATGTGTGTTTGCAAGGCAAGTGATGGGCCCAGCAGCACCAGTAGAGAAAACCCCCCAGGCACCCCTCAAATTGGGGCAATCCTGCTAGAGAAGCCAGATTACCACCAGCAAACTCTCAAGAGGACGTCTGTAGAAGACCTTTGTGTGGAAAGCCATGCCCCCTTACGCGAAAGGAGATTCTAAGGAAAAACTTTCTGAGAGTAAGAGCTGTTTAACAGTGGAACAGAGATCTTGAGAAGGTAGTGGACTCTCCTTCCTTGGAGGTTTTAAAGCAGAGGTTGGATGACCATCTGTCATGGATGCTTTAGCTGAGATTCCTGCATTGCAAGGGGATGGAGCAGATGATCCTTGGAATCCCTTCCAACTCTACAATTCTGTGATTCTATGCAATAACAATAGTGAAGATTATAATAGGCACTAATGATGATAGCAAAGACATTCTCATTATTATTATTATTGCAGGCAATTTTGGTGTGATGACGTGTTACGTAAACACCACACAGGCAGTGGGCAGGCAGAGGCGAAGTGCAGCAGCTTGGGGGGCATGAACTAGATGATGCCTGGGGTACCTTCCAGCTTCACAGTTCTGTGGTTGTTCTTTTTAGAAGATTATTGTTCTTCACTGAGGAAAAAATGGAAGTATCCTGGAGGGCAGCCCCCTTTCATGGCAGGGATGGGGGATCGTTTTCAGCCTGAGATCCACCTTCCCTACTGAGGACAGTTTCATGAGCACATGACAGCAGGGTGCAAGGCCAGAGTCAAATGTGGGTCTTTCAGTGACAAAGGGTGCAGAGCAACAAATGAGAATGTTACCTTTGTATGCTAGGCTAACCCCTCCCCCTTCCAGTTTCCCCATTATATTATTCATCTATTATTCATCTAAACAATCAAGAGGCCTTATCAGAGTTTGGGAACTCATTCTAGCCAGGTAAATATACTGAAGGAGTGTGGAAAGCAGGGAAGATAGCCTGGGGAAAATCCAAAGGGCTGAACAGAGAAGCCTGCCAGGCCATGCTCAGTTTGAGCTTTCCTTCCTTCCTTCCTTCCTTCCTTCCTTCCTTCCTTCTTTCTTTCTTTCTTTCTTTCTTTCTTTCTTTCTTTCTTTCTTTCTTTCTTTCTTTCTTTCTTTCTTTCTATAATTTTTATTAGTTTTCAATTACAGTCCAACAATAGCATCATTATAACAATACAAATTTATAATACGATTATTAATACCAATTGTTCAAATACCAAATTTGATGGATTTGATGGATTGATTATTTGCTTTATTTCTGCATTCCAAAATTTTATAAATTTCGATTACACTTCAGTCATCATCATAATCCCTTATACAACAACTGCAATATTAATAACTTCTATTTGTGTTGACACATTAAATGATTTAAATAGCTAAAAGTGAGGAGGAACTCAAACTATATCCCCACCATCTTTTGCACCGAATGAAGTCTTCTCTCTAGTTCAAACCTTTACAACCTTGAAGCTGGTTCTGTTCCACAGTTTGTAATCGTAAAAACGACTATATCGGGGGGGGGGAATACACAAACACACACATATAATCTTGTGGCAAATAAGTCTTTCAGATTTATTGCATAGCCTTTAGCAAGGGAGGGGAGGAACATGTGCATTCTTCAGCTATGCCTTTTGGCATCCTCATTTTCTCTTAGCGGAGCTGCAAGGTTTGCAGTTTCATGCTTTTGAGTGTGGTACAGAGTGGTGGCAGGCTGGAAGAAGGGTGCTCTTAAGTTCTCATACACCCCAAGCCAAGCAAAGATGGCAAGCAAACCTGGAAATAGACAATCTACTGCATTACACACACATCCAATGTTTTGTACATGCCTGATAAAATGTGCACAGCCTGAGAAAACCCGCACAGCCACACACTTCTAAACTTCAATTACCTCAATGGTCTCCACTCCATTCTCCACAAATTTCTTTTGAAAGTCCTTACTGATTCAAAACTGGTTTGCCTTAAGATACAGGGCTCCCATTTGAGGACATGGAAGGGAGACGGACTGGTCTTTATACAGTATTCAAACTGCTATGACATATGTGCTCTCCTCCACTTGACTCAAGAATGCTTTCTTCCCTCCTTCTCCTTTCTCATTTTAATAGCAAATTCTAGGATGGCATCTTTCAAAACTTCACCCCATAACACCACTATGGAAAACTATTAGTAGACTCCAGTCTACTATTCAGAAAGCAGGAAAAGTCTGAGGCGCTATTACAGTTGATAAAACACTCCTGGGAAGAAGAAGAAGAAGAAGAAGAAGAAGAAGAAGAAGAAGAAGAAGAGTTTGGATTTGATATCCCGCTTTATCACTACCCGAAGGAGTCTCAAAGCGGCTAACATTCTCCTTTCCCTTCCTCCCCCACAACAAACACTCTGTGAGGTGAGTGGGGCTGAGAGACTTCAAAGAAGTGTGACTAGCCCAAGGTCACCCAGCAGCTGCATGTGGAGGAGCGGAGACACGAACCCGGTTCCCCAGATTACGACACTACCGCTCTTAACCACTACACCACACTGGCTCTCTTAGACATTATCTACCTTTACACAAGAATGGAAGAAAATGCAGTGGTTTTTTCCACCGCCCCATAGCCTCCTTCATTTCTCTATTTCTAAGCGTATATATGATAGGATTCAGTGCAGGGGTGACTATGGTGTAGAATAAGGAAGCCATTTTGTCCACACTGGAGCTGGAGAAGGGTACAAG
This sequence comes from Lacerta viridis, assembly GCA_900245905.1. Classification (NCBI taxonomy): domain Eukaryota; kingdom Metazoa; phylum Chordata; class Lepidosauria; order Squamata; family Lacertidae; genus Lacerta; species Lacerta viridis. The sequence goes on along the minus strand of OFHU01001767.1, from coordinate 705,010 downwards.
ATATACAAAGAGGCAGGGCACAAAAATGAGGCTGACCACTGTCAAGTGAGAGCTACAGGTAGACAGAGCCTTCCCTCCACTCTCCTTGAAGTGGCCTCGAAGGGTGGCCAGAATGACACCATATGAGAGTAGTAAGATAAGGAAGCAAACCAGGGAGAGGAGGCCACTATTAGCCGCCATGAGTATTTCAGTGATGTAGGTATTAGCACATGCCAGTCTTACCACCTGTGGGACATCACAGTAAAAATTGTCAAGTTCATTTGGTCCACAGAATGGGAGTCGGACAACCAGGATAAACTGGGTGGCAGAGTGGATGATGCCTCCAGCCAAACAGAATAAGAGGAGCCTAGTGCAACGTGGGCGGTTCATTCTGGTGGTGTATGTCAGTGGGTGGCAGATGGCCACATAACGATCGTAGGCCATGAGCGTGAGGAGGAACATCTCACTACCCCCAGAGAAGTGAAGGAAGAAGATCTGTGTCATACAGCCACCAAATGAGATTGTCTGGCCAGAACTGGCCAGGTCTGCTACCATCTTGGGGACAACCACAGAACCCACAGAAATATCAAGAATGGATAAACATGCCAGGAAGAAGTACATGGGGGACTGGAGGAGGCGGGGCTCCATATGTACAGTCACCACAATGAGGAGGTTGCCCAATAGGATTACAGTGTAACAGGCGAAAACCAGGACAAAGAGAAATATCTGGATGGAACGGGAATTGGAGAGACCCAGGAAGACAAACTCAGTGACACGGGAGGTATTCATGGAGATGGATGGACCTGAATAGGAGAGAGATACAATGGGTGTTACCATGAGCAATTTTCATCAACCTATCCTACTATTCAAAGACAATACAGAAAAACCAACTATTGTGATATTTTCATATGTCACTACTACTACTGCTACTACAGCAATAACAACAACGCTAGTAATTGCAACCTTAGATAAGATTCAGTTAAGTTAAATTATCTTTTAAACCTTTTAATATGACATTGACTTAATAATTTAGAAGCATACATTGTGATGTTCCAATTATAATCATTATTATTTATTTGAATATTTTTCTGTTGTCTAACGTAGTTCTAAATCATTCTAAATATAAAATTTTAGGAATGTAAGAAGATCCTGAGGACTTTAATTGTGTTTTAAAATATTTTTTACCCATCAAGTGGTGTGTGTGTGTGTGTGTGTGTGTGTTATATCATTATATTGTTACATATATGCAAATGTACATATTCAAAATATCCATTCATTATTCATAATTCTCTTCTCCCACCAATAACAAAATATTGGTGAACTGTGGGGGAGGGATCTCCCTGTAATTAAAAACAACAACACAAATTGTATTGATGCATATTTTTTTGCCAAATCATTTTTATTGATTTTCCAAATTTTACCAACTCAGCTACAAAGTAAGACAAAATGAATACATTTTCCCCCAAAAATTGGTTCCCCACACTCCGTTCTTGATGTGTCCATGTTTTCCTCTTGTGTTGATGCATTTTAATATATTTTAGTGTACTTTTTTACTGTTTTTAAATGTTTTAAATTACCTATTTTAACTGATTTTATTAATAATTTTAATATTTACTGTAACCTTCGATTGTATCATCTGCAACCTTTGATTGCATCATTACAATCAAGCAGTATTCAAATTATGTTAATTAAATAAATGTGGGGAGACCCGGCCAGATGGGCGGGGTATAAATAATAATTATTATTATTATTATTATTATTATTATTATAAAAAGGAGATATCTTAATCTTCATAAGAGATCATATATTTAATACATCCAAGCAATATTATTAGCAGGACATGTTATCACGCTATACAAATGCAATATTAAAGCAACTGCTTATTTTTGTTTAAATACTTATCTTTGTTTAATCTTTCAGTGATTCATTAGAATTAGAACCCAAGGTACCAACTTAACTATCCAGTGGATTCTCAAACTTTCACAAGGTATGACTTGGATTATGGAACATAATTAAAGATTCATCATCATCATCATCAACCTTTTATTGGCATCAAACAAACAAACATACATACAAAACAGAAGCGGATTAATACTTTCACAGTTGCACAAACTATGTTAGAAGAGAAAGGAGACAAGACTCCGCTATCCACGATCACATCTCTGGGACTCCTGATAACTCAGACGACTGCAGAATATTACGACGAGAAAAGAGCAAATGTAGGTATTGAGCTACCAATTTGGTAAGCTCCTGGTCAGTCCCCGTTAGTAGGAAACGTAAGACTTCCCGCTCTGGTCTCCTTCTAGGGATACAGAGCTGGTCCAGGAATTGCTGGCGGAGATCGTCGTAAAGTTTGCAGTGAAAAACCATATGAACAAGGCTTTCCACCTGGTGGTCATCGCATGGACAAATCCTCTCACCCTCCACCCTGCCTGAGAACCTTCCCCATAGGAGGTTCGATGGATTTGCATTGAACCTGGCCAACGAAAAAGCCCTTCTTTCTGGGGGGTTCAGTAGAAAATCAAGATAATTACAATTTGTTTCGTGTGCCCACGGAAGATGAAAATAAAGAGGGGAACATGTTTTGCCTGCTGCCTCTATGAGTTCTTGGCGCTCAATGTCCCACAACCTAGTTTTTATTGTGGCCTTGGCAGATAGTAAGGACATTGTGCGCAGGAATTCCACTGATAGCCCCAGTTGTTGAACCTTCCTGTTGAAGTGTTGTAGCCCAATGGGGAGGAAGGTATCCAATAACATTACCTGGAGGAGAGGGTCTCTATCAGAGTCAAGGCAGATGTTTAGCCAGAATATGAGAAATCTTACCCAGGCAACAGACTCCACCTTATGTTGAGCTCCCTCTAAACATAAAACTGCATATGGTACACATCGTGGGACTGAAAAAATCTTGTAGAGGAAGACTGATTGCACTTGTTCTACTGTCTGAGTGAACCCTGGGATCCAGACTGGAATGCCATAGAGCAGTTGAGAGATAATTTTGGCATTAAAAACCTTGAGCGCAGAGGGGATATACGAATTACCCCTTGTTGTAAAAAAGCGCATTATAGCCTGCATAGCCAGCTTACTGGCATTCACCGCCGAGTCTCGGTGTGGAGACCAAAGGAGCCTATGGTGGAAGGTGATTCCTAGATAATTGAATTTAAAGACCTGTTGAATGGATTTACTTCCAAAAACCCAGCTGTATTTCTTGCGTGAGTTACCAAACACCAGGATTTTGCTTTTCTCAAAGTTTAAGCATAATTTCATTTTGGACATGTACTCAATACAGGCATTTACCAGTCGCTTTAGACCTATTCTAGTCCGTGAAAGCAAAACCATGTCATCCGCATAGAGAAGAATGGGCGTACTTAAGGCTTGGATCTTTGGACTGTGAGAGTCCACCTGCTTTAGTACGGGGGCAAGGTCATTAAGAAAAAGATTGAAAAGCGTAGGAGCAAGTACACAGCCCTGTTTTACTCCTCTGTTTATAATGACTGGTGCTGTCAATTCGTTCCCAGGATGAATTCTTATTCGGCAGGTATTATTAGTATAAAGCTTTTTGATCAAATAAAGTAATCTGGGTTCTAAGCCCATAGTCTCCAATTTGGTCCATAGCAACCTCCTGTCGATGGTATCAAAAGCAGCCTGGATATCCAGGAAGGCCACATAGAGATGTTCTTTATAGAGTCGTGTGGACTTAGCGACTAAGTGAGACAGCACCATACAATTGCGAATAGTTGATTTCCCTGGCCTGAACCCAGCCTGCTCAGGGCCTATAATGTTATTGTCGTCAATCCAGGTGGTTAATCTGTTTAACAGATGCTTAGCGTATAGTTTCCCGATGTTAGATAGGAGACTTATAGGCCGATAGTTAGCCGGCATCTTTTGGTCACCTTTTTTAAAAATAGGGATAATTATGGATTGCTGCCAGGAGCTGGGCATAGTTCCTGATCTGTCGACCAGCGTAAACAATTCTGCCAGAGTTGGAGCCCACCACTCGAATTTAGTTTTAATCAGTTCAGGTGGAATGGCGTCAGGGCCTGCAGCCTTTCCTACTTTCATCTGGCCAATTAAATTTATAACTTCTGAATTGGATACCGGAGGCCACTCATCTAGGAGAGAAAGGGTGTCCTGATCTAGCCTGTCCGGTGGGATACAGTTATCGAAGAAGACTGTCTTAAAATGATCTGTCCATGTACCCGATGGGATCAAAGACAACTGCTCGTTCTGTGGCTGTGGGGGATCTGCTACGGCCTTCCAGAATTTCTTATGATCTCTAGATTGTATGGCTGAGAATAATATTTCCCAGCAAGTCTGATTATATCTTAGCCGGCTGAGCTTAATAGATTCCCTTAATTGTTGGATTCTAGAGAAGTAGATGTCAGGTAGACGGGGGCTGCCCGACTCTCTGAATTCTCTATAAAGTTTCCTGACTTCAGATTTAATAGCTAAAGTCTTTTTGTCAGTCCGATCACCAATCCCCCTCTTCCCAGGAGGCCTATGTGGGTGCGGGTGGGACAGTTCAGTTATTAAAGTGTCAATAAATTCCTCGAACCGAGTGATTCCAACAACAGGGGAAAGAATACCTTCCTCTGCTGAGAACAAATGGATCGCACGGTCTGAGTTCACCAGGTTTTGGAAGAGAGCCAGAGTGTGCTCATTGACTTGTATCCTTGGAAGCTTAGGTCTCGGTTCCTGGGGGGATGGACTGATTGGCTGTGCGGTCTTACCAGGTGGATAGACAAACTTACAGTGTACGGGGAGATGATCACTAAACATAGGATCACCTATGTAGAACTCAGCCACGTTAGATATCATTCCAGCGGGTATCAGAATATAGTCCACCACACTGTTTCCCTGAGGGGAGATATAGGTAAAATTCCCAGAGCCTTCCCATTCAGTTAGCCCATTGAGCCATGTCAGGGCCCTGATGGTGGTCAGCTTAATAAATTGCAGACCCGCCAGATTAATTACTGTATCCTGGGATCTGCGTTCCCAAAAACAGAAGTCTGGGAGAACAGAAGTATCCAGGATCCCCCATGCTTTCGTATACACTTCCCACCCTTGGCCTAAACGGGCATTAAAGTCTCCAGTCAAAATAATAGGTAAGTCAGGGCTGATGAAGTCCAGATTCTCAAGCACATGCATAAAAAGATCCCATTGTAGGTTCTTGGCTGTGGTGGTGGGGGTGGGAGGGATATAGACATTGAACAAAAGCATTTCCTGGTTCTCCAGCACTATCTTTGTTACTAGTAATTTACAGCTAGCATTTGTCGACAGGATATGTTCACATTTTATATGGAGAGCCACTAGGGTTAGCAATCCACCTGAGGGCCTACCTTTCTTGTGGCTTTTAGTTGCTGGAACAGAAAAAGCATTAAAACCTGGAAATTCAATATGATGTAATGACCAGGTTTCTTGTAAACAAACTATATCGTGTGCCCTTATTAACTTTGTGAACTCAGGGAGGCACAACTTAGAAAACCACCCTGCCACGTTCCATGATACCAGCTGCAGAGAAGGATTTTGCACCAGGTTCCCGGCCGTGGCATCGAGTCAATCTAGGTGCATGTCAGAAGGATGGCTGTCACCTGAAGCCCCGGATGGTTCCAGATGTATTTCTTCCACTACCTCTGGGGCATCGATTCAGTCAGAAATATTCATTCAAATCTTTTGTGCCAAACTAGTAACAAGGAAACTACTAACCCAACCCAACCCAACCCAAGAAACAGATGCATTCCTCAGTGCATTGCAGATATTTTGGAGAGAAACAAAAAGGCAGATATCTGTATGATTCTGTTCTCCCCTAGGCTGACTCTTCTATAGTCTATTAGCAGATCGGATTGTATGTGCTTTAAATTTAAAAAGCAAAGGTGTAGAAAATGCATGAATGTCTTAACAGTGCTCAGCATCTGTCTGTCTCCAGAAAGAATGGAGTGTGCCTCTGGGGGTGAAGTCAAGACACTGCGTTATCAGCAGTGATGTGACCTTCCTGGGCAGTGTGTATGGAGGTCCTCGGCAATCTTTGCCATCTCTATGCAAAAGTAAGTCTCATTGGGTAGATTCAGGTAGGTAGCCGTGTTGGTCTGACACAGTCAAAATATAAAAAAAATAAAAATAAAAAATTGTCCAGTAGCACCTTAGAGACCCAGGTGGCGCTGTGGGTTAAACCACAGAGTCTAGGGCTTGCCGATCAGAAGGTTGGCAGTTCGAATCCCTGCGACGGGGTGAGCTCCCGTTGTTCGGTCCCAGCTCCTGCCCACCTAGCAGTTCGAAAGCACGTCAAAGTGCAAGTAGATAAATAGGGACCGCTCCGGCGGGAAGGTAAACGGCGTTTCCGTGCGCTGCTCTGGTTCGCCAGAAGCGGCTTAGTCATGCTGGCCACATGACCCGGAAGCTGTCTGCGGACAAACGCCGGCTCCCTCGGCCTATAGAGCGAGATGAGCGCCGCAACCCCAGAGTCGGACACGACTGGACCTAATGGTCAGGGGTCCCCTTTACCTTTACCTTTACCTTAAGTTTGTTCTTGGTATAAGCTTTCGTGTGCATGCACATTTCTTCAGAACACTGGGTAGTAATCATTCAGATGACAAACATACTTAGCAGTATAGAAACTACTACATACCAATCCAGACCATTGGTCCATCCAGGCCAGCATTATTGATACTGACAGGTAGTGACTTACCCAGGCTCCAGGTAGGATTTATTTCCCTCAGCCCCACTTTGAGATGCTGGGGGGCATAACCTTAAACCTTTTCTTATGCAAAGAATGTTTAAAGCGTGGACCATAGCACAACCTTAGAGGATCTGTTTTGTATGCAGAAGCTCCATATTCAATCCCTGGCATCTCAAAGTAGGGCTAGCAACGAAACCTGGTCTGAAACCCTGAAGAGGCACAGCCTGTCCGTGTAGAAAATACTGAGCTGGATGGAACAAGGGACTGACTTGGTAAAAGGCAGCTTCCTATGTACCATTAAGATACAGCCCCTCCCAACTATAAATCCATTTCAGCGTAACTAACAATGCAACTAGGAACACATTCCCATATTATCAGATTCAGAGGAATAGGCTCCAACAACAACAACAACAACAACAACAACAACAACAACAACAACAACAACTAGAACCAGAGATGCAATGGCACTGTTAAATTAATTCTGCATGCTTGGGACATGGAACATACTCAGATCCAAATGATCCTCTACCCCCACGTTAGTATCTACACTGCCTTCACTCAATATCTTCTTTTCATTAAAAGCAAGACATATATCAATGACTTAGTGTCTCTACAATAATGATCCCACCTCATATCCAGCAACTTGAGAAAAACTTGGATTTCCATGACACCTACCTCTGATGCCCACTTAAGAGTACCATTCATGGATTCAACACTCTGCTCCATTTCTCACATACCTTATTCTCAGCCAACATTGATCTGCCTTAATATATCCCTAAGGGTCATTGTTCTCCCAAGATGGCACTGCAAGGATAAAAAAAAGATTCAGGGGAAAGTGTTACGCACAAAAGGAAAGAGATGGAAAAGCGATAAAGAAATCTGGAAAGTCTTCGCAGATCTCTGTGTAACAAGAGCACCATCAGGGCTTAAGAGCAAGCATCAAGTAGGAAAGGTCTAGATGGAACTCAGAAATCTTGGTGCCCAGCCTTTCCTTTCACTCTAATACACAAGCATAAGACAACTTATGCTTAGGCTCAATGTGCATCTTGTCCACCAATTTCTTTACAGGAATAGTCAGGCTCAAAATCTCTCAAGCACAGCAGCATAGGTTTCTCATCTTTCTTCACACTTACCATCTCTTCAGGAAACCCTATACTCTTTCAAGAGATCAGGGTGAGAGATCAGCAGTGCCTGTCCATGCTATTGGCTCAGACTATTTCTCATCCAAGGTTAGAGGGTCTTTGAAAAATCAAGAACATCAGTAGCCATAAATCCATTACTTTGCTCTGCTTCCAATTCCAGAAGATCCAGCAGGGCTCTGGCAAGGGAATGAGTCCTTCTCTTTCTCTCAATGGTGAGCCAAGAATATATCTAAAATATTTCAGCAACCCATGATTACATCCTGGGGGGAAAGGGGCCACAAAGGCAAATCCCAAATCCCCATTCAGATACTTTTGCCAAAAGAGATAATTGTTGATTCATAGATGCTGGGCCAAGAGCCAGAACTCTCTTCCCTTTTGTCTCCTGCATGAGAAAGAAAATGTACATATGTGCTCAAAATCCAGGAAGTCCAGTTAATACGCTTGTAACAATGGTACAAACACAAAGTCACAGCCATCACACTGTTGCACACCACCCCAGTCTCCAAGATACCAGGGGTTCCAGGTGTCTATCCAGGGATCACTTTCCTTGGAAGGAGGAACAGCAGAGACCACAGACTTTGTGTTATATATGATTTATTTACCCATATATACAACCTGAGCCTACAATGGAGGTGCTCACCACCTCAAAGGTCTTGCTTCTCCCCTCGTCACAACCTTGGATTCAAGCAGAAATCAAACATAGTAGCTCATAATAATAATAATAATAATAATAATAATAATAATAATAATTTATTTATACCCGCCCACTCCCAGCGGCTCCCAGCAGAATATTAAACAGAATAAAACACCAAACATTAAAAACTTCCCTAAACAGGGCTGCCTTCAGATGTCTTCTAAAAGTCAGGTAGTTGTTTATTTCCTTGACATCTGATGGGAGGGCGTTCCACAGGGCGGGCTTCACTACCGAAAAGGCCCTCAGTCAGTAGAGCGTAAGACTCTTAAACTCAGGGTTGTGAGTTCAAGACTCATGTTGAGCAAAAGATTCCTGCTTTGCAGGGGGTTGGACTAGATTTTCTTTGTGGTTCTTTCCAACCCTATGATTCTATGGCTCTGTCTCTCCAGTTGCTGGCTGCTTCTAAGCCAGCTGTCTCACAGCACTCCGGAATCTCCTTTCTCCTTAGCAGTCAGGTGAGGGTGGGGGACCGACCCATTTGCCCTCTAGCACAGAGCAGCTTCTTTTGTTATACTAATGACCCGTACTTAGGGCCCTTGCCTGGCTAATTCAACAAGGAGATCCTTCATTAGAGTTTAAGACTGGATCCATGGATTAGATCCAGGAATTAGAAGGCACTCAGGCATCATATAGCCTAACCTGCTTCCCCTTGCCCACAAAACTTATAATTGTATTTTACTTGGCATTAGAGGAAGAATATCAATGCCATTCTGTTGCACTGGGTGTCTTGGGTTCTGTTTTCGAATTATGAGTCCAACTCCCATCCCATCCCAGGGAGTGCACTAAGATATCCCCATCCCAGTTGTAAATGGAAACCTTTTTAATGTTTAGAAGGCCTACTTTTGTGACCAGATTTCTCTGCTAGGCATGCCCCTCATTTACAACCATCATTACCCTTTGTAAAAGGTGTGAAACTGTGGGAAATGAGGTGAATGTTAAAAGATTGGTTAGAAGACCTGATTGGTCGCAATGATGCAGAAAGGAAGCTTCCCCTCTCCCCACCATTGCACCCAGTGGGTGGGTGAGTAACCTGATGTAAAGTAACCTGATGTAAAGCCTGATGAACTCCTGACTTGCATCACTTTGTGATAGCACAAACACAGTGTCCCTGAATTCCAAGTAATACAGTGGTACCTCTGGATGCGAACAGGATCCGTTCCGGAGCCTCATTCATATCATGAGCAGAACATATCATGAAGCGCTGCGTCTGCGCATGTGTGCGACGCGATTCGGCACTTCTGCACATGCATGTGATGTCATTTCGCACGTCTGCACATGCACGAATTGCCGAACCTGGAAGTAACCCATTCCTGTACTTCCAGGTTCGGCGAGTTCGTAACCCATGACGAACGCAACCTGAAGCAATCGTAACCAGAGGTACAACTGTATCCAAATGGGAGATCTTGAAAACCGGGGATATTGACAGACAGACAACACATTTCTCTATATCTGTGCCAGAAAGGTCTCTCCATAGCAAGTTAGCCAATGGTCCCTTGCCTCAATGCTAGCATTGACTAGTTAGGGTAATATGCAGATCTGGGGACCGAGATGTCAAGAGGCATTCATGGAAGTTAACAAAGTGTGCATTAATAATAATTGGATGGGTATTCAATAATTCGGGTGTCCCCAAATCTGTAATCCAATCACATTGTGCCATTATCAATGTGAGATAGCATACCAATAGATGCCCATAGCCCCATCTCCATCCACATATTCAGCTCCAGTGAGCTGTTGCTAAGAAATGCATGTCCTCAGCAGGATATGGAGGAAAGTCTTGCCATGGAGTGCAAGTGTGCAGCTCCCAAAAAGGGGGTGTGGCCTTTGGGTTGAATATGATTCCCCATTGCTGGTGTAAACAGCAGTGTAACCCTGATTGGTCGCAATGATGCAGAAAGGAAGCGTCCCCTCTCCCCACCATTGCACCCAGTGGGTGGGTGGGTAACCTGATGTAAAGTCTCAAAAGGCCTGATGAACTCCTGATTTGCACCACTTTGTGATAGCACAAACACAGTCTCCCTGAATTCCAAGTAATATCCAAATGGGAGATCCTGAAAACCGGAGATATTGATAAGCAGACAACACATTTCTCTATATCTGTGCCAGAAAGGTGACTGAGATTTTGAGATGTGCTCATTTCTGACAATACAGCAGAGTGGTCCTTGTGATTTTATCTCATGTGAGATAGAGAGTATCATGCTTGAGAGCAGTACATGTGAAAAGGATCTAGGAGTCTTGGTAGACCACAAACTTGACATGAGTCAACAGTGTGATGCAGCAGCTAAAAAAGCCAATGCAATTCTGGGCTGCATCAATAGGAGTATAGCGTCTAGATCAAGGGAGGTAATAGTACCACTATATTCTGCTCTGGTCAGACCTCACCTGGAATACTGTGTCCAGTTCTGGGCACCACAGTTCAAGAAGGAACGTGTCCAGAGGAGGGCAACCAAAATGGTCAAAGGCCTGGAAACGATGCCTTATGAGGAACGGCTTAGGGAGCTGGGTATGTTTAGCCTGGAGAAGAGAAGGTTAAGGGGTGATATGATAGCCATGTTCAAATATATAAAAGGATGTCATATAGAGGAGGGAGAAAGGTTGTTTTCTGCTGCTCCAGAGAAGCGGACACGGGGCAATGGATTCAAACTACAAGAAAGAAGATTCCACCTAAACATTAGGAAGAACTTCCTGACAGTGAGAGCTGTTCGGCAGTGGAATTTGCTACCAAGGAGTGTGGTGGAGTCTCCTTCTTTGGAGGTCTTTAAGCAGAGGCTTGACAGCCATCTGTCAGGAATGCTTTGATGGTGTTTCCTGCTTGGCAGGGGGTTGGACTGGATGGCCCTTGGGGTCTCTTCCAACTCTATGATTCTATGATTCTATGCTTCCCATTCAAAGGGGGACACAGCATCAATGGGACACACACACCCTCCACCATATTGAGAAAACTCCTCAATCCCGACTTTATTCTGTTTTATTTTGTGGTAGATTTACAAAAAGAAAAACACACACCAAGAAACAAATATTAAAAGGGGGCAAGGTTAGACATGGAGGCACAAATTGTTCTCTTTTTTTGGAGAGAGAGAAAAAGACACCTTGCACTCCGCTCCCCCTTACTTCCCACCCAGGGTGGCCCCACGCTCTGCCAGACCTTCAGAACCAGTACACCATGTGGGGCTTGGCCTCAGCAGCAGCAGCAGCCTCTCCTCTTCCTCACCTGGTCTCCAGAAGCTGCCATGATCTCCCCAGGGGTGGAGGCTGGCAACAGCAGCCAAGGGGAGGCCATGGAGAGGCAATGGGCTGCTCCCTCATAGCACCCACTGCTCAGGATGAGTGCCGGCTCACCCTCCTGCTTGAACTCAGCGGTGGCAGCAATGGCGAGCGAAACAGGGAAATTTGAGGATCAAATCAGAAGTTGGGATGGCTTTTGTAATTCTGGGACTGTCCATGGAAAATCGAGACATTTGGAGGGTGTGTCCTGAGATTCCTGTAGTAGTATAACTGACCAGGGGATCGCCACATCCCTCCAACTGGTTTAGGATTCCTCTCCCACCCCCCTTACTGAATGGAGACCCAAGTAGAGAACAGCCTCTACTTCTCCCATCCCCAATTCAGCTTCCTACTTTTTCTCTTGCCTTTATACTCCTAAAAAGACACTAATTACTTTCTTTCAATCTAAGCTCAGATACTTCCTTCTCTGGCTACAGATATGTTCCTCCAAGTAGATCCTACACACACAGTTCAGGAGCTATACCCCCAGCGGTGCCAGCATGCCCCTGTAACCACTGGGTGCAATGACATCACACGCCCACATTGTGGGCATGGTGACGTCGTGCACACATGTCCTATAGCATGTGCATGCAGCCGCCAACACACTTTGTGGGTGCCCAGCTCTACTCAAACTGCTAACTAGCAGATGGTTTAATGATTTTCTTTCCTGGATAAATTTTGGAATCGTGTGAAATTGCCATTTGAGTATCGATGGTATGCACTAAAACATAATTCTACTATTTCTGCATTAAATGGTGAATACAACCCCCCTTTTTTTCTTCTAAGAAACCCATTGCTTTAAAAATAAAATAAAATAGTTACTTAAATATTATCAACCTATTTCATATACCAACAGTTCAGTTTTAATTTTATCCAAACATTTAGGCACGGGTGGCTAACTTCTAGCCCTCCAAATCTTATTGGACTACAAATCCCTTCAATCCTGACCATTGGTCATGCCGGCCAGGGTTGGTGGTAATTATCATCCAACAATATATGGAGAGCCACAAAGTAACCATCAATGGTCAATGCCTATATTTTGTGGTAAGCAAGATAAAATTGTGGAAGGAACCAACATTTACATTCACCTCAAAATTCAGATCTAACCACTACAACCACATGGATTCAAGGAGAACATTTCTTTCTATCTGTGCATATGTGGGTTTTGCATAGCAGTTCCTGGGACATTAGCCATGGAAAGAACCCTAATTATACAGAGAGCTAGTTTTCCATAGGCTTCGGTGACAAAGCCATTCATAAATTAGGAGAGGAACGTGGGACTGTAGTAGGTATAATATTTGGGGGGAGAACTCACTTTTGTCCATTGACACATGAAAGGAAGAAGATGCAGTGATTCTTCAACCGAACCATAGCCTCCTTCATTTCCCTATTCCTTAGAGTATATATCATAGGGTTGAGTGCTGGGGTGACTACGGTGTAGAATATGGAAGCCATTTTGTCCACACCAGAACTGGAGAAGGGTACAAGGTACACAAAGAGGCAGGGCACAAAAAAGAGGCTGACCACGGTCAAGTGAGAGCTACAGGTGGACAAAGCCTTCCCTCTACTCTCCTTGAAGCGGCCTTGAAGGCTGATAAGGATGACACCATAGGAGATTAGCAAGATAAGGAAGCAAACCAAGGAGAGGAGGCCACTGTTGGCTGCCATGAGTATCTCAGTGCTGTAAGTATTGGCGCAGGCCAATCTGACCACCTGTGGGACATCACAGAAGAAATTGTCCAGTTTATTTGGTCCACAGAATGGGAGTCGAAGAACCAGGACCAGCTGGGTTCCAGTGTGGATGAGGCCTCCAACCCAACAGGATACCAGGAGCCTCCTGCAACGTGGGCGATTCATTCTGGTTGTGTATGTCAATGGGTGGCAGATGGCCACATAGCGATCGTAGGCCATAACGGTGAGGAGTAGCTGTTGTGATATCAGTACAAGCCGAGCTGCGTAGACACTGAAGCAGCAAGGTCACTTGACTTGACTAAGAGTCATATTTCACTCTGTGAGAAACACACTGGCCATAGTAGCCCACTCACATGTGATGTCATTGTATTTTACTATTGTACTCTTTACTTTCAGTTCTGCAGCAGGAGATGCAGACGCTTTAAGAGACAGCTCTGAATTATGAGCTGCTACGCAGATGTATATATTCTGCTCTTTATCTACAATAAAGTAGATCTTAGCCAAAAGGCTTGTGTCTGTGTTGTTTTCAAGCTGGGAACAACCGCATATTACATTGTGCCCCTGGACTCCAGAAGCCAGAGGGCACGGAAGCTTCGTCCGCCTTTGGGGTCAGTCTCTCAGCCTGCCCCCGCGGGAAGTTTTCATAACATTGGTAGCAGAGTTGGCTGGTTTCCGAACATCGGACCTCTGATGACTTCTGCCTGATGTTTATCTGCCGGCAAAGAAAGCAGCTTTAAACTGCGTACTTCGTTCCGGGGGAGTTTTCGTGCTGAAGACGGCCGTTTCCCACTGTGAGAAGACGCGTTAATTGACTGTGAGTAGCCGGACTGATTTACGACGCAATAAACCTCAGAAGGCTAGGTTTGTTTGCTTAAATTGCTTTCTGAAGTCAGAGAGTAAAAAGCCTGCTTTTTCGCCACTATGGCAAAGGATAGCAAGCAGAGCAGCAGCTCCCTTTGTCCAATGCTTACTGATGAAAATTACCAGTCATGGTTTTGAATAGCCTCCATGCCGGTTATAGTGCTATTGCATCACAGCTAGGTGCCCTGGATGCTCAAAACTTAACCGTTGCCAGAGTCTTCTCAACTTTGCTAAATGAGCAAGATCGTTGTGCTGCTCAAAATGAGGCTAATGGAAGGGGGAGTGAAGCGTCCTCTACCCCACCTAGTGGTCCAACTGAGCATGTGCAAGCTCTTAAAGTCATACGCTGCACAAACTGTGGAATGAGAGGACACAGTTTCCAGACCTGCAGAAAACCCAAGAAGGGATCTATCCAGAGCCAAAACGCAGCTGGATCTACAGGCAAGGCGCAAGCCAAAGGCTCCAAAGGGCGCACAGTTGCATTGCTTACACAAGGCGTGCAGGACCAGGATGACATTGACATTGGCCTAGCGTGGGTTATAGACTCAGCTTGTTCGCACCACATGACCGCCAACAAACGTTTATTTAAGACTTTTAAGAAGCTGGAATCCACCGTGTCGCAGGTGAGTGGAACACACCTGAAATCGACTGGAGTTGGAACTGTTTATCTTCAGAGTCTCCAGCTGTCTATTAGCAACGTGCTATATGTTCCAGAAATTGCCTACAACCTGCTAAGTGCATCGCAGCTTACCGAGAAGGACTGCGAGCTCAGACTGCGCAAAGGACTGTGCACAATTTTTAAGGATGGAGAAGTTATCCTTACAGCTCAGAAGAACAAAGATGGACTATTTTTACTGTCTTTTGAATCTACTGACTGTTGTTTTGATGTTGTTGATTCTTATTCTTTTGCAGGTGCTGCTAAGTCCAAGGAGACTACCAAACAGCCACGCAGAGAAAAGATCACAAGATGTTTCCAGCAGGTTTCTGCTGATGTAATAGGACTTTTGCCACAATCTAGAGGCGGAGCTACCTGTTATTTATTGCTGTCTGACCATTTCTCTAAATTCTCTTGGATTTACACTATGAAAAGTCCGCAGCAAGTCTTGGCCAAGTTCACTGAATTTTGTGCTAAGATAGATTTCATGCATGATGGCAAAATTGAATGTTTGTATACTAATCAATTACCAGTGTTTGATTCACAGGAGTTCAAGAGTTCCTAAGTCAACATTGCATTCGGCACAAAGTTGCCGTCAGCCAATCATCGTGGGATAAAGATTTGTGTGTTAAAATTAACACAATACTACGTGAGGGTATGCAGGCGCAATTGCTAAGTGCAAAGCTGTCTGAACAGAATTGGGCTGAAAGCCTATCTGCCTTCACATATGCTTGGGTCAGGAGTATTCCAAAAGGAATGGAATGCTCACCTTATGAGATACTGTTTAACAGAAAGCCTTCTGTTAAGCATCTTAAGGTTTTTGGTTCTCAGATGTGGGTGGAATCACTTGAAGGGACAACCATCCAAGGCATCTTTATGGGCTATGAGAAAGGTCAATACAGAGTTCTATTGCCTTCCTCTAACACAGTAATTCTTACTCAGGAGGTAGAACCTACTGTAAAGCCGGAGACACAGATTCTCCAAAGCTTTCCCATTGATGTCAATACATATGAGGATACTGACACCAGCAGTAGCAGTGCAAGCTCAACCACGGCTAGTTCCGACACAGGTGAAACTGTCATTGAGAGAACTCATGATATGACCAGGCCATCACAGATGATGATGTGCTAGGATCTTTAGAGCCACTGTTTACAATTGGTAAAGTTTCTCCAAAAAGTCCTGTTCAGGAGAAACTTAGCAAAGAAGATCTACATCTTGTGCGTAGATCTGAGAGAGTAACAAAGGGTCAGGCGCCCAAACGCTACTCCAAAGAGTTTGCAATCTCAGCAGTTGCAAATGTAGCTGTAGTTTGCACTCAAGACAGAGACACTCAGGCTCACTTCACAGATGTGAAAAAGCCACAGCAACAGGTTGCAAAGTTCAACACTGTTCCTGTCAACACACACAGAGCAAATGCTCTGGTCCCCTGGAGAGTTGGTTATCAAAGGCTCCAACTGGTAGAACCAGTCTCAGAGAGTTCCAAGGATGGAACAAAGACAACAGATTCATACTGTGTATATGATAACTGTTTGTTTACTTCTCTTAATGATGCCTTACTTTTCGCCGCTCTCACATTGTCTAATATCGGGGGAGGATGTTGTGATATCAGTACAAGCCGAGCTGCGAAGACGCTGAAGCAGCAAGGTCACTTGACTTGACTAAGAGTCATATTTCACTCTGTGAGAAACACACTGGCCATAGTAGCCCACTCACATGTGATGTCATTGTATTTTACTATTGTACTCTTTACTTTCAGTTCTGCAGCAGGAGATGCAGACGCTTTAAGAGACAGCTCTGAATTATGAGCTGCTACGCAGATGTATATATTCTGCTCTTTATCTACAATAAAGTAGATCTTAGCCAAAAGGCTTGTGTCTGTGTTGTTTTCAAGCTGGGAACAACCGCATATTACATTGTGCCCCTGGACTCCAGAAGCCAGAGGGCACGGAAGCTTCGTCCGCCTTTGGGGTCAGTCTCTCAGCCTGCCCCCGCGGGAAGTTTCGATAACAGTAGCATCTCGGTACCCCCAAAGAAGTGAAGGAAGAAGACCTGGGCCATACAATCGCCGAATGAGATTGTCTGGCCATAATTTGCTCGGCCTGCCAACATCTTGGGGACAACCACAGAGCCCACAGAAGTATCAATGATGGATAAGTTAGCCAGGAAGAAGTACATGGGGGTCTGGAGGAGATGGGAATCTGCATGTACAGTCACCACAATGAGGAGGTTCCCCAATAGAATGACTGTGTAGGAGACTGAGACCAGGACAAAGAGAAGGAGTTGGATGGAGTCGGAGCGGGAGAGACCTAGGAAGACAAACTCAGTGACACTGGAAGTATTCATAGATGTGGCTGGATCTGAAGAGGGAAGAGACAAAGACATGTTAAGAGTCAGTAGCTCTCGTCCATCTTTCCCTCACTGTTCAAAGACCTCACAGAATATTCTATTGTTAGGATTTACATATGACAAGAAAGATTAACCTCAGATAATGATATTCAGTAGACTTAATATATTTTATCGCATTATGCAGTGATAATATTAAAGCATGTGTTTATTGCAATGTTAGTTTAAATTATTAGCATAGAACTCAGAATACTAACTCAACTAGGCAATGGATCCTCAATGTTCCACAATGCAGTGTGTTCTCAGGCGTGATTTTAGAGAAATGGGTGTTTAACTCTTTCTTCTGTTCAAACCCTTTTTATTACTTTTGCCCAACATCTCTAGTGAATGCACTCAAAAAAGTCCCAGAACTGAGTATCAGAGCCATGTTAACATTGCCGGCTTTCATGCAAGCCAAACACTGCATAACACTGGCAAAGCATTTTTGCCTCTGTGGATCTGAGATCCCACAAATTATTCTGTTTGTTCTTAAGATACTTTTATCACCAATAATTATATATCTTATCCTGGGGGGGGGGAATGCAATCATGGCTTGGACTCTCAGTCTCCATAGTCCCTAGTCTTCTGTGCTTCACTTGACCCTGAAGCTATCTTCAAAACCTGTTTGCTGTTCAAGGAGCTACTCTTGGCCATCAGACAAAAGGCAAATACAAGAACCAAGAGATTAATGCAATAAATTATTTGACCAAAATGTATTGCTCTGTGCGTTCCTATCCATTTCTACTTAGAAGTCCCATTGAGTCCAACACTCCCAGGATTGTAGGCTTAAAAGCCTGCGGTCTATACTCTCCCACTGTCAGTACTGACACACATTACACACAAAACTGTCTGTTTATATTTTGTAACTGTTTGGTGGCCAGTGACTATTTTGCTAATTTAAAAGTTGAGGGGAGTCCTCATTCAGATGCTAAACACAGTAGATTCATGCACACAGGCAAATGCTTCATGCCATGTCAGTCCATTTGCCTATCTATTGAAATATCGCCAGCACTGACTGGTTTTCATAAAGGTGTTTTCATGCAGGAGTCTTTCCAAATAATACGTTGAACAGAAACTGGAAACTTTCACATACAACGTGTGCACTCTACACCTGAGTTTCAACGCCTGCCTAGTATCAACCCATTTTAGTGTAACTAACAATGCAAGCAGTAGCAATTTATGGGAAGGAGTGATAACGCTTACCTGACTTTCCATCATTAGAATCACTGTAGGTTACTGGGGGGGGGGGAGGAGAGTGGAGAGGGGCCTGGCAGGTCAGTGTGGTGCAAACAAACCAGCAGAACTGCCAGGATGCATCAGCACAACTACTGGTGCATTGGCACCATGCCATGTTCCTTGCTGTCTTTCCCTTTCTCTTCTGGTATGGCATAGTGAAGCTGATGGAAGCTCAAATAACCACTCAATCAGTTTATTATGGTCAGAGACCAGGAAGTTCACATAAGGGCTGTTGCCCCCCCCCTTCTTACCATCTCTGAATGCAACAAATAAGCCATTTCAGAGTTAGAACTTCATTGGAATGTGTCCTTACAACCACACATATACCGTATTTTTCTGTGTATAAGACTAGGCTTTCCCCCTAAAAAATAATGTCAAAAATTAGGGGGTGTCTTATACATGGATAGTGCCGAGGGTGGGTTTTTGTAAATCTGAGTCCCCCCAAATAGGGGGCATCTTATAAATGGGGGCATCTTATAGACGGAAAAATACAGTTACTTAGGCATGCAAGGACACCACCAGAGCAATGCTGCATGTCTGGGTTACTGAGCACACTCAGATCCAAATCTCTTTTTAAGAATTCTAAGGAGAAACCATCTTCCGCAAAAGCTGCTGCTTACCTTCTATCATTGTGCCATTGAGAGCGTGCTCACTTATGGTCTATGTGTGTGGTACGGAAGCTGTACTACCCAGGATAAGATGGGGTTGTGCAGAATTGTTAAGGCAGCGGAGAGCATTCTTGGCTGCTCGCTCTCCACCTTAGAACAAATTTATATCACCAGGTGCCACAGGAAGGCACTAGACATAGTAAAAGACCATTGCATCCTGGTCACCGTCTCTTTGAGCTCTTGCCGTTGGGATGGAGATACAGGACGATGGGGACAAGAACAATTCGTCTCAGGAACAGCTTCTTCTCCAAAGCAATTTCAATTCCTTGAATGGGAAGCCTGGACTTTGAAAGTCATTTTATCTTACTGGTTATGCTGTATCATACTGTACTGTTTTAATTAGTGTTTTGAAGTTGTCTTAAATTTGTGTGGAGTGCCCTATCTCTGTGGATGGAGCAGCCAAGTAATTTCGTTGTCCCCACAGGGGGACAATGACAATAAAGATTATCTTATCTTAAGATATCTTCTTATCTTATCTTATCTTATCTTATCTTATCTTTTGCAATAAGCAGTTATGTCTTCTCACTAAATTCATGTATCCAGTACTTCAGTGATCTAGTGCTCCCACAATCAAGCCCTCACCTCATATCCAGCAGCTTGAGAAGATCTTGGAACCCCAAGACATCAACCTCTGGTGCAACCTCAATGGTATATTTCATGCATTCAACATTCTACTCCTTTTCTCACATACCTTGTTCTCAGTCAGCATTAATGTGCTTTAGGGTGCCCTCCTTTGTCGTTGGTCTCCAGAGATTGCACTGCAAAGGTGAAGAAAGATTCAGAAGAAAAATGTTAACGCTAAAGTGAAATAGGAGGGGAAAAAGAGAAAAAATATTACTAGGTTTCTATGATTTCTTTATAACATGACCACCATCAGGGCTTGAGGGCAAGGAATAAATTACCTTACATAAGCGTTAGGTGTGGACTATCAAAACAGAATTCAGGAATCCAGATTCCCAGCCTTTGCCAAACACAAGCATAAGACAAAAGGTCAATCTTCCATCCAATCTTCTTACAGCAATAGGCAGGCAGATGCCTTCAAAAGCTGTCAAGGACAGCATAATGGCTTTCTCAGCTTTGTTCGAACCTACCATATCATTTTAAACCCTATTTTTCTTTCTCCATATTCTAGAGATCAGCAATGCCTGTTCATTGTAGTAGATCAGAGCATTCCTCACCCAGGGCTACTGGAAAAAGCTCCAGACTATAATTTGGAGAACTAGATGTAACCATTCATTACCTTTTTCTCCTTCCAGTACTGGACACCCAGCAGTCTCTCTGACTATGGAACAAAGGGTCCTGCAGTTTCTCTCTATAGTGGGAGTAGAAACACATCTATAATATTTCAGGAGCCTCTAGGGGGCAAGGGGCAGATCCCAGGTCCCTTTCGGATACCTTTGCCAAAAGAGATTATTGCTGAATCAATCATAGAGGTAGCGCTAGGAGCCAAAAATCTCAAGTCCCTTTTGTCTCATGTATTTCAGAGAAAATTTAGGAAGGTGGCCAAAATCCAGAGAGACTACCTAATGCAATGAATATAACTATGCAACAACAAACACACAGTGGTGCTATGCTATCTGGAATATCAAAAAGTTGGTGCAGAAGGCACCCACTGAATCTCTATTGGCAGGATGTTCCACAGGGCTGATGACTTTAAAAGCTCGATTTTTCATTGTTGTAAAACAAGACTCATCAACTCTGGGAGAGACCAAAGATGCTCCTGCGTCTTGTTGGAATACGATATCTCCAAGGCAATTGGACCAATGATTCTTAGCCTAATCCAACAATACATTGTTGCCTAGTTGCAGCAATATGTGGATATCAGAGCATCACCAGAGCAAGGGTTACCCAGGGTCCCACTTCGAGTTTGGGGCAGTGTGCAACAATACATTTCAGGTCT
The DNA here is from genome assembly GCA_900245905.1 of Lacerta viridis. Classification (NCBI taxonomy): domain Eukaryota; kingdom Metazoa; phylum Chordata; class Lepidosauria; order Squamata; family Lacertidae; genus Lacerta; species Lacerta viridis. The sequence goes on along the minus strand of OFHU01001767.1, from coordinate 683,867 downwards.
GTTGGCTTCTGACTATTGCAGTTACACTGTTCCCAGCTCATCAGCGAGCCTGGTGCTCTAATGCAAACTGAATTCTACTTTTTAATGATATATAATGAAAAATACAACTTCACCAATATAATTTTTCAAAGAAGATAAACAACTTTATTTAAACAAATAAAATGTCATTTATAATGTTTTTAAACCATGAATATGCACAACGTTTTTGTCATATCAACAGTTCAAATACCATTGAGTCCAAACAATAAGGTAAGAATGGCTAAGGTGTGGTCATCTGGATATTGTAGGACTCTGGCTGGGTTGGGATAACATGGGGTTGGGGGGCCAACTCCCATCACTTGCGGGGGCTCAATTAGTGCCCTCTGTCAAGAGCTTGGGTATAACCTTCGACACCTCCCTCTCTATAGAGACGCAGGTTACAGCTACAGCAAAGGCAGCATTTTTCCATCTCTGCCATATTAACCTAGGACCCTCGTACCTACGGGACCACCTCTTCTGGTATGCCCCACAGCCTCTTCTGGTATGCCCCACCTTAAGGTGCATAAATAACAACACTTTGGATGTCCTGAGCCCCAAGCAGGTTAGATTGGCCTCAACCAGGGCCAGGGCCTTTTCAGCTTTCGCCCCAGACTGGTGGAACGCCCTACCGCAGGAGATCAGGGCCCTGCGGGATTTGACATCTTTCTGCAGGGCCTACAAGATGGAACTGTTCCACCTGGCCTTTGGGCTGAACCTCTCATATGGGATTTTGTATATAAATTTTCCCTCAGCTTTTTTTGCTGGCCCATGTAGGACCAGCATGGATAGTTGGCCCCGGTGAATAGTTGACGTTTTCTCCCCTTATGGCTTTAATTTATAGGCTACCACTAAAATGAGGCTGCATTTTAAGCTGCATTTTAAACTGTATTCTAACTTATTTTTAACCAACTGTTTGTTTGGTTTTTTGTTTTGTTTTGTTTTGTTTTGTTGTGTTGTGTTGTGTTGTGTTTTTAATGTTTTTACTTTATTTATATTTGGTGTTAGCTGCCCTGAGCCCGGTCTTGGCCAGGGAGGGCGGGGTATAATTTTTTTAAATAATAATAATAATAATAATAATAATAATAATAATAATTTTATTATTTATACCCCGCCCATCTGGCTTGGTTTCCCCAGCCACTCTGGGTGGATTACAGCACATAAAAAATTGTAAAACATTAACATTAAAAATTTCCTGATACAGAGTTGCCTTCAGATGTCTTCTAAAAGTCAGATAGTTATTTATTTCCTTGACATATGATGGGAGGGCATTCCACAGGGTGGGTGTCACTACCAGGAAGTCCTTCTGCCTTGTTCCTTGTAACCTCACTTCTCATAGTAAGGGAATAGACAGAAAGCCCTTGGAGCTGGACCTCAGTGTCTGGGCTGAATGATTGGGGTGGAGACACTCCTTCAGGTATATTAGGGCGTGGCCATTTAGGGCTTTAAAAGTCTGCGCCAACACTTTGAATTGTGCTCCGAAATGCACTGGGAGTCAATATAAACCTTTCAGGATCAGTGTTATATGGTCTCGGTGGCCGCTCCCAGTCACCAGTCTAGCTGCCGCATTCTGGATTAGTTGTAGTTTCCAAGTCACCTTCAAAGGTAGCCCCACATAGAACGCATTGCAGTAGTCCAAGCAGGAGATAACTAGAGCATGCACCACTCTGGTGAGACAGTCTGCGGGCAGGTAGGGTCTCAGCCTGCATACCAGATGGAGCTGGTAGACAGCTGCCCTGGACACAGAATTGACCTGTGCCTCCATGGACAGCTGTGAGTCCAAAATGACTCCCAGGCTGTGCACCTGGTCCTTCAGGGGCACAGTTACCCCATTCAGGACCAGGGAGTCCTCCACACCTGCCCACCCCTGTCCCCCCAAAACAGTACTTCTGTCTTGTCAGGATTCAACCTCAATCTGTTAGCCGCCATCCATCCTCCAACAGCCTCCAGACACTCACACAGGACCTTCACCGCCTTCACTGGTTCTGATTTAAAAGAAAGGTAGAGCTGGGTATCATCTGCATACTGATCAACACCCAGCCCAAACCCCCTGATGATATTTCCCTGTGGCTTCATATCGATGTTAAAAAGCATTAGGGAGAGGACGGAATCCTGAGGCACCCCACAAGTGCGAGCCCAGGGGTCTGAACACTCATCCACCAACACCACTTTCTGGACACGGCCCAGGAGGAAGGAGCGGAACCCTAGCTCCCAGCTCCTCTAGACGGTCCTGAAGGAAGTCATGATTGATGGTATCAAAGGCTACTGAGAGATCCAGCAGAACTAGGAAACAGCTTTCACCTTTGTTCCTAGCCTGCTAGAGATCATTGACCAGAGACCAAGGCGGTTTCATTCCCATGATGAGGCCTGAATCCTGACTGGAAGGGATCCAAATTGTCCGCATTCTCCAGGCATGCTTGGAGTTGTTCAGCAACCACCTGCTCAATCACCTTGCCCAAGAATGGAAGATTTAAGAATGGGCGATAGTTGGCCATATTAGCTAACTATGCATTAAGAGACACATATATTGTATGGTAACTAAGATACAACTGTGGAGGAAATGTCACCAGCTTGAACCCAAACATGTCATTTTGCTAACTGAAGACGGGTTTGCACACTGCCAGAATCACATGGTATCTCATCTCCACTGCATTATTTGCAGGTGAGTGTGTGTGGCCTATGCCCTGGCCTCTATACCACATTGATTCAAGCAGGTCTTACCCTGTCTTTTTTTTTTTTTTTTACTGGTGTGTGGGTGTGGGTGTGTTTGTTTAAAATAGCAACTTCTAATATATTGGCTAATGAAAAGGAACTCCAGAGTACCACTAACTTTATGAAAAGCTTATCAACCAACCACACATCCATCAAGAAAGCAGGAGAGGTCTGGGGGTTATTAAGAGATACAAGTTTTTGGGAGAGAGTTCAGCTTCACAGATCAATGAGAGAAAATGCACTGGTTTTTCAACTGGCCCATAGCCTTCTTCATGTCCTGATTCCTGAGAGTATATATGATAGGGTTGAGTGCAGGGGTGACTACAGTGTAGAATGTGGAGGCTATTTTGTCCACCCTGGAGCTGGAGAAGGGTACAAGGTAGACAAAGAGGCAAGGCACAAAAAAGAGGCTCACTACAGTCAAGTGAGAACTGCAGGTCGACAGAGCCTTCCCTCTACTCTCCTTGAAGCGGCCTTGAAGGCTGACCAGGATGACACCATAGGAGATTAGCAAGATAAGGAAGCAAATCAGGGAGAGGAGACCACTGTTGGCTGCCATGAGTATCTCAGTGACATAGGTATTGACGCAAGCCAATTTGACCACCTGCGGAACATCACAGTAGAAATTGTCCAGTTCATTCGGTCCACAGAATGGGAGTCGGAGGACCAGGATGAGCTGGGTGGCAGAATGGATAAGACCTCCAATCCAGCAGGATGCGAGAAGTCTCATGCAACGTTGGCGGTTCATTGTGGTTGTATATCTCAATGGGTGGCAGATGGCCACATAACGATCATAAGCCATGAGAGTGAGAAGGAGCATCTCGCTACCCCCAAAGAAGTGAAGGAAGAAGACTTGGGCCATGCAGCCTCCATAGGAAATGGTCTGGCCATAGCTAACCAGGTCTGCCACCATTTTAGGCACAGCCACAGAAGCCAAGGAAGTATCAAGAATGGATAAATTAGACAAGAAGAAGTACATGGGGGAAAGCAGGAGGCGGGGCTCTGCATATACAGTCACCACAATGAGGAGGTTGCCCACAAGAGTTGCTGTGTAGCTGGCAAGGACCAGGACAAAGATAAGGAGTTGGATGGAGTGGGAATGGAAGAGACCCAGGAGCACAAACTCAGTGACACTGGAAGCATTCATGGAGATGGCTGGACCTGGGTGGGAAAGAGGCAGGAAGGTGTTACTATCAGCAGCTCTAGACAATCTATTCCATACTGTTCAAAGACAGCACAGAACAACTTACTATTGTGATCTATAAGTATTACCATCAAAAATAACATCATATAATTATATTTAGTAAAGTTACGGTAATTCATTTTATTGCATTGCACAGGGACATATTATTACAATATATCTATTTAATGGATTATAACACAGAATACACACTCAATTAGACAGGGCATCCTCAAAGTCCTGCAACATATTACTTGGATTATATGGATAATATTATTTTACTAAGCAAATCAGGAAGATTCAGTCAAGTCTTTTCTGCCAAACCAGCCATGAGGAGACTAATATTAGAAAAAGGCAGGTGGAATTATCATCCCCAATGCACTGTAGTCTTCTGGGGGAAAACAAATATGCATAATTTCATTAATGCTTACAAACACAATTTTCAAGGAGTTGTTTTTTTGTTTTTTTGTTTTTAGCATAACTTCATAATGAGAAGTTCCTTTTGCAAAGGAGACCTGAATCAAAATGTTGCCATGTGCCAGTACTTAGAATTCTAGCTAAACCATTCCATTTCCCTCTCACCATTGTTTCCTTACATGACCATTGTACACCGTTAATGCTCTTTGGATTGTTTAGACTCTAAGTTTAGAGGGTCCCTCCCACTACACTGTGGAGCTTCTTTCCTCTTCTACAAATTTCATGCCTAGATCTGCTCTCCCATCCCTCTTGTGCATGGCTGGTGTCATCTGACTATATAATGAATGGCATTCAGCCTAAAGTTCAGGGAATGATAATAGTTAATTTCCCCTATCTACTAGGATCAAGTTATACATTAGTGGAAGATTCAAAACTCAATCTTCAATTAATCTTTTCCTCCCCCCAAACCCCCCATATCAGCCCAACAGCCACCAGATGAAGTTTCACTTGGCCCTGAAGCTATCATCAAAATACATTTGCTACTGAACCAGCTAAAGACTAAATAAATGACTCAAGATTTACACACATCAAGAGATTGATGCAAGCAGGGCTTTTTCCAGTGGGAACTCACCAGAACTCAGTTCTAGCACCTCTCAGGTGGGCGCCATTGTCATGATAAGAGAACAAGGGAGGTGTTCATGGTGAGTTTTGGCACCTCTTTTTCTAGAAAAATAGCACTGGATGCAAGTAATTCTTTGATTCAAGTGTCTTGCACTGTTGCGAGCCTTTCCATCTCTACACAGAAATATATCCTATTACCTTCAATAGGACCTACTCCCAAGCAGTGTGGATAGGATAGAAGCTTGGATTATCTGATGGATAAATAATTCATTGTCAGTTACCAGTAAACGCACATTAAATTAGAAGCTGTATATATTCCATAATTGTTTGGTGGCCAATTGTTATTTTGTCAAAATGAAAGCTGGGGAAAGTTATAATTCAGGTGCTCAATGCAGCAGATTCATGTACATGGGGACATAGGAAAGTGTTCCATGCCAAGTCATGGCATTAGTCCACTCAGCATTGGTTCACCGGGGATTTTTCCCCCATCCTTACCTTGAGATGCCAAGGAAAGAAACTGGGACCTTTTTCATGAAGAAAATATTCTTTACAAGCACATCCTAACAACCCAAGACAGCATTATCAGGTTCAGAGAAATATGTCATCCCAACCACAGCCAAGAGCTAGCAATACAGTGACACTGCCCAAGCAACCCTGGGGACACTGAACACACTCGGCTCCAAATATCTTATTTTCTGTGAGCATTATCCCTCAATACCATCTTCTCACCAATGGTAAGACATACATCAATGGCCTAGTGCCCCAGTCCCAAAATGAAGATTCCCTCCCCCCCATCTCCAGCAGCTTGAGAAGATCCTGCAGCCCCAATACACAAACATCTGTGCCCACTTAAGAAAACCTTTCATGGCTTCAAGCCTCCCTTCCATTTCCCATGTACTGTTTTTTTTTTTTATTAACCAGCATCGATCTGTCTTAGAATATTCTCCAGGGTTGTTTGTCTCCTAAGATAGCTCTGCTGGGATGAATAAGGATTCAGGGCAAAAGTGTTAAGCATAGAGGAAAAGAGGAGGGGGGGGAAAGAGGTCCTTTTGGAGGAAAGGACCATAGCTCAGTGGTAGAGCACTTGCTTTTCATGCAGATTCATGTTCAATTCCTGGGAAAACCAAACAGGGCTGGGAAAGGCTCCTGGTCTTAAACCCTGGAGAGGAGCTGCCAGTCAGTGTGTACAATACTAAGAAAGACAGGCCAATGGTTTGCTTTAGTATAGGTCTGCTTCCTATGTTCCCTCTGCTCCTGGTCTTCTTGGCCACAACAAGGCCATCAGAACTTAAGAGCAGGCAATACATTACTCACAAGAGAATCAAGTCAGAAATGTTGAAATCCTGATCCCCAGCTTTTCTGTTCACTCTTAAGCAAAAGCATAGGAACTGGTCTGTCTTCCTGGATTCAACCAAAGGTCCATCTAGCTGAGCAGTCTGTTTACAATAATGGGCAGGCAGATTCCTCCAAAAGCTGCCAAACACAGCATTTTCTTTCCAGCATGGTGTAGTGGTTAAGAGCGGTAGACTCGTAATCTGGTGAACCGGGTTTGTGTCTCCGCTCCTCCACATGCAGCTGCTGGGTGACCTTGGGCTAGTCACACTTCTTTGAAGTCTCTCAGCCCCACTCACCTCACAGAGTGTTTGTTGTGGGGGAGGAAGGGAAAGGAGAATGTTAGCTGCTTTGAGACTCCTTCGGGTAGTGATAAAGCGGGATATCAAATCCAAACTCTTCTTCTTCTTCTTCTTCTTCTTCTTCTTCTTCTTCTTCTTCTTCTTCTTCCCTAATCTCTGTTCATTCCTACCATCATTTCCAATGCCCTCTTTATTTCTAGAGGCATGAGTCAGAAATCAGAAATACTTCCTCATGGTAGTAGCTCAGATGATTCATTATCCAAGGGTGTAGGTAAAATGCACAGACTATTCTTTGGAGAACCAAGAACACCCATAGCAGTTATCTTTGCTGCAGTCTCTCTACCAAGGGAACTGGTGACGTGCTCTTTTTCTCTATGGTGAGCCAAGAAACACACCTGGAATATTTCAGTGGCCTATGATTATGCCCTGGGGGAAAGGGGTCACAGAGGTAGATTCTGGATCCCCATGCAAATGCCTTTGACAACAGAGATAATTGCTGGATCATAGAGGTAAGGCTAGGAGCCAGACATCTTGAGTCCCTTTTGCTTTGTGCACTAGGAAGAAAATGTAGGTGTGTGATCAGAATCCAAAGAGACTACCTGATAAGATGACTACAGTGGTGCTATCTTACCTGGAATAACAATATGGTCCCATCACACTGGATTTTGTGAGTTGTGGTTAATGTTTCTCTGAGTCCCATCCCTTCCCAGGACGTGTACCAAGATGCCCTGGTGCCAGTACAGGTCACTTTAATGTTGAGCCAAAACGGAGGGCACATTTTGTCACCCAATCTCCTTGCCAATGCTCTTGCTTTTCTATTATATCTTTCATTCATTCCTTTGTAAAAGCAGTGCTTTTTCTGGGGAGATGCAGGGGGACACATACCCCTAAACATTTGTGTTGCCCTGACAGACTGACCGACATGCCAGCTTTTCCAACTTTCCCCCATATCTGCATCTGAGCTGTGACCTCCCTCAAACCCCTGTTGTAAATCTATGCTGTCTTCCTCTTCCTCCTCCCAGGAAGGGTCAGGGTGAGGAGGCGGTCTCCACCACTCCTCCTCAGCCCAGTCCCTGACATCAACTAAACATCAAGAAGAACTTTCTGACAGTAAGAGCTGTTTGACATTGGAGGTGGAGGACTCTCCTTCATTGGTGGTTTTTAAGCAGAGGTTGGGTGACCACCTGTCATGTATGATTCAGTTGAGGTTCCTGCATTGCATCGCTAGGGATTGGACTAGATGACCCTTTGGATACCTTCCAACTCTATGACTCTATTATTTGCCTACTCAAAAATAATAGGAGGAGAGCCAGTGTGGTGTAGTGGTTAAGAGTGGTAGACTCGTAATCTGGGGAACCGGGTTCGTGTCTCCGCTCCTCCACATGCAGCTGCTGGGTGACCTTGGGCTAGTCACACTTCTCTGAAGTCTCTCAGCCCCACTCACCTCACAGAGTGTTTGTTGTGGGGGAGGAAGGGAAAGGAGAATGTTAGCCGCTTTGAGACTCCTTCGGGTAGTGAAAAGCGGGATATCAAATCCAAGCTCTTCTTCTTCTTCTTCTTCTTCTATATTTATATCCTACCTTTCTCCCAAGTTGGGATTCTAAGTGGTTTACAGCCTTTAAAAACAACATTACAAAATACAAAGTAATAAAAACAAACTAGTTTAAAAACAGTAATAAAAATACATCAAGACACATTTGAAAACAAGCAATTTAAAACAGTTTGCCCTGACAGCAGCCTACCGGTAGTAATCAGCCTCCCCTGCACATTAATCCTCAAAGGCCTGACTGAATAGGAAGGTCTTAGTCTGCTGATGGAAGGATCTCTCTCTCTCTCTCTCTCTCTCTCTCTCTCTCTCTCTCTCTCTCTCTCTCTCTCATGTTACCACCAACCATACTTCTGATGTTGATGGGACCAAGAGTAGGTGAATCTTAGCATGGGGCATTTAAATTTAAGGCAAATGAATGTGAGGATGTTATAAAGCTGTATAAAATTAAGTATGGTGTGGAGAAAGTAGCATCATGCCTCTGAATATCAGTTGTGGGGGCTTATAAGTGGGGTGACTGCTGATGCACTCAGGTTCTGCTTATGGGCTTCCCGGGGGCATCTGGTTGTCCACTTTGAAAACAGCATGCTGGACTAGGTGGATCAATGGGGATAAACAGAAGGTTACTTCTACCTTCACCTATAGAACACTCAGTATCCATACATATTCCATTCTAAAGTGTCTGGGCCTTTTTGGTTTAGTTAAAAGATAACTAAACTATAAGGGTTGAGGTAGAGATTTATAAAATGTATGCATCATGTAGAGAAACTACATAATTCCCCCCCTCCTCTGGTCAGAAGACTCTTGCCCTGGGTCACTCCACCGAATTGTTGGGCAGTAGAGTCTAAGACTGATCCCTCCCCAACAAAGTGTCCACAAATGTTGTAGAGCCCTACATCTCCTATCATTCTTGACCATTAGCCTCACTGGCTGTGACTGATGAGAGCTGGAGTCCAACAACACCTGGAAGATCATTAGGAGGAGGCTGGTCCAAAAGAACCTACTTAGGGAATCTAAGGGATATGACCAAAACAGCTTTGTTCCTTGTAGAAGCATTCACTGGTTATTTTCCTGGTAATGCCATATGATTGACAGGCAACCAACAAATTATTCCCTGAAATCTTTTCTCAGCTTTTTCTCTTTTCAGCAGCCTTGAATTATTTGATTGTATTTATTCACCAATGTGGCTGAGTATTCTAGTTTGATTTCTCCTCCCCCAGCTCAAACTGTCTCACCATCTCATTTTTCTCATTAGACTTCTCACCTTTCCCCTCAGGAAGCTATCCAGTGTAGGTTCCACCATGCATGGCCATTAGAATCCCTTAGAATCTAAGGCATAGCAGCCATACTCTTTTCTTCCTTGTACATAGCTTCTCAGGAGATTTTCCTTTTAGTGCATGTAGCTGATAAGCAACCAGCAATGTAGTCTCTGAAACCTCTCTTCAGCTGCATAATGAGTAATACAAAACTCTAAGGAACATGAATTCTGTGATTGTGTCTTTTCAGTGATGTGGCTGGGTATTTTAGTTTGCTTTCTTCCCTGCCCCTCCACTTTTTTACCCTATCACTTTTCTCCTCAGAATTATCACCCTTTTCCTCAGCTGCCTGCCCATTGCCTCTTTCACCTGATCATTCCTCAGACAATAGATCAAAGGATTAAGAAAAGGTGTAATGGCAGTATAGAAGACTGTCACTGCCTTTGTGACCTCCAACTGACTTTCTCCTTCTGGAGTTAAATACATCCCTGCCACTGAGCCATAAAACAGTGTGACAACCACTAGATGGAAAGATATGGTGGAGAAGGCCTTCTTACGTGAGCCTTGGTAAGAGGGTTTCATCAGAGTGAGAATCACAACACTATAGGATAGCACAACAAAGAAGGCATTGCCTAAAACTAGAACATTCATGAATATCTGGCACAGACGAGGAGCATTTCCTAGAGGAGGGCAAGCCAAGGACAGAATTGGACCAGGATCACACAAAAAATGGTCAATTATGTTGGGGCCACAGAAAGACAACTTGAAGATATGAAAGACAGGAAGAAGGTGCCACAAAAAGCCTAAGACCCAACAAGTGGTCACCAAGGCACAGCAAGCATTTGGGGACATAATTTGTGGATAACGCAGTGGGTGGCAAATGGCCAGATAGCGATCCAAGGCCATAGTTGTAAGAAAGAAGCATTCAGTGCCTCCAAGAGAGAAGAAAACATAGAACTGGAGGAAGCAGGCATGGAAGGAGATGATCCCATGATGAGACGATAGGTCAAAGAGCATACGGGGCACTGTGGCAGTGACATAGCACATCTCCAGCCAGGAGAAGTTGCCCAGCAAGATGTACATGGGTAACTGGGCCAAATGGCCATCAAGAAGCACAAGTGTGATAATGAGGATGTTTTCTGCCAAAGTGAGCACATAGAGAATGGTGAAGAAAATAAGGAGGTGGAAGCGCTTCTGTTGGTCAACTCCAAAGCCCAGCAAAACAAATTCTTCAATGACAGTTCCATTGGCCAAATTCATCTGTAATGAGATAACAGAATCAGCACTATGTATCAATAGGAAACATGTAATATATCATATAACGTAAGCTTTGTATACCATTAGCTTATCTCTATCCATTTGGAAGAGAAATATTAACTTGGCTTCATAATTGAGTAGAGAAGGGGGCAAGCCTCTATATTTCAAATCATACCTCAAATTCATTTTTTTGTTATTATATGTAAACTATGACTTATATGATGTAGCCCATGGATCTCCCTCATCTATGATCTGATTATGGTTGAAGAGCCTGACCTGGCATGTATCACTGAAACCTGGGTGGTTGAACAAGGTAGAGTTGGTCTCACCCAGCTGTACCCTCCTGGGTACTCAAGGGTCAGGGAGGGGGAGTTGCTGTGGTCTATAGAGATTCTCTCTCTATCTCCAGGCTCTGGCCAATTGGGGTGGAATTTAGAGTGTGTGTGTGTGTGTGTGCGTGCGTGCGTGCGTGTTCCCAGCGTTGGGCAATTGGGACAGATTAGGGATTCTGCTGGTTTACCATCTGCCTCACTGCCCTGAACGTCCTTCTCACATCTCGTGGAACCTGTTTGGCCCCCTGGTATACTACAGAGATGGCTTGAACGCACGTGGAAGAAAGATCCAAATGAATGCAACCAAACACTGGTAGTGGCAGTGAAGGCAGCCTCCATTGCATCCTCATTATGTCTCAAAATATCCATGAAGAAGTTCTGCACCCACCCAACCCACCCGACGATGATGCACATTCAAATCCATCCCTCCTCAGTTCCCACTCACATCTCTTTTTATCCTAGGCAGTTTATCACAGGCAGTTCTGGTAACAATTCCCATTTATGTACCTTATTAAAAGTCAAGGCATCATCTCATTCAGTAGAAAGCCTCTGCAAGAATTTTGGGTGCTGAACGTTCTTGCTTGAGCCTTGCTGTGCTGCTTATATCAGATGGAGAGAAGAAGGAAAAGGACCATAATGTGGGCTTCACATAAGGGAGATCCCACGTGTCTGTGCTGATCACAGCTTCAGTGCCATTGGCCAACTCTGGCAGCAGTTGTTGAAAACATTAACTGAAATGAACCTTGGGAACATCTCTCTCAAGAACAATGAGAACAGTGCAATATTTACACAGAAACACCACCCCTTGGGAAACAGAAATCTCCCATAGGTCTCACAGCTCTTCATTACAATGCATGCTGCATTATATGTTTTTTTAAACGAGTTTTTCTGAAGGATGTTTTTGTGATACAAAACAAAAAGATAAGCAAGGAAAAAGTACATATAGCACTGTAGAAATTGTAATTATCCATTATGACTAGATGGTGCATGCTTTTTAGTTGTGTTTTATTGCTTCTTTTATATCTTATATTTCATTGTATTATAACTTGCACTCTGTAGAATTCAAACTGCAATACAAGAAAATACATTATCAGAATTTTAAAAAAGCAGAAAAGGAGAATTAAAATCAATACAAATATTTAATATGCACATCCTACAGACCACCTGAATGAAGCTCAAAGATCCCTGGTAGTCTATGGATCACAATTAGGAGTGGGGGAGAAATTTGATCCAGTTTGGAACTTAATGCAAACCTACCCAGTCTGCATTCTCTACAACAATATGTGAACTCAAACACAGCTGTCCTTGCACTTTTCAGAATTTTGTGATGCAGTTCTCCAATCAAATAATGTGTATAAGAATGCATGTATTGAAGAGAAGCATATATATCCATGGAAGTAACATAAAAAGGCATTGCATAATGGAAAATGGAAAATATTTACGGCAGGCAAAATTGTATAGAGGAGTGTGTATATTAGGAAACACCTACACTAAAATGCTGGTGAATTTTCATGGTGACCTTTTTAAAAAATGCAAACTGATGCAGGAATGTGGAGAACTGCCTGGAAAACAGAGAAACTATCAGATTTGTTCCATCCCTTTTTGCAACTGGCACAGGCTCATTAATATGTATTTTTAAAATGTTGCTGTACTAAAGCAATGCATGGCTATACTCCTTTTCCTTGGCATGCCTCTTGCAAGGACTAATGCTTGTTGTGCAGTGGTAAATTAATCAATGCAGAGTCTTCTTCATAAACAGAATAAAACTTTTACTTGAGAAAATAAAGTTGTTCATAAACAGCATAGTTAAAGAGCATAAACAGAGCGCTCATAGCAGCTATCTGACTCTTCATGGAGGCACAGTCTTAGTTACTGATTTACTAGAGTCCTGGATGGTGACAGTAGTCACGAAATTAAAAGACACCTGCTTCTTGGGAGGAAAGCAATGACAAACCTAGACAGCATCTTAAAAAGCAGAGACATCACCTTGCCGACAAAGGTCCATATAGTTAAAGCTATGGTTTTCCCAGTAGTGATGTATGGAAGTGAGAGCTGGACCATAAAGAAGGCTGATCGCTGAAGAATTGATGCTTTTGAATTATGGTGCTGGAGGAGACTCTTGAGAGTCCCATGGACTGCAAAAAGATCAAACTTATCCATCCTTAAAGAAATCAGCCCTGAGTGCTCACTGGAAGGACAGATCCTGAAGTTGAGGCTCCAGTACTTTGGCCACCTCATGAGAAGAGAAGACTCCCTGGAAAAGACCCTGATGTTGGGAAAGATGGAGGGCACAAGGAGAAGGGGACGACAGAGGATGAGATGGTTGGACAGTGTTCTCGAAGCAACTGGCATGAGTTTGGCCAAACTGCGGGAGGCAGTGGAGGATAGGCGTGCCTGGCGTGCTCTGGTCCATGGGGTCACGAAGAGTCAGACACGACTGAACGACTGAACAACAACATGCTTTATTACAACTAATCAAGAATGCGGTAGCTAGGGACTTCCGGCGGCGACGCCATTGCGGGTGGTCGTGGGCTGCTTCGGCTGCGAAGCGCCCAGTCCATCCCGGGGGTTGGAGCCCCGCTACCGCAAAGCGGGGCTCCGGTGGGGTGCGGGAAGAGCGTCCCGCACCCTGGGCTCCCCGGCTGTGCCCGCTGTGGCTCCGAACCCTTCCCTCGCTCCCCCTGTAAAGGGGGAGTGGGGGTGAAGGGACAACGGAGCCGGGCTATAGGGGACATGCCCCAACCGGGATGTAAATGCGGCGACAAATCCCGTGACGAGCGTCTAAGTTCTACCTGTCTTTAACGATTTAAAAGAACCCGGTGGTTGTGAGTATTTGATTGACTTTTATATTTTTGCAACGATCCGGGGAAAGAGGAAAGGGAGCCTGCCTCTTTCCCTTCGGGAGAAAGAAAGAAAATAACCAGTTTAAGTGACTGCTGCTACAATAATGGATACAAAGTGTTTGAAATTTGAAGACTGAGACTGCTGAGATTTCCCTTTGGGGATTAAGTGGGTAGAAAATATCTCCGTTTAAAAGTTTTGGTCTTTACGCTCTGGCTTCAGAAAAATGGCGATGGAAAATTTGGACTGACGTGGGAAACAATTGAAACAAAGGAAGGAAGAGACAGGAACTGAAATTTGACACTCACCCCTTCCCCCAACATGCTGCACTTTGTGCTTCAACTTGTTTTGAACTCTGGACTAACGGACAAAGAAATGCTTACTGTCTTGAAACTGGAACTGCTTAATCGGAAATTGAAAGTCTTGAGTGGGATAATAAATAAAAAGAATTTACTTTCCACAGAGGAGGCTTTTCAAAAGTTTTATACAATGGAAGAAAACCTTGGCAGAGAGTTAGAAGGGATGCTTGAAGGATGGTTGGAAATGGCTGGGCGACTCCGGGAAAAAGACCCGTTCTTTGGGGGTGGCAGCCCCGGAACGGTAAAATCTGCAATATCCAGTCCCCGAGGTGGGAGCTCGGGGGCAAGGGACATGGAATTAAGATATCTACAAGAAGAGGCTTGAAATTAAATAAAACAAAGACAAACATGATAGTGAAGAATATGAACGAAGAACAAAAAGACCAATTGGAAAAACAAACAGGAATAAAAGTGGTGAAGAAAGTGAAATATCTAGGCATTTGGCTGACAGCAAGAAATTGTGATTTATATAAGGATAATTATCTAATGACGTGGAAGGAGATTACAAAAAACTTGGAAATCTGGGAAAAACTTAAATTGTCATGGTTGGGGAGGATAGCCACGGTTAAAATGATGATCCTGCCTAAAATGCTTTTCCTTTTTCAAACTATACCAATTGTGATGGGTCAAAATCAGTTTAAAGAATGGCAGAAAACAATCTCTAGATTCATATGGCAGTGCAAAAAGCCCAGAATAAAATTTAAAATCATGACAGATAAAAAAGAAAGAGGAGGCTTGGCACTGCCAGATCTCAAAATTTATTATGAATCAGCCTGTCTGGTGTGGATAAGAGAATGGCTTAAGCTAGATAACTCAGATTTATTAGATCTGGAAGGCTTTTCAAATAGATTCGGGTGGCACGCATACTTATGGTATGATAAGATCAAAGCACACAAAGGTTTCTTAAACCATATAGTAAGGAAATCATTATTTTTAGTTTGGAACAAATATAAAGAATGGTTTGAGAGAAAAACACCAAGATGGTTGTCACCTCAAGAAGCCTTTGCAATAAAAAAAACCAATACTGAGGGAAAATGGCTTATATATAGAGACATATTAATAGGTGACAAGAAAGAATTGAATATAAGACCGTATGAGGAGATTAAAGACAGGCTACAAGGATGGTTGGAATACTGTCAACTGCATAGTATTTTCCAAAAAGACAAGAAAGAAAGAGGATTTGATCAGGAGGAGACACTGTTAGACAAAATAGTGATGGGAAATGACTCCAAAATTTTGTCTAAAATATACGAATTTTTATTAGAGTGGAACACCAAGGATGAAGAGATAAAAAGTGTCATGATTAGATGGGCAAGGGATCTAGGCCACAATATTGAATTTGAAAAGTGGTACAAACTGTGGAACATAAGACTGAAATTTACAGCATCAGTACAGTTGAAAGAAAATATATACAAGATGATGTACAGATGGTACATCACCCCAACTAAATTGTACAAAATGTATAAATCAGGAAACAAAAAATGCTGGAAATGTGGGTTGAAGGAGGGAAACTTCATCCACATGTGGTGGAATTGCATTAAAGTGAAACAATATTGGGAAGAAATTTACAATGAATTAAAAAAGATCTATAGATATTCATTCAAAAAACTGCCCGAGGCATTTTTGTTGGGTATGGTAGGAGAGGATGTAGAAAAAGAGGATGTGACTCTATTTATGTACGCAACAACAGGTGCGAGAATCTTATTGGCACAAGTTTGGAAGCAACGACAAATCCCAACCATAGATGAATGGAGACAAAAAATGGTGAGCTATATGGAAACAGCAAAATTGACAGTGAAAATTCGGCAAACAGGAAGTAGAACATATGAAAAAGAATGGGGAAAATTTTTATTATATTTGAATAGAATATGTGGAATCTGAAATAGTAATTAGAATCTCATTGCTTGATTTATAACACTTTATTGAATTGGAAATATATAAAAACATAAAGAGGAAAAGATGAGGACAAAGTTGAAAATAAGTAAGAACATATGATAAAAACAATAAAGAGGTTTGAAACCGCAAGAACTGAACAAAAGAAAGAATAAAACAGAGGAAGAAGGGGGGAAGCCGGCGGGGAAAGAAAGGGGGAGGAATATGGAGGGATTTAGTAATGACAGATTTGTACTGTAAGAAGAATGGAACTTATAGGAGGTAAAAAAGAATATAAGGAAGATATAAGACACAAATATATGGGATGTAATATAAACCATGAAATAACAATGTAAATATAACTGATGAGTTCTATGTCTGTATGTTAAGTTAAAAAATTAATAAAAAAGTATGAATTAAAAAAAAAGATATCTACAAGAAGAAGAAGTATGCTACAAAGAAACGGAGGAGCCCAGAAGAGAGGTGATGAGTATCCTGATGCTCGATGCAAGGTTTGTGCTTAATGTTGTCTGGATCTGTGGACAATTGGGAAAAGAAGATAAATGGAAGATTGGTTCCGGCGAAAGACAGAGAAAGACAATGGACAGAGGGGGTGTGGGGTGAAGCATTAATTGTAAATCTAAATGGTCTGTTATGGTATCTGAAATCGGAGGGTGAAGGTTGTTAATTATAAGTTTATAGTGAATAAGTAAGGAGATATTGAGATTTTATGTTAATAGCAGCATGATAAAGGAAAGAAGAAATAAGTTTAGATTTTTTGAGAATATTTTGTTAAGATTTATGATAAAGTAAGATTAAGATGATTGTTTTATTTTTAACTAAAGTTAATTTTTAGAGAAAAGTTGTTATAAAAAAAAGAAGATTGATTTAAAACCGAAGGTGAATAGGCAGGGGAAGTCATGTGTCAAGATTCGAAACAAGAATTTTTTTTTATGGATATAAGTAAGAAGAAAAATCCTGGCTATGTTTGTATTTGTGTTATATATGTTGGTGTGGGTGGGGTTTATGTTGTGTTATGAAAAATGCCAATAAATTCTTATTAAAAAAAAAAAAAAAGAATGCGGTAGCTAGACTGGTGACCTGAGAGTGGCTGCCGAGACCACATAGCACTGGTTCTGAAAGACCTACATAGGCTCCCAGTAAGTTTCCGGGGACTATTCAAAGTGTTGGTGCTGACCTTTAAAGCCCTAAACAGCCTCGGCCCAGTATACCTGAAGCGTCTCCACCCCCATCGTTCTGCCCAGACACCAAGGTCCAGCTCTGAGGGCCTTCTAGCAGTTTCCTCACTGTGAGAAGTGAGGTTACACGGAACCAGGTAGAGAAGGGCCTTCTCAGTAGTGGAGGCTGCCCTGGGGAATGCCCTCCCATCAGATGTCAAAGAAATAAACAACTATCTGACGTTTAGAAGACATCTGAAGGCCGCCCTGTTTAGGGAAGCTTTTAATATATGATGAATTATTGTATTTTAATATTTTGCTGGAAGACACCCAGAGTGTTGGGGAAACCCAGCCAGATGCACGGGGTATAAATTATTATTATTATTATTATTATTATTATTATTATTAGCCCATTGTCCTTGTTGAATCACAGGGTCCCTGCACCTGTCCTTTGCCCATACTGCTTGGAGTAAAGGTTCTATTGTCACTGGGTGGTGTGGGTTGGGGACTCATTCAGAGGACTCATTCCCATTGCTGCCATGGCTGCTGTTTTTTTACTTGTGTTAAATGCAACCATGCAGGAACTAATTATGTGATATGTCTAGTCTGTCCCTAAGAGAAGAGAGCTATTGGGCACAGCCCTCTACATGTCCAAAGCAGAAGAAACATGGACCCTTTATCTGTGATAGTGCCACTTCCTATTTCACCATGACAATGTGATTCCAACACAATGGCTATGTATGAGTATAGGATAATTTTTTTCTGTTAGAGGCAAGGAGTGCACAGAAAACAGCAGAAAATGGCAGAACATGGAAAGTGAAGTCATGTTTGTTTATTAAAAGGCTACATTTGTGTTCAGATCGTAAATGATGAAGTGTTCACCCTTTACTAAAACACACACATACACTGCCTATATAAGCACACCTGTTTGGAGTTTCCATCAAATTATTTTTTTATTGCATTTATAACATTTCAGAAACACACACAAATCACACTAGTGATAATTTCCTTCCTATGTACTATTTCCAGTCAGTTTGCAAAACAGATTATTCACTTTATTTTATTTTATGACATATTTTCAATTGATTCTGCCAAAATGAAATTATAATTTAACTGTATCCCAGAAGCATACTTGGATATCTTTGGAATGCTGTGCGCCAAGAATTGGGGTCTTCCTTGATCCTGCTTAGACACTGGTCATCCTGACTGGTCATTAAGGGTTGTATCCAATGATATCTGTGCAAAAGCAGATCAGACTTCTGATAGCACAGTGGGACTTTACCATCTCCTCCTCAAAGTCTGCTTTGGATGGTTCCTCTGGAGGATATTTTGGGGGTTATGCAAGGGGAAAGAGAGGAAGTTTAAGTCACACTGTACAAATAGATGTCAATTCATGCAGTGTTGGATTCTACCCTATGGACTCAATCTGTACATACAATCATTTTAATAAATTTGAATACATGCTTGGGTGTTTTGAGAGACTTGTTTCCTTCAGCCTTATTAAACTACCATCTTTCTCCTCAACCATCTTTCCTTTTTCCTCAGTAACCTGCCCACGGCTTCTTTCACCTGGTCATTCCTCAGGCAGTAGATCAAGGGGTTAAGAAAGGGTGTAATTGTCGTGTAGAAGAGTGTGACTGCCTTAGTGACTGCTGAATGAGTTTTTCCACTTGGAATCAAGTACATCGCTGCTACTGAGCCATAAAAAAGTGTGACCACAACTAGGTGAAAAGATAAGGTAGCAAAAGCTGTCCTACAAGTGCCTTGGTTAGAGGTTTTCATCAGGGTGAGAATCACAATGCCATAGAATAGCAGAACAAATAAGACATTAATTAAAAACAGAGCATGCATGAATATCTGGCAGACAAGGGGAACATTTCCGAGTGGAGGGCAGGCCAGGGACAAAATGGGCCCAGGATCACACAAAAAATGGTCAATGATGTTAGGTCCACAGAAGGACAACTTGGAGATCAAAATCACTGGGATAGGGTACCACATGAAACCAACAACCCAGCATGCACCTACCAGAGCAGAACAGGAATAGGGTACCACATGAAACCAACAACCCAGCATGCACCTACCAGAGCAGAACAGGAATATTGGGACATAATTTGTGGGTAGCGAAGTGGGTGACAGATGGCCAAGTACCGGTCCAAAGCCATGGCTGAGAGGAAGAAGCATTCAGTGTTACCAAGTGAGAAGAAGATGTAGAACTGGAGGAAGCAGGCATGGAAGGAGATGAGCCCAGGAGGAGAAACCAGGTCAAAGAGCATCCGGGGCACAGTGGTAGACACATAGCACATCTCCATCCAGGAGAAGTTGCTCAGCAGTATGTACATGGGGAGCTGAGCCAGGTGGTTATCTAGGAAGACCACTGCAATGATGGTGATGTTCTCAGCCATGGTGAGCATGTAGAGAATGGCAAAGAAGACAAGAAGCAAGTATTGTTTCTGCTGTTCAACTTCGAATCCAAGCAAAATGAATTCCTGCACTGCAGTCCCATTGGCCATCTCTACCTGGAGTCAAAGAATAGAATCACTATTGCACAGCATAAAGAGGTATACAGTTGTTTAAATACCATTAGCTTACAATGAAAAAGAAAGGTTATACAGACTTGCTGTGGGACATTTCTTCTGCCTATCCCATGTTACAGTTCACAAGTGATTATTCACTAATATAACATAATGCACTTAAAATATAGTGGTTTGAGGCTGTTTAATTCTGATATCCAAGAGTGAATAGCATCTCCCTAGTTTTGCTAAAGTCTCTCACCACTGAATCCAGAAATAACACCAAACTGTTAATGTGCCTAGCTTACTTAATTTTAAAATGACAAAGCAAGAGCACCACAAAACCTTGATTTAAATAATATATTTGAGATTGATTGTACAATATACACGAGAAAGAGATTGTTCTTTGAATTATATCTTAGAACCAATCACTGCTGCTGTTTTACAGAAGTTAGAGTTCATTCTACTGTTATCCATTCCCAAATGCCTTGCCCATCCTTTTGTTGAGAGAACAGCAGGTATTTGAATTGCAGCTTCTACATTTGCTTCATTTACAAGTATACATGCGCAACGGAAATAAACAGGGTCCTGTAAGAATGCAAAATAACTGGAACTCCTGCTTCAAGTCCCCTGAAGAAGAAAACTAAACCACAAAAATGCTTCTTAAATTCAAACAACTAACTCCAACTCCACTCAGTGCCCCTCTAACTACAAAGAATATCACCTTCCAAAAGAGATATTTTCTAGCCATTAGAAGTGCATCTATTTCACCTATTTACAAGTTATCAGTCAAACAAAGGAGGCTTTCCAGCCATCAATTTAAGCAATGCACATGCAGTTTGCGGAGGGGGTCTTTATGAACGTAAACAGTTGACTTAATAAAATCTGGGATCAAAAATCCAGTATGTAGCTTAGAATCATTGGCATGTCCCATGATCCTTTCCTTTTACTCTAAATTCTCCCCACAATCATTTTGCAATGTTTTCTCGAAATTTCCTAGAAGAAGTCAGAGACACCCCACGAGAAATGACATTCAAATCCGCAGTTCCCACCCAAGTTTCTTTTTTGCTGGCAATGACTCCCATATGAAGATCCTTCCTGGGTCACATCAAAGGCCCACCTAGTCCAGCAGGTGGCTAACCAGCAGCCTATGGGAAGCCCACAAGCACAACACAACTGCAATAACACTCTCCATACCTCAGTAGGAGTCAAAATGGTGCTCTGTCATCCAGTAAAAACTCACTAGAAGTTCATGAAATGATTTGGGGAAAATGTTGTCAACAGGAGTTAAAACATTGACCCATAAAGTAGAAGGCTCATCAGAAGTGAAGCAGCAGAATCTGGGGTGGAGATTAGTGTTTTCTGTGCATTTAACTGGTAGTTGTCTTCCAGTTGTGAAGGACATAAAGGACCATACTGCAGTTCTGGAGGAAATTAAAAGTCACCAGATATATGTACATGCAGACTAGAATTCAAATGCCCTGATCAGTACCGACTACAGCTTTAATCAGAAACTGAAATCAATCTTGGGAATATCTCCTTCAGGAACAATATTCTAAATCAAAACAGCACCCTTTGGGATTGGGATGCAATGTAATACCACAGGCTGCCTCCCTCCACTTTGGTATGATGCATGCCTCCTGTTTTCCAAAAGACTACCTCTTCCAAATGTTGCTCTTCTTAAAGAACAAATTGGATGGCCAAAGCTTGGAGCACTTGAACCAGAGCCGGTGTGATGCATTGTTCTTAATATTATGGTCATTGATTTATAGAGTGCCAACAATTTTCTAAATTCTGCTTACTGATTGGAAACAATTTTGTCTCTGCCAGCAGGCTTCCAATTGAGAAGATGTGACACTAAAGGGGAAAGGGGTTGAGGAGGGAAAAGGATAACAGGCCAACTCAGTTACCAGTTCTAAAAAATTATGTAACTGGACATACTATAGCAACTTCATGTTACAGTACCAACACCTTTTTTTCTAGAAGAAAAGCACTGCAATTAGCTAACTTTTCAGTTCCCATGGAACAACCAGCTCCTCTGGGCCATTACTCTAGGGTGTCATATATTGCAAAGAAGATCTGGTATATATTGTTACAAAATTTCGGTGCATCTCCTTCTCTTTGTAGACAGTGGCGTAGCAGGGTCAGGTGATACCTGGTGTGGAATTTTTTTGTCACCCCCACATTGAAATTCCCCCTCCTTCCCTCCACCCCCCTGTCAAAGACAGCCATGCAGGCAGCTATCCAATGTAGATCCCGGCTTCTCCCCTTTCCTCCCTCCACCCCCCCCCTTGAAAGACAGCCACACAGGCAGCTATCTGGTGTAGATCACAGCTTCTCCCCCTTACTCCAGTCCAAGGCGATGTGTGCTCAGCCAGGCTGTCACGTGGCCTCCCTAAGGAGAGAAGGAGGAGAAGGAAAAGGAACTGTGACCAGGCTCAAGGGTTGGTGATAGTGTCCTGGAGGTTCGGGCTTGTACTGACCTCTCCCCACCCTCAGCCTCAGCCTCCACCCCCACCCCGCTTCTCCTTTCCCACCAGGGCAACCGGCGATGGCGGAAGGAACATGGCAGCATTGTTTGCCTGTAGCTGCTGCTTTCTTTCAATGGTTGGGAGCGGGCACTTTGAGCATTTTGTCAACCCCCTCGTGATGACACCCATCTTCCTCCGCTGCTGTTTGTGGAGTGGTAGCAAGAGTCCATGGGGCTCCAGGCACTAACCCAGGATCTGTGTTGCTTTGGAGAATTGAGACATGGTGGGAGACTGCAGTAGCTTTAAGAAATATGGTTTATTTACCTATTTACACCTTCAGTCTGCATGGAGGGAGTCCAGATCTTATATCAAGTTCATTTCAATAGAGGCTTATCCCCCACAGAAGTGCAGCCAGCCTTCACCCAAGATAGATCCCTGTCTCTTTTCCCCCTTCTTTTTCCCAGGAACCCCTGCTCAAGACTCTCTTTTCCTGTTCCTTCAAGCACAAAACCTACCACCTTGGCAACATCTGTGTCCCAGCCAAAGGGTTCATCTCAGATGGCCCATCAACACCTTTTGTCATATTAACAGATTTGCTCTCCACTAGGCCAGCCAAGCTGGTTTGTTATGAGGAAAGTTCTGCAGGTAAAGATTTTAATTAAACTTATGGACCTTGACAATGTTTTATTTCCAAAAAGGAGTCAGTTTTCATGCATCTACAATTGTGGTGTGGTCTCCCTTTCCACAAGCAATTGTTCATTCCAGAAACACCTTAACCAGAATCAGTTTTGTTTGAAGGAGAGGAAATCAGACATTTGTGCTATTTTGGCAATATTTGTTTTATTTCCATATATGCAAGTGAAGAATAAGTTGAGGCAAGCAGGACACACGTTCCTCCCAAGCAGCAGAAACCCCGAGAGAGGCGCCCTGCACCACAAGGTCCATTCAGCCTACACTTCCCTCCCTGATGGACCTTTCTGAATCTCACTCTGCCACTGCTATTTCTTCACCCACTCCCACACACCTACACTACATCCGTTCAGGGTGGGGATTTGACAGTGGGACTTCCTGTAACATCATCAAAACCCTTAGAAGGTGTGGAGCTTAAGGGATTTGAGAGGACATGTTCTACCAATATTGCTATGTTGATTGACTTAAATTGAAAGAGGGATGCGTGCATGTCTTGGGATAAATTAATTTGATCTGAGGTTGGTCAACATGACTCTCAGGGTCCCTTCCAACTCTATGATTCTATGATCTCTTCAAAGGGCATGTTGCTTTTTTAATATCTCTCTTTATTATTTAAAAAATACACACAAATACGCAAACACACAAAATAATCACACATATTTACATACTACTGTCTTCTTTTTCCACAGACAAATTCTCGTACCTCCAATTATCCTCATTGCATTTAGTAATATTCTATTTGTATAGCGTACAGTTATCAATTCCATTTACAATTCATATTTTTTCATCCTTTAATTTCTATTTACTAATTTAAAGGTTCAGTCTACATCTGCCATTAGGATTCCATTTATACCACTATTCCTTAAATATTCTTTAAATATCCTCCACTCTTTCCATACTTCTTGAGCCATCTGTTTTCTGACTTTACCCGTTGTTTTAGCTAGTTGCAAATATTCTATCATTAGGTTTTGCCAGTCCATTATGGTTGGTGCAACTTTATTTTTCCAATTTCTGGCCACTAGCATTCTTGCTGCTGTTATACCATACATACATAGTACTCTTTCTGCTTTCTTTATCTCTTCTGGCAAAATACTTAACAGGAACATTTCTGGTCTTTTCTTGAATGTACATTTTAACAATTTTTTATGTTCTTCGTATATATCATTCCAATACTTATAATAGGGCATGTCCACCACATATGTTTGTATGACCTGATTTCTTTGTTGCACCTCCAACACAAAGGGGATCTATTTCTGTACGGGCATGTTGCTTTGTTTAAACTTTATTTCCCACTCCTACCAGCATTTTTTATACCATGCCCTTTGTCATCAGCAGTCGTGACATTCTCCTTAGCAACTTGCCCAGAGCCTCCCTCACCTGATCATTTCTCAGACAGTAGATCAGGGGATTCAGAAAAGGTGAAATAGCAGTGTAGAAGAGCGCGACTGCCTTTCTGGCCCCTGCTTGGCTTTCTCCATGTGGAATTAAATACATAGCTCCCACTGTGCCATAAAAGAGGGTCACCACCAAGAGGTGCATAGATACGGTGGAGAAGGACTTCTGACGGTTACCTTGGTCAGAGGACTTTATCAGGGTAAAAATGACTGTGCCGTATGATAACACAACAAATAATACATTGACTAAAAACATAACATGCATGATGACCTGGCATATAAAGGGAACATTTCCAAGAGGAGGACAGGCCAAGGACAGAATTGGCACAGGATCACACACAAAATGGTCAATGATGTTAGGTCCGCAGAAGGTTAGCTTGGAGATCAAAGTAGCTGGGACAATATAGGCCAGAAATCCAAGGACCCAACAAGTGGCCACCAGGGAATAGCAGGAATTTGGGGACATTATTTGTGGGTAGCGTAGTGGGTGGCAGATGGCCAAGTATCGGTCCAAAGCCATGGCTGAGAGGAAGAAGAATTCAGTGTTGCCAAGTGAGAAGAAAATGTAGAACTGGAGGAAGCAGGCATGGAAGGAGATGAGCCCAGGAGGAGACACCAGGTCAAAGAGCATAGGGGGCATAGTTGTGGTCACATAGCATATCTCAAGCCAGGAGAAGTTGCTCAGCAAGATATACATGGGGAGCTGAGCTAAGTGAGCATCCATGAAAACCACTGTGATAATGGTGATGTTCTCAACTAAAGTGATGATATAGAGGATGGTAAAAACAATGAGGAGCACTAATCGCTTCTCCTTCTCAACTCCAAATCCCAGCAAGATGAATTCCTGCACAGTGGTACCATTGACTATCTCCATCTGGAATCACATAACAGAAGCAGTATCATACACCATCAGAGAGGTATCGGTTTCTTCACATACCATGAGCCTGTCTGCCTGTTTCCAGCAACATACAAAGGGTAAACAGCTATGAAATTTAGGGAGTGCAGTAGGGCCTTTCCTTCCTCGCACCATGTGTATCAGATCACAAGTGAACAGTGTTCAGAAGCAATTATTTTTTCTCATTACCTATAAATTTAAAATGGAATAAGAGCAAATGCACTTAAAGCAGACAACTATGGGGAAATGTAATTCAGAATAGTTATAGCAACTTTGTCATGAACAGCTTGTCCCCAAATGCACTGAATTCTTTCAACTGCCCTGCCACAAGCACACAGTGAGAGAGAAAGAGAGAGGCTGGCTACTAAATCCAGAAATGGCATTGAGCCAAATCAGAGAGAGAGAGAGAGAGAGAGAGAGAGAGAGAGAGAGAGAGAGAGAGAGAGAGAGATACTTTACCTAAATCTGGTTAGGAGTGAAATATGTTAAGGGATGGGACATTGATGCCCTGAGACATTTTGCTGTTTGAAGAACATCAAATTCCCCCACCCATTATGCTAGGGTCAACACTTTTATTTTGTATATATTTTTATTAAATTTTCTGTTTTACAATTTAAACTACTCATTTTTACATCCTTAAGATATCAATGACTTCCCTTCTTCTCTTTCCACGGTTCATTTTACATATCATAAATCCCTGCATATTTTACAGAAACTATACCACTCAGTATTCCATTATAACACCTATCACAACTCATTTATGCTGTTGTATTTATCTTAATGCTGCCAGCATTTTCAGCTGTACACAGTTATTTCCCACATATTCAATAAACGTTTTCCAGTCTTCTCTAAAAGCATGTTCTTCTTGTTCCCTTATTCTATATCTGCAAGCTGTGCATATTCTGTCAGTTTAAGCTGCCACTCTTCTTTGGTCAATCGTTTTCCATTTTTGGGCTAACAAAACATGGGCCACCATAGTGGCATACATAAATAACCCTAAATAAACCACAATCGGAAGGGGTGAGTTCCCATTGTTTGGTCCCAGCTCCTGCCCACCTGGGAGTTAGAAAGCACTTCAAAGTGCAAGTAGATAAATAGGTACCACTCCAGCGAGAAGGTAAACGGCGTTTCTGTGTGCTGCTCTCATTCACCAGAAGTGGATTAGTCATGCTGACCACGTGACCCAGAAGCTGTCTGCGGACAAATGCCAGCTCCCTTGGCCTATAGAGTGAGATGAGCACGTAACCCCAGAGTCGTCCACAACTGAACCTAACAGTCAGGGATACCAATGTTTCAATGCCACTGATTATTTCTGGCTGCACTTTTAATCACTGACTGGCTCAACCCTTGGGAACACCTCTCTCAGGAACTAAGCTCTCTGCCAACACACAGTAGCATCTCTTGGGAGACACAATGCCACCCCACTTCTCCTCTCCTTGCTATGTTGCATAGATTCTACTGTGTGTTCTTTCTTTGTTCTGTATTAAGCTGTGCTGCTAATTCAAGTTGTGGTGTGGTCTCTCTTTCCATAAGCAAAGGTTCATTCCAGAACAGTTTTGTTTGCAAGTAAGGATATCAGATGATTATGTTGTTGTTTTTTACTTGTTTTATTTCCATATATAGAAGTGGAACATAAGTTGAGGCAAGCAGGACACTCATTTCAACCAAGCTACAGATCCACTACACATCCCTCCCTGTCTTCCATCCAGGAAGCATAGATAGATGATAAGAGTTCAAGGGCACAGCCAAGCCAGGCAGGGAGGGAGGGTATGAAGTAGGTATGGTGAAGGGCATGACCTTGGGAGAAGTGGTGTGACCTATCACAGAGTAGGAGGCATGGCATTCATAGAGTACCAACGATCAGAGATAAGGACCCAAAGGACCACATTTTGTCCCTGGGCTTCAGATTCCTCCATCTTGTTTTAGTCTGTGCAATCTGCCTTTCCTTATGGTTATAATGGAGTGTGATATTTACAACCGGCCGATGCTGTATTGATATAATACAATGAACATGGTTTCACCCAGAGCAGAAGGCAAAACAAACAAAAAGCATGACCAGAGTACATTCCCCTGGTGTCTTCCTTGCCACGATAATGGGTTTAAAGCATCCCCCTTCCTTGAAGAAAATGTTGTGGCTCTGGAAGATCCAGACTTTGGGCTGATCTAGTCTTTCTCTTCTACTACCCCACCTCGGGGTCTCAAATTTCAGTAGTGCCCTGTGCAACCCCAAAATTCAGCACCCCTATCTCTCACCCTCCCCCCCAGTGGGATCTGAGACCTACTGAATATGCATTAACTTGACTCTCCTGTATCAGTTACCAGATTCTTTAGCAATTTTGCATGATGTGTTTAGCTTTTCCACAAGTCCAGAGATTATTGATCTACCTGCCCATATGACTGTAGCTGAGAGTGTGTGCAATTTATAAACAACCACAGGGTCACTGTTGCATAAATATTCCCTACACCAAGACAAATTAGGGAACAGTCTTTGCTTGAGCCCTTTTCCCGGACATGCTGCTGTCTAAAAGATTGATGTACGGAATTATCCTTCCCTTGGGAACTGAATTTGAAGCAAATAGAGGCTTTGTTCACACTCCCATTTACTGTGCACTCCGCTCCTTTCCACTGCTAGGTTTTTTACATGTTCACACAGCATTATACAAAATTGTATTCTGTACTTCGTTATAAAATACTGCTGTTTGATGCATTGTTTCTCAAACCAGCTTCAAACCCTTAAGCTGTTCCCAATTCATATTAACTAAGGTGTGAACTCCTTTGCATAGGGTAAATACATCCCCACCCTATCAATGCCCCCTGGTGCATACACAAACAGAAACATATCTGACACTAATGAAGCCATGCTGATAATGGTAATGAAAACAACTCATAGATCTTGGGTTTTGTTTTCCTCTCTTACTGCATTGATGATACTGAATAATGTCTAGCTGTTGGAAAATCCTTCTCCTTTCAGAGGGCCAAACTTGCCCCTTTTTGCTGCTTTGGTGCTACCTTGAAAAATGTGTGTGATGGCAAACACAGTGTTACAGCCAGTCTCCATAGCCATGCAGTGAAAGGAAAGTTTACATCTTTACAGTGGCGGAGCTTCATGCTCCGGCACCGGGGGCGGCACCGAGGGCTGGAAGCAGGCAGGGGTGGGGCTGGCGTGCATTCTGGGGATGGGGTGCACCGCCCACAGGGGCGTGGCTGCATTCTGGGGGCGTGGCACGCCAAGATGGAACCCTATAGGGATCCCTCTGCCCGGAGCGTCCCGCCCCCTACACCCCACCCTTCCTACGCCAGTGCGTCTTTAGAAACAAGCAAGGAACAAACACAAATCAACAGTCAAGAGGCTCACACCTTCTGAAGAAATAAAAAGGTAATTAAGATAACGTTCTTGAAATTGCAGAATGGTAGAATATTGCAGCAGAGGAAAGTGAAGGTTTGCACTAAGCAATTAAGAATTCTTATTCATGATCAAACACACACACACACAAATATATTTGACATGTACACACATAAATTGAATATCATTGGAAATGTAAAAACAAATGATATTTAAGGTTCAAATCTAATTATTTTTAGTGCGTGTATATTTGATTTGATGGAGCACACAAAAACCTTTAGGAAATAATTTTATCTCTGATGGTTACCTCAAGTGTTTTAGGCCTGGCATTCTGGTTCCTAAAGGGGAAATGAAGTTTCTTGTGGTCCTGTTGACAAGTCTATGCAAAATAAAAATTAATTTTGATTTCTAGTCTCAGATGGATTGATTCTAGGCAACCCTGAGGTGTTTCTTGGCTTGAATCTTGAATGGACAATATAAAAAATGGGGGAGGAAATGTTTCTGTCTTACTTAACTCTAAATATTTAAGTGTGGAGAAAGAGTTCTGAAAGACTCATTTTGTCCTACTTTTGTCTCAACACCTCATCTTATTACCTTTCTTTTCTGCAACCTGCCCATAGCCTCTTTCACCTGATTGTTCCTCAGACAGTAGATTAGAGGGTTAAGGAAGGGTGTAATCGCTGTGTAGAAGACAGTCACTGCCTTCACAACCTCTGACTGACTTTCTCCACCTGGAATACAATACATCGCTCCTACTGTGCCATAGAAAAGTGTTGCCACCATTATATGAAAAGATATGGTGGAGAAGGCCTTCCTTCGACTGCCTTGGCTAGATGTGTTTATCAGATTAAGAATCACAAAGGCGTAGGATAGCACAACAAAAAAGATGTTGCCTAAAAACAGAGTATTAATGAAAATTTTGCAGACAAGAGAAATGTTCCCAAGAGGAGGGCAGGCCAAGGATAGAATTGGACCAAGATCACACATAAAATGGTCAATAACATTAGGACCACAGAAGGACAACTTTGAGATTAAAATAACTGGAATGATGTAGCCCAGGAAGCCTCCAGTCCAACATGCACCCACCAGGGCATAACAGGAATGTCGGGACATAAGTTGTGGGTAGCGCAGAGGATGACAGATGGCCAAATACCTATCCAAAGCCATGGCTGAGAGGAAGAAGGTTTCTGTGCAGCCAAATGAGAAGAAGAAGTAGAACTGAAGGAAGCACTCATGGAAAGAAATTACCCCATGATGGGATGCCAGGTCAAAGAGCATACGGGGCACAGTGGTAGATACATAGCACATCTCCATCCAGGAAAAGTTGCTGAGCAGGATGTACATGGGAAGCTGGGCCAAGTGGTTATCTAGGAACACCACTGTCATAATGGTGATATTCTCAGCCAAAGTGAGCATGTAGAGAATGGTGAAAAACACAAAGAGCAAAAATTGTTTCTGCGACTCAACTCTAAATCCCAGCAAAATGAATTCTTGGACGGTGGTTCCATTGGCTATCTCCATCTGGAAACACACAACAGAAGAATTGTCACATACTGTAAGGAGGTATTAAAAGTTTGTGTACCCTTTTGGTTTCCCCTGAAAGACAAAGGCTTAAGTAAGCATGTCATCAAGTAGTGCAGTGTGATGTTCCTTCTCCACCTACATGTGGTACAGATCTTATGTGATTACTCCTAAAAAGCAACTATTTTTCAGATTGACTCTAAATTATATCAAAAGTCTAACGCCCAAGAATGAACTTACTAAATGCTCATCTATTTCTTATCAGATTTCTGAGAGGGATTCTCCTTTGACCTGGGGTGTGTTTCCATGGTAACTAGATATTAACTGCATTCCTTAAAATACAGATGGGAGAAACTGTCAATTTTGGTTTCTCCCTGTTTCTTTTTTTCAAACTTACATTCAGTTTTCCACATTTCCACATCAGTTTGTGATTATTATTTCTAAGTCCTCATGAAAATGCATCAACATTTTAGTGCTAATATTTCCTAATATATATATTCTATCAATTGTTTCTTAGAATGCACATTTTTGCAAAATAATTTCCCCCAATATAATACATGTTTGTATCTTATTTCCACTAATATATCCATTTTATATGCACTTTACCCTGGTAACCCTGTATGCATTTTTCTACACATTACTTGTCCAGATTGAACTGCAAAATTTGGTTCATTAAAAGTTCTCCCTTGAATGTACATTGAATTGAATTTCCCCCCATTCCCATCTGCTTCCCTGAAATCCTTAGGGATATCTAAAAGGGGTCATAAGGCAGAGCTTTCCCTGCCAACTAAGAATGGGGTAATCCTGGTGCCTTTGAAGGAAATGAAGGGATTAGCTTTCTTCCCACCCAACTTTCCATTATCTTGGTAATATCTGAACTTCCATAGGTCGCAGCATGTTTTTTCCATCCAGCAAACGGCTTACCCTAAATCTGGTGTCGGAATCTTGTGGGAGAAATGCTGCTCTCTGAACCTTATATTGGCACTCATCTACAGCATTGATGGAGCAAAGGACATAAAGACATAATGGTTTGGTGGAAGAAAGATTCAAGATGCATGTCCTTGGGCATGAAGGCAGACCAAAGCTTCAATGCCACTGATTAGTTCTGGCTCTGTTTTTAATCACTGACTGATACAACCCTTGGGAATCTCTCTCTAAGGAACTAAGCTATTTCTCAACAAAGCATCTCTGGGAGATGCAATTCCACCTTATTCCCTCATCTCCTCACTATGTTGCATGCATTCTTCTCTCTGTTTCTTCTTTGTTCTATATTAAGTTGTTTTAATTCAAGTTGTTGTTTGCTTCCTCTTTACCCAAGCAAAGAGGCATATTGACTGGGACTCGTTTCCTTTGGGGGAGAGAACCCTACCAATTATGATGTTTTGGCAATGTCTACTTTACAAATGAAGGCAAGCAGGCATGTTGCTTACAAACCTTGCAATAGTTTACATGGTTGCCGTATTCAGGGAGGAATTTTCTCCTGCAAGCAAATTGGCTGGCTTGTACGCTTTTGCATATCTCATAGCAGTCTCCACAACTTTGGTGGATAAGGCATTCGGCTGGAACCTTAGTCACATGGGTATCCCATTAGAAAGGGATGTGGGTGGCACCATAGTCTAAACCACTAAGCCTCTTGGGCTTTGCTGATCAGAAGGTCAGCAGTTCAGATCCCCATGATGGAGTGAGTCACGTTGCTCTTTTCCCAGCTCCTGCCAACCTAGCAGTTCAAAAGCACGCCAGTGCAAGTAGACAAATAGGTACCAGTGCGGTGGGAAAGTTAATGGCATTTTCATGCACTCTGGATTCCATCACAGTGTTCTGTTGCACCAGAAGTGGTTTAGTCATGCTGGCCACATGACCCAGAAAGCTGTCCATGGACAAACGCCAGCTCCCTTGGCCTAAAAGCAAAATGAGCGCTGCAACCCAATCCCTTTGACTGGACTTAACTGTCTAGGGAGTCCTTTGCTTTTACCTTTTTATCCTGTTAGAGGGATCCAGGAGGGTTGTTTCTGTCTGGGGGTCCACTGGGGGACCGATGAGTCAATACAACTTTCCCAATGGCAGCCTGTGCAGGGTTGTGACTTCCAGTCTATATTGGGGGTGAAGTCCCAGTGCAAGGTTGACTCCACCAGGTTCCTATCAGGTGGGCTGCTTGATGCTGGATACATGCCCAATGCCTTTTCCAAACCTATTATTTCCTATAACCAATAAAGTTGTGACCCAGTTCAACCAAATACCAGTCCCCTGTGTTGATTCTTTTGGTTCTCCCTTCACCTGTTTTGGCTGTTATGCCCTTGTGCTGGCAATCCAAGGATACATTCTAGCCAGACAAAAACATTCAAGAAGGGTATGAGACCATATAACACCGGTCCTGAAAAACTTTCATTGGCTCCCAGTATGTTTCCGAGCACAATTCAAAGTGTTGGTGTTGACCTTTAAAGCCCCCAAACGGCCTCAGCCCAGTATCCCTGAAGGAGTGTCTTCACCCCCATCATTCAGCTTGGACACTGAGGTCCATCTCCAAGGGCCTTCTGGCGGTTCCCTCCCAGTGAGAAGTGAGGTTACAAGGAACCAGGCAGAGGGCCTTCTTGGTGGCGGTGCCTGCCCTGTAGAACTCCCTTCCATCAGATATCAAGGAAATAAACAACTATCTGACTTTCAGAAGACATCTGAAGGCAGCCCTGTTTAGGGAAGCTTTTAATGATTTGATGTTTTATTGTGTTTTTAATATTTTTTATTGTGTTTTAACATCTACTTCTGCTTCATTGACTACGCAAAAGCATTTGACTGTGTCGACCACAGCAAACTATGGCAAGTTCTTAAAGAAATGGGAGTGCCTGATCACCTCATCCGTCTCCTGAGAAATCTCTATGTGGGACAAGAAGCTACAGTTAGAACTGGATATGGAATAACTGATTGGTTCAAAATTGGGAAAGGAGTACGACAAGGCTGTATATTGTCTCCCTGCTTATTTAACTTATATGCAGAATTCATCATGCGAAAGGCTGGGCTGGATGAATCCCAAACCGGAATTAAGATTGCCGGAAAAAATATCAACAACCTCAGATATGCTGATGATACAACCTTGATGGCAGAAAGTGAGGAGGAATTAAAGAACCTTTTAATGAGGGTGAAAGAGGAGAAGCGCAAAATATGGTCTGAAGCTCAACATCAAAAAAACTAAGATCATGGCCACTGGTCCCATCACCTCCTGGCAAATAGAAGGGGAAGAAATGGAGGCAGTGAGAGATTTCACTTTCTTGGGTTCCATGATCACTGCAGATGGTGACAGCAGTCACGAAATTAGAAGACGCCTGCTTCTTGGGAGAAAAGCAATGACAAACCTAGACAGCATCTTAAAAAGCAAAGACATCACCTTGCCGACAAAGGTCCGTATAGTTAAAGCTATGGTTTTCCCAGTAGTAATGTACGGAAGTGAGAGCTGGACCATAAAGAAGGCTGATCGCCGAAGAATTGATGCTTTTGAATTATGGTGCTGGAGGAGACTCTTGAGAGTCCCATGGACTGCAAGAAGATCAAACCTATCCATTCTCAAGGAAATCAGCCCTGAGTGCTCACTGGAAGGACAGATCCTGAAGTTGAGGCTCCAGTACTTTGGCCACCTCATGAGAAGAGAAGACTCCCTGGAAAAGACCCTGATGTTGGGAAAGATGGAGGGCACAAGGAGAAGGGGACGACAGAGGATGAGATGGTTGGACAGTGTTCTCGAAGCTACTAACATGAGTTTGGCCAAACTGCGGAGGCAGTGAAGGATAGGCGTGCCTGGCGTGCTCTGGTCCATGGGGTCACGAAGAGTCGGACACGACTGAACGACTGAACAACAACAACAAATATTTTTTTGGAAGCTGCCTTGTTGTAGTAGTTGTTGAGCAGCAGGGGTGATATGACTAAAGAAGAGTGTGGCCTACAGAGAGTACCAAGGACCATATAGCAGGTAGATAGGCACTTCCAGCTGCTGGTGCTACCTGGGATTCAAGTGACAATGTTGGATCCAGGATTTGCTTAAGAAAGAGATGCACTGCCATTTCCTTCAAGGGAGATGGTACTTTGCCCTCCACCAGCGTAGCAGTAATTAGTCC
This sequence comes from Lacerta viridis, assembly GCA_900245905.1. Classification (NCBI taxonomy): domain Eukaryota; kingdom Metazoa; phylum Chordata; class Lepidosauria; order Squamata; family Lacertidae; genus Lacerta; species Lacerta viridis. The sequence continues at coordinate 649,723 of OFHU01001767.1, read as the reverse complement.
TTCTACCCACCCAGGCATAAATCAATAATAAAATTATCCAACTCCCACCTCAATTACACAGTAGCAGCAATTTTGTTGTTGTTGTTCAGTCGTTCAGTCATGTCCGACTCTTCGTGACTCCATGGACCAGAGCACGCCAGGCACGCCTATCCTTCACTGCTTCTCTAGGAACACTTAAAGCTGCCTTAGACTAAGTCAGATCATTGGTCCAGCAGCTCTCCAGGATTTCAGGCGAGTGTCTCTCCAAGCTACATGGAGATGCCAGGGAATAAGGCTGAATCCCTTTGCATGCAAAAGATAGAACCCTTTACCCAAACAAAGTAGTAGTAATAAAATAACATGGACCACAAAATGACTGCTCTTCATCCTGTTACAATTAATTTATTTATTGACTTCTAAACCACAGTATCGAAACATTGAATGCATGAGATAATTAAAAGCAGTTAAAAACACAAAACAACAAATAGGTCCACCCTCCTACCTTTGGCTTTTATTCCAAATAAAATATATCCCTTTCCCCTCCACTTTCCTACATCACCCTCTTTGTTCTCAACAACCGAAACAATGCTTCCTTCACCTGATCATTCCTGAGACAATAGATGAGGGGGTTGAGCATAGGGGCAATAGCAGTATATCACTTTAGCCTTGTCGCTGTGACTCTCTCCACTGTGCCCTATATACATAGCTGCCACAGATCCATAAAAGAGTGTCACCACTGCTAGGTGGGAAGACATTGTAGAAAAACCTTTGATGCCAGTGCTCTCATTAGATGTTTTCACCAGGGTGAATACTACACATGCATAGGAGACCACAACGAACAGGAAAGTAACCAGAATCACAGAAGAGCTGATAATGAAGCAGAAGAGGGGGAGGTACCCCAGTGGAGGACAGGCCACAGCAAGGAGTTGACCAGAGTCACACACAAAGTGATCAAGTATATTGGAGCCACAGAAGGACAACCTGGAGATCAAAAGCACTGGTACAATGTAGCACAGGAAACCAAAAATCCAACATGCAGCCACCAGGACATAGCAGAAATCTGGGGACATAATTTGTGGGTAGCGCAGTGGGTGGCAGATGGCCAAGAACTGGTCCAAGGCCATGGCTGAGAGGAACAGGCATTCAGAAGTACCAAGGGAGAAATAGACGTAAAACTGGAGGAAGCAAGCATGGAAGGAGATGGCCCCACCTGGGAAGGACAAGTCAAAGAGCATCCGTGGTGCAGTGGAACTCACATAACACATCTCCAGCCAGGAGAAGTTGCTCAGCAAGATGTACATGGGCAGGCGAGCCAGGCGAGCATCATGAACCACTATCATGATGATGATGAAGTTCTCAGCCAATGTGAGGGTGTAGACTGCTGTGAAGAAGATGAGAAGGAGCAGGCGTCCCTGTGGTCCAACTTGGAAGCCCAACAGAATGAATTCCTGCACTGTGGTCCCATTGACCAGCTCCATCTGGATCACACACAAAACCGCCTGGAGGCTAGTATTGCATTTTCAGTGGTAAACATAGGTTATCTAATGTTTGGAATGGAAAAAGCATTTGTGCTGGGTAGAGGAAGGGAAAGTTAACCAACTTTGTTTACCAATAATTGAGGTGGCAGGGGTGGGCTGACATCAGTCCTGAGTGATGTATTCCTTTAGAATCCTTTTTTTTTTATCTGCTTATATGCTTTAAACATAGTAGGAAAAGTTTACATTGAGAATCTCTGGACAATTATGCAGTGACTTTCAGGCACTCCTGAGAATCCAGTTTTGCTTGAGAATATAAATAACTTTCTGAACTGAATCAGTAGTCAGGTCCAGTATTCTTTACATACCTCCTAGTAATCAACACTCACTGATGGTCAATGTGAAACTGACCAAAAATCTCCCAGCCTTCTTTCTGCCCAAACATTGTTTATGATATGTTAAGCAAGTAGAATACAACAATATGAATTTGTTTCAGCTGTGTTTTTCCTCTGAAGCATCAAAAGTACTGGAATAGTCACAGGTTGCATCTTTAAAAAACCCAGCCTTCTAAAATTCCCACCTCATCTCTTCTTGGTTTGGGAATAACCCAACATTTCTGTACCTTAATAGCACACAGAAACCTGCTCCAACAAACCAAAGTCCAGGTGCAGATAAAGTCCCAGTATTCATGGTACACAGATACCTCTAGCTCAGAGCTGGTTTTGGTAGTTGAGAAAGAAAAGACTGCATTGCAGGGTGTGTTTGGAAAGTTTACCTGCTGTTACCATACTGAATAAAAAGCTTTCTTTTAAAGGTTTACTGAAGTTTTCATACAAGAAAGGAAGGACTCTTGGGAACTTGCCTATCAAGGCTAATTCTGTTTTCCTTCAAAACAAGGTCTCCTTGGAGATTGCTGAAGAACTTGTAATGTATAGTAGCTTTGTTTACTTATGTGCTGAACCTTCCACATTGGATGAATTGGGAACCACTGGTATTTGCTCTCTTTTTCATATTTTTTCCCTATTAAAAATGGATTTCTATTTTTAAATAAAGCTTAAAATACAGACAGCAAAAAGGGTAGAACACAAACAATAAATAAAACAAGATCACTGGTTAAGGGAAATAGGAAAGTCACTGATTAGACTCCTTAGAGAATTGTGTGGAAACCTGAGGGACAATTAGAGTAAAACAGACTAAGGAGGAATTTGCAAACTATTGAGGAGGTTTGGTTGTGTACGTTGTGTAGCCAGATCATTGTCAGAATACAAATGTTGTTTTAGGGGCTTTTTAGGCGAAGGGGCAAGGCTCAGTGGTAGAGTACATGCTTGGATGCAAAGAGGCCCAGGTTCAGTCCCTGGCGTCTTCAGAAGGGCTGAAGACCCTTGGCTAAAACAGCCCCTGTCAAGTATGTAAAGTATGTAAAGAGAATACTGAGCTAGATGAACCAAAGTTCTGATTCAGTATATCATCATCATCATCATCATCATCAAATTTATTATCCTGCATTCACCAGCCAGTCCCAGGGTGTCTTACAACCATTTGAAATTGTATACACAGTTAAAACAGATTGGAATCACAGCAAAAGGGTAATTCTAGTAAAACCAGGGTAAGTAGGTGTCTCTTCAGCATTCACCAAATGCTGTATAGTGATGCAGCTCTGTGGGGAGGGAATTCCACAACACAGGGGCTGCCGGAAAGAATGATCTCTCCCTGGGAACTCTGAGTTCTGCCCTACAATACATTTTACAGAACTTCTATGGAAATTTAATAATCATGGTTTCCCCCACAGAATCTGGGAACCATAGTTAACACTTCCCAGAGCTATAATTCCTAGCACCCTTAACAAATTACAAGACTTGTGGAAACAAGTAGTGGTGGACAAATACTTTCTTTGCTGATGTCCCTTCCATGTGAATGGCACAGTAAACTGACTTCATACATGTTCAGTCAGATATAGGCTGAGGTGTAAAGTATGCTACCTGAACTCAGGAGGGTTGACAGCCAGAGTGTCATCATGTGTAATCAGGTCATTAGAGTACCAAAGAGATCAACTTGCTCCACTCCACAGCAATGATGAGCACACTCAGGAGCTATAGGGTCCATTGTTTGATCCATCTCACCAGGCTACAGTGTGAAAGGAGCCCCAAGAGGAGCACCAGCCATGTCATATGAAAAGTCATTCAAAGAATTCAGGAATTGGTCCACTCCTACAGCACAAAATAGACTTGTTCAGCCCAAAGCTCAGCAGGGAATTCGTCCCCCAACCCCACTTTGTGGCAAATACAAAGTCAAGGATTCCTGCAGCTGCATGTGTTGGATGAGAGATGTACTGAAACAGCTTCATATTTGTCAAAGAGGCCACGATGTCATGAGACAGCCAATTTGAGGCAGCCTCAGCAAGGATACTGAATTCCCTCAACACTACTGTTATTGGGTTATCCAACACGGCATCTAAGACCACATCTGCCAGCACAGTTAGGGCAACCTCTCTCCCCTCTTCCCCCTATCCTTGGTCCTGGCACATGATTCCCTTAAAAGGTAAAGGGAACCCTGACCGTTAGGTCCAGTCACGGGCGACTCTGTGGTTGTGGTGCTCATCTCGCTTTAGCGGCCGAAGGAGCCAGAATACAACTTCCGGGTCATGTTGCCAGCATGACTAAGCTGCTTCCAGGGAACCAGAGCAGTGCACGGAAATGCCATTTACCATATTTTTTGCTCCATAAGACACACTTTTTTCTCCTAAAAAGTAAGGGGAAATACCTGTGCATCTTATGGAACGAATGGTGGTCCCTGGAGCTGAATTGCCCAGGGGCCAAAAGCAGATTGTGCTTTTTATTTTACAAAGAGAAAAGGGGGTGTTGAAAGGACCCCGCTCAGCAGCTGATCAGCAAGAGATCGGGAGAGAGATAAGAGTCCCGGCTCCCTTTCAGCCCCGCCCTCCTTTGTTGAATGTGCTGCAGAGGGAGGTTGTTTGTTTCCCCAGGACATGTGACTGGCTGATTAGATTATCTGTCTGGAAACAGTAGAAACTGCTCCCTTTCCTTAAGATTTTTCAGAAATGTGAGTTGAACCCCATAAAAATGGGGCTTTTCCTCTTTGCTTTTCCCCCTTTGCAAAAGGAGCTTTGCTTTTCCCCCTTTGCAAAAAAAGCTGCAAAACTTTTAGCTGATCCTCAAAAAAAAAAACAGGGCTTTTAGAGGAGGAAAACCAGAAAAATATTTTTTTCTTGTTTCCTCCTCTAAAAATGAGGTGTGCCCTATGGTCCGGTGCGTCCTATGGAGCAAAAAATGTGGTGCCTTCCCAACGGAGCAGTACCTATTTATCTACTTGCACTTTGACGTGCTTTTGAACTACAAGGTTGGCAGGAGCTGGGACCGAACAACGGGAGCTCACCCCGTCACGGGGGTTCAAACTGTCGACCTTCTGATTGGCAAGCCCTAGGCTCTGTGGTTTAGACCACAGCGCCACCCGTGTCCCATGATTCCCTTAACTCACTTCTAAGCACAGTGATAGAATGCAGACAAAAAAGACAGATCCAAAAATCCCAGGTGGAAACCTCAATTACACAGTAGCAGCAATAGAAACATAGGCGGCTGAGTCAGGTCATTCTTCCTCCTAACAAAGGGCTATCTACATTGATTGGCAGTAGCCCTCCTGGATTTCAGGCAAGTGTCTGTCTCAGTTTCCTGGAGATGTCTTTGACTGGACCCGGAACCTTCTGTATGCAGTCAATACTCTTCCACTGAGCTACAACACTTCACCAAATCCATAATGTGTTTTTCCTATAGGCAAGACCATAAAATTGTTGTTGATATTCGTGTAAATACAATCAATATTGTCTTTCAAACCACCATCTCAATGTGATTTATACATAAGAGAATTAAAAGACATTAAAAACAGAAGTACAACAGATATATTTAAAACAAGACGATGAGCCTAACTAATGGTAAAGACTTGTTTATTCAGCTGGGAAAGGCTGCGGGAACAAAAATATATTCAACAGTGATTGAAGCTAAATGAATAATCAAAGCTAAAGAAAACAGAGCTGTCCCCACCGTACTGGAAACTCAAAGATGGATAGTGATATCATGAGGAGTTGGATTGCACCCAACAAGTTATCTCTTTGATGCCTTATGCAGGATCTATATAGGGGCATGAAGCTGCTTAGTGACTAATATTAAAAGCCTTCTAGGCTGTATCCTTTAAGGAGTTAATAGGGTACAGAAATGTATTAGCTCATGATTAAGGGCTGCTTGGTTTCTGGTTAAGACCAGGAAGAGCAGTGGTAGGTTTTCATCCCTGGTCACTGAATTAGAGCATTGGACAGCTGCCAGGTACCTTAGGTGCATTGAGTTAGCATGGGAACTTGAGCTATCTCCTTGGCCATTGTCAAGCCTCCCTGCTGTTCCCCACTGCTATATACATAGCTGTCAACACTCCCTGCTGTTTCCCAATGCTATAATAAGGGAATTTCCTGCAAAAAGGGAAAGGTTGACAGCTATGTATTAGCCAGTCCTTTAAAGTCACAAGTTGGCTTTGCACTTAGCAGCCATTAAAGTAGAAGATTAGGTAGTTTCATTTTAAGATATGAAAACTGTATATAAAGCTCAGTAGTCTCCCTGCTGAGTGAAGTTGCCAGATTGACCTAGAGAATAGTAAGGACTTGAGAGGATGTAACTTCACTATCAGGAGTTTCATAACATTGCACAGAAGATGATCTCCCAGCAACTGAAAGGTGATAAGTTACATCTGCTGTTCTGTGCTTTGTGCTTCATATTCTCACCTACAAATAAAACATGTTGAAGTACAAACTTCGTGTATCCTTTATTGCCTATCTGATCTCAAAACAATTCCTTGCTCCTTGGCAAGTCACCCAACCTCCCACTTTAATTCCAGATAAAATACCCCCCTTTCCCCTCCACTTTCCTACATCACCCTCTTTGTTCTCAACAACTGGAACAATGCTTTTTTTACCTGATTATTCCTGAGACAATAGATGAGCGGGTTGAGCATAGGGACCAGAGAAGCATAGAATAGAGTCATCACTTTAGTGTTGTCACTGTGACTCTCTCCGCTGTGCCCTATATACAGAGCTGCCACAGATCCATAAAAGAGTGCCACCACTGCTAGGTGGGATGACACTGTAGAAAAACCCTTGAAACCAGTGCTCTCCTTGGATCTTTTTGCAAGGGTGAATACTACACTGGCATAGGAGACCACAATGAACAGGAAGGTGACCATAATCACAGAAGAGGTGACAATGAAGCAGAAGAGGGGGAGGTACCCCAGTGGAGGACAGGCCACAGCTAGGAGTTGGTCAGAGTCACACACAAAGTGATCAAGCATATTGGAGCCACAGAAGGACAACCTGGAGATCAAAAACACTGGTACAATGTAGCACAGGAAACCAAAAATCCAACATGCAGCCACCAGGACATAGCAGAAATCTGGGGACATAATTTGTGGGTAGCGCAGTGGGTGGCAGATAGCCAAAAACCGGTCCAAGGCCATGGCTGAGAGGAACAGGCATTCAGAAGTACCAAGGGAGAAATAGACGTAAAACTGGAGGAAGCAAGCATGGAAGGAGATGGCCCCACCTGGGAAGGACAAGTCAAAGAGCATCCGTGGTGCAGTGGAACTCACATAACACATCTCCAGCCAGGAGAAGTTGCTCAGCAAGATGTACATGGGCAGGCGAGCCAAGCGAACATCATGAACTACTGTCATGATGATGATACAGTTCTCAGCCAATGTGAGGGTGTAGACAGCTGTGAAGAAGATAAGAAGGAGCAGACGTCCCTGTGGTCCAACTTGGAAGCCCAGCAGAATGAATTCCTGCACTGTGGTCCCATTGGCCAGCTCCATCTGGATTACATAGAAAACTGCATGGAAGCTAGCCTTGAATTATCAACTGTTAAAATGTTAATCTAATGTTTGGAATGGTGGATGAAGTCTCTGTTGATTTGGCTTGAGTTGTCCTCAGCATTAAGCTATTTTTGAGATAAGGACTGGTATCTGTTAATTTGCAGAAGAAGAAAACCAGTAGGGTAGAACTACTGTGCTGGATGGAGAAGGGGGGGGGGGGTTAAAGAAATTTCTATGCCAATAGGCAGGGTGGGTTGAGCTGGGAGATCTATTCCTTTGGAACCCTTTTTCATCTACTGCTGGGTTTGAAATGTCTCAGGACCTGTTCATATTGAGGATCTCTAAGGAATGTATATCAACTTTCAAGCAAGTAGATGACAGCAATATGAATTTGGTTCAATAAAAAAAATTGTCCTCCAAGGCAACAAAGAGTTCAACTCAACAGAAAGCTGATCCAACCACCCAAAGACCTGATGCAGATAAAGTCTCTGTATTTAGAGTCCATGGATATTTAATTCTGTCATTGCACCTGCTCAGAACTGGCTTTGGTAACTTGAGAAATAAAGGACTGCACTGCACGTTGTGTCTGGAAATCTTAGTTGTGGGTGCCATGCTGAGCTCAAGGCATTATTTCAAAAGATTTGCATAGGTTTTAATTGAAGGAAGGAAGCACTCTTGGGAATTGCCCTATCGGGGGTAATTCTGTTTTTCTTCAAAGCAAGAGCTCCTCAGAGATTGCAGAAGAACTTTTAATTTATAACATCTTAGTTCACTAATGCACTGAACCCTCCAAATTGGATTACTGGAAGGTGCTCCTATTTTTATTTTTTAAAATTAAAAATGAATTTCTATTTTGAGATAAATTTTAAAATACAAGCAGCAAAACACACATCACAAATAAAACAAGATCACTAATTAAAGGAAATTAAAGGAAATAGAAAAGTCGCTGATTTGTGTATTACTATGGTTAAGGTTGTGGAACACTTGGAGTAAAAGAACCTAAGGAGGAACTCACAAACTATTGTGGAAGTTTGGTGGTATGTCATGTGCCCAAATCATATTCAGAAATAAACCAATGGGAAGTTTTTAGGGGAAGGGTCATATGTTAGTGGTAGGGCATCTCGGGAAAGGGCTGAACACCCCTGGCTGAAGCCTTGGGGCATAGGAGCTAACTCCTAAGGGCTGAGGGGTCTTTGGCTCCCTCAACAACAACAAAATTTGGGGGGAGCAGAGCCCCCCAAAGTTGATGGGCATTGCTGTTCAGATGCTGTGCATGCACCACGTCATGTGATTGATTATGTGGGGCAGGGCTTACCTACCACCCCCCATATCTTATTCAAGTTGGGACCCCTGCCCTGGGGAGCCACTATTAAGTGAGTATAAACAATACTGAGCTAGGTCTGACTCATTGCAGCTTGCTAGCTTGTTTACTGATAAGATTGCCAACATATAGAACCTGAGCAAGGCCTGTGCCCAAACTGTGGTCCTGTTTTTCAACTTGGGTTCTTTGTGTGTAAAGCTTCGGTTCATTGATGAAGTTTTGGTTCGAAGGGACGGGAAGGGAAGGGAAGGGAAGGGAAGGGAAGGGAAGGGAAGGGAAGGGAAGGAAGGGAAGGAAGGAAGGAAAGGAAAGGAAAGGAAAGGAAAGGAAAGGAAAGGAAAGGAAAGGAAAGGAAAAAAGGAAAGGATCTTCATGTGCCCCCTCCATGTGAGGTCCACAAGGTGGCATCACAAGGATGGGCCTTTTCTGTAGTGGCCCCCGGTTTGTGGAATGGGCTCCCCAGGGAGGTTCACCTGGCGCCTTCATATTATATTTTTAGGCGCCAGGCAAAAACCTTCTTCAACCCGTCCTTGGGCTGATTAATATCCTGTTGTTGTTGTTGTTGTTGTTGTTGTTGTTGTTGTTGTTGTTGTGTCATTAAGTCGTGTCCAACTCTTCGTGACCCCATGGACCAGAGCATGCCAGGCACCCCTATCCTCCACTGCCTCCCGCAGTTTGGCCAAACTCATGCCAGTCGCTTCGAGAACACTGTCCAACCATCTCATCCTCTGTCGTCCCCTTCTCCTTGTGCCCTCCATCTTTCCCAACATCAGGGTCTTTTCCAGGGAGTCTTCTCTTCTCATGAGGTGGCCAAAGTACTGGAGCCTCAACTTCAGGATCTGCCCTTCCAGTGAGCGATTAATATCCTACAGCCTTTTAAATGTATCTGTGGGAAGGACGTGGTTATTGTTGTGTTGTTTTGGTTTAATTATTTAAATGTGTTTTATCTTTTATTTTATTCTGTGAACTGCCCTGGGATTGCTTGATGAAGGGAGGAATATAAGCTTAATAAATAAAATAAAATAAATAATCTAGTCCAAGCCCCTGCAGTGCAAGAAATTTCAGCTAGAGTCAATTAAAGCATCTTAAATATTTTATTCCTATCTGGTAACAGGGTTCATACTGTGCTTCTATTTTAATATTGTGAATGAAATACATTATTCTTTATTTTTGTGTGATTATTTGGGCAAAGGCTTGGTCTAAATCAGTGCTTCAGATCACTTCGGTCACAAATGATTACTGCACGTTTGGCTCATTTTGCTTCAGGCTTCAGGAAGCAGAGAGTGGGGGCTTTAGATCTTGCTCCAAATTCCACCACAGAACCTGTTCCATGACACAATGCGCCCATCTGATTACTCTTCTTCTTTTTATTTATTTACAGTAAAGACACCATTATAACATTTTGAAACGTTAACAATAAACAGCATTAATAAAAATGCACATTAATACAACTAAAAGCACGCAATGACAATAATAGAGGAATCATAAGTGGTCTGATAACAATGGTCTTATTCAGTAACATTGCCACTTGCTTTGTGAGTGACTTGTTGGAGTCCTGAAGCAAAGAGACTCATAGGAGTGGCCAGGGAGGGGATGTGTAATGGGGCATTTTGGATCTTTCCTAGCCCATTGACAAAAAGGGGGGACATGGAAGACAGAATTCACCTTTGTGTTGCTAGAAGGGAAGTATCCATTGTTCATTGGTGTTTTATTGTATCTGCCATCTAATAAATTAGAAGGGAGAACATTAAACCTTACCAAAGAGAAAACCCTGCTATATTTAGGGAATGTTAAGTATCCCAAGTTTGGTATTCCATTTTTACAGGGGAGGCATGGTAACCCCAGTGACTGAGGGGAACAGGGTCACCATGAAGGTCATCAAAGCTATGTCCCAAAACCTCTGTTTAACAATTGATTTGGCACCCTTTAGACATAGTTAGCCGGTAAGAGGGTGATAGACCTGTTGAGGTAACCTTTTTCACCACAATCTTCAACCAAGGTGATTAAAAATAACCAAACATTGCCTCAGAGTCCAATGAATTGGGGGTAAATACAAGACAGCAGCAGAGCCAAAAATGGGTAGAATGATGTCACACAAAACACAATCAGAATATTCAGTCCATGTTTAGCCAAAAAAGAAAACAAAGTTTTTTAACAATGGAAATTGTCTGTGTTTTCACCATGGTCAAAGGAAGTAACCTATCTCTTGGCTTTTAATAGCTAATGGCATTGGTTCTTGAGGGACACATTCCCAATGGACACCTAATATTTAACATGAGCATTCAAGATTTCTGTAGTAGATACAAAGACTCAATAATTCTTCTCATATAGTCCATGAATATGACAACTGAACACCCATGTAAGGCAGAGGGAACAGCAACATGTTCCCATCTACAAATCCTGACACAACATTTGTGACGAGCCTTCAGCTGGATGGAGGAACTATCGAAAACTACTGAGGTAAAGAAATGGAGACTGGAGTGGGACTGGAGAGGATCAGATCTGAATGAGTGCCACCTTCTAGAACAGGCATTGGCAACCTTCGGCCCTCCAGATGTTTTGGCCTACAACTCCCATCATCCCTAGCTAACAGGACCAGTGGTCAGGGATGGTGGGAATTGTAATCCAAAACATCTGGAGGGCCGAAGGTTGCCTATGCCTGTTCTAGAAAGAGTTGAAGGCTGCTTCAAGGAAATGTGATAGATCATTATAGAAGTGTGTTGTCAGAGAGGCATGGATGACTACTTGGGAAGGGCTGTGATATGTCTCTGGGATTCCTAGCTGCATCCCTGATTTTTAATTAACAATCATAGCAAATAATTTGGTTCTCTGCTTTCATTTGGAGCCTACAAACCCTCTTATCTTGCAAATTGACACCACCTAACTAACTAATTAACTAACTAACTAACTTAAAGTAACCTCACTGGCCCTTCTTAAAAATCTCTAAATCTCATAGGCAATAGTTTTATTAGGTCAACTGAAATGTCACAAAATAGAGTGGAAGCTTCATTGGGCTTGATGGTACACAATCAAAGGGTTGTAGGGGGGTGTTGACTGTTCCACGAGTCTGTATCTCAAAAGTGTTTTAAGATGGAACATGGGAGAAGAGTGTTAGTCACATCTCTCCTCCTCCTCCTTCCTACTCTTCATCTTAAGGCTCTTATACAAGGTGCAGGCTCATGGCTTTGCCACCACCCAAAGTTTCTTCTTCTCTCCCCAGCACCCTACCCCACAACTTTGCTTGACATCTAGTCTGATGAAGAATTCTGAAGAACATGAAGGCCTGCGTGCTATTTTGTGATATTTTGGTTGGTCTAATAAAGGTATTACACTAACATAGAATTTTGGAATAGATCTCACCCAAAAGTATAATTTAAATTGTTTAGCAATGTAAGATGGGATGACTTTCATTCAAGGTGCTTGACAGGTCTGTGTTTGCTCCTCGTCCCAGGAAAGAGATGAGAAGCTTTTGGGAGGGGGTCACCTATCTGCAAAAGAACAAAAGGTACAGGGGGGATAGGCTAGGGATAAAATTGCAGGTAGATGAGTTGATGTCACTTTTGCAGGTGTTCCTTCATAAGTCTGTTCAGTCTTGATTCTGCATTAAACTGTACTTTAATAGCTACAGAAAAACTATTTAAAACAGTATTTTTGAATGGATTTTTTTTTGAAAAATACACTTTTCTAAATAGATATCCTTTATGAAAGGATGCATTTCTAAATATTCTTTATCCCAAGTTTCACATTTTGTAAGTAGTGTGTGTGTGTACACACATGTATTATTGCAAAAATTAGGAGAAGGGCTAACTTCTAAGTAGATATACAGGTTTGCAATGGAAGTAGGTAATATTTAATCCCATGTGGGATGACATGTTGCAAAAATATATATACTGTATTAAGGAATAAGTACATATGCACAAACTTCTAGTGTGGCATTTTACTTAGGTGACTATTCACTACCTTTTTAAAAAAGATAGTAACTTTCAGTGATTATATAGTAGATAAATTACGTTTTTAGCATTGCCTTCTTTGTTTCCAGGACATCTAGGAAATGTTTGCTGCTGGATAGCTATTTAATTTCAATGAATTAAATGCCTCAATTCAGGTTCCAGCAGCCAAGTGAGGATACTTCTCTGAGACTGTGAACAATATTCACAATAAGGGTCAAGGGATCAAGCTTGGATATGTTCAAGATTACACTAACCCAAGCCAGACTATTCTGAATACATTTGTCATGTTTACTTTTTATAATCAACTGTGATCTGAAAGAGAGGCTGGAATGATCACTTTTACACACTTTTCCTCTGCCTTTCAGTGGTAACAGAGAGACAAGAAGGCAGACATAACCTCTATGTTGTTTACAGTGATCATTCATCCATCTGATTCCAGATGGAGATGGACAATACGACTTCTGTCCAGGAATTCATTTTGCTGGGATTTGGAATTGGACAGCACAAACGCTTCCTGCTCCTCATTTTTTTCACCATTCTCTACATGCTCACTTTGGCAGAGAACATCACCATTATCACACTGGTTTTTTTAGACAACCACTTGGCTCAACTTCCCATGTATATTCTACTGAGCAACTTCTCCTGGCTGGAGATGTGTTACGTATCCACCACTGTGCCTCGCATGCTCTATGACCTGGCTTCCCCTCATGGGGTCATTTCTTTCCATGATTGCTTCCTCCAGTTCTACATTTTCTTTTCACTTGGTTGTACTGAATGCTTCTTCCTCTCAACCATGGCCTTGGACCGGTACTTGGCTATTTGCCGCCCACTATGCTACCCACACATAATGTCCCCACATTTCTGCTACACTCTGGTAGCTCTATGTTGGGTTGTTGGTTTCCTGTGGTACCTTGTCCCAGCGGTTTTGATCTCCCTGTTGTCCTTCTGTGGATCTAACACCATTGACCACTTTCTATGCGATCCTGGACCAATTCTGTCTCTGGCATGCCCTCCACTCGGAAATGCTCCCCTCTTCAGCCAGATTTGCCTAAATGGTCTGATTATATGCAATGCGTCCTTTGTTGTGCTGTCCTACAGCACTGTAATTCTCACCCTGATGAAAGCCTCTAGCCAAGGTAATCGTAGGAAGGCCTTCTCCACCATATCATTCCACCTTGTGGTGGTCACACTTTTCTATGGCTCAGTCGCAGGGATGTACTTGATTCCAGGTGGAGAAAGCCAGTCAGAGGTCACCAAGGCAGTGACCCTCTTCTACACAGCCATCACACCCTTTCTCAACCCTTTGATCTACTGCTTGAGGAACGATCAGGTGAAAGAGGCAGTGGGCAGGTTGCTGAGGAGAAAGGTGAGGTCAGTGGGGAGAAAGGAAACAACTTAAAAAGTGGGGAAGGAAGACAACAACAACAAAGCAAAACAACAACAACAACAACAACAACAACAACAAAGCCCTCAAGTATTACAGCTGATTTGTACAGAGCTGGATAGAGAGAAGCAACTATTTCCCTGCTGATGTGTTTTGCACAGCACACCAAATAAATAAATAAATAAATAAATAAATAAATAAATAAATAAATAAAACAATGTAAGGTATGGTGAGAAATCAGGAATGAGTTCATAGTTACCCGATGACCACATTCCCCGACAAGGCAGTTCAGTTCTTAGCTTTAAGAACAAACCCGAAATCATTTGTTGGGATTTTTCACAAGTTGTCTGATGGCCAGTTGCTAAAATTATAATGAAATGAATCTCACCACCCTTGATAATATCAGGGTTGAGGAAGCCTACTCAGACCAAAGGCTATGTTGCCTTCTTGTCAAGCTTCCAGAGGAGCACATGCCATTGGGCAGGGCCAGAGGTGAAAGCAGGCAGAGCACCAATTGTGAATTCTATCTTTGTGCTGTGGGTTCGTTTTCACACACGTTCACACATCCTTCTCTGTTCTCCAGCCAAACAAGCAAGAGGCATCAGCTAAGCTCAAGGAAACATTCCATCAAGGGAAAACCACCTGGGGTGTGAAGCAGGGTTAGTGAGAGTGTGACTTGGGAAGAGGAGTGTGGCTGAGGACCCCCACCATGCATTTGGAGTAAATTCTAATTATTTTCACTTTAATAACAAAGACAAATGTCATTGCAAAATGATGATTTTTGGTACATATCTCCCGGGGTGGGGGGGCTTATGGAAACAGTGAGGATGTTGGCATAAAGCAGACAGGGTCACTGATTTTCTTAACAAGGTAGAATCATAGAATCATAGAGTTGGAAGAGACCACAAGGGCCATCCAGTCCAACCCCCTGCCAAGCAGGAAACACCATCAAAGCATTCCTGACAGATGGCTGTCAAGCCTCCGCTTAAAGACCTCCAAAGAAGGAGACTCCACCACACTCCTTGGCAGCAAATTCCACTGTCGAACAGCTCTTACTGTCAGGAAGTTCTTCCTAATGTTTAGGTGGAATCTTCTTTCTTGTAGTTTGAATCCATTGCTCCATGTCCGCTTCTCTGGAGCAGCAGAAAACAACCTTTGATGCAACAGGAAACACAGATAGAAGCTTTGCATCATCCTGGTGAGCTGTTATTGGATGGGAAAACCTCTGTCAATTTCTTGTTCTTATCACTTATGTTTAGTCTTTATTATTCTTGGTTCCAAATCTGTGTATACTGTGTAATTTGTGGTGGGTGGGTGTCTTGCAGAGTCTCTTTTATTTGTATAAAGGATAAGAATGAGCCTGGTATTGATTGCCCCTTGAATAAATCATTTGGGTGGGTTAACTGTTCTGGAATGGTTATAAGCCTATATAGATATAGACATACACACAAGCAAACACATATCCAAACTTAGGTTTTTCGTTGTTGTGAAGTGGCTGCAATATAAGCATGAATGGTTTAAAATTGTGAATATTATGTAACATTTTGAAATTTTTCTTAATAAAAAATCATTTGAAATTGTGCTCATTGTACATTTGTGGATTTGGATTACATTTTAAAATGTTTCTTTATTGTAAACAGCTTCAAGATCTGTAGACATCAAGTGATCATGTGGTGGAGTAACTAAATAAATAAATAAATGTTACTAATTCCTTAGATTTAATATCCATGTTAATGTTGCCAAGTACTCTTTTCTATTTGCTCTAAATCTTGTAGATATTAAACAGCACAGAACATAAGAACTTAACTGGACCAGTCCAGGGGCCCATGTGGACAAGCATCCTCTTCTCACTGACCAAGCAGATGCCTATGTGTAAACACACAAGCACAGCAGCAACTCTCCCCAACAGTGTCTTCCAGCAACACAACAGTGTTGGGAGACTGTAGCCACAGTGTCTAGTAGCCATTAATAACATTAGTACAGTAGTAGTAGTAGTAGCAGCAGCAGCAGCAGCAGCAGCAGCAGCAGTATTTTAAATTTGTATACTGCCCTTCAATCTTAGGCGCATCAAGTTGGGCACAACATGGGGGGGGGCAGGCATCCCACATAAATGATGTCACATGTGTGATGTATCCTCCCAGTCCGGCCAGGCCTGCCGGATTGGGCAGATGTCCTTTTGAAGATCGCCAGGGTGCAAATCTCTACATAAATTTTAAATTCAGTGCATGCATACAAACATTATATGTTATGCACATTATACTTTAACATTAAAAACCCCCACCCCCACCACACCTCTTGTTTTGGAGGGAGTTTTTATCCTCCCCCCCCCCACCCTCTAAGTTTTATATACTTTGCAAATTATCCAGATACCTCCCTTTTGTTCATTGGGGTGGGTGTGATTTGGTTACAAAACAATTGGCACAGTCCATCCCAAGTTCAGCATTTGAAGGAAACATATTCAAAGCAAGACTGAAGGTAGGAAATGTTTTGAGTTGTGCTAGTTATCATCATGGGCACTTTTTTTTTAATAATAATCAAGCAGGAGTAATAGAAAATGATGGGCTTCATTTAAACCAGCTGGCATTCTCTTCCTCTCCCTCCTCCTGCTCTGTCTCTGTACTGTTTGTGCTGAGCCACTTGCTGGTAGCTGCTTCCTTAATCTGTGCCTTCCTTCTGGGGTACTAAGCTTCTCTCCCTTTCTTGCTTTGTGACACATTCAGGGAATACCATTTTTGAATCTTCCCTTAAGTAAAACAAAAACAAAACCGTGCTAGTATAAACTGGTCCATGCATCATACTTCTAGCAGCAAGAATTTCGTGTAAAAAAAATTATTTCAGAAATGTGATACACCCATCTGCTATAATAAGTGCAACAACCCATCCTACCACAATTTTTATCATGGTAGGCTGGTGTTCTGCTTCTCCTCCCCCCTGCAATATTTTTACACTATCAATATTATCCAGGGCACCACCATTTCTTCATTCTCCTGAACAACCTCCCTGCTGCCTCTTTGATCTTATCATTCCTCAGACAGTAGATCAGTGGGTTAAGGACAGGTGTGACGGCAGCATAAAAGACTGTTGCTGCCTTTGTGACCTCTGAGTTGCTTTCTCCACCTGGAGCAGCTAAGTATACCCCTGCCACAGAACCATAAAAAATCGTCACCACCATTAGGTGGAAGAATATGGTGGAGAAAGCCTTCTTACGACTTCCTTGGCTAGAGGTTTTCATCAGAGAGAGAATCACTGCACCATAGGACAGGATGACACACAATAAGTTACCCAAAATCACAGCATTCACGAATATCTGATAGATGAAAGGAGCATTTCCTAGTGGGGGGCAGGCCAGAGACATAAGTGGCCCAGGATCACACAACAAATGGTCAATGACATTTGGTCCACAGAAGGACATATTGGAGATCAAAGTCACTGGGACAATGTTCCACAGGAAGCCAAGGATCCAACAGGTAGCCATCAGGGCATAGCAGGCATTCTGGGACATCATTTGTGGGTAACGCAGTGGGTGGCATATTGCCAAGTACCGATCCAAAGCCATGGCAGAGAGGAAGAAGTCCTCAGTGCAACCAAGAGAGAAAAAGATGTAGAACTGGAGGAAGCAAGCCTGGAAACAGATCTTCCCATGAAGGGTTATGAGGTCAAAGAGCATGCGAGGTATAGTGGTGCTCACGTAGCATATCTCCAGCCAGGAGAAGCTGCCCAGCAGGAGATACATGGGAAGCCGTGACAAGTGGGAGTCTAGAACGACCAAGGTGATAATGGTCATGTTCTCAGCCAAAGCCAGCACATAAAAAGCAGTCAAAAAAATGAGGAGCAGCAAATGCTTCTTTGGCCCACCTCCAAATCCTAGCAAAATGAATTCTGTGACTTGAGTCTCGTTGGCCATCTCCATCTGCATTCACAAAACGGAAACACAGTCACATACCAAGAGCGAGTATCATTTGCGTGTCCGCCTATAGACTCAGCAAGCTTATCATTAGAGGGTGGTGTGAACTGAGGGGATAAATCCTCATGCTTAGAGGAAAACACTACCACAAACCATTGTCTCCCTCTCCGCTTTCATTGAAAGGCAAAGACTAACCAGGCATGCTGCTTAAGGAGGGCGGCAGAATAGTCCACCTCCTTCATTTTAGATTACATATACTTATTCTTGAGATTACATATCAGTTGTGAGGCATAACAAGTAATTGTGCTGCATCAATTTAATTTATATTTATTTATTGAGTAAAAATTATAGGCCACTTAATCAGAAGATTCTCTAAATTATGAGCACAATAAAGTAGTCAATACCACATAGATAAAGACTTAAAGACAAATATAGGTAGATGACTTATATATAGGACCAAAATATGTAAAGTTTCAGAAGAATATAGGAAGCTGCCTTATACCAAGTTAAGCCATTGGTCCATTTTCCTCAGTATTCCTCAATACTGATGGGCAGCAGCTTTTGAGGTTTCCCGACAGGTGCCCCAGCGGTCTTCTGTATGCAAAGCAGCTGGCCTACCATTGAACTACAGTGGTACCATGGGTTAAGAACTTAATTCTTAACCTGAAACTGTTCTTAACCTGAGGTACCACGTTAGATAACGGGGCCTCCTGGCCGCCGCGCCGCCGCCACACAATTTCTGTTCTCATCCTGAAGCAAAGTTCTTAACCCGAGGTACTATTTCTGGGTTAGAGAGTCTGTAACCTGAAGCGTCTGTAACCCGAGGTACCACTGTGGCCCGTCCCAAGTCTCTGACTGCTAAAATGTGCACCACCACATCATTATCAGAATGGTATGTGAGAACATGGAATATCTAAATGGCACTTCCCAGATGATGTTGGACTCCCCACTCCCATCAGCTCCAGCCAAGATAGCCAATGGTCCAGGATCATGAGAGTTGTAGTCCATCATCATCATCTGAAGTGCATCCTGTTGACTACCTATGCTCTTATTTCTTTGAAACATCCTTTTAGTCCATAGGAGTGGACTTCCTTAAGCATCTGTTGTCATCAACATAGTCATTTCTTTTTATGTGTGTAGGAATCTAGTGCAAGTGTACTGTTTGTTTGTTTGTTTGTTTGTGTATTATATATTTTGTGTGTGTGTGTGTATATATATATATATATATATATACCATCCCGATTTAGTAAGAAATCAGGGGTGGACAAGTTTTAGCACTCTGTATGTTGTTGGATAACAACTCTGAGAGCCCTGTACTTGTTTCTCTCTCTCTCTCTCTCTGACAGAGACCCTCTTGCATTATTATTATTGTGTTGTTGTTGTCATTGTCGTTGTCACCGCTGCTGCTGTCATTGTTCTGTAAAGATCTTTCTCTGCTACTTTCCTCTTTGCCTCAGATGATGCTCCATATTGGTGTGTCAACATTTCCTTGCCCATAATCTTACTTCTTTATAGGGCCACCCATTGAAATACACCCCCTCTGGTCTCTTATCACAGTGTTTTTTGCCTTGTTAAAGGTATCAATTTATGTACCTCAGTAGTATGCAAGGAGTCTATCCTTCCAGCAGAAGGCTCACCACACTGGCTGTGTTGAAGTTTGCAGATTGTGCAAAAGAAATATATAGTTGTTTCCTGTGTCTTTTAGAAAGAGATTATAGACTTGTCTGTGGACTAATGCTTGAATGCTGGTGTTAAATATTCAACAGCCCTTGGAGATGTGTCTCTAAGGAATGTTCTCATTATCCACTAAAACAAACTCTCTTTTGGGACGGAACATCTTCATTTGCTATAGTGAAACATGGGTAATTCCACAGGCAATTGTCGGTTATTTTGAGTTGGAGACACCCAACTGTTCAGTGTGGTAAAAACAAAAGGGGATTGTGAGGAGCTCCAAAAGAGTCTTTCCCCACTGCATAAATATGCATTAAATTGGGGGGGGGGGTGTAACTCAGTGTAAATAAGAATAAATTGATGCACATTGGGACCAAAAATCCTAACTTCACATACACACTAATTAGGTGTGAACTGGCAGGGAAAGAGATGTTGGCTTAGTAGTAGAGAGCTTGGAGAAATTGTGGAGCCATGTGTGGCAGCTGTGAATTAATTTCATGTTAGGGATCGTCAGGAAAGGGGTTGAAAATAAAATGGTCAGTTTCTTGAAGATTTGCAGTACCTAATCTTATATGGCATAGAGAGTCTGCTCATTTACGTAATATTCCTTTGAACCTGCAAGCTATGGGTTCCATAGTTTAAAATGGAAGATGGTAGAGTTTGAGATTTTCTACAATCACTTCCTTAACAAAAAAACAAAGCCATGTTGTTGTTGTTCAGTCGTTCAGTCGTGTCTGAGTCTTCGTGACCCCATGGACCAGAGCACGCCAGGCACGCCTATCTTTCACTGCCTCCCACAGTTTGGCCAAACTCATGCTAGTCGCTTCGAGAACACTGTCCAACCATCTCGTCCTCTGTCGTCCCCTTCTCCTTGTGCCCTCCATCTTTCCCAACATCAGGGTCTTTTCTAGGGAGTCTTCTCTTCTCATGAGGTGGCCAAAGTACTGGAGCCTCAACTTCAGGATCTGTCCTTCCAGTGAGCACTCAGGGCTGATTTCTTTAAGGATGGATAAGTTTGATCTTTTTGCAGTCCATGGGACTCTCAAGAGTCTCCTCCAGCACCATAATTATTGGTACAGCCATGTACTAGAAGGCATAATCAACCTTTTTGAAGTCAGATTTAATGGTATGGAAAGAATGGAAGGCAAAACTACTACTTCTTGATGCACCCCTACTCCCAATAACTAAACACTTCTCATTCCGCAGAGCAAGTAGATCAGGGGTAGGCAACCTAAGGCCCATGGGCCGGTTGTGGCCCAATCACCTTCTAAATCCGGCCCGTGGACGGTCCAGGAATCAGCGTCTTTTTACATGAGTAGAATGTGTCCCTTTATTTAAAATGCATCTCTGGGTTATTTGTGGGGCATAGGAATTTGTTCAATTTTTTTTCAAAATATAGTCCGACCCACCACATGGTCTGAGGGATGGTGGACCAGCCCATAGCTGAAAAAGGTTGCTGACCCCTGCAGTAAATCATGCTCATTCACCAGATTGGAATCAATGGGGTTTGCAAATTAAATGATTTAAAAAAAAAAAAACCCTTACAGGTCCAGAAATTAACTTTATATTGGGTGACATACCCTGCAGCTGGCTATAGATTGTTCTAAAACAATCAAGTATATCAGCTCAGGTACAATGTGACCGAAATAGTTTTGAATAACTTGAAAGATCCAAGCCTCTAGGGAAGGACATTGCTTTTCAAATATTCAAAATTGGTAGAAAAATCCAAACAGTGATTTAGACCTCAATTCCAATTAAAATATAACATGATGGTGGCAATTGAATATGATAATGAACAAGACAGTTGCGTCAATTCTTTATTTTTCTAGGTTGCTGCCTTTTGTTCAGTTCAGTCCTCGACACAATAATAAAACATCTTGGGGAACATATGAAGCCCAGTAACCCAGCACTGGAGGCCAAGATCTCCACAGCAGCCATTCTGTATGTCATCCTTATGTGCTCAGATATGTTGGAACAGAGGAATTTAACAAAAATATACCACAGATTTATAAAGAATTATTCCTCAAGTAAACATATTGATTGCATTCCATTTACATTTTATTGAGAGAATAAAAATAGTTGCAAATATCCCATTGCTTTATCACAGCTGATTTAAGATGTATAAGGGCTACAGAATGTTAGATATGTCAATCCTTTCTTCTTCTTAGTTGCTCCTTACTGTTCAGCTGAGGCCTCACCAGAATAATATAACACTTTGGGGAAAATATACAGCTTAGTAAACCAGCACTGGAGGCTAAGATGGAGAAGATCTCCACAGCCACCATATATTTTCCTCTCGTGCTCAGATAGGTGGGAACAAAGGACAGCCACACACTGCAAAATACCAGCATGCTGAAGGTGATGAACTTGGCTTCATTAAAACTGTCTGGTAACTTCCTGGCTAGGAAGGCTACAGTGAAGCTGACAATGGCCAGCAAGCCCATAAAGCCCAAGACACAGTAGAACATGGTGACTGACCCTTCATTACATTCCAGAACAATTTCTTTAGTCACAGAGTGCATATCCAAATCTGGGAATGGGGGAGACATTGCTAGCCATACACAACAAAGAACGGCTTGAATCAGGGAGCAGGAAAGAACAATGGAGGTGGCCTGTTGTTTCCCCACCCATTTCCTCATGCTGGACCCTGGTTTGGTGACTCTGAAAGCAAGGACCACAATGACTGTCTTGGCCAACACACAAGAAACTGCCACTGAAAAGATGATACCAAATGCTGTTTGTCGAAGGAGACACGTCACTTTCTCTGGTCGACCAATAAATAGCAAAGCACAAAGGAAGGTGAGAAAGAGGAAGGAGAGGAGAGTATAAGTGAGGTTCCGGTTGTTGGCTCTGACTATGGGTGTGTCTCTGTGTTTAATGAAGACCCAAAACACTAAAGCTGTGGTGAAAGAAAGGGAAAGAGCAAAAACAGTCAAAGTGATCCCCAAAGGTTCTCCATAAGACAAGAAAATTATGACCTTTGGAATACATGAATCACGTTCCATGTTTGGGTAATGATCTTGTGGGCACTGAAGGCATTCATCCATGTCTGAAAACAAACAACAAACAACCTGATCAGGTTTCTATATGTTGCAGCAGAATTTGTGTTGTTCTAAAATAATCAAAACAAAATTAAAAACAAAATATTAAATATGACTTGCCCTATTTAAATCTGAAGGACACTTCTGCATCCTTCTCTTATAACCAAGGTGACATATTCAGGGATGGTTGATTGCCTCCACCCAACCCTCACCCCCGACTGTCATCCCCACAACTGCCACCCCCACACACTCTGCATTCAAGATTTTAGGACTTAACTGAGATTTTGAAACCATGTGCTATCACTTAAGGGGAGGATTCTTAAGAATCTTACTTGTTCCACATTTTTAAACACCTCAACATGACTTCCCAGTCTATTATGGGATAGAGCACAGCTGTCCTTCAATTTTTCCTCTTCTTTAAATTTTGAGGTGCTTCAAAAATGCACCTGATTTAATTTTAAAATATTGTTCTTGATTAAAATAGAAAAATGAACATTTCAAGAAAATTTAAACAAAATGCATATTTGAGGGTAAAATATGCATCTGGTGTATATATATATATATTCAAAATAATGCAAATTTTATTTCTCAACCCTTTTAAAGCACAGATTGATGCTGATGCTGATGTAGTAATGTGAAATATCAGACTTACAAATGTATATGTCAAACTTTCATTGGCTAGAAATAGATTGATCCCTAAATAGATTAAATAAATAGATTAAATAATGTTTAAATGGATCCAATCGCTTTTTTAAATATACAGCAGAGTTTTTCAAACTGTGTGTTGTGACACATTAGTGTGTTAGCTGCAGTGTGTAGGTGTGGGCAGATCATGAGATATGTTGTGTCCCCATACATTTCATTATTAGAATTTATGTATGTGTCTTATGCATATCTTATAAGGGGTTAGTTTAACCTCCAGTTTGCTAGTAAAACTGAATTACTGTGTCACGAAATGATGACGCATGTCTAAAGTGTGCCACCAATGTGAAAAGTTTGGAAAGCTCTGATATAACAATATAAATTTATATGATAATTTCTTTCTTCTATTTTCCATGACCTCTCACCAGGTCATTCTTTGGACATTGAACATGCTCAGTCCCTTTGTGTTTTTTCTTTAAAAGAAAGGGCTTTGTAAAAAAAAAAAAAAAAATTGTGTTGCAATTCTGCAATCATCGTGGTTTTTTCAAAACAAACATTATACCTCCTTATTCTGAATGACTGGTGGTTTGTTTTTTCTCTCCCCCCCCCCCAATTTGGTGTACATAATGACCAGCTCTGAAAAACAAACCACCACTCATCCATTGCTAAGTGTACCAGGCTGTATCCCCATAAGAGGAACCATAAACTTCACTGAATTCTGAGCAATGTTCTCAATTTAAGGGAAATGAATGTGTGAATACCCGAGTGACAGTACATTTGATAGGCTGTGTACATTAAGTCTCTTACCCATCTGGTTGGAAAACTTCCCTTCAGGACATAGAATGCAATCATAGCAACAAAACGGCTCCCCCTCCTTCTTTGCTTTATGGTAACCCACAGGGCAATAGGCATTACAAACAGAACGGGGCTGCACCTGTCCACAAATGAAAGAAAAGAAGGTTTTCTCTTTTGCAAGATTATATATCAACAATGTACTGTATT
The DNA here is from genome assembly GCA_900245905.1 of Lacerta viridis. Lineage (NCBI taxonomy): Eukaryota > Metazoa > Chordata > Lepidosauria > Squamata > Lacertidae > Lacerta > Lacerta viridis. The sequence goes on along the minus strand of OFHU01001767.1, from coordinate 625,489 downwards.
CTGGAAACTTGCTGAACTGTCAATAAGAGAAAAAAAGACACATAACTATAAGGCCAAAATCTTTTTGTCATGCACAAGAGAAAAACCCCTGGGAATCATCAGTTCTGTGATTTGGCCAAGTTATTTTAGTATGTCACACCCAGCTGAGTAATAATGGAAAAACCAAGAGGAAGAAGAAATATTGGCGAGGGATGATCTCTCAGGCTGCCTGGCTCTGAAGAAACGCAATCCCAATATCCTCACATCAACTCCCATCCAAAGTTAATTTGTTGGGTGGCTTGGTGTTCCTCCACACCTCTTTCAATTTGTGGATTGTGGATTACAACATCTCTGCAGATGGTTTTCTGTTGATTCCCTTAGAGTGGGGAATATCCACCCCTGGAGAAGAGACTGAGACAGGTAAACAGAATTAGCTCTCATCTCATTGAAGACACTTTAATAAATGTCTGGCCCTTATTGAAGTTCAATTTGCACCTCACTGTCTCTTCTTTCTCAAGTTCATTTGCAAATAGATACGGTTGATGTTAGGATTCTTTGCAACAGATTTGGGGAGGGTACAGGACAAAAGTGGGGTAGGAGAGGAGGCAGTGTTGTTACACTAAAGGGATCCCTCTTCTGGCTTCCATTATCAAAGTATTTAGATCTATATACCTTTACTTGTTTCCAGGTGAACATTTCATGGTGAAACAGTGGTTTAAATGGATGTCACTTAACTTACACTTTCAAATATTCTTCCACACCTACACTAAGGATGTGGGAGAACATAGAACTGAGCAAAGTCCGTATGTGAACTGATATTATTCTGAAAGTAAAGGATACGCTACAAAATATGAATGGACTTCACCTGGTTAAAACTGCTGGGCCACAGAATGGATTCTTCACAAATGCTAAACGCTTCTTCTTGGGGAGCCATGAAGTCTATCTTTCCAACTTTAACTCTCTGAAAGGACTGGTTTGGAAATGTGACCCAGTTTATAACATCAAATCCAGCCTCTAGCTCTCCATGTTCATTGAAGGAAACCTTTTCCCCAGCACTATTATTAAATATGATCCTTTTAACAAAGTGGTGAAGCTAAAGAAAGTGGGTGTAAAGAAAATAAAATGAAGACAATTTTTTTGGATATGCCAAAGACTGGTGATCATTCCCACTTGATTACAGAACCCTTGAAAAGCTTTATGTTGAGTAATCATAGATATAGATTCAGGTAAGTAGCAGTGTTGGTCTGACACAGTAGAAATATATATTAAAAAAATAAAAAAATGTCCAGTAGCACCTTAGAGACCAACTAAGTTTGTAGTATGAGCTGTCGTGTGCATGCACACTTCTTCAGATATAGAGAGTGGAAGATGTGCACACACCACCTTGAGTTAGTAATTAGTAAAGCAATCTTAACCCTGGCAGGGCAGCAGCATGATATGACAGGGAGGAATAGCTGCCACTGAATCCACAGCCATATCACTCACACCTGGTGTGGTCGAAGACAGGGACAGCAAAATCCTACTCCATGTTCATCTTTATGCCTTTTTGAATTTACACAGATTTTCAATTATTTTTGTTGTCATTTGAATCTGGTGGGACCTGAGGCTTCTACAAATTCATGAAGGAAATACACACACACACACACACACACACACACAATAAAACATTCCAAATTATAATACAATCAAAAGAGCCATTTTCTCAATGCCAAATTATATAACTTTTGGATGACTTCCCATGCTCTGAAGTTCAGGGAATGGTGATCTAATGTCATACTAGGAAGCAGGAAATCTATTGCTAGTATTCAATGCTGCTTTATACATTCTCAGGAAACAGAGACATCATGCATCTGAAAACCAGGCACTGGGGGGAAACAGTGGGAGAAAACTATTGCTATCTGGTTGACTGGTAAAGGAAGGCTTTGGAATGATCGAACGGGATCCTTCCTTTGTTCTCGGTGTATTCGGGATATTACCTTCCATAATTCTTGATACTGAAGTTTTACTCCTCCATCTACTATCATTCTGGCTTTGAAACTGGATGAATGCATGGCCTGCAATGCATGTGCTACAGCAAAGGCAGCTGTGTAGACACTGTAGCTGTGGCCAGTCATGCTCATTTCAAAAACAGATGCAGGAAGAGTCTCCAACTTCTCCTCTCCACTGCAGATTTTTTCATCCTGCAGGTCTACCATAGTGTTGGGGAACTGACACCCAAATGCCTGCTCCCAGAAAACCCTAACGAAGCCATCTTCCTTCTCTGAAGTAGGATTTCTCATCAGAAGAAATTTCTGGAATCCTAAAACCTCACTGGAGTGAACAGCAAAGGATATAGCACCATGTAGGAAGTCTATGTCCCAATCTCTTTGAAGAGGAATGGAAGTGAACTCCATCTCGGCTGTCATAATCCAGACTTTACCATTTCTCTTTGTTGACATATGCTCATATGCTGAAGCCCTGGAAAATATCCTCAGGATGAGCATGGTCTCGATTTCACCATGAATGACCAATGCAATGACAGTGCTCTTCATAATGATTTCAGTCTTCTCAATTACATCTCCCACCATATCATTAATATCACTGGAATAAGACACTTTGAGAAGCCTTACTATGAAATCAAAGCAGATACCTCTCTGGGCAAACATGGGGATAATATTCTGTTCAAACCTCTCTCCATTCTCATCATGCCGAGAAATTACCCCAATCCATGTCCACTTGAAATATAGCAGTATGTGGAGAATTGTCTCATATTGAAGCTTCAAATTTGGGAACATTTGGAGATAGAAAGCAGCTTGGGTTTTCCTATCTATCACCACAGGAGAGCCATATATGATCTAATGGAAATTTGAAAAGTTAAGAAGTGAGGAGACCAATAGAGGCCAGCAGGGTAGGGCAGGTGTGCTCAGAGATTCCGTGATGTTCTGGAAAGGCGAGTAGGAGGGGTGAAGCAGCAGTAAGGTTTGTGCAGTGCAAATACACTGGTGAAGTCAATATGACACTCCCACCATTGCATTTGTACCAGATTGACCTCACTGACACCTCCCCACCTGAAACATTGCAATGACTCAAGTTCAGGGAGGTTAGGCGAGCACTCTGCTGATTGTTACTGATTGTTGCTACATCAGCCCACAGTGTGTGGAGCTAAAGTTCAGAAAATACTTTTTTATATTATCACTTTCCATCCAGCTGTTTAATATCTATTTTAAAGTGTGCATGGTGGGTGAGTTCAGGTGGGAAGTGGAGCCGGGTCCCAATGAGAATTGAGAGCACCTTTGAATTGGAGTCTATGGCAGATGTCAAAACAGAAGTTGCAAATTTAAGCAGTGCCTTTTATAAATGAGGGAAGAGTTTGCCCTGTGCTTTGTCCCTATCAGATGACATAATCTACCCCTACGCTCTCTTTAGGAATTAGTTTTGCCATGATTTAAATCCTCTTCTATATTCCGAGCTCTTGAATGGTGCATATTAATGTACAACAAGCTGTCTGAGGGGGAAAGAGTTTATTCTGTGTCCAGGGCGGCTGTCTACCAGCTCCATCTGGTACGCAGGCTGAGACCCTACCTGCCCGCAGACTGTCTCACCAGAGTGGTACATGCTCTAGTTATCTCCCGCTTGGACTACTGCAATGCGCTCTATGTGGGGCTACCTTTGAAGGTGACCCAGGAAACTGCAATTAATCCAGAATGCGGCAGCTAGACTGGTGACTGGGAGTGGCCGCCGGGACCACATAACACCGGTCCTGAGAGATCTACATTGGCTCCCAGTACGTTTCCAAGCACAATTCAAAGTGTTGGTGCTGACCTTTAAAGCCCTAAATGGCCTCGGTCCTGTATACCTGAAGGAGCGTCTCCACCCCCATCGTTCAGCCCGGACACTGAGATCCAGTGCCGAGGGCCTTCTGGCGGTTCCCTCACTGCGAGAAGCAAAGCTACAGGGAACCAGGCAGAGGGCCTTCTCGGTAGTGGCACCCGCCCTGTGGAATGCCCTCCCATCAGAGGTCAAGGGAATAAACAACTACCTGACATTCAGAAAATACCTGAAGGCAGCCCTGTTTAGGGAAGTTTTTAATCTGTGATATTTTAAATGTATTTTAATATTTGATGGAATTATTATTCTCCTTTGCTCTCCTCCTTAATTTAAATCTAGTACATCTTGCCTTTGGCTAAGCAGCTCTGACCCCTTTTTTATAACTGATTTCATCAATTGAAATTGAATTGTCCATCTTCTTAAGGATTTATTTGTTCTTGCATACAAATGCATCAAACTTCATAACTATGAGTCTCCTATTCCTATAATCTTACTATAATCTTATATGGAGAAATGGGGTAGGGACAATGTACACGAATTGGCCAAGAAGAGGGAGAAACCTGAACACAGAGAGATCAGTTCTGCAGCAGTGGTGGTGGAAGCAGTTAATGACAAAGAACAAAATCCGCACGCCTCTATATTAACAGAGTGGGGGGAAGCCTTTGATGTTATTAAAAATCATCTAGAAAAAATAAGTCAGAAAACACACACACACACAAAATAGAAATAACTCCAAATGAAGCTACAGAACTGAGTGTGGGGGAAAATATGATCTTTCTAAAATGTAAGAGGAGAATTTTAATTTAATATTCTGAGACACTACAGAAGATACAGCAGGAATTTTTTTAAAAAAAAATCTTACTAACATGATGGGCAACAAAAAATGCCAGAAGTCCTCATAAAAGTCAGACATAGAAATTGTTCATTGCAAACAAAAAATGCAGTATTTTCCCATCATATTATTATTTGCTTTGAGAAATTTCTCTTTAAGGACAAATTCATGAAAACAGTCAGAGTGAAAGGGTGGTCAATGGGTAATAAAACAGAAATGCTGCTGCTGGAAGGGTAAAAGGCAGGCCTTTTGCTACAGAGAAATTACAGGCACCTCAAATACATTATTATTGGGGCAAATATTATTGCGGCTTCCCATGGCATCTCTGTGTGTAAAGGAGGAGGAGGAGGAAGAGGAGGAGGAGGAGGAGAAGAAGAAGAAGAAGAAGAAGAAGAAGAAGAAGAAGAAGAAGAAGAAGAAGAAGAAGAAGAAGTAGCAACAAAAACTTGTGAAGCCACTCAGTGTTGTATGTTGGAAGTCACCCTCTTCTAAGAAATGTAAACCTCACATTTGGAAAATGAGAGAAGAGCCCAGAAACACCAGTCCATTGCATTAAAATTATTTCTCCTTATATCCCATCAATCTAAATATTAGCTTTTTTAAATTCCAAAACCTAAAAATTAAGTGCTCTTCCTCACTGCTCTTATTCAGTTAGCAACTTTTGGTTGATAGGTTAGTTGTAATAAAAAGTTATTTATATAATATAGTTAATTCCTCATGCAATCCATAGAAATAATATGATTTACTTACAAAATGCAGAGGAAGAGTAGTTCATAGTTTTTCATATATTATTCACTTTCTCCTCTTCAAGTTAGTGTTGTACCTTTGCAGGCTAAAACACAATTTAATTGTATTGTTACAGGATTCCAGGATTCCACTTAAGGTCCTTTGCATATTCTTCTTTGTTAATGTTCTCTTTTATTTGGAACCCTGACTGGGCACAACTTTACTGAAAGCAATATATATGCTGATCATCTGGATAATCCTTTTTCTACTATATGTTGGGATTTGCTATTTATTTGATAGTGTTGCACGATAGATCTCATTTTCAATTATATATTTTATATGTCTGAGTTTTTCCAAGGTAATAATTTGAAATGCTAAAGGTTTTGGCAATCAAATTGAATACATCTTAACTGTGGGATCTCATGTACAAGCATGCAGCATCTTGAATTAGATAATGAATGCCAATTGCTGGGTGTGACAAGTGCGCTCATGTCCTGCTTGTGGACTTCCTCAAGGTATTTTGTTGGCCTCTTTGACAAAAGAATTCAGGGCTAGGTAGGTTCCTGGCCTGATTCAGTATGACTTTCCATAGAGTCTTACTCCTGTAAGCCTCACTGCAAATACAACTGTTAAAAGGAAAACCTTTACAAGTAAATGGATGAACAAACGGTTTGTTTAACTCTCCTACTGCATTCATACCTGAGGAATTTTATAGATGCACAGGGTATCTGCCATGTAGAGACAGACTTCAGAGATAGGTCCCCCAATGACTGCTCCTAGATTGTTCTGACTATTACATTTGTAGTTGGGGGTGAATCTGTCCAGTGTAGAGAAAAGTTCCAGTGATGCTTGATAGGTCCATCTTGTATCAAAATAGCTATTATAGATATGAAAGCCCAAGGTGACGTTAGGTAAAATCAGGGGATGTTCATTTATCTCTTTTATAGCAAATATCTTTTTTTTTTTAACAGAATTTATTGACATTTTCACAAAATAACATAAACCCAACCCCCACACCTACAAATATCAAAGACAAATACAAATACACATACACATAATGTCAGGATTCTTCTTCTTATCTGTAAATCTTGCAATAGAAAAAAAAAAAATTCTAGTTCCGAATCTTGACACTTGACTTCCCCCGCCTATACACCTTCGGTTTTAAAACAATACACTTTCTCCTTAACATCTTTTCTCTATAGAAGTTTAGCTTAACTTGATATAGAAAGAAAAAACACCTTTGTCTTATCTTTTGCATTATAGCCTAAGATTTAACCAAATATTCTTATAGCTAAACTTATTTCTTCTATCATTTAACATGCTGCTTTTAACTTAAATTCAATATCTCCTTACTTATTTAAAATAAACTTATTTAACAAACTTCACACTCCGGTTTCGGATACCATGGCAGACCATCTATGTTAAACAATGATTAATTCAACCCACTCCCCTTTTGTCCATTGTCTTCTCCTGTCTTTCACCAGAGCCGAATCCCCTATTGTATGCTTCTAAATGTCCACAGATCCAGGTTACAACCACAACAAATCCTGCATCGAGCTCCAAGATGTTCATCCTCTGCATTCTGAGCTTCTCCGTAGCTTTGTACCAAAATTCTTCTTGTTGTAGAAATCTTGATTCTCTGTCCCTCGACCCCGAGCTGCCACCTCGGAATCTGGATATTAAAATTCTTTCCGTATCAGGGTTTCTGCCACCCCCTGAAAACGGTCCCTGTTCCAATCGGATTTGCTCTGCCATCTCAGACCATCCTTCCAGCACATCTTGCAACTCTTTGCAAAAGTCTGTTTCCATTGAATAGATTTTTTGGAAAGCCTCCCCTGTGGAATGCAGATTCTTTCCATTTATAATCCCACACAAGGCTCTTAATTTTCGATTAGTCAGCTCCAATTGAAAAACAGTGAGCTTTTCCTCTATCTCCCAGTCCTTCTGTGCCAGCATAAGAACGAAAGTCCAACATCTTCGGAGAAGGGAGGTGGGTATCAAATTACATTTCCTGTCTTTCTCCTCCTTTGTCTCAATTTTTTCCTGCGCAATTCCAAATCGCCGCCATTTCTTCCGACGCCAGAATATAAAGATCAAAACTTCGAATGGAGATATTTCTCCTCAGTTAACCCCTAAAAGGGAATCTCTACAGACTCAGTTTTCAAATTCCAAGTACTTTCAATTGATTAGTGTAGCAGCAGTCACTTAAAGAGTTAATTCCTTCCACCGCCGAAGGGAGAGAGGCGGGCTGCCTTTTCTTTTGATCCCAGAGCTTTTCCCGGAGAACAAAGAGTCAGTCAGTTACTCACAGCTTCTGGTTTCTTAGCAACTCCTTAATGACAGGTAGAACAGAGACGCTCCTCACGGACTTAGCCGCCGCATGTAAACATCCCGGTTGGGGCATGTCCCCTAGAGCCCGGCTCCGTGGTCCCTTCACCCCCACTCCCCCCTTACAGGGGGCGCGGGGGAAGGGTTCGGAGCACAACGGGCATAGCCGGGGAGCCCAGGGCGCGGGACGCTCTTCCCGCGCCCCAACCAGAGCCCTGCATGCGGCTGCAGGAGCTCCTAACCCCCGGGATGAACTGGGTGCCTCGCCACCGAAGCAGCCCAGGACCATCCGCGATGGCGCCAGCCGCCGGAAGTCCCCTCTTTTATAGCAAATATCAAGGCCAGGCTATGCTGATAGATCTGGGTCATCATCCTGTAATTAGAGTTACTTGCACTGTGAGAGTGGATTTGTTTCAGAATGTGACATATGCTTCTCTTCAGTTAAATGCATTATTACTGAATACATTATAGTATAATGGTGCTGATCTAGATAAGCATTATGAAATATTGTCACACACATCTGTACTTTTATCTTTTGTTTTCACCTGCACAATGCTGATACTGTACAGTATTCTGGGCATCTTTGAAATTTCCAGGTGTTGAAGGTCTTTAATTACATTATTGAAATATACTGAAAAAAGTAACCCAATTTTCTTGATTTCAATTGGTTTAGTTGACTATCACCCATAGAGTTGCTGTTCAAAATGGGATCAGATATAAATCAAACGAAATAAAATACAACTTAGGAAACCAAGAAGCTGACATATTGTCTACACTGGCTGGCTGTGGATCTCTGAAGTTTCTTTTAAAGAAACTTTCCATGCCCTACCTCAAGATACCAGGCATTGAAACAGTGACCTCCTGTGTACCATGAAGATGCTCTACCTTTGAACGACAGCAACTTCCACTTATCAATACTTTCTCAGAAAATATGACCAGATTAAAGAAACAATCCAGAGAAAGCAGTAAACATAGTTGCTCAGAAATAAAAAGGACCAAAATTAAAAATTAACCCTCAACCCCATTCACAGCTCTCTCACAGCTCTTTCCCAACAACCTAGAAATTCTTAAATACTTAACTTAGGATAAATTGATTTTTATTGTAAATAAGTACCTTTATTACAGTCAACAACCAGAAAGCAGTTTATAAAAGTATGGTAATGTAAGTTGTATTGTGATACAAATAGAAATAGGAATGCGGGCCAATTCACGGAATTGGTGCTTACATTTAAAACCAAATTTCAGCCTTTTAAAGTTTTAAATTTAAATTCATGAGTCTCTGCTGTCTATTATCGTTCCATCGGGGTTAGAATTCGAACTCCATTGCTGACATCACTGCTCGTCTTATTCTTGTCGCAATGTGACAGTACTTTGCCACAGACCTGATAATTTCGGGATCTTTATCAGCTAGGAGGTGTCTGGTATAGGTATCATCTGTACTACCGGGTAATTTCCTCAGAATCGGTTCAATCAGCTCTTTTCTTGAGTCTCGATATAATGGGCAGTGTAAAATAACATGCCCGGTGGTTTCGATCTCGTTACTATTACAGGGACATAATCTTTGTCCGATCGGAATCTTGTTGTACCTTCCCTCTAGAAGATCTGAAGGGAGAACGTTAAAGCGAGCCCTGGAGAATGCCCATCGGTGTTTGGCGTTGTCTAGTATTTTGAGATAGTTTGCTAGATGGGGCCTTTGAGAGTTATACAGGGGTTTATAAATTATCGAGAGTTGATTAAAGTCATTTTGGACTTCAATGTCCCTGAGTCTTTCTTTAATTATGTTTTTGGCCCTTCCCATTTCTAGACTTAGTAAATACTCTGGGGAGAGACCATATGTGGCCAGTTTTCTGAGAATGGCCTTCTGCCAACTAGATTGGAATTTGTCAAGAAGCATCAAGGGAAGCAGTCCAGCCGGCGAGTTGTTAATTCTTAGCCAAGTGAATAGGGTTCTTATCTAAATACTTAACTCTCCTAAGCAGAAAACAGTAGGATCCTCACAATGCTGAAGGGTAATGTGGCATAGCTAGGACAGATATATGGCATTACCAAAGAACCTTTTTTTTAAATTTTAAAAAAATAGCCTTACACAGTGTCTTCAAAGATGTCATTAGAAGGGAGTGTTATGAAACTGATTGGAACGGAAAATCTATATATCTGAGATATAATGCTGGGAATGATGAAGTCTCCAGGTTGGTAGAACTTGTGGAGAATAGGAAGAGAGTTGCTGACACTGCATTTGATGTCAGGCGTCTTGTATGCCACCACAGGCAAAAAGACCAGGGCTGCCAATGGCAGTAGCTTCTGTGAAAGAATTCCTCCTCTACACCCATTCTGCTGTCTCCACATTATACCTTATTGGGTTCTGTGTTGAGCCTGACAGCCTGATCTGAATGGCCACACAGGATGATGTGTGACTCAGACTGTGCTGTCTAAAATGTCCAAGATCAGATTGACAAAGCCCTCGCGCAGAATTGGATTGGGGATAGTTATGGAATCCTTGTATCTTGTAGTTTTCGTCATGGTTACTACAGCTGCCTTGAGACCGGAAGAAGTAGTAGCATGTAATCACAGTTAATTAGGTAATTGTAAGTGAGATAATCACCTATTCAGAATTTCAATTTATGTGAGACATTGCAGAATAAACCATGTATCTCCCTGGAATAGCAAGAGATACTGAGGCTTCTACTGATTCACATGAAAAAGGTCTTCTGTATAATGAGATATTCAGAAGAAAAGAGTACCACAGGAAAAGTTTGCATTTGACTTAAAAGTGGACATTTTTTTTTCATTCATTCATTTATATCATTGCATGGTTAAGTTCTCTTGGGTGGCAAGAGATACCAAGGCTCCTGCTGACTGACATCAAGAATGAAGGATTTCAGTATAATAAGATATTCAGAAAGGAGTATTACAAGAGAAGTCTGCATTTGACAGACATTTTATGCATTCATGTTTGTTTGTTCATTCATTTATATTATTGTCTTTTTAGCTATTGTATGGCAAGGCCCCCAAACCAGCCCCTCGTTAGAATAAAATTCACATTGACACAGAATTTTGGTTTAAGGTTATTGGGCAAAATTCTAGGCCACAATTTTATTGATTACAGAAATGTGAGCGGTATTGGCTTAGCCATTGGCAAAGGACAATATCGGACTCCTGCCCCCTTTGCAGGAAGTCAGTAAGGGTAAACCACCCAAAGAGGAAGCCACATCGGGGGAACCCGCCTGTAGTTCTCCTCTTGTGTCCCCAGAGGCCTGGCATGGCCCTAGCCCCTCAAGCGGACTTCGGACAGGATCCAGGCCCTGGATTCCTTTAACGGAATACCCTTGGTCAATGGAGGGGCAGGCGATGGCTGACCTCCCCTCCCCCACAAATCAATGAGCCAATGCCTAACCACCAAACCTTACAAAGTTATGATGATTGCTAAGAAGTAGGTGAAAACCAAGTGGCCAGTGCCAATCTGCCAAATGGAAAAATTCCTACCTGGCCCCCGTCCCAAGACCAAAGTCCAAAGCAAGGCCAGATGACATCTAAAATAAAGGGTGGGTGGGTGGGTGTTTGGCAGCGTGTTACGCTGCCACTTTTCTACCCCCCCCCCCCAAAGTGATTGGTCAAGAAGCCGGGGTGATCATGGTGCCACCCTGGCATGATGGCATTACTCCGCCCATGCTGGGGGGGGGAGGAACCGACCCGGGGGCATGCAACCAGGACCATCATTAAAGATGATCCTACTTTTCAGAAAGAACAGGCAACAGATGTGCATCATAGTTCAGAACAGAGGAAGAAAATCTGAAAGCCCTGCTTTGACTTACTATGGAACAGGCACCTAATGTTTTAGACGTTGTTGTTGTTGTTGTTGTTGTTGTTGTTGTTGTTGTTGTTAAAGTTAGGTTACTCATTCTCATGGCTTTATTGGGTCCATAGAAGAACAACTTGGATATCAAAGACACTGGGATAAGAAATCAATGAAATCCAACAATCCATCAAGCAGCCACCACTTGTAGCAGGCAACTAGGGACATTTTTGGGGTGGGGGCCCTTCCACATAGCTGGTACATATAAGTACATGTGATGGGACTGCCCAAAGGAGGCTGAATTTTGGATTAAGGTACTCACTGAGAGCTCTTTGACAACCAAACAATTACCCAATAATTTCACTTAGCACTTTTGTATCTGTATGTGGTAACAGAATGAGATTTGAAAAATAAAGCACACACTTATCATCTCATCATCTCTTAACAGCAGTCTGGGGCTCTATTGCCAAATCCTGGAAGGCCTTTAATCTTAATCATTTGGGTTGTTGGTATTCAAGGGTTTGTCAAGTTGCCCTTCTTGAACTAAAAGTATCTAAAAGGCAGAGTTTGACTTAATTTGTGTGTGTGTGTGTGTGTGTGTGTGTGTGTGTGGCATGATTATATTTTTATACAAATACTGAGGCACATTGTCACTCAGTGCCATTAGTATATGTAAATGTTTGGATCATTAAAGGCTATATGGAACCTTTAGTCTTAAAAATAATAGAATTTACAGTTGGAGAAAACTTTTATTTTTCTAAATCTTTATTGTTTGGAAAGGAAATCTTCGTATGAATTCAATCTTTATCATCCCCTTGCAGCAATGCGGTATCTTTGTACTTTTGTCCTTCCAGCCTGTGGTGCATGATGGTTTAAATATTGGATTATTTGGTTTCTTTCTTTTTGCTATGTTGCACTTTTTAATTAACTAATCAATACAATTTTTGAAAAGCAAAAAATAGAATTTGAGTTTTATCTCTTTGGGTGACTGGTTGGGTCTTCCGCTTCATTTTCTTCTTCACACCATCAGTGTTCTCTAGTTCACCACCATTTCTTCATTCTCCTGAACAACTTCCTTGCTGCCTCTTTCATCTGATCATTCCTCAGACAGTAGACCAAAGGATTAAGGAAAGGTGTGATGGCAGTGTAGAAGAGTGCTGCTGCCTTTGTGACTTCTGAGTTGCTCTCTCCACCTAGATCAGCTAAGTATACCCCTGCCACAGAACCATAGAAAATAGTCACCACTACTAGGTGAAATGACACTGTGGAGAAAGCCTTCCTACAACTGCCTTGGTTAGCAGTTTTCATCAGAGTGAAAATCACAATGCTATAGGACAGCACAATGCAGGATAAGTTGATGAAAACCACCATTTTCACAAAAATCTGATGGATGAAAGGAACATTTCCTAGTGGTGGGCAGGCCAGAGACAGAAGTGGCCCAGGATCACACAACAAATGGTCAATGACATTTGGTCCACAGAAGGACAACTTGGAGATCAAACTCACTGGTATAAGAAACCACAGAAAGCCAACAATCCAACAAGCAGCCACAAGGGTATAGCAGGTATTTTGGGACATAATTTGTGGATAACGTAGTGGGTGGCATATTGCCAAGTACCGATCAAAACCCATAGTTGAGAGAAAGAAACCTTCAGTTCCACCGAGAGAGAAAAAGATGTAGAACTGGAGGAAGCAAGCCTGGAAGGAAATCTTCCCATGAAGAGTCACTAGATCGAAGAGCATGCGGGGTACAGTGGTGGATACGTAGCACATCTCCAGCCAGGAGAAGTTGCTCAGAAGGACATACATGGGAAGTCGTGACAAGTGGGTGTCTAGAACCACCAGTGTGATAATGATTATGTTCTCAGCCAAGGTGACCACATAAAGCACAGCCAAAAAAAGGAGCAACAACAAATGTTTCTTTTGCCCTCCTCCAAATCCCAGCAAAATGAATTCTGTGACAACAGTCCCATTGGCCAACTCCATCTGGAATTAGAGAACAAAAACACCTTTGCATTTCAAGAGCAGGTATCATCTGACTGTTTGAGTATAGGCTAAGCAGGTTTGCCCTTTGAGGGAGCTGTGTTAATGGAATAATTCATTTTCCTCCCCAAATGTGTGTTTTGGATCCTAGTGTTGGATTCAGGCTTACATTAAGTCAGGTTTAGAGGTTTATGCATGCAGAGTTATATTCATAGGAAACAACAACAACATATCCATTTATTCTGAGGATTGTCTGCACAACAATATTAAAAATTCATTACATACTGTCCCCACAAGACCCTCATCCCACAAAACAGAAAGAGAAGTACAAGAACAAGTTAAGAAGACGATGAAGGGGTCTTTTCTTTGTCATCCAGAAATCTTTCCCTGGCTTTCAATGCCTTTATCACAAAGACCACTACCATGAGGGAAATCCGTGGGTTAGCATCAACTAACAAAAAATTTACTTGATCTTCTGGGTTATTTATTGAATTGGGTATGATTTGCAGAATCGCACCTCTAAAGCCCAAGTAAATAGGACAATGAAGAAGGTATTGTGTGAGATCCTCTTTAGTTCTCATGGGACAAGGGCACAAGCAGTGCTCTACTGGGATTCTTGCAAATCTACCAGTCAGGTATGCAGTAGGTAATGTTTTAAACCGGGCCATAGTAAAAGCTCTCCGAAGGGTGGGATCAGTGACATCCGCCAAGTAGTTGGCACAAATTTTAACTGCTTTTACTCCAGGAAACCAGTAGGAAAACCCAGAATTATTTGTCTTCGTGATGTCTAAAGAGGCGTCTCTATCAAGGATCCATTCCAGAACTTTATCAGGGCTCCGCAGTTTAAGAGTATTAAACTCGGGTAGAGTGTATCTGGATAGGATATCCAAAAGGTTTTGATGCCAAGTAGGGTTATATTGAAGAAATGCATAGGCTTGTTTAGCCAATAAGGTGTTCGAGGCATTTGTGAGATTGATGAAAAAACGCAAAAGTATTAAGTGGGCCCTGGCAGACACAGAAGGTAATCCTGCCTCCACTCTTAGGAAAGCTGCTCTAGATCTATAAAACTCAGAATAAGTGAACACCGCTCTAGAATCCGAAATCACATCATGGAGGCATGACTAGTCGAGCATTACACTTAGTACAAACATACAGAAGATTTTTCCCTCCTCCAAATCCCAGCAAAATGAATTCTGTGACATCAGTCCCATTGGCCAACTCCATCTGGAATTAGAGAACAAAAACACCTTTGCATTTCAAGACCAGATATCATTTGCCTGTTTGACTATAGGCTAAGCAGGTTTGCCCTTTGAGGGAGCTGTGTTAATGGAATATTTCATTTTCCTCCCCAAATTTGTGTTTTGGATCCTAGTGTTGGATTCAGACTTACATTAAGGCAGGTTTAGAGGTTTATGCATATAGAGTTATGTTCATAGGAAACATCTTCAATTCACTGGTTATATTCTTAACATAACTCTGGATCCAACCCATATACTCTTCAGAAACTGCCCCTTTCTGAATTCTTTATTACACAATAGAGTCATGTGCTTTAAATATGCATTGGATGTGCTTTAAAAGTGTGGTCTGGACCTTTTCTAAGTGTGCTTAAGAGTCCAACTGTGCATGTTCCTCTGCAATAAGTGGTGCTTACTTTGGGGCTGCAATGCTCTTAGTGAGACCTACTGAACTAAGGGCTCATCCACACTTCTGCTTGTCCTGTGCCCAGAAAGCACAGGTCCGAGGGGTTTTGTGCTTGTCTCATGCTTTTTAGGCATGAGTCCTAGCAGTTTTGCCTTTGCCCAGATGCTTTCCCCTGGAAAACCCACTCTTTAGCACTCAGAGCAAATGTCAATCCATAGAAAACCTGATCAACATTCAGTGGTAAACTGCTGGTTTTCCTGGGGGGAAATTGTAGACCAAGCAGAAGTGTGCATGAGTCCTAGATAGGGCTTCCTTCTGAGTAGACCTTTCTAATACTCCTGTTTATTAGATTGGGTGCAGTTGGAAGAGAAAATGAGTGGTAACCACTCTACACTCATTGTTTTGTTTTCTTTCAGATTCCCCGTCTGAAAGCAAACCTTCAGTGATTTCTCCTGGATGCTTTTGTAGAAATCAGAAAACTGCCTCTCTCTCTCCCCTGCCCCTCCACTTGCCTCTAAACCCCTTCTTGCCCCAACTGCTGCAACATTTTCTCCCCACCAGCTTTACCATGTGAAGAGCTCATCCATACATTTAATGTGAGAAGAAGAGGAGGAGGAGGAGGAGGAGGAGTTTGGATTTGATATCCCGCTTTATCACTACCCTATGGAGTCTCAAGAAGGGTAACAATTCCTTAACCCGTTCCTCCCCCACAACAAACACTCTGTGAGGTGAGTTAGACCTTGAGACATACTTCCATAGAAAGAGTGTCCATTCTTTCTCAGAGGTTCCCTGCAACAGCTGCTCATGTGCCCGAGGAGAGGGACAGATTGAACCCGGTTCACCAGATTACGAGTCCACTGCTCTTAACCACTACACCACACTGGCTCTCAATAGTACGCTTCCTGTACTTCCATTAATTCACCATGCTCCATGTCCCTCTACTCCAAATTGGTGCTTTCCCACACGCTTCCCCTCTCTCAAACCAGATTTTTCTCATACCAGAATACTCCAAACATAAGAAGGTATGAGAAAATCTGGATTAAGGGAGGGGAAGAGTTTGGAAAGGCAGCAATGTAGATGAGGACACCATATGGACAATGGAGAATTAACGGACGTTCTTACTATCCATATTAAACAACAGTATGGATGAGCCAAGATACATTCCTGTTTCTCCATCATATGATACGAAAACAACTACAAAGCTTTCTAAACCAGAATGAAGAAGCAGCAAATTCATGAAATATGAACTACTGTGAACTGGTATCAGAGGAAGATCCCTGGAACAGCGAGTGAAGAAGTTTATTATAGCAAATCGGATTCTTACCTTCACACAACCACCACCCAGCCCACCGATTTTGGCACCGCACCCATTCAGACCCATCTCTCTTTCATTCTTACCTCAGTCTCCTTTGACTGATTCTTTGCCTCCATAGCATACAACAAATTGAACCATCACCCTGAAGGCATCTCATAAATGTTGTGTTTGTGTGCTCGCTGTCCTATGTGTCTTACAGTGGAACGTGGAAGGAAGAAAAGGTGGGCCTGTTCACATATCATAGCTTTGATGCATCTGACACATATCTAATTGGTTCATGGGAATGAGTACCTCAATAACAATGTCATTAGTATCCGCCGAAACACTGATTGCCTCCCTCAGGCATACTGAAGCACTGGGGAACCTCTGCACATAATTGCTGTTTTCCTGGGTTCTGCTTCCTATGCAAGAACATGTTGGAGCAACCAAATGGATACAGTGTGTTATGGAAGAGGTTCCATGGTCATCTGGAGTTGTGGCAGAAGGGGCATTCTGATCCCAATCATGTCCTGTAGAAAGTAATGGTTGGCATGTTGCCTGTCACCAGGGACTGAGGGAAAGAGCCTCCCTTCCTTTAGTCTCATGTAGATACAGACCCTTGGTTCACCACCTTTCCTTTCCTTTTTGGGCTGCTGGTGGTAGAAATAAATAAGCAATGGCAATGGTTTTAAAAGGAGGGACAACACAGTGGTAGGAAGGCTAGTCTTTATCTATTCTTTTTTTTCAGTTCATTATAAATCATTTCCCAATATTCTTTTACCTTTTTATATATCCACCACATCTGAAATAATGTTCCCTCCACATCGTTACACTTCCAACACTTATCTGATTCTGGCTTGTAGATCTTAGCCAACCTACTCGGAGTTAAATACCATCTATGAATCATTTTCAAATAGTTTCATAGAATGACATCCTGTAAATTTCAAGTCACTTTCCCAAAGTTTCTCCCAGAGGTTAAGATCTATATTGTGTCCTATATCTATTGCCCAGTGTCTCATTGAAGCTTTAACAAGCTCGTCTTTTGTTTCCCATTCTAATAAAAGATTATGTATTTTAGACAAAAGTTTATCTTTGTTTTATAAGAGTAAAATATATTATGTAACGGAAGATATTGCAACCAGTCCATAACTTGGCTCCTTAGGTTTTTCATTGGTTTCATTTTGGGTTCCCCCCATGTAAAATCCAGCAGTTCCCTGTAAGTCACCTACTGTCTATGCATATTAACTCTTTAATTGTAATTGTTTACAATTGGGATTGAGTGGAGTAAAAACAACAACCTAGGTAACAAATTCATTTTAATGACTGAAATTCTACCTAATAGGTAGAGTTTCATTCTCCCCCATATCTCTAACTTGTTCTTAACCTCTTTCCACAATTTAACATAATTATTTTCAAATAGGTTGAGATTTCTTACTATCAGTCATATTCCCAAATTTCTGACTTTTTTTTTTTTACATATTTTCAAACAAGACATCGTTTCTAAATAAACATAAAAATAATTCAACTGCTCAACCATGTTTTTAACCAACATTTTGGTTTTGTCTGAGTTTACTTTAAAGCTTCTCCAAACCTTTTAATTTCTTCTAATGCTTTGGGAATGCTCTCCAAAGGTTGTTCCAATGTCAACACCAAATCATCAGCAAATGCCCTTAGTTTATAGACTCTACGTCCTACCACAATACTTTTAATTTCCCTATTTCTCCTTATATTCTGAAGTAATATTTCTAATGTCATGATAAATAACAATGGAGATAGGGGATAGCCTTGTCTTGTTCCTTTTCTAGTTGGCATTTGTCTGAAAGAATATTATTTATTAAAACATTTGCAGATTGATCAGTATAGATTGCTTTAATTCCTGCTAGGAAAGAATTATTTCCATTTTCTCTAATACCTTAATCATGATTGACCATGAAGTATTATCAAAGGCTTTTTTCACATCTAAAAAAATTAGTGCAGCCTGTTTTTCATTTCTTGCTTAGAAATATTCTATCAGATTAATTACGTTTCTTATATTGTCCTTCATTTGTTGGCCTGGTAAAAACCAGGCTTGATTTCTGTGGACTGACTCAGTCAATGTCTTTTTAAATCTACTAGCTCAAATTGTAGCAAATAGTTTAGAATCACTGTTCAGTAATGAAATAGGTCCATAATACAGTCATACCTTGGGTTACAACGTGATCCGTGCGGGAAGCACTTTCGCAACCCGCAGCATTCACAACCCATAGTGCCGTGTCTGCGCACGCGCGTGATGTGATTTGGCACCTCTGCGCATGCGTGTGACATCATTTTGTGCTTTTGCTCATGCGCGAGCGCCAAAACTCTGGAGTAACCCATTCCGGTACTTTGGGGTTCGGCACGGTCCGTAATCTGAAAACGCACAACCTGCAGCGTTTGCAACCCGAGGTATTTCATTCTGTTTATAGCCATTTGCAATTCCAATATCGATATGTGTGCATTCAGGCCTTGTCGATTTTCGGGGTATGTTACAGTCACTCAAATAAGATATAGTGAAATATAAAAAAATTCAATTGCTTTCCTTATTTCTTTTGGGCTAGTCAAATGCTTATCCTCGTATACAATATTATTTGTTTTTTCTTTCTTTCTTTCTTTTTAAAGTTGCCATACTAGCAGTTTACCAGCTTTATTAGCAAATTCAAAAAATTTGTTTCATTAATTTAATTTTTGGCTTGATCTCTTTATTAATTAACATCAAAAATTGTGCTTGCATGAGTTTAATCGCTTGGGAAATAGCTTTGTCCTTTGGTTTTACAATTAACTCCTTTTTCAATAAAGCATCTAATATCTCCTGCTTCTTTTTCCCCCTTTCCCTTTTTTTGAAAGGCACTTTGCTGAATTAAAAAAAACCCTCTTATTACTGCCCTGCTGGCATCCCAGACTACACTTAAATATGTTTCTTTATTTACGTTGAGGTAAAAAAAAAAATTGTAGGGAGAGTTGCCCCCTACTCACAGTTTGTTCCCTTTGCAGTATGGCATCATTTAACCTCCACCTGAATGAAGAACATTTTTCACCTGTTATTGTCACCAAGATGGCATTATGGCCAGGTAATGTTTTAGGTTGAATTTCCACCCATTTTATCCTAATTATTAAATCTTTCAAAGCCCATAAATAGTCTGTTCTGCTTGAGGAATTGTTTACATTTGGGGGGGGAAAGTAAATTGGAGTTCTAGCAGACGCTTGAGTCGCCATAAGTCAATTTAATCAAAATTAGACACCATATCGAAAAAAGCAATTGGTAATTTCCTTTTTTTTTAGTCTGTTTTCCTTATAGTTCTATCTATATCGAGGGAAACACCATTTAAATCTCCCAACATCACTCCCCCACACACACAAATCAAACAATTTCTCTTTCATTTTAAAAAAATCAGTTTTCCATTCATTGAGAGTGTAGATTCCTGCTACAATGATTGGTTCCCCATCTAGATTCTCTTCAATCGCCATGATTCTACTTTCTTCATCTTTAAATATGAATTTAGGGTCTAATTTGGGGTTAACATACATCATTACCCCTCACTTTTTAGTTTTATCAGAAGAGATGAATTCTTGTCCCACACCTTTATTTATTTATTAATAATTTTCTATGCTATCTTTTTATATGTGTGTCCTGCAAGCAAATAATATCTAATTTCTGTTTTGTCAGGATATGTGTTACATTATTCCTTTTCAATTTATTATTTAATCCATTTACATTCCATGTAAGAATTCTAAGATCCATTTTCTGTTATGTCTTGCTTTCCCCTCTGCTGCACTCCCCTTTTACTGCTTATTCTCCTCTTACTCTTCTCTCTTCTCATCATTTTCTTCTACTCCCTGCTGAATTTCCAAAATTTCCCCAAAGTCTTTTTTATACCTCCTTACAAAGGCACGAACTTTCATTGGTTCTATGCATCTCTGTTTTTTCATTGATATGTATAGCAAATCCCCTCAGGGAATTCCCATCTGAAACTAATATATTTCTTTTTAAGGGTCTCTGTTATAAAAAAATTATAATCCTCTCTCTTCTGGGTCAGACACTCTTAACTGTTTGTTTGTTTGTTTGTTTGTTTGTTATTACTGTATGACTGGCAACCTGTCACCGATTCCCAGATGTTGACATGCACTCAATCACTGATGAAATTGTACTAGAATGCAATGTAGGGTCAAATATCATGTTTTATTCTGTTTTGAGCTTCATGGGTTTCCTGGCCATTGCCAGCTTAACTTTGGCTTTCCTAGCTAGGAAGTTGCCCAATAGTTTTAATGAAGCCAAGTTTATCACTTTCAACATGTTGGTATTCTGCAGTGTGTGGTTGTCTTTTGTCCCAACTTACTTGAGCACAAAAGGGAAACACATTGTGACTATGGAGATCTCCATCTTGGCCTCTAGTGGTGGCTTACTGTGCTGCTTCTTTTCCCCAAAATGCTTTGTCATTTTGCTGAGGCCAGAACTGAACCGCAGGGAACAAGTAAAACTAAGAAATAAATAATAATAAAGTACTTCATCACATCAATCTACACCAATCTGTTAAATCCTATTGATTTTAATTGCATCAAAATAATTAATAGATTGATAGATTACAATTCTCAATGATGTGTTTTAAGTTGCTAGATGAGTGATATAAATAGTGAGTTCTCAACACACTGTGTGATAACCAATAACAAACAAATTTATTAAACCGGTCTCAGACCAGCTCCAGGTCATACAACAAATCACATAGCAGCATAAGAGAGATACAAAAGGCATTACAATGCAAATAAAACAACAATTAAGATTAAGTATTTACATTCTCCCACTGGTTACCGTTAAAAGGTCAGCTGTTAAGAAGCTCTTGTTTCCTACGTCTAATGGCAGACACACAGAATTTAGCTACATTAATCGTAATTTCGGGGTCCTTGTCATCTACCAAGGCTCTTGGGCGTTGGGATTCAGGTTCATTCCTGAACTTTTGTAAGACCGGTGTAATGAAGGTCGACTGTAAATCCTCATAGAAACTACATTGTAAGAGCACATGTAAACTAGTTTCGACTTCCAGCGAGCCACAAGGGCAGACTCGTGTCACATAAGGTTTACCCTCATATCTGCCTTGTAGCAGGGCAGAGGGTAGCACATTGAATCTGACAAGGGTAAAAGAGTGTCTGTACTTAGGTGTTTGTAGTTTTGACAGATAGTTTGCAGGAGAGAACCCTCTCCCATAATCTCTTATTACTGCATGGCTGTTAATTTCACTCATGTGGCATTGTAACTCCATGTCCCAGATACGTTGGCGAACTATATTTCTAGCTTTCTCATATCCTGCCACTATCAGGGTCTATAACCAATGTTATTCATACTCAGAGTACACCCACATAAATATAATCCATAACTCCCTTGATTTTAAAGAGTGTGCTCTGAGTATGACTTGGATTAGACATCACCCTTTCAGAATAATATGAGTGTAATTCAAAATTATTAACATTTAAAGTCCTTCAGTTTTCTAAAATTTTCTAAATATCAACAGTGCACTAAAAAGAAGAAAAGAAGAAGGGGCTTAGCATCTATCTCTCCCACTTAAGAAAAGGCTTTGACTGAAATGTGATGAACGTGTTTTTGTTAAATTATTACAGAGAATCTGTAACTCAAAGCAAGTGATTACTTCTGTAATTACCAGATTATTCAAAATTACATCTTCTTCCCTTCCCTGGGGACCTCCTCTGCCCACATGCAAAATGATTAAAATGAGACTGGAGTGTCTAATGAATAACTTTGAAATATACAGAGTTCGGTCTCTAGATATACATAGAGTCATCAGTCTGGCTTTGAATCAGCTATGTGAATGACCATTCAAGTTAGGCTTTGCTCCTCAGGATCAATGGAATGGCAGTAACAGAAGAGGTGAACTTGTGCCTAAATGACCAATCCCTTGCAAGATGGTAGTGTTTAGGTTGCTGGTGCTCTTACTGTTGGTGCAGGGGGTGTGCACGTTTCTCCATATTCCTCAATGTTCCATCAGAGAACCTGTCCCTATTCTTCACAAATATTATCATTCAGGAGACCTCATCATTGCTGGCATTATTTCTCAGATCTACATATTTTCAGATACCCTATCCTTTGAAAAACACCCATCTCAGGAATTTTCAGATGACCATATGTAAGTAGCTGAATTTTTGGGGGGTGGGGGGGACCCAAAACATATGATGTTGTTCAGTCGTTCAGTCATGTCTGACTCTTCGTGACCCCATGGACCAGAGCACGCCAGGCACGCCTATCTTTCACTGCCTCCCACAGTTTGGCCAAACTCATGCTAGTCTTCGAGAACACTGTCCAACCATCTCATCCTCTGTCGTCCCCTTCTCCTTGTGCCCTCCATCTTTCCCAACATCAGGGTCTTTTCTAGGGAGTCTTCTCTTCTCATGAGGTGGCCAAAGTACTGGAGCCTCAACTTCAGGATCTGTCCTTCCAGTGAGCACTCAGGGCTGATTTCTTTAAGGATGGATAAGTTTGATATTTTTGCAGTCCATGGGACTCTCAAGAGTCTCCTCCAGCACCATAAGTAAAAAAAAAACATATTATACCCTAAATAAATTTATAGCCAACCTAAGCTGCCTGTTGGACTTCACCTGGATTTAGCTCCAGTGGACTGAAAAATAATTGGATCCTCATTTCTTTACATCCACCACATTTGGTCTTACATTTATACAGGCAGGTATCTGATATCTAAACCTATTCTTTGGAGGTCATGTAAACTCAAGATGTCAATAAACAGTGTGCATTGGTACCTTGATTTAAGAACAGCTTAGTTTATGAGCATCTTGGATTAAGAACACTGCAAACCCAGAAATAGGTGTTTTGGTTTGTGAACTTTGCCTGTTGAGTGATTTCCATTTGTAAATTGAGTTCCCCACTGCTATTGGAAAGCACGCCTTGGTTTAAGAACACTTTGGTTTAAGAACAGACTTCTGGAATGGATTAAGTTCACAAACCAATGTACCACTGTATTAGGGAAGATCATAAATGTATTCTCTCTCCATTTCACTTTGGGAGATTTGACAGAACTCCTGGAACTGATTTAAATTGTGGTATTGTAAACAAATCATTAAGTTTTAAGACTCTCCTTAAATTGGCATTGCATACTCAATTTGGTAAAGAAAAGTAGAGGTATAATTCATCTTGAAAGATGTAGTGCATATCCTAGGACAGAGCAGCTAATCCATAAGTTCAAGTTCAAGAAAAAAATTTTTAGCCCTCCCGCTTCGGTAAAGTCTAAGTAGTTGTTGCGGGGGGGGGGGGAGAACATTCACTGCTGGTGATATTAATCATCTGAACAATAGAGAAGGAGCCATTTTTCTGCTAATTTCTCTCTCTCTCTCTCTCTCTCTCTCTCTCTCTCTCTGTGTGTGTGTGTGTGTGTGTTGTGTTTTCATGCATATTTAGGGTCACCATATATACTACTGATTTACATACTGTTTCATGATCTAGCCTTCTTTTACACACCTGTGAAATGTGATATTACAAACTATTTTTGAATTGGATACTGAACTGAAAAGAAGTCAATGTTCTGATCTGAAGTAGATGAACTGTAATGTGGCATGTAACTCTCAATACAGGGTGCTGACTCACCTCTACCAGCACATCCTGGCCTTGGCATTTGCTGTAAAGGAGATCAATGAAACTCCCCAGATCTTGCCCAACGTCACCCTGGGCTTCCACATTTATAACAGCCATTTCAGTGCAAGATGGACCTATGAAGCCTCAATGGAGCTTCTCTCAAGAAGGGCCAAGGCCATCCCTAACTATAAATGTGATGCTGAGAGCACTCCAATAGCAGTCATTGGGGGACCTAATTCTAATGTCTGTCTACATATGGCACCCATCCTGTCTACCTACAAGATACCACAAGTAAGATGCAAATTCATTCACACCTGAATTTCACCTAATTCATGCTTTCAGAAGCAATACATGAAATGAAATGCAGCCTTTCTCCAAAATTCACACTTCACTGAATTGTGCAAAGCATGTATCCAGTCAAACATTGTGTCAAAAATGCATAGATGAAGCCAAACTGTGCATAAAAATGCATGTTAGTAAAAAAAAAAATAACATTAAAATGCATCATATTGGTGAAATTGCTTTGCAGAAATGTGCATATAAGGCAAAAGTAGTATACAAGATTTGTATTTTATGAGTAATTCGGTGGTGATATTTTTATGAGGTTTTAAAAAAATGCTAATGGATGTGGTTTTGTGGTGAATTAAACATAAGATTTAAAAATACAAAACTGAGATAAATATTGACAGATATATCCATCGCTGACACGTGCATATGCAGAGAGAGAGAGAGAGCAGTAAAGAAGGCGCTGTGAGGATGGTGTGTCAGATTCAGCCAAAGCCCAAATCCTGAACTTAATTTGGCCAATTTGGGTGGAATGAGATGAGTTAGGTAGAGACAGTCCCAGATTCAGTCTGGCCCCCAGGAGTGCTCTCAGGCTGTCGGAGGCAGGGTCTTGGGTAGGAAGATTTGTCAGCGCATGGCTGTACCAAGCAGTAGACTGAAACAAGCAGTCAGATGCAACAGTAGAATCCCCTAGGCACAGCATCTGGTGAGTTGAGGATTCAGTCCTGCTAGTTGCAGGGGCCTGCTTCACCAGTGTGTTCTTTGCAGGGAATGCATACATACCTTTATGTAATATAGCCTCTCACTGATAGAAGCAATGGGCCTTCATTCACATTAATCCCCCTTATATAAACATTGAAGGAGCAAATTCAAGATGGATTGGATTTCTGTAGGTGTTAAAATATAATCACCACAATATGACAAGTCTCTCACTAAAAATTCACACAGAAGAAATAAATACACAGAAGCAAATGTTTTATATTGAAAATCACTTTCCCCCTCTTACTTCTTTTAAAACATCCTTAGCTCATATACGGCTCTTCCCCAGACATGAATAAACAATCTCAAGGAGCTTTCTTCCACCAGATGTTTCCAAATGGGGACCATCAATATAGAGGAATTATACAGTTACTGCTGCATTTCCAGTGGACATGGATTGGAGTGGTTTTTCAAGATGGGGATAATACAGAAGGTTTTATAGAGAATATATTTCCAATGTTTTCTCAGAGTGGCATCTGCTTTGACTTCATAGAAAAATTACCCACACAAACAACATCCAGTGGTATCACTGACATGATGGAGGAGGGCTTTCACAGTGTCAGTGTTATTATGGGAAGCACTACGAATGTTGTGGTTGTACATGGAGGAATTCAGACCATGATGGCATTGAAAATGGTGCCCCAGGTTATAAAATTTGAGTATATACCATTGAGGACCAAGGGAAGAGTCTGGTTGATGACAGCCCAGGTGGATATCACATCCTTTCCATTTCAAAGAAATTGGGACATAAGTTTCCTTCATGGTTCTCTGTCCCTTGCAGTTCATTCAGTGGATCTGTTAGCTTTCCAGAAGTTTCTTCAGATCAAGAACCCAACCACATCAAAAGAAGATGGTTTTATCAAGGACTTCTGGGAAGAGTCATTTGACTGTTCTTTCCCCAGTCCTGTGGCAGATAATATAGGTGGGCAAATTTGCACTGGGGAGGAGAAGATAGAGGCTCTTCCCATGTCTGTTTTTGAAATGAGAATGACTGCTCATAGCTACACCATCTACAATGCAGTCTATGCAGTGGCACATGTTTTGCACATCAGACATTTATCCCAATTCAAGCACAGGGGAATGGCAGAAGGAGTAAGATGGGGGCTTCCAAATCAACAACCGTGGCAGGTAATGTCCTGATCTGATGAAAGCTGAAGATACCTACGCATCTTTTGGTGAAAAAATGATGGGCGAGCTTTCTCAACCTTCCATGAGATTAACAAGAAAGTTAGTCTTGTAGAAAAACTTTACCGTACCTCAAGCCTTTTATTTTCCCTCCACAGCAGAGATTAACAGAACTCCTCTTAGTTCCTAAAAGAATTCATTTCCATTCCTTCACAGTCAAGAAACAGGGAGTTTCAACAGGGAGTTTTGTGGAGGGAGTTTCAAAACATTGTGCTGATCTGGTATTTTGCCCAGTATGTTATCCTTGAGGAGGGTGGGAGAAGATGGTGGCATTGTTTATTTGATCTAAACTTTGGTTAGTTTTAAGTTAATCTGTTCTTTGGTGGAGATATAGTAATTATTATTTATTTATTTATTTATTTATTTATTTATTTTTATTTGTACCCTGCCCATCTGGCTGGGCTTCCCCAGCCACCCTGGGCGGCTTCCAACAAATGTTAAAATACATTAAAATGTCACAGATTAAAAACTTCCCTAAACATGCCTGATGAGCATGCCTGACATTTTGGATCTGTGTGACGTCTGTTGTTGATGTTTCAGTGTTTTATTTAGCTATATCATTTAGGTCTGATTATGTATTGCACTTCACTCTAGGATTTCTATGTGTAGAGTGGGCTTGAAATATGTCTTTAAAAAACAAAATAAATACCGGTAACCAAGTTGGGGCTAGGGTTTCAAAGATTTCTTTACAGTGTCTTACATTGCATAGAAAGCTGCTTTCTACCAAGTAGAGACCACTGGTCCATGTAGATCAGTATTGTCTACACTGGCAGCAACTCCCCAAGTATTTCATGGAGATACCAGGGACTGAACCTGGAACCTTCTGCATTTAAAGCAAGAGTCACCAATGAGCCAGAGCCCTTCCTTACTGGAAAAAGCAGAGAAGGGTATAATTCCTCATTTTCTTGCTAGTATTGCCAATACAAGAAACAGCAACAGAGCTGCCATCAGTAGCATTGCCAGCCATGATATCTCTCCCCAATGAGTGCATCTCCCCAATAGGTGAATCCATACCACATACTTAGCATTGCAGGGTAAAGGTAATAGAGGTCTCTTGACAGACAGACCTTAAGCTCTCTTGATAAGCCTACATTGTGCAAGGTTCTTTAGTGTAAGCCAAAACAGTGGAAGTTGAAGTAGTGGTGCAGTTGTGGCCAATGTTCCATGATGTGGGTTTTTATGTGACCTTTTGCTGCACAAAGCTTTCAAGAGATCATAATCCTGAACCTTGGATGTATTTTCACCATGTTGTATGATAACATAATTTGAACTTTTACATAAATCTCCCTTCTTATTTTTATTATTTAGCTCCATCACATTCTCAGAAGTATTTCATTTAACAACAGTGCAGGAGAAATGGTGCGCTTTGACGAAGATGGCAAATTAATCGCTGGCTTTGACATTATAAACTGGCTCGTGTTTCCAAATCAGTCCTTTCTTAGAGTCAAAATTGGGAAGATAGACTCTTTGGGTACCCAGGAAAAATCGTTCACCGTTCATGAGGATGCCATTGTATGGCCCAACCAATTTAACCAGGTAGGTTCTCTGCACCTTTCAGGATTCATTCCATCACCTGCCCAATGGTTAGGAAGAAGATAGTTACTCAAATGGCTGTTTCTCAGTATTCTGTAAATATAGTGAGACTTGTTCAATCTGAACATTCATGTGCCACTTAATGTTCCTTCTGCACTTACAAGGAATCATTCATTCAGAGCCGTAGCACCAACACTCTAGAACCCACTCCAGATTAATATTAGGCATGATCCTTCAATGTATTATTAATTTTTTCTAAGACTCCTTTTCATTTCTTAAGCATGTGGTGGCAGGCTAGGTAAGTGCCAACATCTCTCCACATTGAATCCAATGAGTTCTGATTATATGCAATTTTAGCTTTACAAACTATCCCTGGAATTTAAACCCCTGATAAGCTGAGTGTTGGCTGTAGAAATTTGAATGAAACAGGTGATGACACCTGAATCAAATTCAAAACAAAAATAAATGTCCACATACAATGGACATTTACTTTTGTTTTGAATTTGATTAAAATAATTATTTTAAGAGTTGGTGTTGCACAGTTGCTATTTTGTGTTGTTAACCATTCTTTGACCTTTTACTGAAAGGTGGTAAATTAATATATCAATAAATAAATAATGTATGTCATTCCTCATTAATTAATTAATGTATTTATTTATGAGGTTATTGAGGCCCTACATATCTGAAGGCCTGTCTCTTTCCATAAGTACTCTTTTGTGAATAAAGATAAGGAAAATGTCCCTCTTGGTACTTCTGCCACCCTCAGAAACCTGGGGGATGGCATTCTGGGAACTGATGTTCTCTGCGGCAGCTCCCAAAATATGTCCCCTTCCCCACAGAAGCATGTCAAACATCCTCATTTTATGATTACTATTGATTAGTGAAGATGCATCTCTTTATCCTGACCTTTGACAATGAGAATTAAGACCACCTCTGTTGTTTGATGTACACCCCTTTGGTTTGTTTTAAAATGTGTTATAGAATTTAATGACTATTTATGATTTGATTTAATGATATATATATGACAGTATTTATGTTGCTCACTGGTTTGGTAGCCTTTGATCTAAAAAGTGTTATATAAATAAACCGTACCATAATGTGAGCCAGGGACTCAAGTCATGGTGGAGGTTCTAAAAGTCCACTGCATTCACAATACTCTCTATGCAGCCTAGGTCCCTCGTACCTACGGGACCACCTCTCCTGGTATGCCCCGTGGAGGACCTTAAGGTCCACAGATAACAACACTTTGGAGGTCCCGAGCCACAAGGTGGTTAGATTGGTCTCAACTAGGGCCAGGGCCTTTTCAGTACTGGCCCCGACTTGGTGGAACGCTCTGTCACAAGAGACCAGGGCCCTGCGGGATTTGACATCTTTCCGCAGGGCCTGCAAGATGGAGCTGTTCTGCCTGGCCTTTGGGTTAGACTCAGTCTGACCCTTATGTTTCCATCCCCATATGGTTTTGATTTATGGGCTACTGCTAAAATGAGGCTGCAGTTTAAATTGTATTTTAACCCATATTTTAATTAACTGTTTGTTCTTTCTTTTACGTTTTATTGTAATTTTATTGGTGTTAGCCCTCCTTAGCCCGGTTCAGACAGGGAAGGGCGGGGTATATCAAATCAAATTTTATTAAACGGTCACAGACCAAATCGTCCTCTTCAACTGAACAAACTGAACAACGAAGCACACACAAGACAAACACACGAAAGAAACAGCATTTCGAAATTAAGATCTTAAATAAAATTAAACGTTTGCCTTTGCCTGTGCATTGTCAATGGATAGCTCATATTTCCTGCGTCTAATAGCAGAAACACAGAATTTGGCAACATTGAGTATAAAATAATAATAATTATTATTGTTGTTGTTGTTGTTGTTGTTTTTATTGATGATATTATCTAAAACATTATATTCTGATATTAATGGACAGACCCGGCCCATTTCTATATGCAATGATCATTGCAGTTCAGGTTATAGTCGGACCAAGAAGGAAGGAAAACCATTTTGTTGCTATGACTGCTTTCCATGTCCAGAAGGAAAGATTTCCAACCTGAAAGGTAAGAAAGGTTTTTTTAATGTTATATATAGATGTATGTATGCCACCTATTTCAAAGATGATTTTTACCCTCCCTAGGGTATATAAAGGTTCAAAGGTCACTCTGGGCTGCTAGTGTGTCTTTAATCTATATATGCTCTCAGCTCAGCTAAAGCCTTACCAAGCACCAAGTCCAGGCAAACAGAGTCCTTTCTGTCATTAAAACAAACTTTCTGGTCTGCTTAAACCATGAGCCATCACCTTCTTGTCAAAATCTTTCCTCTATTCACCTTCATCATGCACAGAGATTCACCCTTAAAATAACCTGAGTAACAGCTGCAGTTCAGAAAGGGTAGAATCAACAATTTTAGTCTCATACCCTCCAACATTTCTCTGATCAAAATAGGGATGTCCTATTCCATCATAGCATTAATAATAACTTTTACTATTTATACCCAATGAATGAATGAATGAATGAAACTTTATTTGAATTAGCCATCATCCGTAGCAACAAAAGAGCATTGCAATATACACAAAACAAAGTTAGAAGTCGATTAAAATAAAACACAGTTCAGGGTCCTGAATCAGCAGTCAAACAGTGGATCTTATTCTGATTGCCCCAGCTAAAAGCCTTGCAACCTTTGCTGTCGTCTGCTCCTCTTGATGTGCCAGGAGAAAAGATACTGTGGCAGTGGTTGGGCGACCCAGAATGGACAATAAAAGAGCAGTGATAATCTCGTTCCTCGGGTCTATGTAAAGAGTGCATGCCAGGAGGGCATGCACCACTGATTTGGTGCTGCCATCTCCGCAGGGATATAAGCGTTTTTCGGGTCTATCTAATCTCTGGGAATCATCCCTCAAGAAAAGCCGAGGGCAATACATTCAGTATTGAGAGGGTAAAAGTGCCTCCATATTTTGGAATTGCTAGGTTGTACAAATAGGGTGTCAGAGAATCAAAGTTGACACTCTGCGCAACTTCCAATATATATAAAACATAATAAAACATTAGACATTTAAAAAGTTCCCTATATAGGGCTGCCTTCAGAAGGCTCATGTGCTGGATACCTCCATACCCTCCAACATTACTCTGACGAAAATAGGCACATCCCACCATACCCTCCAACATTTTTCCTATGAAACAAATGGAAGGAAAAGTGGGATGTTTGGGGATCAAATCAGAAACCGAGACAGCTTCTGTAAAGTGGGGACATCCCTGGAAAATGAGGACACTTGGAGGGTCTGTAGTCCGCTGAACATAAATTGCATTCCACCAAAATATTGAAGTAGTTTATGAAGCGTGCAGCTATCTGCATTATTTCCACAAATATGACACTGAATCAGAGATGTGAAGGGGGGCAATGTGGCCTAGTCTACGTGGGCCAACAGACACTGGCCTTTTGGGAAGAAGGAACGGAGCAAAAGAGACAAGCAAAGACCACATCAGGGCCTGGTTCAGTTGGCTAAAGATAGGGCTAATTGAAGAAAGAAACATCTGGTTCCTGCTGCTGGTTCAAGAGGCTGGTTGTTTTGCTTTGTGATCTGCTGTGTTTTCTAAATGTTGTTGACTGCTTTGAAGAGTCGACTAAAAAAGTGGGATATAAAACAAAAGGCTGTGGAAGCCTTTCCCCTTCCACCACTGAACTCTAAACACATTCAATAAACATATTCTTTCTTTCTTTGTTTGTTTTTCAGACATGGATGACTGTTTTCAATGTTTTCATGAGTGGTATGGAAATGGGTGATAACTCAGAGTACATCCACATAAATATAACCCATAACTCCCTTGATTTTAATGAGTGTGCTTCCTTCCTTTCTTCAGACATGGATGACTGTGTTCAATGTCCAGAAGATCAGTATCCAAACAATGGCCAGGATATATGTCTCCCAAAAGATATAAGCTTCTTGTCTTACGATGAACCTCTGGGAATCAGTTTGGTCACGTTTGCTCTTTCATTGACTTTCCTTACAGCTTTGGTGCTTAGGATCTTCATCAAGCACAAAGAAACTCCCATCGTCAAAGCCAACAATCGGACCCTCACCTATGTTCTCCTCCTATCTCTCATTCTCTCCTTCCTTTGTCCTTTGCTATTCATTGGGCAGCCCACAAAAATTACCTGCCTCCTTCGACAAACTGCTTTTGGAGTTATCTTCTCAGCAGCCGTGTCTTGCATCTTAGCAAAAACAACTATAGTGGTTCTAGCTTTCATGGCTACCAAGCCAGGGTCCAGAATGAGGAGATGGGTGGGGAAACATCTGGCCATCTCCATTGTTCTTTTCAGCTTCCTCATTCAAATGATGATTTGCAGTGCCTGGCTGATAGTTGCTCCCCCACTCCCTGATATAGACAAGCACTCAGTGCCTAAAGAAATTGTACTAAAGAATGTAACGTTGAAGGACTCAGTCACCATGTAACGAAGGACTCAGTCACCCGTCCTGTTCTACTGTGTCCTAGGCTTCATGGGAATGCTGGCCATGGTCAGTTTCACTGTGGCTTTCCTAGCTAGCTAGGTTACAGTTACAGACAGACAGTTTCAATGAAGCCAAGTTTATCACCTTCAGCATGTTGGTCTTTTGTAGTTTTGTAGTGTGTGGTTGTCCTTTGTTCCAACCTACTTAAGCACCAAGGGAAAGTACATGGTGGCTGTGGAGATCTTTTCTATTTTGGCCTCTAGTTTTGGGTTACTGGGCTGCATCTTCTTCCCCAAATGTTATATCATTTTGCTGCAGCCAGAGTTAAACAGCAGGGGACAGCTTATAATAAGAAAGAATTAAAGCAGGAACAAGTCTATTTGACAAAACTGTTCCCCAAAGTCAATACAGCAGCCCATGTAGCTGTTATCCCTGGACTTTCCCCTGACAAAATACTCTGATACCAACAAGGAATACAGACAACTATGTGGGCACGAACCATGGCAGAGCCACCCTTCCAAGTTCATTCTTCTCTGAATTTGATGTTCATTCCCCCTCATACTAAAGTTTAAAAAGGAACACTTCTGTATAAATGTTTTAAATTTTGAATTAAAAGCTAAAGGTTGCATTTCAGACTACTAAAGTTATTGTTGTAAAATTCACCATATTTTACACATGATTTATAAAAAAAAAAACCATGGAAGCTTAGTCCCAAGTAACTACTATGCATAGGATTGCAGTCATGCCACATGGCTGGTGTTAATCCAGGTCTGCTCAGCCAAATTCCAAGATCCTGACTACACCATACTACATTTTGGGATCTCCAGTGGTTACAAGGTCTTGTATTATGAACTTCTAACTTCTAATTACAGGTGGGTAGCCGTGTTGGTCTGCCATAGTCAAAACAAAATCAAAAATTCTTTCCAGTAGCACCTTAGAGACCAACTGAGTTTGTTCTTGGTATGAGCTTTCGTGTGCATGAAAAGGACATGGAATCACAAGACAGAGAAACCAGTAGGAGAACACTTCAATCTCCCAGGACATTCTATAAAAGATCTCAAAGTAGCTGTCTTAATACAAAGAAATTTCAGAAATAGACTGGAAAGAGAAGTGGCTGAATTGCAACTAATCACCAAACTTAAAACCATGGAGAAACCTGGTCTGAACAAAGACATTGGATTCTTATCTCATTATACATAACAAAGCTATCTTTAGCCATCTCACCCCTTGCCTTTCCCTGCAAGACTAATTACAGCCGTTAAGAGTCGTCAACAGGTTTTCCATACCTATCAGCTGATCACCCATTCCCACCACCCTTCTGAGTAATACCCCTCCCCACTCCCTCACTATATTTAAGGATCTGGTGACTTCTGTTTCAGTGTATCTGAAGAAGTGTGCATGCACACGAAAGCTCATACCAAGAACAAACTCAGTTGGTCTCTAAGGTGCTACTGGAAAGAATTTTTGATTTTGTTCTAACTTCTAATTTCACCAATACATCACTGGTCCCTTATTATCTAATGAAAGGAAATTTAAAAATAACAGTCCTGAATATGTGACAAAACACATTTCCTTCAGCAATTCCACAGGGAATCCCTAGCACTGAATACCTACATTCCTCCTTGGTTATTAACAGGGCTATAATTAAATCTGCTGCTCCTCAAAAATCCCTCTGGATTTTCATTGGCAACAGGCAACATAACACAAAGGATACTGCAACTTAACCAGAATTACTTAAATAGTGTCTGGGATACTCCCAGATTGCAGACTCTCAGGAAACTTAACTACCATTCAAATGAGACAAGTTTTATCTTAGAGAAGCTGTGTATACTATTTCCAGAAAAAATAATAGTTTCTGCATAGAACAAAGAGTTGCCCTTGTATTAAGGATGGTGGTTTTAGTGATCTTGCTGATGAAACTGATTTCTTGCAATGTATGTGAAGCTCACATAGCAAAATGCAGACTCCAAGATCCACACCGTCCACTTCACACTTATCATCAGCCAGGAGAGTTCCTCATTGGTGGAATTGTTTTCCATGGTTCCTTCATCTCCTCTCCGACAACATTCACTGAGGAACCCTCACCAGCGCTGCCTGAAGAGCTTGTGTAAGAACTAAGCCACTCATTCATTTCAGCAGGGGAATGATCAAACCAAGAGTTGCAACCTCAGCATAATGACTGAGGCTGCAAATTTCTACCCATTTACCTAGGGATAACCACTTTTGATTTCAGTGGGACATATGCTGATGTAAAAATCCATAGGAATCTCTTCTGAATTAAGAGAAAATTCTAGAAGCTCCAATTTCTCGATAGGGAAATGAATATAAATGTATTGGGATGTATATATATCTTTATGTGTCTGAGATAGCCCTTTTGAACAGCCGATTTTGATAGACTTCATCTGAACAGGAGTGTTAGTGAGAAAGAATTTTTTGAAAAAACTTTACATAAGTTGAATGCTCATATTGATTCATTTCCTGATCTTAGGCTGAAGTTTGTTTCAAAATGACGGCAAATAATATGTAGTATAGAATTCTGTGACAGAATGGAGAACTGGGAATTTCAATAGGGACAAATGTCAGTTTCTGCACTTAGGCAGGAAATACCAGCTGCACAGATCTAAGATAGGGAACACTTGGCTTGCCAGTAGCACATGTGAAAAGGATCAAGGAGTCTGCATCAACAGAAGCAAAGTACCCAATAAAAAAACCAAACCGGTGAATTGTGTTCAGTAGTGTTCAGCACAATTTAAGAAGGATACTGACAAGCTACAACATGTCCAGAAGACGTTGACACATATAATCAAGGGTCTGGAAACCAAACCTTATGTGGAAAAGTTAAGAGTTTGGGGTATGTTTACCTATTAAAATGGAAGACTGAGGGGATGTAGGATAGCCATTTTCAAATATCTCAAGGGCTGTCACCAGGAAGATGGAGCAAGCTCGTTTTCTCTTGCTTCAGAGGGTAGGACCTGAACCAATGGGTTCAAGTTGAAAGAAAGTAGATTCTGTCTAAACATCAGGAAGAACTTACTGATTATAAGAACTGCTCAGCAGTAGAATGGACTAGGAGTTAACTTCACTGAACTCGATATGATTAACTATTGTTAATCATATCTGTTCCTTCTGATACTGTTTGCAACTCTCATTCTAGGGTGGTGCCTAAGCTTTACCAGCACATCATGGCCTTGGCATTTGCAGTCAAGGAGATAAACAAAGACCCTCACATCTTACCCAATATCACTTTGGGTTTTCACTTATATGACAGCTATATCAGTGCAAGGAGCACATATCTTGCCACACTGCTGCTTTTATCCATGGTGAAGAAATTTGTTCCTAACTATATATGTGATGTTGAAAATAATCTGGCAGGGGTCATAGGAGGACTTGATTCAGAAATCTCCTTTTATGTGGCCACTGTTTTGGATATCTATAAGATTCCACAGGTAAGACACCCATGTACAATACATCTCTTAGCTTGCATACAGAATGAGGCTGAATTCACAGCACCAGTTCAGAGCAAGGATGAAATTGGAGGCAGAAACATGTACAGCACTCTCACCTGCCATTTTTTTGATATGCTGCATTTACTACTAAATGAGAATGTTATATGAACTGAGTTGCATGGGAAGTGTGGGAATTGCTTACATGATAAAAATTCACAGGTATGTCCAAGTACAATAATTATTCCTCTTCATGACACCAATATTTGGATGTTTAGGCAGAAAGGGCTGTCAAATTAAACACAATCTGGAGTTATGGCAAATTACAGATACAGTACAGTTCTGCAGGAGAACAGCAATAGTATTGAGCAACTGGTTCCGAAGTGAAATAAATGTTCATAGATGAAATCTTGAAAAAGAAAAGACAGAAATGGCAGTTCTGCTGTTTGCTGGGGTATGTGCTTTGTGAAGACAAAAAAAGCTCCAGAGAAGAAATGTTTATCTGTCCCAAGTTGCAATTCTGATGTGGCTGAAGTAAATAATGTCTAAGGCAGTGTGAGGCAATCATCTGTTTAGGGCATGGTGTGTCCCTCCAATCAGTCTACCCTGCCCAAATGGGAAAGTACACAAAGGGGTTTTGTTTGTGTTTTTAAGAATATAATAGGGAAAATGCACCTCTCAGAACAAATGTTTAACAAGCAGGAATGGGAGATGTCCAGAATTTCCAGACCATCTGCATGTGTGTCATCTGCGTAAATGAAACAGGGCATGCAACGCCTGGTGGGTGGCAAAGGGCATATCTGACCAACAGGATTCACCACAAAATGTATGTGAATACTTTGATATAACTCTGCAAATATTACTTTGTCTCTTCTCTTCCTCCATTCCCTCTTTAGCTCATTTATGGCTCTGCTTCTGTGATGAATGATAAAAGCCCAGGGCTTCCCTTCTACCAGATGGCAGCCCCTGAAGCCCTTCAGTATGAGGGAATTAATTCTCTCTTTGCTTTTGCATTTCAGGTGGATGTGGATTGGAGTTGTTGCAACAGACAATGACAATGGAGAAAGATTTGTGCAAACCATTTCCCCAATGTTTACCAAGAGTGGTGTCTGCTTTGCATTCCTAGAAAGAATCCCCAATTTTAGTTTTATTTCGGAAATTACTGGCATGTTAAATCAGGGGGCAATGATAAACCAGAAAATTTTTAGCAGCAAAGCTAATGTAGTGGTTGCCTCTGGAGAATCTTACTCCATGGGAACTTTTAGATTGCTTTCATACTTTTCAGATCATGATGACATGTCAAAAAATGTAGAAAGTAAAGTATGGATAATAACAGCCCAGGTTGAGTTTGCTTCATTTATCTTTCAAAGGAACTGGGATTCAGGAATATTCAATGGTGCTATAGCCTTTGAAATTCACTTTAGAAACCCACCAGGATTTCATCAGTATGTTGTGCACAAAAACCCTTCTGGCACAGATGGGGACGGATTTATCAGGGACTTCTGGCAACAGTCCTTTGAATGTGTGTTCCCAGATATCACTGCAGACCAGGTAAAGGGGAATACTTGCACTGGAGAAGAGAAGCTGGGGGACCTCCCTGGATCACTTTTTGAAATGAGCATGACAGGCCACAGTTACAGCATCCACAGTGCTGTCTACGCCATGGCCCATGCTTTACATGCCATGTCCACATCCAGATTCAGACAAAGAGGAATGGCAAAAGAAGGGAGAGGGAAGAATCCAATTCAACCATTTTGGCAGGTAAAGGCAGAACATCCTCAACTGGGAAATTCCTGTTACTTCCTGACATTCTATGGGTTCCCAAAATCCTATCAGCTTGCTCTTTCCTCTCAGAGTCCAAACTTTTGGGAAGGTGTATTAGAAAGAAGAACCCAGGACTGAATTTATAATTCTGCTGACAGAGTAGGAGGTGTCACAGATATGGTGGTATCCTAGATAATTCGCCACATATTGTGCTGCTGGCAAATGGCAGCAGACCCTATAAAAAGGGACGTGATGGTTGTGTCTTTCTTTGAGCAGGTACTGCCCTGTGTTTCAGGAGAAAGTATTTGTAAGATGGATGCTTTGCAGCCAAATGAGATGCCGCTGCATTCATATATAGCAGGCTCAACATTTTTGACCTGATGCCCAAAAAACGGTTCTTCCTCCTCCCTAAAAAAGCTCAACAACTATGACCTGAACCCCCCAAAACTGCCAGTTTTCAACTCTGTGAGTAGATGACAGACTCTTAGGAGCTGGCCACCCCTGATATATAGGAAGCAGTGGTAATGGTTGGGAGATATGATCAGCATTCCCTCTACCCCATATCTGACGAGAGCCAGCTCGTAATGGGCGAAAAAGATCAGTCTCACAACAATGTGGGTTGAAAGGGTCTGATAAATTTAGGGCTGCAAGAGCCTTTATTTATAGGGCAGTTACAAAAAGGCATACAGAAATATTTCATCATATTTGGACTACATTGCATCAGCCATAGGATATGGAAGTCTATATATGGGTAGGGTGGACTTATTCTTGCTGACGTGGGTTAACATGCCATGTCTACGTAAATCAATGGGCCTGTGTGCATGCGATGTTCACTGCACCTAGTTAGGTGTGGTGCACGTTGGTGCATGGTCTTTCTGATAAGGGCAGTTTGTGGTTTTGTGTTAGTACGCCTACATGCCCTCTTTCTTTGTTTTATATGAGAATACCTTTAATCAGAGTTATACACAGTACTTCCTAGGCATTTATACCGTGCTACGTAGACCCTTTAGTGAGCCTGGAGGAGGGACGAGGTGTGGTCCACCATGCCATGCATTGAGTAAGCAGGGAGGAAAGGCATTGAATACAACAGCAAATCACAATCAATAAAACAATAATCAATACAATAATCATAAGCAATTTCTGCAACCAGACACCATTGGGGAGCCAAGATGTTAGCCACTCCCAAGGATCAAAACCATCGGGAGGATTCAGTGGATTATGGGCAATCATTTCTTTCATGTAATTAATGGTGGCTGAAATATTAAGTGCTTGATTGGAAATATACATACAGCAATGAGAATGTATTAAAGCGCAAACTCCTTCCTTAGAAACTAATATAATGTTTAAAGCATAACGAGTAATATAAAGCGACCTCTCTAATTTCTGACATTTCATTATTAATCAATTTCAAAGCTAAAATGGGGGCTCGACCGAGGAGGAATATGCATACATAGCCAACAATCAGAAGAATTAAGCATATCAGCAAAATGAGTGATGTCTTTAACAAATATATTATTACTCCAAATATCATGATATGGTTCAGGCCGTCGGCTTTTCTTCAAGAGGGCAGCACGGCGAGGGCTCCATCCCTGTGAAGAGAAATTGTGAGGCCAATGGGGCCGGTGCCACACTGGCTGTTGTGGGGGGTAATAAGGGTGAGAATGATAGTAGGTTCAATGTGCCCCAGGGCAAGTTGTTCTGCAATGAGTTGGGCCGCTACTGCAAGCTTCTCCTTAGGCAAGGGCCACTGATCCACCCACACAGGGGTGTCTGTGGTCCAGCAGAGAGAAAGCGCAGTCCAGGGCAAGGCAGGGGCGGCCCTCAGCATAAATTTGTAGAAATGGTGGTATCTGCTGCTGCTAGCAAATCGCGTCCCCAGGACACCAGGGAGTTTGGGCCTTTCCACTGAGGATCAGGAAGCAACCTGTAAGACACTAAAGGGCGTTGCAACACCTCTTCCTTCTGAAAATGAACTTCCGCAGGTGTGTGATTCCTATTATGAGGGTACAACAGATGATTTAAGGTAAACAGCACTTGGTGAACAATATTAGGTATTTCTGAGATCACAGAAGCGGCCTCCCAACTGTTTGTGAAGGAGGGTCTTAAGAGAGCAAAAATCAGAAAAGGAACGAGAGATATAAACAGAACCATTATCTGTTTTCAGGGACTGGGGTTTGCCCATAACAGAAAAGCAATGCAGAAGATGCTGTATAGCGTGGCGAATGGTTTCCCCTTTCAGAGGGGTCGCCCAAATAAAGCCAGAGGCAGTGTCAACAGTGAGATGTACTTTTCAAAAAGGGTGCCAAATCAGGGGTGTGGGTAACATCCATTTGCCAAACAGCCAGGGGGCGTGAACCCCTAGGGTTAACTGCATCAAAAGGTATTACCATGGGCGATTTAGAACACACAGCGCACTATGACACAATGTCTCAGGCTTGGGAAATGGGTATAGAAAAGGATTTTGTTAAAACCTTTGCATTCTGATGGAAAACCGAATGGCTAGACAAAGGGTCGGTAAACAGAGAGAAAACATCAGGCCTTAAGGCCTTATCAGCACGAGCATTACCTTCAGCCAAATACCTTGGATGGTCGGTATGCGACTGAAGGTGAGCTACATAAAACTTATGACTGCGTTGCTGAATCAAAGTTTGTAAGGCAGAAAACAATGCAAACAAATCATCATCTATAGCAGGCGTGATATAAGCCAAAGGCAAAACTGTCAACAAATTGTACACATATTGAGAATCTACCACAAGATTGAAAGGTTTAGAATCAAAGGTTTGGAAAGCCAGAATGACCGCCGCAAGCTCATGGTAACAATTAAGTCCTCCTGAATTTTTTCTTTTGCAATGTTGGGGGTAGTCAACAGAGGGTGCAACACTTGCTTGCAGTCCTCATTGGCATTGTCAAACGCTAACGGGCGGACAATGTCTTCTTGTGCTGCCACATCCTGCACTTGGCACTTAGGGGTATTATATAAGCGATCAATGAATGTCCCATAAGGTTTTGAGGGTCCTTGGAGGGCACTGCCCCAGCGCCCTCCCTTTTCTGCTTTTGCATCAGGAACAGCAGTCAGGGCTATCTGGGCAGTGGCAGAGGTAGCTTCCCAATATGAGGGATCAAGCCCCAATTGTTGTTGGATGGTAAGAAAGTTCCCATCGCCCTTGAGGCCATGAAGCACATCAGCTGGAGTTGGGTCAAATTGTTCGTGCCGTGGGGCCCCACCACCTGGACTGGCAGGAACCAGAACAGAAAACGCTGCCAGCGTGGGGGAGTCAAAAGCCAATAAGGGAACGGCAGCGCGAAGAGATTCTTGGAGCGGTGTTGTAGCAGGTAAATGGGACACCTCCGGGGCCTCGGGAGGCACGTACGCCGGTAGAGGAGGTGAAGGCAGGGCTGGATAT
The DNA here is from genome assembly GCA_900245905.1 of Lacerta viridis. Lineage (NCBI taxonomy): Eukaryota > Metazoa > Chordata > Lepidosauria > Squamata > Lacertidae > Lacerta > Lacerta viridis. Next base: position 584,686 of record OFHU01001767.1, on the reverse strand, counting down.
ACAGATGGTGGAGCAGATGGTAAAGAAGCGACCATCGGGGGGGGGGTAGCAGCCAAAAGAATATTCTCCAGGCTGAGGGTAGTCATAGCCTTGTAAACTTTGCACCATGCGTGCAGGACGCGAATGTCCAGCTGGGAATGATTGTGGAAGAAATGTCCAATTTTTTCCCAGTCTTTTAAGTCCCATGAGCCGTCTTGAGAATACCATGGGCAATGGGTAGCCAGGGCTTTAATAAGTAGTTTTAAATCTTTGTCCAGGACCACAAGGTTGTCTCTGGCCAGGAGAAATTTAAGTTCATCAAAAAACTTCTTTTGTGGTGCAGTGAGAGATTGCCCCATTTTTAAGTTTTCGAAGAAAGAGGAAGGGAGCACTCACCGGGATCCACGAAGGATGAGAGGGATCCACGAAGGATGAGGAGGCGCCTTGAAACCCTTGCCGGGTCGAGGTGAGCGCTGGAGCCTGTCGAAGGCATCGTGAAGTCCGAAGTCAGTCGCACGGGGCACCATCTGACGAGAGCCAGATCGTCATGGGCGAAAATGATCAGTCTCACAACAATGTGGGTTGAAAGGGTCTGATAAATTTAGGGCTGCAAGAGCCTTTATTTATAGGGCAGTTACAAAAAGGCATACAGAAATATTTCATCATATTTGGACTACATTGCATCAGCCATAGGATATGGAAGTCTATATATGGGTAGGGTGGACTTATTCTTGCTGACGTGGGTTAACATGCCATGTCTACGTAAATCAATGGGCCTGTGTGCATGCGATGTTCACTGCACCTAGTTAGGTGTGGTGCACGTTGGTGCATGGTCTTTCTGATAAGGGCAGTTTGTGGTTTTGTGTTAGTACGCCTACACATATCAACCAAATCCTTCCTTAGAACTGGTGGTTGCGCACCACTGCTGTGTCTTCTTAGATTTTCTGGGAGACGAGGGAGGGGGAGAAACCTCTCTACTCATACATATTTAACTTGTGGGCATTCAGAGGGAGAAAAGTTGTAAGAAAGACTGAGAGAGATACATGTGTCTGAAAGAAAATGGGTTGGCTCTCTCCATGCTTAGACCTGAATCCACTGACAATTGACTGAATCACCTCCACTATTTGTTGTAGGCTCTTCTCATTCTCATTGGAAAAAAATGCTCCTCCCTGCATTCGACTGCAGTCTTTTCCAAACTCCTCTCTTTTCTGTTTTCAATCTAGCTCCATCACTTTCTGAGAAGCATCTCATTTAACAATACAGCAGGAGATGTGGTCTTCATCAACCAGAATGGAGAGGCTGCATCTAGCTTGGATATTATCAATTGGATTATATTCACCAACCAAAGTTTGCACAGAGTGAAGTTTGGGAGGATAGATCCACAGGCTCCAGCAGACCAATCATCACTCCTTAATGAAGATGCCATCACATGGCACAGTTGGTTTAACCAGGTAGGGTTGCATTGTTTTCTAATTCAAAAGAGATTCAGTATTGAATAAGCAATCATTATCCTCCTGCAGGTCTACTCACTATCCTTTGAGTCGTAAATTGATGAGTGGTGTATGACCAAAGCAACCAGGTACCAGATTAAGGGCCAAAAGCTTACTGCTAGAAGCCACACATCGATTAAAGGCAAATGTTTTATTAAGGAGACTACAAAACAGAAAAAACCCTTTTATTACAAAATACAGTTAAGCAAGGCTAACAGTATAAATATCGCTTCAGGGAATCCTACTTCAGACGAAAATAACAAAAGCTAGGTTGTCTCACCCTCATTCCAACGATTTACAGTCCCCACTGCAAGCTGTATCCATGCAAATGTGATTTTGCATCACACAATCCTTCATCTGAATGTTGGCCATTAGGTCCAGGTCAAATATCAGTTTTTCTATGAAAATGCCTGGAGAGAGAATGGCATGTTTTCTTTCAGCCAAATATAGCCTCTGGGTACATTTCCCCAGCACAAGAGGGTATGCATGTTTACAGAGAGCAGCTGTGAAGAGCAAGAGACAGAGCATTAGGAATACATGCACCACTTTTTAAATAGAGGGATCTCAAAATACATTTCAAAGTTATATTATTTCCTTATCATGCTGAGAATTGTATTACATCATTCCAATAATTCTCATAGGCATTGCATAGCTTCAATCCAGTTCATGTATTTGTCCAGAATATTTTTAATGGAATTCAAAAAGATTGAATACAACAACAACAACAACAACAACAACAACAACAACAACAACAACAACAACAACCCCTATCTGGGTGGGTTTTCCCAGCAACTCTGGGTGGCACATTCTGAACTCTTCCCCAGGCAGCATCTGATGGGTCCAAGAATAGGTGTAACCACTGGCACCAAATGAGTTCTAGAGTTGTCTATCTTGTGGACAACATACTCCAAAGTAAGAATTATAACAAAATTAACAGGAAAACTAGAGTAACTTCAAAGTGTACCTTAATGGACACATAACTTCAAACATTGCTACTACTACTAATACAAGAAGAAGCAATTGCTCTCTGTATAGCCATTACATATTACTGAAATGCTGTGTCAGTTTAGCAACATAGAGAAAGGCTCGAGAATATAAAGGATTCCAAACTCATTACTCTCTTGATGAACCTTCTGCTCTTTTATTTATGGATTAGACTCAGCCTCTTTCAGTCTGTACTGAGAGTTGCCTTTCAGGATCCAGCAAGAAAGTGAAGGAGGGACAGCCCCCTTGCTGCTACGATTGCATCCCATGTCCAGAAGGGAAGATTGCAAACCAGGATGGTAGGAGAAATAAATATATTAAATAGATCCAGACTTGGTACTTAGCATTGAAAGGTGTTTTAAGGATGGCTGGGTTTAAGGTTCAAAAGAGGAGATGATCTACTGTGTGTGTGATCCTACCTCTTTGTGATCATTGCCCTTCAGATAGTCTAAACATGTTAATCAAATGAGAATGACTATGCATTGAGAGTAGACAGGTGGTATAGTATGTGATTCAAATCAAATCTAGATGGGGCTTTTCATTCCTTCTGACTTACAAAGGCTGCACCCAGGCTAGTGTAATGATACGTTACAAAAGCATGAGGAGGAATAGCCCTGGCTGTGCCATTTACAGACAAAATAGCTCTGAACTGATTAAATCCAACAATACACTACAGAACATCAGACAGTATTAAACATGTGTTTTAATTTGAGCAGAGCTCTTTTCTTCTCTGACAACTAGCCAACATTTCAGGAAGCTGACGTGATATGAGCTAAAGGTCATTTCCTTATTATTTCCAGATATGAATGACTGTAAGAAATGCCCAGACAAAGAATATCCAAGCAAGAATCGAGATGCATGTCTACCCAAGGATATCAGCTTCTTGTCATATGAAGAACCTTTGGGCATCAGTTTAGCCTGTTGCTCTCTTTCCCTTTCCTTGATCACAGCTCTGGTTCTAGGTATATTTATAAAACACCACGACACACCCATTGTCATTGCAAACAACCGAAACCTCACCTACACTCTCCTCATCTCTCTCCTGCTCTGCTTCCTTTGTGCATTGCTCTTCATTGGCCAACCAGAGAAGGTCACATGCCTCCTCCGACAAACAGCTTTTGGTATCATCTTCTCAACCGCTGTTTCTTGTGTCCTGGCAAAAACCTTCACGGTGGTTTTGGCCTTCATGGCTACAAAACCAGAATCCAGGATGAGGAAATGGGTGGGGAAAGGACTAGGCCACTCCATTCTCCTTTCCTGCTCCATTGTTCAAGCAGGCATGTGTACTGTGTGGCTGGCAACCTCTCCTCCATACGCAGATGTGGACATGCACTCAGTGAAGGAAGAAATCATACTAGAATGTAATGAAGGGTCTGTGGCAATGTTTTACTGTGTCCTCATCTACATGAGCTGCCTGGCAACAGTAAGTTTCGCTGTGGCTTTCCTCGCCAGGAAGTTACCGGACAGTTTCAACGAAGCCAAGTTCATCACTTTCAGCATGTTGGTCTTCTGCAGTGTTTGGCTGTCCTTTATTCCTTCCTACCTGAGCACCAAGGGAAAATATATGGTAGCTGTGGAGATCTTCTCCATCTTAGCCTCTGGTGTTGGGTTGCTGGGTTGCATCTTTGCCCCCAAATGTTACATAATCATTCTGAGGCCTGAGCTGAACAATAGGGAACAGCTAATAAGGAAGAAAAATTAAAGAAATAAGAAACCTGCCCTTTGCAGTATTTTGAGCTTTTCTCTTTGTGTACAGTAGAATATTTGCAAATACGTGTTCAGCAGCTGCCTTATATAATTTTTTCTAGATGTGGTGATTGATGTTAGCCAATCGTAAATATTGACTATTGAATTCACTCCAGAGAAAAGAGTGAACAGGGGATTAACCTCTGATGCTCTGAAAAAGCCGCTTTCTGTGTTGGGAGACCAATAGGTTTTCAGCTCTTCGGAATCCTGTCAAAGTTTGTGATTTAAGAGTAGAAGAACCATCATCTTGCCTCCTTTGGGGATATATTGAATAATTTCATAAAGTCACCTTGTATCCAGATTTTGAAGTAGATATTAGAATGCTGAAGCCAAATGTACGGAATTCAAGCAGCACTGGTCTAATTTGTATTTTGTTTCATGTTTTCTTAATGTGGGTAAAGGACTCCAGTTAAAGGGAAGTTAACCACATAAATACAATGTAAACCCAAGAATTCATAATATTTCCTTATGAAAGCATCAACCCATTCCTCCACTACAGAGAAATAATGATGAAATAAAAACTCCACAACCTATTTTTTTTAAAAAAATTAAAAACTAATTTATATTTACTAAGAGATAGGCCCCATTTCCATATGTAATGATCACTGCAGTTCAGGTTATAGAAGAGCTAAAAAAAGAAGGGAAGGCATTTTGCTGCTTTGATTGCTTTCCATGTCCAGAAGGGAAGATTTCAAACCAGAAAGATAAAGAATGTCATAGGTAGATGTGTTCTATTTGACAATTGCCACCTATTTAATAGATGGATGTTTTCTATTTTATAAATAGATCCACCACAATCCAGCTTGCTCACATCAGCCTTTTAAATGCTTAAACTAATTGCTCTAGCATTCAAAATTGTGAAATGTTAGCATCCACAAAGCATATGTAAAGGTGTTGTGTATTAAATAAGATATTCTGGCAGCAGGGTAAAGTATTGCTATTGGTCAATTTGAAGTGTTCAATTACAATCCACAGCCTGATTGGGTCCCGCCGGAAAGTTTGAATATTATTGGTTCCCGCTAAAATGTATCTTTTCCCTCAGTCCCAATGTGTCTATAAATAGAGCTTTCCCTACCCCCTATCCCCAGTCTTGTCTTATCCCTTACAATAAAGAGCTGTTTTCACTAAGAAGTGTTGCTGGACTTCTTGCTATCAGAACCCACGACACAACATACTGGCGACGAAGGTGGGATTGAATTAGGCCGGCTGAGGGCTGCTGACCCTAGCGACCTGATTCTGGCGACAAGACTCCCTGTGACTGACAGGACAGATCAGTCCACTAAGATGGCTGCGTCACGGTTCATGGAACCATTTCATCCCGGAGCAACTGAGGCCTGGGATGCTTACCTCGAGCGCTTTGAATTCAGCGTGGCAGCAAAAGGGGTCACTGACGAGGAAAGGAAAAAGGCGTTGTTCCTGAGTTGCTGCGGGGCAGAGACCTTTGAGTTGGCTCGGGCAATTCTGGCCCCCACGACACTGCGGGAGGCGTCGTTCGCGAGCATTACGGAACACCTCTCCAATCACCTTAATCCGACAGCGTCGAAGATGACATGGCGCATCGAATTCCACAAGAGGCAACAACGACCTGGAGAGACGGTAGCAGTTTTCCTCACCGAACTGAGGAAGCTGGCGAGACACTGCAAATTCGCCAACTTGGAGGAGGCCCTGCTGGATCGGTTTGTGTGCGGCCTTCGCAGCAGCAAGGGCCGCAGGCGGATTGCGGCAAAACAAGATATGGATCTGTCGACAGCGCTCCGTGAGGCCATTGCGACAGAAAGCGCTGAGAGAGAGGAGCAAGACCCGGACCAGCGAGCCGAAAAGAGAGCTGGAGCGTCAACCCACACCGTGGACGACCAGGATGTCAGCCCCAACCAAAGCCCTGTGCGGGGAATAGAGATGGTGCGACAGGAGAGCACAGCAAATAAAGGTCGGCAGGGAGTCTGCCCTGGCTGCGGCGGATCACATGAGAGAAGGAAGTGCCGGTTCCGAGAAGCTACGTGTCATGCTTGTGGGAAAACGGGGCACATAGCCAGGGTCTGCAAGTCGAGTGGCACGTCGGGGTCCGCGAAATCAAGAGGTCAGAGGACATCCACAGCGACGCACCAACTCGACGATTGCAACTACCTCACGCAAATCGAGGGCAGAACTGTGCCATTTCCAGCCCAAGGGAAACCAGCTGTGCGGGTCCTAATCGAAGGGAAGCCGTGTAACATGGAGGTGGACTCCGGATCCGGATTCTCCATCGTATCGGAGGACACGGCCAGATCGTTATTTCCTAGAGGTAAGCTTCCGAGATTGGAGCCCTTCCCGGCTACTCTGCAATCCTATTCCGCTGGCCGCATAGACATTTTGGGAATGTGCGCAGTGAACGTACAGTTCCGCGAGAGGGAGGCCGTATTAAAGCTTGTGATCGCAAAAGGGAAGCGCACTAGCCTGCTGGGCACGGACTGGTTCCCGGCCTTAGGGTTGGGAATCTCAGGGCTCAACACGGTCCAGATAGCTTCGGAGACATTTAACACCCTGTACACGGAATTTGGGGAGCTATTTAATGGAGAGTTAGGATGTTATAAGGGGCCTCCAATTGACTTAGAACTGGACCCGGGGGTTGCGCCAATGCGCCTCAAACCCAGGCGGGTTCCATTTGCGCTACAGCCTAAAATAGAGGCTGAATTGGAGAAGCTAATACAGCAAGGGGTGCTTTCACCAGTGGACTCTGCTAAATGGGAAACACCCATTGTCACACCCCTGAAGGCTAATGGGGAAATACGAATTTGTGCGGATTACAAATGTACGATTAATAAGGCCATCAGGGGCAACTCGTATCCAATTCCAGTAGTGTCCCAACTATTAGCGAAGCTGGCTGGGGGCAAGGTGTTTGCAAAGATTGACTTGGCACAGGCATACCAGCAGCTCCCAGTGACTCCAGCGTCCGCTGAAATCCAGACAATTGTGACGCACAAGGGCGCCTTTAAGGTGAATAGGCTGCAGTTTGGAGTCTGCGTGGCACCTGGCATATTTCAAAGTCTTATGGAGCGCCTGTTACGGGGCCTGCCAGGTGTCCTGCCGTATTTTGATGATGTGTTAATTGCGGGCAAGGATGCTCAAGAACTACTGGGACGCATCCAGACAGTCCTATGCAAATTCCGGGATGCGGGGTTGAAACTAAAGAAAGAGAAATGTAGTTTTGGGGTAGCAGCTGTGAACTTCTTAGGGTACAGAATTGATGCTGCTGGCATCCACCCCATGGAAGACAAGGTTAAGGCTATCGCCGCAGCACCGACACCTAGTAACAAGGCTGAGCTGCAGTCCTTCTTGGGCCTCGTCAATTTCTATCACGCCTTTGTGCCACACAAGGCATCGATAGCCGAACCACTGCATCGGCTACTCCAAAAGAAGTGTGCATGGCGTTGGGGGCAACCGCAACAGAGAGCTTTTGAAACGCTGCGGGGCGTGCTGTCAAAGGAAAGTACGCTTGCCCACTATGATGCTGCTAAACCACTGGTGCTGGCGTGTGATGCCTCACAATATGGCGTGGGGGCTGTCTTGAGTCACCGGGAGGCGGATGGGTCGGAGCGTCCAATCTCATTCTATTCCAGAACCTTGAGCCCCACAGAGCGGAACTATGCCCAGATTGATAAGGAGGCACTGGCTATAGTCACAGGAATCAAGAAGTTCCATGACTACGTGTACGGCCGCCCTTTCACAATTCAAACGGACCACAAGCCTTTGCTGGGTTTGTTCAGCCCACATAAACAAACGCCTCAAATCTTGTCCCCACGCATGCTCCGATGGTCCATCTTTTTGAATGGATTTCAATACGAACTGTGTCATGTGAAGGGTAAGCTGTTGTGCCATGCGGACGCGCTGAGTCGTCTACCACTACCTGGAGCAGCCGACGACGACCCAGCCCCGGCCGAGCACGTCATGATGATGGAGACACTTCCCGGACCACCCGTGACGGCCGTCGACATCGCCGCAAGAACTAAAAGGGACCCCGTCCTCGCCCGTGTCCTTGTGTGGGTGGGGAGGGGATGGCCAAGTGGGACTCAGGAAGAGAAATTTAGACCTTTCATGGCAAGACAAAATGAGCTGTCCCTCCATAAGGGTTGCATATTGTGGGGCGATAGGGTGGTTATTCCAAGGTCTCTACAGAATGAGGTGTTGGACACATTACACATGGGTCATCCAGGCATGGTTCGGATGAAATCTTTAGCCAGGTGCTATGTGTGGTGGCCTGGCATGGACAAGGACATTGAACAATGGGTGCGCACCTGTCGAGCGTGCCAGGAGGTGCACCCAGAAATGCCCAGGGCACCAGTGCATTGGTGGGAGCGGGCTAAGAACCCGTGGAGCCGGCTCCATGTAGATTTTGCAGGGCCGTTTCAGGGAAAGGTGTTCTTAATTGTAGTAGACGCCTACTCGAAATGGCTGGAGGTCTCAATTGTTCCAAACATGTCCTCAGCTGCTGTAATCAGGGCCCTTCGCATTTTGTTTGCAACGCATGGGTTACCCGAGACCATAGTATCAGACAACGGGGCGGCTTTTGTGTCCCAAGAGTTCAGGGCATTCCTGGCCGATAATTTCATTAGAGGGGTCACTTCTGCTCCCTTTCATCCATCCTCGAACGGACAAGCCGAACGGATGGTGCGCACAGCCAAGGGTGCAATAGCGCGCCTCTTGGAAGGGGATTGGTCTGCTCGCATTGCAAGGATGTTGTTCCTGCAGCACACAACGCCGTGTGCATCCACAGGCAAGTCCCCAGCTGAGTTATTAATGGGGAGGAGGTTAGCCACAATCCTAGACTATGTCCACCCTGACAAGGTGCCGGGCCGCGATACAAGAGAACCACCGGCTGCCGAGGGTGACAGAACCCGATACCTGTCAACAGAGGATTTGGTTTGGGTCCGGAACTATGCAAGGGGACCCGCATGGGTGCCGGGGGTGGTCACCCGACCCAGTGGGCCAGTGTCATATTTTGTGACGTTAGAGGATGGCAGAGTAATGCGCCGCCACATTGACCAGCTAAGGCGCCGGTTCCCAAGCAGGGTAAGCCCGAGGGGGGAGGAGCCGCGCACAACTCTGCCGGCGTCCGGTGAATCGCAGCAGTCTAGTCAGGATGACTCCGGGCCACAGGGGGTGGAGGGCTCCGAGAGTCAGGAAACCGAGATCACCACTGATGAACCTAACCCGGAAACAACTAGTCAGCCTAGAGAGTCAGCTAGTGACACAGCTCCAGCTGAGGTACCCGAGGTTATTGGAGAGAGAAGTCTGACCACGGATAGTCCAAGGAGTGACACACCGGGGGTTAGGCGATCCGGTAGGACTCGAAGACCTCCGCAACACTTGAAAGATTACGTGTATAGTCTCAACTAGGTGCGGGGGAGTGTTGTGTATTAAATAAGATATTCTGGCAGCAGGGTAAAGTATTGCTATTGGTCAATTTGAAGTGTTCAATTACAATCCACAGCCTGATTGGGTCCCGCCGGAAAGTTTGAATATTATTGGTTCCCGCTAAAATGTATCTTTTCCCTCAGTCCCAATGTGTCTATAAATAGAGCTTTCCCTACCCCCTATCCCCAGTCTTGTCTTATCCCTTACAATAAAGAGCTGTTTTCACTAAGAAGTGTTGCTGGACTTCTTGCTATCAGAACCCACGACACAACAAAAGGGTTAATGGAAAGAACTGTAGAACTCTGGGATGTCACACACACTGTGGCAGTTATGGCAGTTAGTTGAACACTTTTAAATTGTTTGTTGCGTGGTGCTGCTGTCTGTCTACGAGTTAGTCAGTCTGCAACAGTTTAATCTATGTAAAACGTATTAGCAATATAAGTATCACCTACCTGCATTATTTATAATAATCTGCCACTTCAAAAATACTACGTCAAAGTTATTTGTTTTTTAAACTTCAAACAGAGAGAGTCTTGTGTAGTTTTTATAGGAGGGAAAGGAGAACTAATAAAAGGGTCAAACGATCCCTGGCTGTCTTCCACATACTTCACATGAGGTAACTTGGGTGGCTGAAGAGATTATCAGACAATTTCATAGAGGATAAGAATACTAGTGGGTTGCAGCTGTTGAAACAAAAAGACTGTGCATGTCCCAGCTGCAAACACACAAACCAATACACACATAGGCTTCTGACACCTGTAGCCACTTGCAGAAGGGCTGAGACTTGTTTATAACCCATTCCCAATTAATATTAGACATGATCCTTCAATGTATTATTAATTTTTTCTAAAACCCCTTTTCATTTCTTAAGTATGTGACGGCAGGATAGGTAAGTACCAACATCTCTCCACATTGAATCCAATGAGTTCTGATTATATGCAATTTTAGCTTTACAAACTATCCCTAGAATTTAAACCCTTGATAAGCTGAGTGTTGGCTGTAGAAATTTGAATGAAACAGGTGACGACACCTGAATCAAATTCAAAACAAAAGTAAATGTCTACATACAATGGATATTTGTTGTTGTTGTTCAGTCGTTCAGTCGTGTCCGACTCTTCGTGACCCCATGGACCAGAGCACGCCAGGCACGCCTATCCTTCACTGCCTCCCGCAGTTTGGCCAAACTCATGTTAGTAGCTTCGAGAACACTGTCCAACCATCTCATCCTCTGTCGTCCCCTTCTCCTTGTGCCCTCCATCTTTCCCAACATCAGGGTCTTTTCCAGGGAGTCTTCTCTTCTCATGAGGTGGCCAAAGTATTGGAGCCTCAGCTTCAGGATCTGTCCTTCCAGTGAGCACTCAGGGCTGATTTCCTTAAGAATGGATAGGTTTGATCTTCTTGCAGTCCATGGGACTCTCAAGAGTCTCCTCCAGCACCATAATTCAAAAGCATCAATTCTTCGGCGATCAGCCTTCTTTATGGTCCAGCTCTCACTTCCGTACATTACTACTGGGAAAACCATAGCTTTAACTATACGGACCTTTGTCGGCAAGGTGATGTCTTTGCTTTTTAAGATGCTGTCTAGGTTTGTCATTGCTTTTCTCCCAAGAAGCAGGCGTCTTCTAATTTCGTGACTGCTGTCACCATCTGCAGTGATCATGGAACCCAAGAAAGTGAAATCTCTCACTGCCTCCATTTCTTCCCCTTCTATTTGCCAGGAGGTGATGGGACCAGTGGCCATGATCTTAGTTTTTTTGATGTTGAGCTTCAGACCATATTTTGCGCTCTCTTCTTTCACCCTCATTAAAAGGTTCTTTAATTCTTCCTCACTTTCTGCCATCAAGGTAGTATCATTTACTTTTGTTTTGATTTTGATTAAAATAATTATTTTAAGTGTTGGTGTTGCACAGTTGCTGTTTTGAGTTGTTAACCATTCTTTGACCTTTTACTGAAAGGTGGTAAATAAATTTATCAATAAATAAATAATGTATTTCATGCCTCAACAATTAATTTAATTAATAAATAAATAATGTATTTATTTATGAGGTTATTGAGGCCCTACATATCTGAAGGCCTGTCTCTTTCCATAAGTACTCTTTTGTGAATAAAGATAAGGAAAAGATCCCTCTTGGTACTTCTGCCACCCTCAGAAACCTGGAGGATGGCATTCTGGGAATTGATGTTCTCAGTGGTTTGGTGGCCTTTGATCTCAAAAGTGTTATATAAATGAACCATACCATAATGTGAGCCAAGGACTCGAGTCATGGTGGAGGTACTAAAAGTCCACTGCATTCACAATACTCTCTAGTGTTAATGATATTACCTAAAACATATTCTAATATTTATGGACAGAACTGGCCCATTTCTATATGTAATGATCATTGCGGTTCAGGTTATAGCCTTTGGGTTAGACTCAGTCTTACCCTTTTGTTTCCCTCCCCTTATGGTTTTGATTTATGGGCTACTGCTAAAATGAGGCTGCATTTTAAAATGTATTTTAACCCATATTTTAATTAACTGTTTTTTTCTTTCTTTTACGTTTTATTGTAATTTTATTGGTGTTAGCTCTCCTGAGCCTGGTTCTGGCAGGGAAGGGCGGGGTATAAAATTATTTATTTATTTATTTATTTATTTATTTATTTATTTATTATTCATGATATTATCTAAAACATTATATTCTAATATTTATGGACAGACCCAGCCCATTTCCATATGTAATGATCATTGCAGTTCAGGTTATAGTGGGACCAAGAAGGAAGGGAAACCATTTTGTTGCTATGATTGCTTTCCATGTCCGGAAGGAAAGATCTCCAACCACAAAGGTTAGAAAAGCTTAAAAATGTTATATATAGATGTATGTATGCCACCTATTTCAAAGATGATTCTGACCCTCCCTAGGGTATATAAAGGTCCAAGAAGGTCACTCTGGGCTGCTTGTTGTTGTTCTTGTTGTTCAGTCATTCAGTCGTTCAGTTGTGTCCGACTCTTCGTGACCCCATGAACCAGAGAACGCCAGGCACCCCTATCCTCCTGGGCTGCAAATGAGTCTTATATTTTCTTTAATCTGTATATGCTCTCAGCTCAAGTAAATCCTTACCAAACACCAGGTCCAGGCAAACAGAGCCCTTTTTGTCATTAAAACAAATTTCTGGTCTGCTTAAACAATGAGCCAGCACTTTCCTGTCAAAATCTTTCCTCTAGTCACCTTCATCAAGCACAGAATGTAACAAAGGATCAGTCACCATGTTCTACTGTGTCCTAGGTTTTTTAATGAAGCCAAGTTTATCACCTTCAGAATGTTGGTCTTTTGCAGTGTGTGGTTTTCCTTTGTACTAACCTACTTAAGTACCATGGGAAAGTACATGGTGGCTGTGGAGATCGTTTCTATTTTGGCCTCTAGTTTTGGGTTATTAGGCTGCATCTTCTTCCCCAAATGTTACTTATATCATTCTGTTGAGGCCAGAGTTAAACAGCAGGGGACAGCTTATTATAAAAAAGAATTAAAGCATGAACAATGATGTAGCATATCATTGCAGGACTAAATTTCCTTTTATTCATTTTTCTTCTCAGAATGCCTCAACCCAACAAAACTGGTCCCCAAAGCCCACAGAGCAGCCCATGTAGCTGTTCTCCCTGGACGTTCCCCTGACAACGTACTCTGATTAAGGGAAGCAGTGGCTCATCTATCCTAGACTCATAGAACTAGAAGGTCTTCTATAATGAGCTTCTAACTTCTACCTTCTCCAAAACAACAGTGGTACGTTATTATCAAGTGAAAGGGAAATTACAATTACATTTCTGAATATGTGGCAAACACATTTTCTTCAACTATTCCAGAGGGAATTCTTAACACTGGATGAATAATTACATTGCTTCTTGGTGATTAATTGGGCTATAATTTGAGCTGCTGCTTCTCTAAAAACAATGGGGACTTACAGTGGCCACTGACAAACCTAATGCAAAGTATACTAAAATTAATCAGAATTAATCAGACTTGTGATCCACAAGTCTCATTTTGGATACTCCGAGACTGCATCGTCTTGGGAAAATAAACTACCATTTAAACAAGACAATTTTAACTTGGAGAAGATAAAATGTGGTTTCTGTGTAGAACAACCAGTTGCCTTTGTATTGAGAATGGTGGTTTTAGTTTTCTTGCTGCTGGAACTGTTTTCTTACAAAGTATGTAGGGCTCACCTAACAAAATGCAGGCTCCAAGGTCCACACCGTCCACTTCACACGTATCATCAGCCAGGAGAGTTCCTCATTGGTGGCATTGTTTCCCATGGTGGCTTCATCTCCTCTCCAGCAACATTCACTGAGGAACCCCCACCAGCACTGCCTGAAGAGCTTGTGTAAGAACTAAGTCACTCATTTATTACAGCAGAGGAATGATCAAACCTAGAGTTGCAGCCTCAGAATAATGACTAAGGCTGAAAACCTCTACCCATTTACCTAGGGATAACCACTTTTCATTTCAGTGTGACATATGCTGATGTAAAATCCATAAGAATCTCATGTGAATTAAACAAATTTCGTAGAAACTCCCATTTCTCAATAGGGAAATGAATATAAATATATTGAAATGTATATATGTGTGTGTCTCAGATAGCCCTTTTGAACAGCTGATTTTGATAGACTTTATCTGAACAGGAGTATTAGTGAGAATTAATTCAAAAAAACTTTACAGAAGTTGAATGCTCATATTGTTTCATTTCCTGATCTTAGGCTAAAGTTTGTTTCACTGCATATAATATGAGGAATAGAATAGAATTCTGTGAATTACAACCACCATCTCTGCATAATGAGTAAGGAAGAGGTCATTGCAGGAGAGAGCTCAGAAACTTTGTAAATGTCAGGGAAAGGCTTCAGATGTTTCAGGGAAAGACCCCAGAGGTTCCCATATTCCTATGGGCACCATAGCTGTCAACTTTCCCCATTTTTTAAGGGAAATTCCCTTATTCCGAATAGGATTCCTCACAAGAAAAGGGAAAAGTTGACAGCTATGATGGGCACCACATTAGCAACCTTTGGTCTAGATACCATTGGCCTCAACCGAATGGAGAACTGGCACAAAACTAACAAAATGATTTTCTATAGGGACAAATGTCAGGTTCTGCACTTAGGAAGGAAATACCAGCTGTACAAATATAAGATGGGGAACACCTGGATTGCCAGTGGTATGTCTGAAAAGGGTCAAGGAGTCAACAGAAATGTAGTGCAAGAATCAAAAGAAGTAACAGAACAGCTTTATTCTACCATGCTCAGACCACACCCCTGAAGTCAATATGATTTAATACTGTGTTGATATGTAAAATGATATATCAGTTCCTTCTGATATTGTTTGTAACTCTCATTCTAGGGTGGTTCCCAAGGGTTACCAGCACATTGTGACCTTGGCATTTGCTGTAAAGGAGATCAACAAAGACCCTCACATCCTACCCAATATCACCTTGGGCTTTCACTTATATGACAGCTATAACAATGCAAGAAACACATATTTTGCCACACTGCTACTTTTATCCAGTGAGGAGAAATTTGTTCCTAACTATATATGTGATGTTGAAAATAATCTGGCAGGGGTCATAGGAGGACTTGATTCTGAAATCTCCTTTTATATGGCAACTGTTTTGGATATCTATAAGATTCCACAGGTAGGGCACCCATGTACAATACCTCTCTTAGCTAGCATAGAGTAAGAGTCTGAATTCACAGCACGAGTTCAAGGTGTATCACCAGCTCAGGGCAAGGATGTAATTTTGAGCAGAACCATGTACACCACCTTGAGATCCTTGAGAAATAAAGGTGGCACAGAATTAAACTAAAATAAAATAACCTAAATAAGGGCGGGAGGGTGCAGTACCAGAAAAAAAATATGTGGTACCCCCCAATCTCTTACACAAACATCAAGGGTATCCCAAAGGCCAATGATGGGAGAGTCGGTTTCTTCATTACCAGCCATGACACCATACCCAATATGTGAATGTTTAGGGGGAAAGGGCTTTCAAATTAAACACACTCTGGAAGTGTATATTTGCAGATATAATCCAGTTATGCAGGAGAATAGTAATGGTACTGAGCAGCTGGTTCAAAAGTGAAATAAATGGTTGTTATTGATGTCTGAGAAGTTTTGAAAAAGAAGAGGCAGAAATGGCAGTTCTCCTGTGTGTTGGGGTATGTGCATCATGAAGACGAAAGTAGCTTCAGAGAAGGAATGTTTATCCGACCCAATTTGCAATTCTGACATGGCAACAGTAAATAATGTCTCATGTAAAGGTACATGGTAATGGGACCCCTGACCATTAGGTCTAGTCACGGACAACTCTGGGGTTGCGGCACTCATCTTGCTTTACTGGCTGAGGGAGCTGGCGTTTATGTGCAGACACCTTCTGTGTCATGTGGCCAGCATGACTAAGCCGCTTCTGGCAAACCAGAGCAGCGCATGGAAACGCCATTTACCTTCCCACCGGAGCGGTACCTATTTATCTACTTGCACTTTAATGTGCTTTAAAACTGGAAGGTTGGCAGGAGCAGGGACCGAGCAACGGGAGCTCACTCCAATGGCAGAAATGGCAGTTCTCCTGTGTGTTGGGGTATGAGCATCATGAAGATGAAAGAAGCTAGAGAGAATAAATGTGTGTCCAACCCAAGTTGCAATTCTGACATGGCTACAGTAAATAATGTACAACACAGGGGTAGGCAATCCTCTGTTGAGGCATGGTGTGTCCCTCCAATCAGTTTTGTCCATCATACAAGATGCTGCCGAATTTTGCAAGTATGCATGAGTTAAAATAAAAATAAAAATAAAAGAGAACAAATGTTTAACAAACAGGAATGGGAGATGTCCAGAATTTTCAGGCCATCTGCATGTGTGTTTTTGTATAAATGAGAGAGGACATATCTGACTAACTTGATAGTTTGATAGAACTCTGCAAATATTACTTTGTCTCTTCTCTTCCTCCATTCCCTCTTTAGCTCATTTATGGCTCTGCTCCAGTGATGAATGATAAAAGCCCAGGGCTTCCCATCTACCAGATGGCAGCCCCAGAAGCCCTTCAGTATGAGGGAATTCTCTCTTTGCTTCTGCATTTCAGGTGGACGTGGATTGGAATCATTGCAACAGACAATGACAATGGAGAAAGATTTGTCCAAACCATTTCCCCAATGTTTACCAAGAGTGGTGTCTGCTTTGCATTCCTAGAAAGAATCCCCAATTTTAGTTTTATTTCGGAAATTACTGGCATGTTAAATCAGGGGGCAATGATAAACCAGAAAATTTTTAGCAGCAAAGCTAACGTAGTGGTTGCCTCTGGAGAATCTTATTCCATGGCATCTTTAAGATTGCTTTCATACTTTTCAGATCATGATGACATGACAAAGAATGTAGAAAGTAAAGTATGGATAATAACAGCTCAGGTTGATTTTGCTTCATTTGTCTTTCAAAGGAACTGGAATTCAGGATTCTTCAATGGTGCTATAACCTTTGAAATTCAATTCAGAAACCCACCAGGATTTCATCAGTATGTTGTGCACAAAAACCCTTTTCGCACAAATGGGGACGGTTTTATCAGGGACTTCTGGCAACAGGCCTTTGAATGTTTCTTCCCAGATATCACTGCAGACAAGGTGGAGGGGAATATTTGCACTGGAGAAGAGAAGCTGGAGAGCCTTCCTGGATCACTTTTTGAAATGAGCATGACAGGCCACAGTTACAGCATCCACAGTGCTGTCTATGCCATGGCCCATGCTTTACATGCCATGTCCACATCCAAACTCAGACACAGAGGAATGGAATACGGAGGGAGAGGGAAGAATCCGAATCAACAGTTTTGGCAGGTAAGGGCTGAACATCCTCAACTGGGAAAGTCCGGTTACTTCCTAACATTCTATGGGTTCCCAAAATCCTATCAGCTTGCTCTTTTCTAAACATGGAATGTTTAGAAAATAACAGAGGAAAACAAGCTGCAATATTGTCACTTGATGCAGAAAAAGCCTTTGATGGGTTTCATGGCAATTCATGAAGAGAGCATTCAAAGAAATAAACCTAGGATAAAATTTTGAATGGGCAATTGAGGCTATTTATGAGAATCAAAAAGCAAGGCTAATAATTAATAACAAGCTAACAGAAAACATAAATATTAAAAGAGGGACACGACAAGGCTGCCCCCTGTCACCGCTCCTATTTATAATTGTTTTAGAAATTTTATTGGAAAATATAAGAGAGGATGAAAAAATAAAGGGGGTGGTGATAGGAAAAAAAGAAGCATAAGATTAAGGCCTTTGCTGACGACATACTTATAACAACGGAAGACCCTTTGAATAGTATCCCAAATGCATTACAGAATATAAAAAATATGGAAAACTTGCAGGCTTGAAAATCAATTATGATAAAACAAATATGCTTGTAAAAAATTTGGATGATAGTGAAAAAAGAGAACTACAAGAGCTCTCAGGATTAAAAATTTCAAAGAAAATAAAGTATTTAGGCATCCAAATGACAATCAATAGTTTAGATTTGGCACAAGAAAATTATGGGGGGAAATGGAAACAAATAAGAAATAAATTGGAATCATGGTCCAAATTAAAAATTTCATTATTAGGCAGAATTTCACTTGTTAAAACATGGGTATTATCTAAAATGAACTACTTATTCCAAAACTTACCACTGTTAGGAGGGATGTGCTATTTTAAAGAATGGAAAAAAGACATTGCCAAATTTATTTGGAATGGCAAGAAGCCACGAATTAAATATAAAAACTTAATTGATCACAGGGAAAGAGGTGGGTTTGGGTTTAATAATAATAATAATAATAATAATAATAATAATAATAATAATTTATTATTTATACCCCGCCCATCTGGCCAGGTCTCCCCAGCCACTCTAGTCTGGGTTACCAGACCTAGAGCTTTACCATGATGCGGCAGCGTTATCCTGGATCAAAGGATGGATGGAGTTAAAGAATAATGATCTATTAGACTTGGAGGGTGATGGGCTAGGCTTCGGTTGGCACTGGTATCTTATGAAAGAAAAAATAAATAAACAAAATGTGTTTATGAATAATATTATTAGAAAATCATTGTATAGAGTTTGGCTAAAATATAAAAGATTTTTTGAACCAAAAACACCTTGGTGGCTATCCCCCCTGGAGATTGTGACCGTAAAAAAGAGAAATATGGATTCAAATTGGCCAACTTATAAAAATATATTGGAAGAAAAGGAAGGCGAATTAAAATTAAAAGAGTATGAATACAATCAAAAACTATTTAAGTAGTTGGCTACAAATATTTTCAAATCAATCAGAGATTCCATCAAGATAAAAAAATCGGATTTGAAAAAGAAAAATCAAAATTAGAAGAAATACTATTAGATAAAGAAAAAGATTATATTAAAGATTTATATCATATATTGTTAAAATGGGAAATGGAAGATGAGCAAATTAAAGAAGTCATGATAAGATGGGGACAGGATGTGGGAAAGCCAATTATGTTGGAAAAATGGGAAAATCAGTGGAAGAGGGATAGCCAACTGACTCCAAATTATGATATTAAAGAAAACATATTAAAGATGCAATACAGGTGGCATTTGACACCAGTTAAGCTGGCCAAAATGTATAAAAATATAAGTAACCAGTGTTGGTGATGCAAAAGAGAAATAGGCACGTATATGCACATGTGGTGGCATTGCAAGGAAATTAAAGTGTTCTGGGAGATGGTATACAAAGAGTTGAAAAAAATGATTAAGTATCCTTTCAAGAAAAATGTTGAGACTTTCCTCTTAGGGATGGTGGATAGGGATATCCAGGGAAAAGATAGACATATAATTTTGTATGTCACGGTCTCAGCAAGGCTATTAATAGCGAAAAAATGGAAGTCACAAAGAGTACCAGAAAAAGAGGATTGGCAATTAAAAATGTTGACATATTATAATTTGGCATTAAAATATGAGGAAATAAAAGGAATAAGTGAAACGGAGAGAGAGAATAATTGGAAATTAGTTAAGGATTACTTCAAATTGTACGTTGAGAAAGCCGATCTCTTGGCAGAATGGTAAAGGCCCAAACAATTGGGATAAAAGAAAAAACGATTAGACACTAGGACATGCGGATAGATTAAGGAACGATATAAACGCAGTAATGGGAAGGATGAGAAGCAACAGGAGGGAGGGGGGAAATTAGCGGGGGAGGGGGAAAGGATAGTGGAGGTAATTACGATAAAGAAAAAGAAATAAAAAAGAAGAAGAAGAAGAAGAAGAAGAAGAAGAAGAAGAAGAAGAAGAAGAACCCAGAACCGAATTTATAATTCTGCTAACAGAGTAGGAGGTCTCACAGATATGGTGGTATCCTAGATAATTCCCCACATGTTGCACTGCTGGCAAATGGCACCAGACCCTATAAAAAGGGACATGATGGTTGCGTCTTTCTTTGAGAAGGTGCTGCCCTGTGCTTCAGGAGAAAGTATTTGTAAGATGGATGCTTTGCAGCCAAATGAGATGCCACTGCATTCGTATATAGGGGGCTCAACATTTTTTACCTGATCGCCCCAAAAACGGTCCTTCCTCCTCCCTAAAAAAGCTCAACAACTGCCAGTTTTTAATTCTGTGAGTAGATCACAGCACTGGCGTAGCAAGGGAGGGGCGATAGGGGTGGGGTGCCATGGGTTCCAGGGGAGGGAGGTGTACTTGGCGGCCCCTCCCACCACTACCCGCCTCCTGACACCCTATCCGTACTGCTCCATGGATGGCCGGGGCAGCCCCACGAGCCGCCACTCACCCAGCGGCTCCCCTGGTCGCCGTGGGAGCAGCAGCGCCAGGCCGGATGCACTGCGCATGCCCAGAAATTCCGGGCATGCGCAGTGAATCCAAATTGGTCCCACTGCTCCCGCCATGACCGAGCAAGCCACCAAGTGAGCAGCGGCCCATGGGGCCGCCCCGTCCATGAAGCAACACAGACGGGGCTGCCCCATGACGCGCCACCTGCTCGGCGGTCTGCCCAGATGCCGCAGGAGTAGCAGTACACACTGCCCGTCCTATGTTTGTCGCAACGTCGCAACGCACGCTTCGTGACGTTGCAACGCACACGTCACAACACCCTGTCCCCAGGGGGGTGCCTCTGCACTCCGCCCCGGGCAGCCAAGAGGCTTCCTCCTCCCCTGAATAACAGTCTCTTGGGAGCTGGCCACCCCTGATATATAGGAAGCAGTGGTAATGGTTGGGAGAGATGATCAGCATTCCCGCTATCCCATATCAACCAAATCCTTCCTTAGAACTGCTGGTTGCGCACCACTGCCGTGTCTTCTGAGATTTTCTGGGAGACGAGGGAGGGGGAAAAACCTCTCTACTCATACATATCTAACTTGTGGGCATTCAGTGGGAGAAAAGTTGTAAGAGAGACTGAGAGAGATACATGTGTCTGAAAGAAAATGGGTTGGCTCTCTCCATGCTTAGACCTGAATCCACTGACAATTGACTGAATCACCCCCACTATTTGTTGTAGGCTCTTATCATTGGGGGGGGAAATGCTCCTCCCTGCATTAGACTGCAGTCTTTTCGAAACCCCTGTCTTTTCTGTTTTCAATCCAGCTCCATCACTTTCTGAGAAGCATCTCATTTAACAATACAGCAGGAGATGTGGTCTTCATCAACCAGAATGGAGAGGCTGCATCTAGCTTGGATATTATCAATTGGATTATATTCACCAACCAAAGTTTGCACAGAGTGAAGGTTGGGAGGATAGATCTGCAGGCTCCAGCAGACCAATCATTACTCCTTAATGAAGATGCCATCACATGGCACAGTTGGTTTAACCAGGTAGGGTTGCATTGCTTTCTAATTCAAAAGAGATTCAGTATTGAATAAGCAATCCTTATCCACCTGCAGGTCTACTCTTTGAGATGTAAGTTGATAAGTGGTGTATGACCAAAGCATCCAGGTACCAGATTAAGGGCCAAAAGCTTACTGCTACAAGCCACACATCAATTAAAGGCAAATGTTTTATTAAGGAGGCTACAAAACAGAAAAACCTTTTTACTACAAAATACAGGTAAGCAAGGCTAACGGTATAAATATCGCTTCAGGGAATCCTACTTCAGATGAAAATAACAAAAGCTAGGTTGTCTCACCCTCATTCCAACCATTTACAGACCCGACTCCAAGCTGTATCCATGCAAATGTGATTTTGCATCACACAATCCTTCATCTGAATGTCGGTCATTAGGTCCAGGTCAAATATCAGTTTTTCTATGAAAATGCCTGGAGAGAGGATGGCATGTTTTCTTTCAGCCAAATAGAGCCTCTGGGTACATTTCCCCAGCACAAGAGGGTATGCATGCTCACAGACATGAGAGGAAAGGTGTGAAGAGCAAGAGACAGAGCATTAGGAATAGGTGCATCAATTTTTAAAAGAGGGATCTCAAAATACATTTTAAAAGTTATATTATTTTCTTATCATGCTGAGAATTGTATTACCAAAGAACAAAAGTACAAAGACTCAGCCGTGACAATCCCTCAAACGAGATGGAGATGTGAAGATATAAACCAAAATAAACTAAACTCAAAATCAAAAAATCGGGGTGAGGTCCCCTTTACAGCTGTATATGGACTTAAACAAAAATATATCCAACTGAAATGAAAACCCTCAAAATGAAAACCCTAGGGAAATTAATTACAGAGAATGTAGGACGCTGAACAAGGCTATCAAGGCTGCAAAAAACAAATGAAGGAATAAAGAACAGTAGGGGGAAATTACTCCCAAACTATTTTATGTTAGTTGAACTAAGGTTAGCTAACCTAAAACGTTGTTGATAACAAGACTCATTACTTTGAAAAAATGAAGCCACACGGGCTCCTACACCAGCTGCTACAGATACATGATTAAGACTGCTGAACATAAAATTGTTTGGGAGTAATTTCCCCCTACTGTTCTTTATTCTTTCATTTGTTTTTTGCAGCCTTCATAGTTGGTTTTTGCAGCTTTGATAGCCTTGTTCAGCCTCCTACAGTCTCTATAATTAATTTCCCTAGGGTTTTCGTCCAAGAATAGGTGTAACCACTGGCACCAAAATCAGTTCTAGAGCTGTCTACCTAGTGGACAACATACTCAAAAGTAAGAATTATAACAAAATTAACAGGGAAACTAGAGTAACTTCAAAGTGTACCTTAATGGACACATAACTTCAAACATTACTACTACTAATACAGGAAGAAGCAATTGCTCTCTGTATAGCCATTACATATTACTGAAATGCTGTGTCAGTTTAGTAAAGCCACTTCTGCCTATAGGCAGGAGGTGGTGTTGCGGGAATCACGACCCTGTGCAATTGGCCGGATTCCCGGTGCTTCTCCCGGGAGGCTGACCAAGCCGGTCGGCTGAGGGGGGGGGCTAACCGCCCTTTAATTGGGAGACGGCGGGAATCCTTCCCCCTCTCCTTCGCTGCCCCTTGCTGCATAGGTTCTCCCACCCACCACCCTTTAGGTTAGCTATTGACCTTGTTATGGACTCCGTGGTCGCCCCAGTTGGCTGGGGGGCCTGGTAGGACTTTTTCCCATTTGGGCTAGGCAAATCGGGGGTTTTCACCCAGTTGGCTGGTAGGACTTTTTCCCATTTGGGCTAGCCAAATTGGGTTTTTTCACCTACCTCGTAGCAATTTGTCACAACTTTGGTTTGGCGGTTAGGCATTGGATAACATCAATAGAGGTAAAAAGGGGAGGTAGCGCCATCACCTGCCCCTCATTGGAAGGGTATTCCGGTAAAGGTTTCCGGGGGCGTGGCCCTGTCCGAAGCCTAGGGAGGTCAGGGCCTAAGGCACGCCCCAACGGTGATCACAGGGGCAGCTCAACTTGATAAACATCAGTGGGGCTACCCTTGGTGGTTAACCCTTCACGGACCTCCAACACACAGGTTGGGGTCAGATACAGTGGTTAGGATCCAATGCCTAAGCCAATACTGCTCAACATCCGTAACCAATAAATTTGTGGCCTTTACGCCCATTTAATTCGATACAATGTCTCACGTGTCATTATTCATCTGGGAGGGAGGGATATAGCCACACAACATAGAGGAAGGCTTGAGAAAATAAAGGATTCCAAACTCATTAGACTCTTGATGAATCTTCTGCTCTTTCATTTATGGATTAGACTCAGCCTCTTTCGGTCTGTACTGAGAGTTGCCTTTCAGGATCCAGCAAGAAAGCGAAGGAGGGACAGCCCCCTTGCTGCTACGATTGCATCCCATGTCCAGAGGGGAAGATTGCAAACCAGGATGGTAGGAGAAATAAGTATATTAAATAGATCCAGACTCGGTACTGAGCAGTGAAAGGTGCTTTAAGGAAGGCTGAGTTTAAGGTTCAAAACAGGAGATGATCTACTGTGTGTGTGATCCTACCTCTTTGTGATCATTGCCCATCAAAGGTTGAATCATCCAATCTTTCAAAATTTTGTAGTATTTGGCAGTTAGTAATCTGGTCATGGGGCCTTGCCCAATTGCATTTTATTTATCGCTTCTTCAACTTCCTGTCTCGTGGTTGGGTGGTTGAGCAATATTTTTTTATCCTCTGGGACTCTGTGCAAACCATTTATGTCCAAAAACTGGTCAATCTTATCGTTATTCTGTTTTTCTTCTTTATACAGTTGTTTATAAAACTTCTGAAAGCACTTTCTGATCTCAGTGGGATTTTCAATATTTTTCTCTTCTATCCTAATATTGGTAATGGTATTCAATTTCTGCCTCTTTTTCAATTGCCACGCCAACAATTTGCCGCATTTAGTGATCATTGCCCTTCAGATAGTCTAAATATGTTAATCAAATGAGAATGACTATGCATTGAGAGTAGACAGGTGGTGTGTGATTCAAATCAAATCTAGAAGGGGCTTTTCATTCCTTCTGACTTACAAAGGCTGCACCCAGGCTAGTGTAATGATACGTTACAAAAGCATGAGGAGGAATAGCCCTGGCTGTGCCATTTACAGACAAAATAGCTCTGAACTGATTAAATCCAACAATACACTACAGAACATCAGACAGTATTAAACATGTGTTTTAATTTGAGCAGAGCTCTTTTCTTCTCTGACAACTAGCCAACATTTCAGGAAGCTGACGTGATATGAGCTAAAGGTCATTTCCTTATTATTTCCAGATATGAATGACTGTAAGAAATGCCGAGACAAAGAATATCCAAGCAAGAATCGGGATGTATGTCTACCCAAGGATATAAGCTTCTTGTCTTATGAAGAACCTTTGGGCATCAGTTTAGCCTGTTGCTCTCTTTCCCTTTCCTTGATCACAGCTCTGGTTCTAGGTATATTTATAAAACACCACGACACACCCATTGTCATTGCAAACAACCGAAACCTCACCTACACTCTCCTCATCTCTCTCCTGCTCTGCTTCCTTTGTGCATTGCTCTTCATTGGCCAACCAGAGAAGGTCACGTGCCTCCTCCGACAAACAGCTTTTGGTATCATCTTCTCAACCGCTGTTTCTTGTGTCCTGGCAAAAACCTTCACGGTGGTTTTGGCCTTCATGGCTACAAAACCAGAATCCAGGATGAGGAAATGGGTGGGGAAAGGACTAGGCAACTCCATTCTCCTTTCCTGCTCCATTGTTCAAGCAGGCATATGTACTGTGTGGCTGGCAACCTCTCCCCCATACCCAGATGTGGACAAATACTCAGTGAAGGAAGAAATCATACTAGAATGTAATGAGGGGTCTGTGTCCATGTTTTACTGTGTCCTCATGTATATGAGCTGCCTGGCAACTGTAAGTTTTGCTGTGGCTTTCCTCGCCAGGAAGTTACCAGACAGTTTCAATGAAGCCAAGTTCATCACTTTCAGCATGTTGGTCTTCTGCAGTGTTTGGCTGTCCTTTATTCCTTCCTACCTGAGCACCAAGGGAAAATATATGGTAGCTGTGGAGATCTTCTCCATCTTAGCCTCTGGTGTTGGGTTGCTGGGTTGCATCTTTTCCCCCAAATGTTACATAATCATTCTGAGGCCCGAGCTGAACAATAGGGCACAGCTAATAAGGAAGAAAAAATAAAGAAATAAGAAACCTATCCTTTGCTGTATTTTGAGCTTTTCTCTTTGTGTACAGTAGAATATTTGCAAATACGTGTTTAGCAGCTGCCTTATATAATTTTTTCTAGATGTGGTGATTGATGTTAGCCAATCATAAATATTAAGTATTGAATTCGCTCCTGAGAAAAGAGTGAACAGGGGATTAACCTCTGATGCTCTGAAAAAGCTACTTTCCGTGTTGGGAGATCAATAAGTTGTCAGCTCCTAGGAATCCTGTCAAAGTTTAGTGACTCATGAGTAGAAGAACTGTCATCTTGCCTCCTTTTGGGATATATTGAATAATTTCCTCAATGTTCAAAAAGTCACCTTGTATCCAGATTTTGAAGTGTATATTAGAATGCTGAAGCCAAATGTACGGAATTCAAGCAACACTGTCGTAATTTGTATTTTGTCTCATGTTTTCTTAATGTGGGTAAAGGACTCCAATTAAAGGGAAGTAAACCACATAAATACAATGTAAACCCAAGAATTCATTATATTTCCTTATGACAGCATCAACCCATTCTTCCACTAGAGAGAAATGATGATGAAATAAAAGCTCCACAACCTATTTTTTGATTTTTTAAAAACTACTTTATCAGATACGCCCCATTTCCATATGTAATAATCACTGCAGTTCATGTTATAGAAGAGCTAAAAAAGAAGGCAAGGCATTTTGTTGCTATGATTGCTTTCCATGTCCAGAAGGGAAGATTTCAACCAGAAAGATACGGAATGTCATAAGTGGATGTGTTCTATTTGACAGTTGCCAACTATTTAATAGATTGATGCGTTCTATTTTATAAATAGATTGACAACAATCCAGCTTGCTCCCATCAGCCTTTTAAATGCTTAAACTAATTGCTCTAACATTCAAAATTGTGAAATGTTAGCATCCACAAAGCATATGTAAAGGGTTAATGGAAAGAACTGTAGAACTCTGGGATGTCACACACACTGTGGCAGTTATGGCAGTTAGTTGAACAGCCTTAAAAGTTAGAGCAGCAGGTTTGTTGTGTGGTGGTTTGCTGTTAGTCTTTAACAGCTTAATCTGTGTAAAACATTTTAGCAATTTAAGTATCACCTACCTGCATTGAACATAATAATCTACAACTGTAAGAATACTAAATTAAAGTTATTTGTTCTTTAAACTTCAAACAGAGAGAGTCTCGTGTAGTTTTTATAGGAGGGAATAGAGAACTAATAAAAGGGTCAACCTATCCAGGGCTGTCTTCCATTTACTTCACATGAGGTAACTTGGGTGGCTGAAGAGAATATCAGACAAATTCATAGGGCATAAGAATATTAGTGGGTTGGAATTGCTAAAACTAAAAGACTGTGCAAGCCCCAGCCCCAAACATACAAATCAATAGACATATAGGCTTCCGAAAGCTTCAGGCGCTAGCAGGATGCTTTTGGTTTGTTTATATTTCTGAATTTGCTTGGAACCCATGAGATAGAAGGCCTTGATGCCATTGAGCTCAGATTATGCAGGAGGTAGAATTTCCTATTATTCTTACTGCAAAATAAACTTTTGATATTTTGAGTTCACTACCCTCATTCAGGAACAGAATGCCATACTTAATTACCATTTTATGCTTATTTTTCACATTTGATTTCAGACATGGATGATTGTTTTCAATGTTCTGAAGATCATTATCCAAGCATTGGCCAAGATGGATGCCTTCATAAATACATAAACTAACTGATTTATAATAAACCTCTTGGGGATCATCTTGACCACATTTGCAGTTTGATTTTCTTTAATCACAACTTTGGTTCTTGGAATATTCCTCAAGCAGTAGGACACTCAAAGCCAATAATCGGAACCCCACCTGTGTTCTCCACTCTTCTCCTCCCCTTTCTTTGTGCTTTGCTATTCATTGGCAAACCAGATGAAGTGATGTGTCTCCTATGACAAACTACTTTTGGTGCAATCTTCTCAGTGGCAGTTTCCTGTGCAGCAGTTCCAGCTTTCATGGCTATCAAGCCAGGCTCTAGAATGAGGAGATGGGTGGGAAAACAACTGGCAACCTTTGTTGTTTTTTCTAGCTTCCTTGTTCAGACTGTTTTTATTACTGACGGGCTGGCAACCTGTCCTCCATTACCAGATGTTGAAATGCACTCGATCACTGGAGATATTGTACTAGAATGCAATGAAATATGTTTTGCTCTGTTTTGAGCTGCATTGGTTTCCTGGCCATTGCCAGCTGAACTTAGGCTTTCCTAGCTAGGAAGTTGCCTGATCATTTTAATAAAGCTTATCACTTTCAGCATGTTGGTCTTCTGCAGTGTGTGGTTGTCTTTTGTCCCAACTTATCTGAGAACATAAAGGAAATACATGGTGGCAATGGAGATCTTCTCCATCTTAGCGTCTAGTGGTGGCTTACTGTGCTCCATCTTTCCCCCAAGATGCTTTGTCATTTTGCTGAGGCCAGAACTGAACCGCAGGGAACAAGTAAAACTAAGAAATAAAGAATAATAAAGTACTTCATCACGTCAATCTACACAGATCTGTTAAATCCTATTGATTTTAATTGCATCAAAATAATTAATAGATTGATAGATTACAATTCTCAGTGATGTGTTTTAAGTTGCTACATGAGTGGTATGGAAATGGGTGATAACTCAGAGTACATCCACATAAATATAACCCATAACTCCCTTGATTTTAATGAGTGTGCTTCCTTCCTTTCTTCAGACATGGATGACTGTGTTCAATGTCCAGAAGATCAGTATCCAAACAATGGCCAGGATATATGTCTCCCAAAAGATATAAGCTTCTTGTCTTACGATGAACCTCTGGGAATCAGTTTGGTCACGATTGCTCTTTTATTGACTTTCCTTACATCTTTGGTGCTTAGAATCTTCATCAAGCACAAAGAAACTCCCATAGTCAAAGCCAACAATTGGACCCTCACCTATGTTCTCCTCCTAGCCGTCATTCTCTCCTTCCTTTGTCCTTTGCTATTTATTGGCCAGCCCACAAAGACAACCTGCCTCCTTCGACAAACTGCTTTTGGAGTCATCTTCTCAGCAGCCGTGTCTTGCATGTTAGCAAAAACAACTATAGTGGTTCTAGCTTTCATGGCTACCAAGCCAGGGTCCAGAATGAGGAGATGGGTGGGGGGAAATCTGGCCATCTCCAGTGTTCTTTTCAGCTTCCTCATTCAAATGATGATTTGCAGTGCCTGGCTGATAGTTGCTCCCCCACTCCCTGATATAGACAAGCACTCAGTGCCTAAAGAAATTGTACTGGAATGTAACGAAGGATCAGTCACCATGTTCTACTGTGTCCTAGGCTTCATGGTCAGTTTCACTGTGGCTTTCCTAGCTAGGAAGTTACCAGATAGTTTTAATAAAGCCAAGTTTATTACCTTCAGCATGTTGGTCTTTTGCAGTGTGTGGTTGTCCTTTGTTCCAACCTACTTAAGTACCAAGGGAAAGTACATGGTGGCTGTGGAGATCTTTTCTATTTTAGCCTCTAGTTTTGGGTTACCGGGCTGCATCTTCTTCCCCAAATGTTCTATCATTTTGCTGAGGCCAGAGTTAAACAGCAGGGGACAGCTTATAATAAGAAAGAATTAAAGCATGAACAAGTCTATTTGACAAAACTGTTCCCCAAAGCCAATACAGCAGCCCATGTTGCTGGTCTCCCTCGACTTTCCCCTGACATGCAAGTAACATGAAACTAAATCTTAAATGCAAATTTAATGTGTATCTATTCTCCCTGCCCAGTTTTTTCTTTGAGGAACAAAACTAAGCTGGCTGGAAAAAAATGCCTGGAGCTCAAGATGGAGAATCTCTCACTCCAGCAAGTTCCTAGATGTGTGGTTTACACCACACCAGGGCTGAACACTGGGTAACTCCTGGGGGGGGGGGATTGGGTATTTCCCAACCCCAAAAGGGTGTCAAGAAATCAGCCTGGGCTGGTAGAATGAGGAACTGGATCCTTGCCCTAGTGCCATGCCAAGCCCACCCTCCGCAGCAGTCAATAAAGATTTACACTGATTTCACCTAACTCTAGTTTCTATCTGAGTTATCTTCACCATTGTCACAGGGCCAGAGAATGTGCCTACCTGGACGATTCTATTTGTTTCGCTATTAGGGTCCAAATTTCATTTCTTTGGTTGCCTTGACTGTAATGGGGACTCTAAAAATGTCTATAATAGTTTCTGTTTCTATATAATTAGATGGAATTTGCAAGGAATTTGCAGGGAAACAAGCTGAAAGCCAGGTAGAAGCCCTAACCTAAGCTAGACAGAAATAAAGCAACAAGGAGGCCCAATAATTTTAATTTATAATTATTATTGATTTAAGGTCTTTCATTTTTCTAAACTTTTCTAAAATTCAATAGTACACTAAAAAGAAGAAAAGAAGAAGGGACCTAGCATCTATCTCTCCCACTTAAGAAGAGACTTTGGCTGAGATATGAAATCATGTTTTCCTTAAAATATTACACAGAATCTGTAATTACCCCACCTGTAATTACCAGATTATTCAGTATTACATCTTATCCCCTTCCCTTGGGACCTCCTCTGCCCACATGCAGAATGATGAAACTAAGACTGCAGGTCTTATTAATAACTATGAGGTATACATGTTTGGGTCTATAGATACTGTATACAGAGGCTCATTAGTATGGCTTTAAATCAGCTAAGTGAGTCACCATTCAAGTTAGTCTCTACTGCTCACAGTCACTTGAATGACAGTAACAGAAGAGATGAACTTGTGCCTAAATGAATAATCCCTTGCAATATGGTAGTGTTTAGGTTGCTGGTGCTCTTATTGCCGCTGCAGGGGATGTGCAAGTTTCTTCCTCTTTCTCAGTGTTCCATCAGAGAACCTGCCCCTATTCTGCACAAATATTATCAGTCAGGAGATCTCATCATTGCTGGCATTATTTCTCAGATCTACATATTTTCAGATACCCTATCCTTTGGGAAACACCCATCTCAGATATTTTCAGATGACCATATGTAAGTAGTTGAATGTTTCTTTAAAAACATATTCTATACTGATGAAATGTGTCTGGTCTGCTCACTTTTGCATGCATTTACCCCTAAATCTCTCTTCCCCTTCTTTCTGCATTAATCTGTTTTTTTTTTTTTGTTTTTTGCTTTTCAAAAAGAACAAACATTCCACAAACAAAAATAAATGTGTGAAATTCGAGCAAGCCAGGGCTGAACTGATATAACCCCTGTTAAGACTATTCCCGGCAAAATCAGAGGCTTACTATGTCAGGTTCCTACTGGAAGACCGGACAAATGATAGAACATTAGCAGTGGCGAAGTTTCTATCGGTGGTGGCAAGAACCAATGATCTCTATTCCTAAGTCTGTACATAATGCTTATATAACCTGAAGGCGGGCTGTCGAAACTGTGTACTGTTTTATAATGAATTGCTGGGTCTCTGGACCGTAAAAAAGATTTTATTATTTATTATTATTGCAATAAATTAAAAAGTGTTTTAATTTCGCCACTTCAAATACTCTTTTCTTCACACAAACATTTTTGAAGAATTTTAAAACATTTACCAAGCATAAAATATTGGCTTCCAGAACAACTGCTTTTACAGATGTCAAGTCTTGCATGCAGACATCCACAAGCCATCAAAATAGGCTTGAAATATATTTTACATTATAAATTAAGCTGACATCCACAGGGTATGCTTAAAACTGGAGCATTGAGATAATTTCTCCATAGTGGCTGCTGAGACCCTATGTAATTTTTTAGCCCTTCTAAGAAAAACCCAAACAAAAATGCTACATTGGTATTTGCTTATTAGGGTGTGTATTCTGTGTAAATGAAGAACATGCAGGCTACAAATAACTTTTGACCAGCAGATATTAAACATACAAAACATCTCATCCAGATTCCCTAGAGGCTAGAATAAATAAAAACACCTTATTGAATTATGTCTTCTGTAGATATACTAAGAGACTGCCTAAGAAGTCCTGGAAGTTGAGATGGTTTTAAGAGAGGTCACAGATTCGCAAGCCAGTTTACTTTGATACGTCTGTGAGATGTGAGATTACAACCTGTTTTTGTACAGTATCTGAACTGGATTCTGAACTGAAAAGCAGTCAATGTTATGATCTGAAGCAGATGATCTTTGATGCAGCATGTAACTCTCAATACAGGGTGCTGACTCACCTCTACCAGCACATCCTGGCCTTGGCATTTGCTGTAAAGGAGATCAATGAAACTCCCCAGATCTTGCCCAACGTCACCCTGGGCTTCCACATTTATAACAGCCATTTCAGTGCAAGCTGGACCTATGAAGCCTCAATGGAGCTTCTCTCAAGAAGGGCCAAGGCCATTCCTAACTATAAATGTGATGCTGAGAGCACTCCAATAGCAGTCATTGGGGGACCTAATTCTAATGTCTGTCTTCACATGGCACCCATCCTGTCTACCTACAAGATACCACAAGTAAGATCTAAAAACATTCACACCTGAATTTCACCGAATTCATGCTTTCAGAAGCAATATATGAAATGCAGCCATTCTTTGAAATTCCCACTTCTCCGGATTTTGCAAAGCAGTTGTCCAATCAAATAATGTTTCCAAAAATGCACAGATTAAGGTAAACTGTGCATAAAAAATATATGTTAGTAAAAATATCCTTAAAATGCATTGAATCAGTGATTATTGCTTTGCAAAAATGTGCATATTAGGCAAAAATTGCATACAAGTTTTGTTTTAGGGGAAATTTTCATGAGGCTTAAAAATAAATCTAATTGATGTGGTTCAATAAGAAACTTAAGATAAATATTGACCAATCCTCCCATTCCTAACACACAGATGGGTCAGATTTAGCCAAAGCCCAAATCCTGAACTGGACAAATTTCGGTGGAACTAGATATGTTAGGTAGAAATGGTCCCTGATCGGCTCTGGACCGCAGGAGTTATCTGGGGCTGTTGGGGCATGGTCTTGGTAGGAAGAATGAGATTTGTCTTCCCATGGCTGTACCATTGTACTAAGCAGTGGATTGAAGCAAGCAGTAAAACTGAGCAATTGTATAGCCTAGGCTGAGCATCTGGTGAGTTGAGGTTTCAATCCTGCTAGCTGCAGGGGCCTGCTTCCTCAGTATAATCATTGCAGGAAAGGAACAGGGAAAGTAGACTCCAGTAGCTGAACAGATATTCAATCCTGCAGCCTGCAGAATCTACTTACCAGTAACCATCATGGTCCCGGCCAGAAATGAACAGAAGAAAGAAAATGCAAGTAGACACAAGTATTTTTTATATATTGAAAGCCATTCTTCTCTTCTCATCTTTTTTTAAAAAACAACAAAAAAAAACCTTAGCTCATATATGGCTCTTCCCCAGTCAAAAATAAACAATCTCAAGGAGTTTTCTTCCACCAGATGTTCCCAAATGGGGACCATCAATATAGAGGAATTATCCAGTTACTGCTGCATTTCCAGTGGACATGGATTGGAGTGGTTTCTCAAGATAGTGAAAATTCAGAAGGTTTTATAGAGAATGTACTTCCAATGTTTTCCCAGAGTGGCATCTGCTTTGACTTCATAGAAACATTCCCAAAGCTAACATTTTCCAGTGGTGTCATGGACATGGTGGAAGAGGGCTTTCATGCTATCAGTGTTATTATGGGAAGCACTACAAATGTTGTGGTTGTGCATGGAGAAATTCATTCCATGATGGCATTGAAAATGGTGCCCCAGGTTTTAATCTTTGAGCATATACTAATGAGGACCAAGAGTAAAGTTTGGTTCATGACTGCCCAGATGGATATCACATCATTTCCATTTCAAAGAAATTGGGACATAAGTTTCCTTCATGGTTCTCTGTCCCTTGCGATTCACTCTGTGGATCTGTTAGCTTTCCAGAAGTTTCTTCAGATCAAGAACCCAACCACAGAAAAAGAAGATGGTTTTATCAAGGACTTCTGGGAAGAGTCATTTGGCTGTTCATTCTCCAGTTCTGTGGCAGATAATATAGGTGGGCAGATCTGCACTGGGGCGGAGAAGATGGAGGCACTTCCCGTGTCTGTTTTTGAAATGAGAATGACTGCTCATAGCTACACCATCTACAATGCAGTCTATGCGGTGGCACATGCTTTGCACACCAGACATTCATCCCAATTCAAGCACAGGGGAATGGCAGAGGGAGTAAGATGGGGGCTTCCAAATCAACAACCGTGGCAGGTAATGTCCTGATCAGATGAAAGCTGAAGATACCTGCGTTTCTTTTGGTGCAAAAATGATGGGCGAGCTTTCTCAACCTTCCATGAGATTAACAAGAAAGTTAATCTCATAGAATAACTTTACCATACTTCAAGCCTTTTATTTTGCTTCCACAGATTAACAGAACTCCTCTCAGTTTGTAAAATAATTTCTTTCCATCCCTTCACAATCAAGGTAGCAGGTACAGCTGTGCATCTTTTTTGTGGAGGGAGTTTCAAACCATTGTGCTGCTCTGATATTTTGTCCAGTATGTAATTCAACTATTCCTTGAGGAGGATGGGAGAAGATGGTGGCATCATTTATATGATTAAAACGTTGGTTAATTGTTATTTTTTGTAAATAATTTTTATTCATTTTCAATTAAAAACATTCAAATTAATAACAAATCAGATTGAATCTCGCCACATTAAAACACAAAAAATGAAACCAAATTTACAATCTGAATTAAATAATTTCAACAGGGTTTCCCTTCTTCTGGATGTTGGGAGAGGTCCACCCATTATTTTTTCCTGCTTTCTACTCTGTTGTTTTCGCAATTTCCCAATTCTTATCGTAACCTATTATCATATCTCCACAGTTGCTGGCTTATGACTCCCAATAAGATTGAGCAAATGCATATGTCCGTTAGCATGCAGGAGGACAATCCGAATTGTATCATTGCCCCTCAATAAGACCTTTTTCCTTTTCAGCACAGCCCCCCTTCCGTTCCATCATCCTGTCTCCATATCTGGGCTGTTTTCCAACTCTCCTTCTTTAGATTTATGACACAGTAACCGCTCAAGTTGTTTAACGAGCTGTTATTACAAAGTCTTTTGAAGAAAATTAGCATCAGTATCATAGGGTAGATTTCACAGTCAGCAATCATTTGGTGATTATTTGGCTTCTCCAGACACCAAGCCTGCCCCCCCAGGCCCTGGGGGGGCAGATCCTAGCTTAACTTTCACTTTCACCTTTTATAACAATATTCCGTGCAAGCAAATGCACTGTTTTGCATGAATCCCCCCCATAAAAGTTATAATCCAAAAGGTATTTTCAACTCCCTCAAAAGGGATAGAGTTCGTTTCTTTCTCTTCTGCGCCACACCAACAGATGCCATTTTCTCAGCTCCTTCATCTTTTGCCAAGTGTAATTAAAACATACAACAGGGACAGCGCAGCCAAATAGCAAGTTAAGATTAAAAGTCCTCCTACCTTCCGTTTAAATAAATAGTTCTTTCTTGGTGAGGTTTGGCATATAACAGCAGGTGTAGATATATAGAAGGAAAATTAACTGCTCACCTCACATGAATGAAAACACAACGATAGGAGTCCTTTTCAAATCCAAACTTTGACATCCAGTGACTGGTTCATTTAGCAGATCTTTTTTATCTCCTTCTTTCTAGAATACACCCATTTCTTAGTTCGAATTTTAATAGTTTTTAGAAACAGGGATCCTTGGCTTGTGAGACTGATTCTGGAGAGTTCCCACTTTGTGCTGTGGTTCACCCAGAGTCCCTGCCCCCTATCTTGTTGTGGATTGCAGATAATGGATGATCTGTGTGTGATGCAGTCCCCCCCTACCCTGGGGGGGGGGGTCAGCAGGGCTAATTACCCTCATATTAACCCTGAATTACTGGCACGACTGGGGGTCCGATCTCTTGGGAGGCAGCCATATCTCATGGCCGGAACCGGTACCAAAATTTTGGTTAGTTTTAAATTCATCTGTTCTTTGGTGGAGATGAACAAGCCTGACATATTGGATCCATGTGACTTCTGTTGTTGATGTTTTAATGTTTAATTTAGCTGTATCATTTAGGTCTGATTATGTATTGCACTTCATTCTAGGATTTCTAAGTGTAGAGTGGGCTTGAAATATGTTTTTAAAAGCAAAACAAAATATATAACCAAGTTGGGGCTAGGGTATCAAAGATTTCTCCAGAGTGCCTTACATTGTATAGAAAGCTGCTTTATACCAAGTAGAGACCAGTGGTCCATGTTAATAGGTATTGTCTACACTGACTGGCAGCAACTCCCCAGTATTTCAGACAAAAGCCTTTCACAGCCCTACATGAAGAGGTTGGGGATTGAACCTGGAACCTTCTGCATTTAAAGCATGAGTCACCAGTGAGCCAAAGCCCTTCCCCGGGTGCCTTACTGGAGAAGGAGAAGAGGGTATCACTGCCCCTTTCCTTGCAGTTTTGATAAAACCTGCAGCGGTAACAGGGCTGCCAACTGCCATATTGTTGGCAGTCGTGATATGTCAGTCCACAATAGATACATCCATACCAAAGACTTAAACCATGGGGATTGTGGTCTTTCAAAAGTAGTAGAGGTCACTTGATGAAAAAATCTTAACCTCTCTTGCTAAGCCTAAAATGCACAAGGTTCTTTAGTGTAAGCCAAAACCGTGGAAGAAAAACAGTGGAAGCCGAAGAATTGATGCTTTTGAATTATGGTGCTGGAGGAGACTCTTGAGAGTCCCATGGACTGCAAAAAGATCAAACTATCCATCCTTAAAGAAATCAGCCCTGAGTGCTCACTGGAAGGGCAGATCCTGAAGTTGAGGCTCCAATACTTTGGCCACCTCATGAGAAGAGAAGACTCCCTGGAAAAGACCCTGATGTTGGGAAAGATGGAGGGCACAAGGAGAAGGGGATGACAGAGGATGAGATGGTTGGACAGTGTTCTCGAAGTGACTGGCATGAGTTTGGCCAAACTGCGGGAGGCAGTGGAGGATAGGGGTGCCTGGCGTGCTCTGCTCCATGGGGTCACGAAGAGTCGGACACGACTGAACGACTGAACAACAACAACAAAACAGTGGAAGTTAAAGTAGTGGTGCAGATGTGGCCAATATTGTATGATGTAGGGTTTTATGTGACCTTTTGCTGTTTCTAACATTAGCTTGCACAAAGCTTTCATGGGATCATAATACTGGATGTATTTTTCACCATGTTGTATGATAACATAATTAGAACATTTATATAAATTTTCCTTCTTATTTTTTATTATTTAGCTCCATCACATTCTCAGAAGTATTTCATTTAACAACAGTGCAGGAGAAATGGTGCATTTTGACCCAAATGGCGAATTAATTGCTGGCTTTGACATTATAAACTGGCTCATGTTTCCAAATCAGTCCTTTCTTAGAGTCAGAATTGGGAAGATAGACTCTTTGGGTACCCGGGGAAAACTGTTCACCATTCATGAGGATGCCATTGTATGGCCCAACCAATTTAACCAGGTGGGTTCTCTGCACCTTTCAGGGTTCATTCCTCCACTTGCCCAATGATCAGGAAGAAGATAGTTACTCAGATGGCTGTTTCTCAGTATTCTGTAAATATAGTGAGCCTTGTTCAATCTGAACATTCATGTGCCACTTAATGTTCCTTCTGCACTTACAAGGAATCAT
The DNA here is from genome assembly GCA_900245905.1 of Lacerta viridis. Lineage (NCBI taxonomy): Eukaryota > Metazoa > Chordata > Lepidosauria > Squamata > Lacertidae > Lacerta > Lacerta viridis. The sequence continues at coordinate 547,449 of OFHU01001767.1, read as the reverse complement.
TCATTCATTCAGAGTGGTAGCACTAACACTCTAGAACCATAGCTGTCAACTTTTCCCGTTTCTTGCGAGGAATCCTATTCGGAATAAGGGAATTTCCCTTTTAAAAAGGGAAAGGATGACAGCTTGTGTCTAGAACCCACTCCCAATTAATATTAGGCATGATCCTTCACTGTTTTTTATGTTGGTTTTTTTGTTGTTGTTTTTGCTAAAGCCCATTTTCATTTGTTTGGAATGTGATGGCAGGATAGGTAAGTATGTTGAACACTACTGTCAGCTGATTGAAGCAGGTGGCACTGTGGTCTAAACCACTGAGCCTCTTGGGCTTGCAAATCAAAAGGTCAGCGGTTCATTTCCATGCAATGGGGTGAGTTCCCATTGCTCGGTCCCAGCTTCTGCCAACCTAGCAGTTTGAAAGCATACCAGCTCAAGTAGATAAATAGCTACCACTGTGGCGGGAAGGTAAACAGCATTTTTGTGCGTTCTGGCTTCCACCACGGTGTTCCGTTGCACCAGAAGCAGTTTAGTCATGTTGGCCACATAATAATAATAATAATAATAATAATAATAATAATAATAATATTTAAAATACATTAAATACATACACATCACCAGGAAAGCTGTCTGTGGACAATCGGCCAGAAGAGAGATGAACTCCGCACCCCATAGTCACCTTTGACTGGACTTAACCATCCAGGGGTCATTTACCTTTACATCTACACAGATACATAGGGGGGGGGGGGGCGGGAGATGGAGGGAGGGAGGGAGGGAGATAACTCGCTACTTACACACATTGAAACTTGTGGGTATTCAGCTTTACACACTTGGCAATATTAAACAGGTGACAACACACTTCTTCCAATAGACATTTACTTTTGTATTGTGTTGTTAACCTTTTTCTGAAAGGTGGTAAATAAATTTATTAATTTATAAATAATGTATTTATTTATGAGATTATTGAGGCCCTATATAACTGAAGGGCTGTCTCTTTAGGGTATTAAAGATAAGGAAAAGGTCCCTCTTGGTACTACTGCCACACTCAGAAACCTGGGGGATGGCAGTCTGGGAAAGGGTGTTCTCTGTGGCAGCTCCCAAAATATGTCCCCTTCCCCCACAGAGGCATGTCAAACATCCTCAATTTATAATTACTATTGATTAGTGAAGATGCACCTCTTTATCCTGGCCACCTCTATTGTTTGATGTACATTCCTTTGGTTTGTTTTAAAATGTGTTATTGGTTTTAAAGATGATTTATCATTTGATTTAATGACATATATACAACTGTATTTATGTTGCTAACTGGTTTTGTAGCCTTTGATCTAAAAAGTGTTATATAAATTAACCATACCATGATGTGAGCCAAGGACTCAAGTCATGGTGGAAGTTCTAAAAGTCCACTGCATTCGTAATACTCTCTAGTGTTTATGCTATTACCTAAAACATTATATTCTGATATTTATGGACAGACCCAGCCCATTTCCATATGTAATGATCATTGCAGTTCAGGTTATAGTCGGACCAAGAAGGAAGGGAAGCCATTTTGTTGTTATGACTGCTTTCCATGTCCAGAAGGAAAGATTTCCAACCTGAAAGGTAAGAAAGGTTTTTTAATGTTATATATAGATGTATGTATGCCCCTATTTCAAAGATTATTTTCACCGTCCCTAGGGCATATAAATGTTCAAGAAGGTCACTCTGGGCTACTAATGAGTTGTGTTTTATTTAATCTGTCTATGCTCTCAGCTCAGCTAAGGCCTTACAAATCACCAGGTAGAGGCAAACAGAGCCCTTTCTGACATCAAAACAAACTTTCTGATCTGCTTAAACCATGAGCCAGAACTTTCTTGTCAAAATCTTTCCTCTATTCCATTGATCACCTTCATCATGCACACAGATTCACCCTTAAAATAAGCTGAGTAACAGATGCAGTTCAGAAAGGGTAGAGACACCAATTCTAGTCTCATACCTTCCAACACTCTCTCATCAAAATAGGGGTGTCCTATTCCATAATAATAATAACTTTACTATTTATAACCCATCCATCTGACTGGGTTGCCACCCTGGGTGGCTTCTAACAGATATAAAGCATGATAAAAAAAAACATTAGACATTAAAAAACCCTTCTCTATAAAGGTGGCTCAGGGGTCAGATAACTCCATACCCTCCAACATTTCTCTGATGAAAATAGAGACGTCCTAAGGAAAAGTGGGGAATTCTGGGATCAAATCAGAAACCAGGGTGGTATTGGGGATGTGTAAATTGATCTCTCTACACACACAGAAGCCTTGACACTGTGATGGTTTTATACTCCTTACTTATTGCTGTTTATACAACCCAGGTGGGAGCCCACATAAATCAGTCTTCCTCGGAGCTGTCAGCTGGGACCACTGACTTCCTCTTCTGTCTAAAACACACAAAGTGAGGGATCTTTACAACATTTTTCCTGCATTCCCGAAGTCTCCCAAGACGCCTTGAGCGCGGAGATTCATGCATCTGCTCCGCCTCTCACCCTGAACTTAACCCTTGCAATGCATGTGAATCTGCCTGTTCTCTCTCCTGTGTCTCTTCTTCCTGCGTTCCCTCCCAGACCACGTCCTCCTTCCCCTCTGTGGGCTGGGAATACAAATCACCCCTCCTCGCTCCTTTGCCTCCTTCCCCTTCAGCAACTCCATCTTCAATCCCATCCTCCTGCCTCTCATACAGCTCAGTCTCGTGGGTGTAGCTTCTGTCAGGGACCTCAGAGCCCTGACAGATGGCTTCTGTAAAGCGGGGACATCCATGGAAAATAGGAACACTTGGAGGGACTGCAGCCTGCTGAGATTTAGTTGTATACCACCAAAATACTGAAGTAGTTTACGAAGTGTGCAGCTATTTGCATTATTTCCACAAATATGATACTGAATCAGAGATGGTCAGATGTGAGGGGGGCAATGTGGCCTAGTCTACATGAGTCAAAAGACACTTGCCTTTTGGGAAGAAGGAACAGCGCAAGAGAGGCAAGCAAAGACCACATCAGGGCCTGGTTCAGTTGGCTAAAGATAGGGCTAATTGAAGAAAGAAACATTTGGTGCCTGCTGTTGGTTCAAGAGGCTGGCTGTTTTGCTTTGTGATCTGCTGTGTTTTCTAGTTGAAGAGTCAACTAAAAAAGTGGGATATAAAACAAAAGGCTGTGGAAGCCTTTCCCCTACCACAACTGAACTCTAAACACATTCAGTAAACATATTAATTGTTTGTTTGTTTGTTTGTTTTCAGACATGGATGACTGTTTTCAATGTTCAGAAGATCATTATTCAAACATTGGCCAAGATCGATGCCTCCCAAAATACATAAGCTTCCTGACTTACAATGAGCCTCTGGGAATCAGCTTGGCCACTTTTGTTCTTTTATTGACTTTCATAACAGCTTTGGTGCTTAGGATCTTCATCAAGCACAAAGAAACTCCCATCGTCAAAGCCAACAATCGGACCCTCACCTATGTTCTCCTCCTATCCCTCATTCTCTCCTTTCTCTGTCCTTTGCTATTCATTGGCCAACCCACAAAAATTACCTGCCTCCTTAGACAAACTGCTTTTGGAGTCATCTTCTCAGTAGCAGTATCTTGCATCTTAGCAAAAACAACTATAGTGGTTCTAGCTTTCATGGCTACCAAGCCAGGGTCCAGAATGAGGAGATGGGTGGGGAAACATCTGGCCATCTCCATTGTTCTTTTCAGCTTCCTCATTCAAATGATGATTTGCAGTGCCTGGCTGATAATTGCTCCCCCACTCCCTGATTTAGACAAGCACTCAGTGCCTAAAGAAATTGTACTAGAATGTAATGAAGGATCAGTCACCATGTTCTACTGTGTCCTAGGCTTCATGGGAATGCTGGCCATGGTCAGTTTCACTGTGGCTTTCCTAGCTAGGAAGTTACCAGACAGTTTCAATGAAGCCAAGTTTATCACCTTCAGCATGTTGGTCTTTTGCAGTGTGTGGTTGTCCTTTGTTCCAACCTACTTAAGTACCAAGGGAAAGTACATGGTGGCTGTGGAGATCTTTTCTATTTTGGCCTCTAGTTTGGGGTTATTGGGCTGCATCTTCTTCCCCAAATGTTATATCATTTTGGTGAGGCCAGAGTTAAACAGCAGGGGAATGCTTACAATAAGAAAAAAATAAAGCATGAAAAAGTCTATAATGAGCTTCTAACTTCTAACTTCATCAATACACCACTGGTCCTTTATTATCTAATGAAAGGGTAATAAAAAATAACAGTTTTGAATATGTGGCAAACACATTTTCTTCAGCAATTCTAGAGGGAATCCTTAGCATTGGATGAATAACTACATTCATGCTTGATGATTAACAGGGCTATAATTTGAGCTGCTGCTTCTCAAAAAACCCTGTGGACTTCCAGTGGCCACTGGCAAACCTAATGCAAAATATGCTAAAATTAATCAGAATTAATCAGACTTGTGATCCACAAGTCTCATTTTGGATATTCCCAAATTGCGTTGTCTTGGGAAAATAAACTACCATTTAAACGAGACTTTTTTATCTTGCAGAAGAGAAAACATGGTTTCTGTGTGGAACAACCAGTTGCCTTTGTGTTAAGAATGGTGGTTTTAGTGGTCTTGCTGCTGGAACTGTTTTCTTACAAAGTATGTAGGGGTCACCTAGCAAAATGCAGGCTCCAAGGTCCACACCGTCCACTTCACATGTATCATCAGCCAGGAGAGTTCCTCATTGGTGGATTTGTTTCCCATGGTGGCTTCATCTCCTCTCCAGCTACATTCACTGAGGAACCCCCACCAGCGCTGCCTGAAGAGCTTGTGTAAGAACTAAACCACTCATTTATTACGGCAGAGAAATGATCAAACCTAGAGTTGCAGCCTCAGAATAATCACTAAGGCTGCAAATTTCTACCCATTGACCTAGGGATAACCACTTTTGATTTCAGTGTGACATATGCTGATGTAAAATTCCATAGGAATCTCTTGTGAATTAAGATAATACTGTAGAGGCTCCAATTTATCGATAGGGAAATGAATATAAATGTATTGAAATGTATATATATATTTGTGTGTCTGAGATAACCCTTTTGAAAAGCCGGTTTTGATAGATTTTATGTGAACAGGAGTGTTAGTGAGAATGAATTTAAAGAACCTGTTCTAAACCTGGATGCTCACATCGTTTCATTTTCTGATCTTAGGCTAAAGTTTGTTTCACAATGATGGTATATATTATAAAGCATTCATATATTATAAAGGTATCTGAAGAAGTGTGCATGCACATGAAAGCTCATACCAAGAACAAACTCAGTTGGTCTCTAAGGTGCTACTGGACAATTTTTTTATTTTAAAAATATCTTATAAAGCATAGAATTCTGTGAATTACAACCACCATCACTGCTTCATGACTAGGGAAGGGGTCATTGCAGGAGAGAGCTCAGAAACTTTGTAAATGTCAGGGAAAGACCTGGATGTGTCACTGGAAGACCTCAGGGGTTTCAGGGTTCCTATGGGCACCACATTAGCAACCCCTGGTCTAGATACCATTGGTCTTAACAGATTGGAAAACTGGGACAAAACTAACAAAATGAATTTCAGTTGGGACAAATGCCAGGTTCTGCACTTAGGCAAGAAATAAGACCTGCACAAATACAAGATGAGGAACACCTAGCTTGCCAATACAGTCAAACCTTGGGTTATAAACGCTGCATGTTATAAACACTTTGGGTTAAAAACTGCACTAACCCAGAAGTAGTACCTCGGGTTGAGAACTTTGCCCCAGGATGAGAATCGAAATCGTGCACCAGTGGGGCAGTGGCAGTGGGAGGCCCCATTAGCAAAAGCACACCTCAGGTTAAGAACGGTTTCAGGTTAAGAGCAGACCTCTGGAACGAATTAAATCTGTAACCCGAGGTACCACTGTAGTACAAATTAAAAGGATCAAGAAGTTTATATCAACAGAAGTGTAGTGCCCCAATCAAAAGAAATAATAGAACAGCTCTATTCTGCCCTGCTCAGACCACAGCTGGAGTACTGTGTTTAGTTGTGTTCAGGATATTGACAAGCTGCAACATATGCGGAGGAGGGTGACACATATGATCAAGGGTCTGGAAGCCGAACCTTAGGAAGAAAAGTTGAGGGGGTTGGGTATGTTTAGCTATGAAAATAGAAGAGTGAGGGGATGTAGGATAGCCAATTTCAGATATCTCAAGAGCTGTCACCAGGAAGATGGAGCAAGCTTGTTTTCTCTTGCTCCAGAGGGTAGGACCGGAACCAATGGATTCAAGTTGCAAGAAAGGAGATTCTGGGTAAACATCAGGAAGACCTTGCTGATTATAAGAACCACTCAGCAGTGGAATGGACTGAGAGTTAACTCCACTGAACGCAAAATGATTAACTACTGTGTTGATATGTAAAAGGATATATCAGTTCCTTCTGATACTGTTTACAATTGTCATTCTAGGGTGGTGCCTAAGGTTTACCAACACATCGTGGCCTTGGCATTTGCAGTGAAGGAGATCAACGAAGACCCTCACATCTTACCCAATATTACATTGGGCTTTCATTTATATGACAGCTATTACAATGCAAGGAGCACATATCTGGCCACACTGCTGCTTTTATCCAGGGTGGAGAAATTTGTTCCTAACTATATATGTGATGTCAAAAATAATCTGGCTGGGGTCATTGGAGGACTGGATTCTGAGATCTCTTTTTATGTTGCAACTGTTTTGGATATCTATAAGATCCCGCAGGTAGGACACCCATGTACAATACCTCTATTAGATTGCATTGAGAAAGAGGCTGAATTCACAGCACCAGTTCGGGGAGCAAAACGCATTCAGGCTGAGGATGAAATTAGGAGCAGAACCATGTATACCACCTTCAGATCCTTGGAAAATAAAGGTGGTACAGAGTAATAAAATAAACTAACCATAATAAAGGGAAAGAAAGGCTGCAATACCAGAAAAAAAATATGTCACACTACCAATCTCTTACACACACCTCAAGGACACAGACCTCCCTAAGGTCACTGAATGTTTAGGGGGAAAGGGTTTTCAGATGAAACACACTCTGAAGGTATGGCAAATTGCAGATACAGTCCAATTCTGCAGGAGAACAGTAATGGTACTGAGCAGCTGTTTCCAATGTGAAATAAATGTTCATAAGTGAAGTCTGAGAAGCCTTGAAGAAGAAAAGGCAGAAATGGAAGTTGTGGCAGTTGGGGTGTGTGCATCGTGAAGACAAAAGAAGATTCAGAGAAGAAATGTGTATCCGACCCATGTTGCAATTCTGATGTGGCTGCAGTAAATAATGTCCATTGCAGTGTTAGGCAATCCTCTGTTTAGGGCATGGTGTGTCCCTCCAATCAGTTTTATCCATCGTATAAGACCCTGCCAAATTTTGAAAGTATGCGTATGTTTAAAAAATATAAAATAATATAGGAACAATGCCCCTGTCTGGTCAACAGAACAAATGTGCAACAAGCAGGAAAGGGGGAATATCTGAATTTCCAGACCATCTGCATGTGTGTCATCTGCGTAAATGAAACAGGGCATGCAATGCCTGGTGGGTGGCAAAGGGCATATCTGACTAACAGGATTTACCACATAATGCATATGAATAGTTTGATAGAACTCTGCAAATATTACTTTGTCTCTTCTCTTCCTCCCTTCCCTCTTTAGCTCATTTATGGCTCTGCTCCAGTGATGAATGATAAAAGCCCAGGGCTTCCCTTCTACCAGATGGCAGCCCCAGAAGCCCTTCAGTATGAGGGAATTCTCTCTTTGCTTTGCATTTCAGGTGGACGTGGATTGGAGTCATTGCAATGGACAATGAAAATGGAGAAAGATTTGTGCAAACCATTTTCCAATGTTTACCAAGAGTGGTGTCTGCTTTGCATTCCTAGAAAGAATTCCCAATTTTAGTTTTATTTCTGAAATTACTGGAATGCTACAACAGGGTGCAACAATAAGCCATAAAATGTTTATCAGCAAAGCTAACGTAGTGGTTGCCTCTGGAGAATCTTATTCCATGGCAACTTTTAGATGGCTTCCAAACCTATCAGAACAGGATGACATAAAAAATAATGTAAAAAGTAAAGTATGGATAATAACAGCCCAGGTTGAGTTTGCTTCATTTGTCTTTCAAAGGTATTGGGATGCAGGAATATTCAATGGTGCTATATCATTTGAGATTCACTTCAAAAACCCACCAGGATTTCATCAGTATGTTGTGCACAGAAACCCTTTTCGCACAAATGGGGACGGTTTTATCAGGGACTTCTGGCAACAGGCCTTTGAATGTGTATTCCCATATATCACTTCAGACAAGGTGGAGGGGAATATTTGCACTGGAGAAGAGAAGCTGGAGAGCCTTCCTGGATCACTTTTTGAAATGAGCATGACAGGCCACAGTTACAGCATCCACAGTGCTGTCTATGCCATGGCCCATGCTTTACATGCCATGTCCACATCCAAACTCAGACACAGAGGAATGGCAAAAGATGGGAGAGGGAAGAATCCAATTCAACCGTTTTGGCAGGTAAAGGCTGAACAGCCTCAATTGGGAAAGCCCTGTTACTTCCTTACACTCTATGGATTTCCAAAGTCCTATCAGCTTGCTGTTTCCTCTTGGAGTTCAAATATTTGCGCTGGTGAACCCAGAACTGAATTTATAATTCTACAGGCAGAGTAGGAGGTGATACTGATGGTATCCTAGATGATTCTCCACATATTGTGCTGATTGCAAATGACAGTAGACCCTATAGGAAAAAGAAATGGTGGTCGTGTCCTTCCTTGAGCAGGTACTGCCCTGTGTTTGAGCAGAAAGCATTTGTATGAGGGAAGCTTTGCAGTCGGACAGTAATGATAAAATCACTTCAATAGTAGCCAAATTTTTAAGTTCAGTCCATACAGAAAGACTAAGTCATTACAAAGAGGATTAGGAGATTTCAACTAAATAGTAATACGGCATTATTATATTGTTATATCATTTATATCAATTGATGTTTTAACTAAGGATTCTTATGAGAAGTTTTAAGTTATTTTTTATGGACTAGTATTGAATTTTAGAATTACAATTTAATTAATACAAGCCTTATTTTGTTGAGCTCATATTTTATATATTTTAAACATAATATTTGTCCAAAAATGTTTGGTTTGTTATGCCTAATAAAGGTTATTGAATATAAAAATATAATTCTACAGACAGAGTAGGAGGTGGCACTGATATGGTAGTATCCTTGATGATTCCCCACATGTTGTCCTGCTTGCAAATGACAGTAGACCCCATAGGAAAGGGAAATGATGGTTGTGTCCTTCCTTGAGCAGGTACTGCCCTGTGTTTGAGCAGAAAGCATTTGTATGAGGGAAGCTTTGCAATCAAATGATATCCCACTCCATTCAAAGTTTGATTTAAGATCATCTCCGTTGCCAAATGTTTCGGCTCCCAAACATCGAAAACCCGGAAGTAAGTGTTCCGGTTTTCAAACAGGAATTGAAAGAGCCAATAGGAAGCAACACCTCGGAAATCGAACATTTCAGAAGTCGAAAGTCCTTCCAGAACAGATTACATTCAAATTCCAAGGTTTGACTGTACTGTCCTGTGTTTGAAGAGAAAGCATTTGTACGAGGGAAGTTTTACATCCCAGTGGAGTGCCACTGCATTCATACATAGGAAGCTGTGGTAACGGTTGAGAGAGATGTTTAGCATTCCCTCTATCCCATATCAACCAATTCCTTCCTTAGAGCAGGTGGTCGCACACCACTGCTGTGTCTTCCAAGATGTTAAGTGATGGGGGGAAGGGGGAGGAGAGAGAGAAACCTCGCTACTCACACATATTATATTTAACTTGTGGGCATTCAGTGAGAGACGGGTTGGAAGGAAGTTTGAGAGAGAGGCATGCATGTGAAAGAAAATTGGTTGACTCTCTCCAAGCTTGGACCTGAATGCACTGAGAGTTGACTGAATCACCCCTCACCATTTGCTGTCAGGTTCTGCTCATAGGGGAAAAAATGCTCCTCACTGCATTACACTGCAGTCTTTTCCAACCTCCAGTCTTTTCTGTTTTCAATCTAGCTCCATCACTTTCTGAGTAGCATCTCATTTAACAATACACCAGGAGGTGTGGTCTTCATCAACCAGAATGGAGAGACAGCATCTAGCTTAGATATTATCAATTGGATTATATTCGCCAACCAAAGTTTGCACCGAGCGAGAGTTGGCAGGATAGATCCTCAGGCTCCCCCAGACCAATCATTACTCCTTGATGAAGATGCCATCACATGGCACAGTTGGTTTAACCAGGTAGAGTTGCATTGTTTGCTAATTCAAAAGAGATTCAGTATTGAATAAGCAATCATTAATTCAAAAGAGATTCAGTATTGAATAAGCAATCATTATCCACCTGCAGGTCTACTCACTATCTTTTGAGGTGTAAATTGATGAGTGGTGTATGACCAAAGCATCCAGGTACCAGATTAAGAGCCAAAACTTTACTGCTAGAAGACCAATATTTTATTAAGGAGGTTACAAAACAGAAGAACCCTTTTACTACAAAATAAAGTTAAGCATGGCTAACAGTGTAAATATGCCTTAGGGGAGGGGGGGTCCTAGTTCAGACGAAAATAACAAAAGCTAGATTGTCTCAGACTAATCCCAACTATTCAGACCCCACTACAAGCTGCATCCATGCAAAAGTGGTTTTTGCACCACACAATCCTTCATCTGAATGTGGGTCATTAGGTCCAGATCAAATATTAGGTTTTCTATGAAAAGGCCTGAGACAGGAGGGCGGGTTTTCTTTCAGTCAAATAGAGCCTCTGGGTACATCTCCCCCGCACAAGAGGGTATACATGCTCAGAGCCCATGAAGCTACAAAGTGGATTTCTTCATGATCATTGTGACCTTGAAGCAACAATATATCAAACAATGCAGACAAGTGGTAAGTTGGACTAACTAAATGGATTGGGGGGTTTTTCTGCTGGAAGACTCCAACCAGAATCCTAAGTAGAAAAAGAAAACTATTGTAAAATAAACCAAAGCAATTTGGATTTCTTTACACTTATTAAATACTGATTTCTGACAGAGTGAAAGATGATGTATGAATTGATAAACCCCAGGACATTGTCTTTCTTACTAGAAATGTGGGGAAAGGAGCATAATAATACCAACGGAAGAAACTGAGAATAGACAGCAGCAGGTGCAGGAGAACACTTATCTCCTCAGGGTGCCAGTGGAAGTGGTGGAAAGAGGAGAAGTGGTGGAGAATGAGAGAGTGAAGGAGGGACATGTGAAGAAAGGTGTGAAGCGCAAGAGAGCATTAGGAATGGATACATCAATCTTTAAAAAGGAGTGATCTCAAAATTAGTTTTAAAATGTATTGTCAGGGGCTGGGTAGAGGAGGAATGGTGGAGACCTCCTCCCCAGCCTGACCCTTCCAGAGAAGAAGAAGACAGTTCAGAATTACAACAGGGGTTTGAGGGAGGTCACAGCTCAGAGGAAGATGAGGGGGCAAAGTTGGGAAATAATGGGAGAGGAGGAGGAGGCAAAGTTGGAGCAGCTGGCTGACACTTTATCACTAGAAAGCATTCCAGACCCACCATCTCCCAGATCCCAGCGAGCCTTAAAAGTATGAGAGTAAAGGGCTTGAAGACAGATGGCCCTAAGTGGCAACCATAGGCAGGGTGCTGTTGACAAATGAGGATGTGGGAGAGAAGTAGGATGGAGATTGACTCAGGACAACCCCATTATTCCAAGAGGCTGCATTCCCAAGCCTCTCTGTAAATACTGAATAAAAAGTAGATGGCAAGGATTTTTCCTTTTCTTATCCATTCCTGGCAACCTGCAGTGGGAGTTGGTTCCTCTGCCACCTAACAGGTATATTTTGTTCTTAACATGCTGAGAATTGTGTTGCAGCTTGCCAAAGAAGCAATTGCTTTCTGTATAGCCATTACATATTACTGAAGTGCTGCGTCAGCTCAGTAGCATACAGAAAGGCCCCAAAACATAAAGGATTCCAAATACATTTCTCTCTTGATAAACCTTCTGCTCTTTCATTTACGGAATAGACTCAGCCTCTTTCTGTATGTACTGAGAGATGTCTTCCAGGATCCAGCAAGAAAGTGAAGGAGGGACAGCCCCCTTGCTGCTACGATTGCATCCCATGTGCAGAGGGGAAGATGGCAAACCAGGATGGTAGGAGAAATAAATAGATTAAATAGATCCAGACTCAGTACTTAGGATTGAACGGTGCTGTGAGGAAGGCTGAGTTTAAGTTTCAAAAGAGATGATCTACTGTGTGTGTGATCCTGCCTCTTTGTGATCATTGCCCTTCAGATAGTCTAAATATGCTAATCAAATGAGAATGACTATGCATTGAGAGTAGTTGGGTGGTTCAAATCATATCTAGAGGGGGCCTTGCTACTCCTTCTGACTGTGACACTTACATGACCACATAGCTCTGAACCAATTAAATTCAACAATACCACATTACAGAGCATCAGACAGTATACAACATATGTTTTAATTTGAGCAGAGCTCTTTTCTTCTCAGACAGAAAGTCAACATCGGACCCAACAAGGTGATATGAGCTAAAAGTCATTTCCTTATTTTTTCCAGATATGAATGACTGCAATAAATGCCCAGACAGAGACTATCCGAGCAATAACCGGAATGCATGTCTACCCAAGGATATCAGCTTCTTGTCTTATGAAGAACCTTTGGGCATCAGTTTAGCCTGTTGCTCTCTTTCCCTTTCCTTGATCACAGCTCTGGTTCTAGGTATATTTATAAAACACCACGACACACCCATTGTCATTGCAAACAACCGAAACCTCACCTACACTCTCCTCATCTCTCTCCTGCTCTGCTTCCTTTGTGCATTGCTCTTCATTGGCCGACCTGAGAAGGTCACATGCCTCCTCCGACAAACAGCTTTTGGTATCATCTTCTCAACCGCTGTTTCTTGTGTCCTGGCAAAAACCTTCACGGTGGTTTTGGCCTTCATGGCTACAAAACCAGAATCCAGGATGAGGAAATGGGTGGGGAAAGGACTAGGCCACTCCATTCTCCTTTCCTGCTCCATTGTTCAAGTGGGCATATGTACTGTGTGGCTGGCAACCTCCCCTCCATACCCACCATATGGACATGCAATCAGTGACAGAAGAAATTATACTAGAATGTAATGAAGGTTCTGTGACAATGTTTTACTGTGTCCTCGTCTATATGAGCTGCCTGGCAACTGTAAGTTTTGCTGTGGCTTTCCTCGCCAGGAAGTTACCAGACAGTTTCAACGAAGCCAAGTTTATCACTTTCAGCATGTTGGTCTTCTGCAGTGTTTGGCTGTCCTTTATTCCTTCCTACCTGAGCACCAAGGGAAAATATATGGTAGCTGTGGAGATCTTCTCCATCTTAGCCTCTGGTGTTGGGTTGCTGCTGGGTTGCATCTTTCCCCCCAAATGTTACATAATCATTCTGAGGCCTGAGCTGAACAATAGGGAACACCTAATAAGGAAGAAAAAGTAAAGAATTTAAGAAGCCTGACCTTTCTGCATTTTGTGCTTTTCTCTGTGTGTACAATAGAATGTTTGAAAACTCGTGTTCAGCAGCTGCCTTATATAATTTTTTTCTAGATGTGGTGATTAATTAAAGTTTGTCATATATATTGACTATTGAATTAATTCCGATGAAAAGATTGAACAGGTGATTAACCTCTGATGCTCTGAAGAAGCCATTTTCTGTGTTGGGAAACCAAGAAGCTGTCAGCTTCCAGGAATCCTGGCAAAGTTAAGAGACAGGTGGGTAGCCCTGTTGGTCTGCCATAGTTGAAACAAAATAGAAAATTCTTTCCAGTAGCACCTTAGAGACCAACTGAGTTTGTTCTTGGTATGAGCTTTCGTGTGCATGCACACTTATCTGAAGAAGTGTGCATGCACACGAAAGCTCATACCAAGAACAAACTCAGTTGGTCTCTAAGGTGCTACTGGAAAGTTAAGAGACTTATGCCCCAAAACCACATGAAAGCCCACAGTTTCCCACAGATTTCGGTTTCACTTTGCAGCCAGCACTTCAGCAAAAGGGATGAAGAATTAAAAGTAATATAGAATGAACACTCTTATCCATCAAAACACCCTTCCCTGTTTATAATCGTTCTTTTTTTAAAAAAAGTATTTTTTTAATTAAGAAAATTTAAATCAATACAATTTATCAATATTACAACCAATTACATTTTATGCCACTTTTTCCCCCTCCCCACCCACCCCACCCCCTCCTTCTCACACCCTCCTTGGACTTCCCTCAGCTCCCTTTTCTGATTTATCTATTCATATTATATCTGCTCCAGCGGGAAGGTAAACAGCGTTTCCATGCGCTGCTCTGGTTCGCCAGAAGTGGCTTAGTCATGCTGGCCACATGACCTGGAAGCTGTGCACCGGCTCCCTCAGCCAATAAAGCGAGACCTAATGGTCAGGAGTCCCTTTACCTTTAAGGTGCTACGGGACAATATTCTAATTTTTTTATTTTACATAGATTAAACTATTACAGTCTGTAACAGTTTGATCTATGTAAAAGGTAAAGGTAAAGAGACCCCTGACGACTCTTGGGTTGCGGTGCTCATCTCGCATTACTGGTCAAGGGAGCCAGCGTACAGCTTCCAGGTCATGAGGCCAGCATGACTAAGCCGCTTCTGGCGAACCAGAGCAGCACATGGAAATGATGTTTACCTTCCCGCCGGAGCAGTACCTATTTATCTACTTGCACTTTGATGTGCTTTTGAACTGCTAGGTTGGCAGGAGCTGGGACTGAGCAATGGGAGCTCACCCTGTCGCGGGGATTCGAACCGCTGACCTTCTGATTTGCAAGCCCTAGGCTCTGTGGTTTAGACCACAACGCCACCCGCATCCCTAATCTATGTAAAAGCTATCAGCAATTTAATTATCACCTTCCTACATTGAACATAATAATCTGCAACTGCAATAATACTAAATCAAAGTTATTTGTTTTTAAACTTTAAACAGACAGCGTCTTGTGTAGTTTTTTATAGGAGGGAAAATAGATAAGGTTACCAGACAATGCCATTTCTCGGGGACAGTCCCCAGATTTACAAATCAGTTCCCATACAAAATCCATTGAAGTTGAAAAGTGTCCCTGGATTAATGGAAAAAAATCTGGTAACCTTAAAATAGAAACAATAAAAGGGTCAAATGATACAGGGTTGTCTTCCACTTACTTAACATGAGGTAACTTGGGTGTCTGAAGAGAATATCAAATAAATTCATAGTGGATAAGAATATTAGTGGGTTGGATCAGTTGAAACAAAATGACTGTGCGAGCTCCAACCCCAAACAAAGAAATGAATAGAAACATAGGCTTCTGACACCTTCAACCGCTAGCAGGATGGCTGAGATTTGTTTATTTTTCTAGATTTGCTTGGAACCCATGAGAAAGCAGGCCCTTGATGCCATTGAACTCAGATTATGCAGGAGGTAGAATTTCCTATTATTCTTACTGCAAAATCAACTTTTGATATTTCAAGTTCACTACCCTCATTCAGGAACAGAATGCCATGCTTAAATCCCATTTTATGTTTATTTTTCATATTTTATTTCAGATATGGATGATTGTTTGCAATGTTCAGAAGATCATTATTCAACCACTGGACAAGATCGATGCCTCCCAAAATACATAAGCTTCCTGACTTACAATGAGCCTCTGGGAATCAGTTTGGTCACTTTTGCTCTTTTATTGACTTTCCTTACACCTTTGGTGATTAGAATCTTCATCAAGCACAAAGAAACTCCCATAGTCAAAGCCAACAATCGGACCCTCACCTATGTTCGCCGCCTATCCCTCATTCTCTCCTTCCTTTGTCCTTTGCTATTCATTGGCCAGCCCACAAAAATTACCTGCCTCCTTCAACAAACTGCTTTTGGAGTCATCTTCTCAGCAGCCGTGTCTTGCATCTTAGCAAAATCAACTACAGTGGTTCTAGCTTTCATGGCTACCAAGTCAGGGTCCAGAATGAGGAGGTGGGTGGGAAAACATCTGGCCATCTCCATTGTTCTTTTCAGCTTCCTCATTCAAATGATGATTTGCAGTGCCTGGCTGATAGTTGCTCCCCCACTCCCTGATTCAGACAAGCACTCAGTGCCTAAAGAAATTGTACTGGAATGTAACAAAGGATCAGTCACCATGTTCTACTGTGTCCTAGGCTTCATGGTCAGTTTCACTGTGGCTTTCCTAGCTAGGAAGTTACCAGACAGTTTCAATGAAGCCAAGTTTATCACCTTCAGCATGTTGGTCTTTTGTAGTGTGTGGCTGTCATTTCTTCCAACCTACTTAAGTACCAAGGGAAAGTATATGGTGGCTGTGGAGATCTTTTCTATTTTGGCATCTAGTTTTGGGTTACTGGGCTAAATCTTCTTCCCCAAATGTTATATCATTTTGGTGAGGCCAGAGTTAAACAGCAGGGGAATGCTTACAATAAGAAAGAAATAAAGCATGAAAAAGTCTATTGTGGCATATAATAGATGGACTAAATCTCCTTTTATTCATTTTGCCTCAACCCAAACAAAACAGTTCCCCAAAGCCCACAGAGCAGCACATGTAGCTGTTCTCCCTGGACTTTCCCCTGACAAAGTACACTGATTACAGGTGGGTAGCCGTGTTGGTCTGCCATAGTCAAAACAAAATAAAAATTTCTTTCCTGTAGCACCTTAGAGACCAACTAAGTTTGTTCTTGGTATGAACTTTCATGTGCTTGCACACTTCTTCAGATACACTTCTTCTTCAGTACACTGATTAAGGGAAGCAGTGGATCATGTAACCTAGACTCATAGAGCTGGAAGGGACCCTAATTCCAAGATGCTGACTATATATTTTGCAAACCCAATTGGTTACAAGGTCTTCTATAATGAGCTTCTAACTTCTAACTTCATCAATGCACCACTGGTCCTTTATTATCTAATGAAAGGGTAATAAAAAATAACAGTTCTCAATATGTGGCAAACACATTTTCTTCAGCAATTCCAGAGGGAATCCTTAGCATTGGATGAATAACTACATTCATGCTTGATGATTAACAGGGCTATAATTTGAACTGCTGCTTCTCCAAAAACCCTGTGGACTTACAGTGGCCACTGGCAAACCTAATGCAAAGTATACAAAAATTGATAAGAATTAATCAGACTTGTGATCCACAAGTCTCATTTTGGATACTCCCAAATTGTATCATCTAGGGGAAATAAACTACCATTTAAACGAGACAATTTTTATCTTGGAGAAGATAAAATGTTGTTTCTGCATAGAACAAACAGTT
Source organism: Lacerta viridis (assembly GCA_900245905.1). NCBI lineage: Eukaryota > Metazoa > Chordata > Lepidosauria > Squamata > Lacertidae > Lacerta > Lacerta viridis. The sequence goes on along the minus strand of OFHU01001767.1, from coordinate 530,149 downwards.
GCCTTTGTATTGAGAATGATGGTTTTAGTGGTCTTGCTACTGGAACTGATTTCTTACAATGTATGTCAGGCTCACCTAACAAAATGCAGGCTCCAAGGTCCACACCATCCACTTCACATGTATCATCAGCCAGGAGAGTCCCTCATTGGTGGCATTGTTTTTCATGGTAGCTTCATCTCCTCTCCGGCAACATTCACTGAGGAACCCCCACCAGCGCTGCCTGAAGAGCTTGTGTAAGAACTAAGCCACTCATTTATTACTGCAGAGAAATGATCAAACCTAGAGTTGCAGCCTTGGAATAATGACTGAGGCTGCAAATTTATACCCATTTATGTTTGGGATAACCACTTTTGATTTCAGTGTGCAGATGTAGAAATCCATAGGAATCTCTTGTGAATTAAGGGAATAGTGTAGAAGGTACCATTTCTCGATAGGAAAATGAATATAAATGTATTGAAATGTGTATATTTTTGTAATTCTGAGATAGCCCTTTAGAAAAGCTGATTTTGATAGACTTTATGTGAACAGGAGTGTTAGTGAGAATGGATTTTAAAAAGCCTGTTCTGGACATAAATGCTCATATTGTTTCATTTCCTGATCTTAGGCTAATGTTTGTTTCATAATGACGGTATATACCCGTATTATGAAGCATAGAATTTTGTGAATTACAAAATGAATTTTAGTAGGGACAAATGTCAGGTTCTGCACATAGGCAGGAATTACCAGTTACACAAATCTAAGATAGGGAACACCTGGCAATGCCAGTAGCACATGTGAAATGGATCAAGGAGTCTGCACCAACAGAAGTATAGTGCCCCAATCAGAAGAAGTAATAGAACAGCTCTCTTCTGCCCTGCTCAGACCACACCTGGAGTACTTTGTTCAGTTGTGTTCAGGATATTGACAAGCTGCAACATATGCGGAGGAGGGTGACACATATGATCAAGGGTCTGGAAGCCAAACCTTATGAGGGAAAGTTGAGGGGGTTGGGTATGTTTAGCTTTGAAAATAGAAGACTGAGGGGATGTAGAATAGACATTTTCAAATATCTCAAGGGCTGTCACCAGGAAGATGGAGCAAGCTTGTTTTCTCATGGTCCAGAGGGTAGGACCAGAACCAATGGAATCAAGTTGCAAGAGAGGAGAATCTGTCTAAACAACAGGAAGAACTTGCGGATTCTAAGAATTGTTCATTTATAGAATGGACTGGGAATTAACTCCCCTGAAATCGATATGATTAACTACTGTGTTGATATGTAAAATGATATATCAGTTCCTTCTGATGCTATTTTCAACTCTCATTCTAGGGTGGTGCCTAAGCTTTACCAGAACACTGTGGCCTTTGCATTTGCAGTCAAGGAGATCAACAAAGACCCTCACATCCTACCCAATATCACCTTGGGCTTTCACTTATATGACAGCTATAACAATGCAAGGAGCACATATCTTGCCACACTGCTGCTTTTATCCAGGGCTGAGAAATTAGTTCCTAACTATATATGTGATGTTGAAAATAATCTGGCCGGGGTCATTGGGGGACTTGATTCTGAAATCTCCTTTTATGTGGCAACTGTTTTGGATATCTATAAGATCCCGCAGGTAGGACACTTATGTACTATACCTCTATTCCCTTGCATAAAGAGGCTGATTTCACAGCACCTGTTCAGGGTGTATTACCTGTTCATGGTGGGGATAAAATTGGAGCAGACCCAGTTTTTTGGAAAATAAAGATGGTACAAAATTAAAATGAAATAAAATTACCTGAATAAGGGGAAAGAAAGGCTGCAATACCGGAAAAAATATGCGGTACCCCCAATCTCTTACACACACCTCAAGGACATCCCAAAGGCCAATGATGGGACAGTGGACTTCTCCCTCAGCAGCCATGACAACATACCCAATATGTAAATGTTTAGGGGGAAAGCACTTTCAAATTAAACACACTCTGGAGGTATGACAAATTGCAGATATAATCCAGTTATGCAGGAAAACAGTAATAGTACTGAGCAGCTGGTTCCAAAGTGAAATAAATGATTGTAAATGATGTCTGAGAAGTCTTGAAAAAAAAAGAGGGAGAAATGGCAGTTTTGCTGTGTGTTGGGATATGTGCATCATGAAGACGAAAGAAGCTCCAGAGAAGGAATATGTATCAGACTCAAGTTGCAATTCTGACATGGCTACAGTAAATAATGCCTCATGTCGGAGTAGGCAATCCTCTGTTTAGGGCATGGTGTGACCCTCCAATACTTTTTGTCCATCATACAAGATGCTGCCGAATTTTGCAAGTATGCATAAATTAAAAAAAAAAAAAGAGAACAAACAGGAATGGGAGATGTCCAGAATTTCCAGACCATCTGCATGTCTGTCATCTGTGTAAATGAAACAGGGCATGCAATGCCTGGTGGGTGGCAAAGGCCATATCTGACTAACAGGATTCACCACATAATGTATATGAATAGTTTTATAGAACTCTGCAAATATTACTTTGTCTCTTCTCTTCCTCCATTCCCTCTTTAGCTCATTTATGGCTCTGCTCCTGTGATGAATGATAAAAGCCCAGGGCTTCCCTTCTACCAGATGGCAGCCCCAGAAGCCCTTCAGTATGAGGGAATTCTCTCTTTGCTTCTGCATTTCAGTTGGACGTGGATTGGAGTCATTGCAACAGACAATGACAATGGGGAAAGATTTGTGCAAACCATTTCCCCAATGTTTACCAAGAGTGGTGTCTGCTTTGCATTCCTAGAAAGAATCCCCAATTTTAGTTTTATTTCGGAAATTACTGGCATGTTAAATCAGGGGGCAATGATAAACCAGAAAATTTTTAGCAGCAAAGCTAACGTAGTGGTTGCCTCTGGAGAATCTTATTCCATGGCATCTTTAAGATTGCTTTCATACTTTTCAGATCATGATGACATGACAAAGAATGTAGAAAGTAAAGTATGGATAATAACAGCCCAGGTTGAGTTTGCTTCATTTGTCTTTCAAAGGAACTGGAATTCAGGATTCTTCAATGGTGCTATAGCCTTTGAAATTCAATTCAGAAACCCACCAGGATTTCATCAGTATGTTGTGCACAAAAACCCTTCTCGCACAAATGGGGACGGATTTATCAGGGACTTCTGGCAACAGGCCTTTGAATGTTTATTCCCAGATATCACTGCAGACAAGGTGGAGGGGAATAATTGCACTGGAGAAGAGAAGCTGGAGAGCCTTCCTGGATCACTTTTTGAAATGAGCATGACAGGCCACAGTTACAGCATCCACAGTGCTGTCTATGCTATGGCCCATGCTTTACATGCCATGTCCACATCCAAACTCAGGCACAGAGGAATGGCATACGGAGGGAGAGGGAATAATCTGAATGAACAATTTTGGCAGGTAAAGGCTGAGCATCCTCAACTGGCAAACCCCTGTTACTTTTTTGACACTGTATGGGTTCCCAAAATCCTATCAGCTTGCTCTTTCCTCTCAGAGTTCAAACATTTGCACAGGTGTATTGGGGGAAAAAACCCAGAACTGAATTTATAATTCTACAGACAGAGTAGGAGGTGGCACTGATGGTATCCTAGATGATTCTCCACATATTGTGCTGCATGTAAATGGTAGTAGACCCTATAGGGAAAGGAAATGTTGGTTGTGTCCTTCTTTGAGCAGGTACTGCCTTGTGTTTGAGCCGAATGCATTTGTATGAGGGAAGCTTTGCAGTGATAGTCCAGTGATATCCCACTCCATTCAAAGATAGGAAGCAGTGGTAACGTTTCAGAGAGATGTTCAGCATTCCCTCTATCCCATATCAACCAAATCCTTCCTTAGAGCAGGTTGTCGCACACCAGTGCCGTGTCCTCTGAGATGTTCAGCGACGGGGAGGAGGAGGAGGAGTGAGAGAGAGAGAGAGAAACCTCACTACTCACACATATTTATCTTCTGGGCATTCAGAGGGAAACAGGTTGTAAGGAAGTTTGAGAGAGAGACATGCATGTGAAAGAAAATTGGCTGGCTCTCTCCATGCTTGGAGCTGAATCCACTGACAGTTGATTAAATCACCTCTCACCATTTACTGTTGGTTCTTCCCACAGAAAAAGACAATTGCTCTTTAGACTGCAGCCTTTTCCTTTCTTTTTTTTAAGATTAATCTTCATTGGTTTAAAATCAACACATACAGAACATTTATTTAAAAAAAGAACAAAAAAGGAAACAAAGGAAACAAACAAAAACATAGCAAAATTATACAAAAGAAAAAAAACATACAGTACATCCTTTACACAAAAACAAACAAAAATATGTAACACTGCTTCACCAATACAAAAAATATTTCAACTTCTGAAATGCTTGATATGGGTCCTTTGCGTCCTCAATTCCTTGCCTCTGAAATTCCAAAAAAAATGATCTGTACTAAATCTTGTTTGTATTCTTTCTACCTTATTTCAATTTGAGAGTTATTTGAAGCATTCTAAAGGTTTTATATGGGGACACTGTTCTTTTAGATATTGTCTATACAACTCCCACTCCTCTTTAAACTTTTGGGTTGATCGATCTCTAATTTTTTCCATCATATATGCTAATTACATATATTCTAACAGTTTTACTTGCCACTCCTCTTCTGATGGAATTTCATCTCCCTTCCACCCCTCAGCAACCAGCATCCTTGCTGCCATTGTAGCATATAAAACGATTCTTCTTTTCTTTCTTTGGGATGTCTGGTGTCATTATGCCTAAGAGGATGGCTTCTGGTCTTTTGTTAAATGTTACCTTGAACAATTTTTTTAATTCATTGTGTATGAGGTCCCAAAAGCTTTTTATTTTCTTTCAACCCCACCACATGTGGTATAACGTTCCCTCTAACTCTCTACACCTCCAGCATAAATTTGAGTTGGCTCTATACATTTTTGATAGTTTACTAAAAATTATTTATATGTTGCCCAATTCTTATTCATGTTTTTTTTTCTTTATTGAGAGGGCTTCAAGTGGCAATAGCCACCAGGGGGTTTTCTTTTCTAGTAAATTTCTGCATTTATCCCATACACTGTACAGTGATTTCCTTATCACATGATTCATGTGTGTACCTTCACTTTCTGGTACCACAGATAGGCATGCCATCCATATCGGTTATCAAAACCTTCTAGATCTAGTAAGTCAGTATTCTGTACATCCATCCAGTCTTTGAACCAACAAAGACATGCGGCTTCGTAGTACAACCTTAGACTGCAGCCTTTTCCAAACAATTGCCTTTTCTGCTTTCAATCTAGCTCCATCACTTTATGAGAGGCATCTCATTTAACAATACGGCAGGAGATGTAGTCTTCATCAACCAGAATGGAGAGGCAGCATCTAGCTTGGATATTATCAATTGGATTATATTCGCCAACCAAAGTTTGCACAGAGCAAGAGTTGGCAGGATAGATCCACAAGCTCCTGCAGACCAAGCATTTATCCTTGATAAAGATGCCATCACATGGCACAGTTGGTTTAACCAGGTAGGGTTGAATTGTTTGCAATTTCCAGAGATATTCAGTATTGAATAAGCAATCATTATCCACCTGCATGTCTACAAGTTGATGAGTGGTATATGACCAAAGCATTCAGGTAATAGATTATGAACCAAAAGCTCATTGCTAGAAGTCACACATGGATTAAAATGGAATATTTTATTAAGGGGGTTACAAAACAGAATCCCAGCCATTCAGATACCCCACTACAAGCTACATCCATGCAAATGTGGTTTTTGAATCAAACAATTCTTCATCTGAATGTGGGTAATTGGGTTCAGGTCAAATGTTAGTTTTCTTATGAAAAGGCCTAGAGAAGAAAAGGGCAGGTTTTATTTCAGTCAAATAGAGCCTCTGAGTACATTTCCCCAACACTAAAGGGTTTATGTGCTGAAAGACCATAAATCTACGAAGTGGATTTCTGCACGACCATTATGATCTTGAAGCAACCTTACATCAAACAGTGCACACAAGTGGTAAATTGGACTGATTAAATGGATTGGTTTTTTCCCACTGGAAGACTTCAACCAGAATCCTAAGTTGAAAAACAAAGCTATTGTAAAATAAACCAAAGAAATCGGGATTTCTTTAAACTTATTAAATACTGGTTTTTAACTGAGTGAAATATGATGTATGAATTGATAACTCCAAGGATTTTGTCTTTCTTGCTAGAAAGGTGGGGAAATGAAGTGGTTGGGGAAAGGAGACAGAATAATACCAGAGGACAAAACTGAGAAGAGACACCAGCAGATGCAGCAGACCACTCGTCTTTTAAGGGGAAGAGGTGGAAGCAGGAAAAGTTCTGGAGAATGAGAAAGTGAAGGAGGGAAATGAGAGGAAATGTGTGAAGAGCAAGAGAGGGAGCATTAGGAATGGATGCATCAATCTTTTAAAAAGAGTGATCTCAAAATAGGTTTTCAAAGGTATATTTTTGCTCTAACCATGCTGAGAATTGTGTTGCAGCATTCCAAGGAGTGTCATAGGTCTTGGATAGCTTCAGTCCAATCCATGTATTTGTCCAGAATATTTTTGTACTGGAATTCACAAAGACTGAATAATAATAATAATAATAATAATAATAATAATAATAATAATAATAATAATAATAAATACAGCCCAATCTGGGTAGGTTTTCCCAGCCACTCTGGAAGTCTTATTCGGAACTCTTTCCCAGGCAGCATCTGATGGGTCCAAGTATAGGTGTAGCTACAGACACCAAAATCAGTTCTAGAGCTGTCTACCTAGTGGGCAACATACTCAAGAGTAAGAATTATATAAAAAAAATTAACAGGGAAACTAGAGTGTACTTTAATGGACAGGGCAATCTTTGCAGAACAGATGGGGCACTGCACATCCCAGAGCAATATTGAGGTAATATCACATAACTTTAAATATTGCTAGTATTAATAAGAAAAGAAGTAATGGCTCTTTGTACTGCCATTACACATTACTGAAAAGCTGTGTTTAGTTTAGTAACATAGAGAAAGGCCAAAGAACATAAAGGGATTCCCAACTCATTAGTCTCTTGATGAACCTTCTGCTCTTTCATTTACGGATTAGACTCAGCCTCTTTCTGTCTGTACTGAGAGATGTCTTCCAGGATTCAGCAAGAAAGTGAAGGAGGGACAGCCACCTTGCTGCTACGATTGCATCCCATGTCCAGAGGGGAAGATTGCAAACCAGGATGGTAAAAGAAATAAATAGATTAAATAGAATCAGACTCAGCACTTCAGACTGAAAGGTGTTGTAAGGATGGCTGAGTTTAAGGTTCAAAAGAGGTGTTGATCTACTGTGTGCGTGATCCTGCATCTTTGTGGTCATTGCCCTTCAGATAGTCTACATATGCTAATCAAAGGAGAATGACTGCATTGAGAGTAGCTAGGTGGTATGTGGTTCAATTCATATCAAGAGGGGGTGGAGCTTGTCACTCATTCTGACTTACTTGGACTGCACCAAGGCTACGGGAATGATACGTTCCAATATCATGAGCAGGAATGGCCCTGGCTGTACCATTTACATACCAAATAGCTCTGAACTGATTGAATTCAACAATACCACATTACAGAGCATCAGACAGTATTCAACATGTGTTTTGATTTAAACAGAGCTTCATTTCTTCTCAGACAGAAAGTAAACATTTCAGCAAGCTGATATATGAGCTAATTTCTTTATTTTTCAGCAGATATGAATGACTGTAATAAATGCCCAGACAAGGAATATCCAAGCAAGAACCGGAATGCATGTCTACCCAAGGATATCAGCTTCTTGTCTTATGAAGAACCTTTGGGCATCAGTTTAGCCTGTTGCTCTCTTTCCCTTTCCTTGATCACAGCTCTGGTTCTAGGTATATTTATAAAACACCACGACACACCCATTGTCATTGCAAACAACCGAAACCTCACCTACACTCTCCTCATCTCTCTCCTGCTCTGCTTCCTTTGTGCATTGCTCTTCATTGGCCGACCTGAGAAGGTCACATGCCTCCTCCGACAAACAGCTTTTGGTATCATCTTCTCAACCGCTGTTTCTTGTGTCCTGGCAAAAACCTTCACGGTGGTTTTGGCCTTCATGGCTACAAAACCAGAATCCAGGATGAGGAAATGGGTGGGGAAAGGACTAGGCCACTCCATTCTCCTTTCCTGCTCCATTGTTCAAGTGGGCATATGTACTGTGTGGCTGGCAACCTCTCCCCCATACCCAGATGTGGACATGCACTCAGTGACAGAAGAAATTATACTAGAATGTAATGAAGGGTCTGTGGCAATGTTTTACTGTGTCCTCATCTACATGAGCTGCCTGGCCACTGTAAGTTTTGTTGTGGCTTTCTTTGCCAGGAAGTTACCAGACAGTTTCAACGAAGCCAAGTTCATCACTTTCAGCATGTTGGTCTTCTGCAGTGTTTGGCTGTCCTTTATTCCTTCCTACCTGAGCACCAAGGGAAAATATATGGTAGCTGTGGAGATCTTCTCCATCTTAGCCTCCGGTGTTGGGTTGCTGGGTTGCATCTTTGCCCCCAAATGTTATATAATGATTTTGAGGCCTGAGCTGAACAATAGGCAACAGCTAACAAGGAAGAAATATTAAAGAAATAAGAAACCTATCCATTGCTGTATTTTGAGCTTTTCTTTGTGTGTACAGTAGAATATTTCTTCTTCTTCTTCTTCTTCTTCTTCTTCTTCTTCTTCTTCTTCTTCTTCTTCAGTGAAAGTGTTGCCAATAAACTGAAAGTAACTTTTCCACTTCATGTTGCCACTGTATAAAATAGATGTGTTTAATTTTGTTAGAGTTAACGCTTTTAAAATCTTAAGGTGGAGATGGGAGATTTAATCCATTTTTATTCACCATTTTATACATCTGAGCACTGATGTCAGGGACATAACAGAGTCAGACGAATGTGGGGTAAGGTCTGACTATGAGAATGAGAGAACACAGTCACAGCCAGTTTGAGTGAATTTAGACGCCCTCCCTTGCACTGTTAGAGTAACAGACACAGGAAATGAGAACTCTGGAACGAAGGGGGGAGACTACCTTGAGGGTGTTGCTAGGCAACCAGAGGGAAGGCAGCGAACACGGTATACTTCGTTAGATAGTACAGGTGAAGTCTGTCCTATTTCTCTTCGAAGCAGACAAGAGGAAAGGGTTAAGAGTCATCGGAAGGACAGCCAGGGAAGGACCTGATATTGTTGAGCTCCGTGTTGCTTGTGAGATTTGGACTCTGATTGAGCACCTCGTAATCAAGAGATGGTGGGCTTTTGCTGCTCTCTGAATATTAATTGTAGATAAATATATCATAAATCTGCCAAGAGACTAATTACTTCTTAGTGGAGCTTGTTACCTTCCTGAGATCATTACATCTGAGCTCTTTCATTTGCTCATCCAATAATTGCTGCATGATACCAACACTCATTGTAGTGTTCAACAACATTTTTGCCACCCTAACAGTCTCTGCCTTGAACACTTGTGTCTCTCTCCTACTGAAGGAGAGGTTTTATTTATTATGATTTCACCATGCTATGTATTATCTGAAAAGGAGAACATTTATTTAAAAAACACGACTGCACAGTAACAATCTAGTTTCTTTTTTTCTTTTTTCTTTTTTTAAATTAAAATTTAAACTTTATTACAGAAAAAACAATGATACAATAAGAAAAAACAAAAAAGTGAATGATACATAACATTATGCACAATGTTGCAAATAAACTTGTATACATATTTTCACACTGTATTCTAAAAGGGGGGGCAGAAAAAAGTAAGAAATAAAAATTATATATATATATATGAAGGAAAAAAATAGAATAGCAATTTACTACACCTTCACTCTTTAAACAATTTAGCATACAGATCATATTTAAAAGAAATTAATAAAAGACTTCCACCGCTTTCCTGCACAGCACTCATTTGTCTTGTTCAAAAATACTCTGTCCTTCATTATTTTTCCTTCCTTAAATTCTCTCTTAAACTGTCTGTTTCTTGGATTCTTCTGTTTCCCGCAGCATTAATCTAAACACAACCCAATTTTTGTACCTGGACCCTGTTTACCTAGATATTCATTCAGGCATTCCCATTGTCTCTGGATTATACCCTTTGGTTTTTGCCGTATTAAATCCATCAGTTTTGCTAATTCCAAATACTCACATAGCTTACTTAACCATTCCCCCTTTGTTGGAAGGTAATTTCCTTTCCAATGGCTTGCTACAAATATTCTCGCTGCTGTTGTTGCGTACATGAAGATATTAATTTTTTTTAACAAAAAATTTATTGGTTTTCCACATCAAAACAAATACAAATACAATAGAAAAAAACACAACAACAACAAGAAGAAAAGCAAAAAGAAAAGAAAATACATACCTACACTGGAACACCAACACTCCATACATTTAATTAAAATCTTATTTCGAATCTAATTAGGGGGACTTCCCCCGTTCTCTCCTCTGCTTCCAATTCTAATTTACTTTAGTAACTTTCTATCTATTCCAACAATTCATTCACCTAAATTCATAATCTTCATCTCTAAAATTTAAATCATTTAACATCAAAATATCAAAATACAACTTCTTAATACAAATCTTAACTTCTTGTAACCTTATCTAACTCTTATTTCACTAAAACTGCTGCTGGTATTTCTAATTCAAACCTTATATAATATTAAACTATCCTTCTTTAAAAACAGTCCAAGTATCTCTTCTCTATTCCAAATCAAAATTCCAAATCAAAAATCAAAAATTTTTAACACTCTGACTTCGGGGTACCATGATAAGCCTTCCTGATTACACATCTAAAATTTTCACCCTACCCCTCTTCTTACCATTTTTTCTCCCCACCTCGGAATCACCCACCAGACTTCCCTCCACCCCTTTCCAAAACCATTGTCCAGAATGTCCTCTTTTTCCTTGTATCTAAAGGCCAAAGCCTTGTCCATAAGCATCCTTGCACAAGCTCTTCAGGAAATATAATACGTCACCATCCAGCATCTCCATTTCAAACTTCCAATCAACTTTTAATTGTAATTCCCAAAATTGTTGTTCCTTCATTTCTGGGCTCCCACCCCAGAAATCGGATATAATATGTCTAAATTCAACCCTGGGCCTCTCACACCAACAGGGTTTTTCTTCTTCTTGGAGTTGCGTAGTCACTGTGTCTTGTTCTCCAGATATTTCCTCAAGTTCCTTAGCCAGGTTCTCCTCAAGTTCATTAGCAAAGTTCTCAGAAACCTTACCAATTCCAAAAAACTTTTCGTCGACATTCTGATTCAACAGTTCTAATTTCTGGTTCAAAAGTTCTAGTTTCAAAAGAATTATCCTTTGTCCTTGGGTCATTCCCGGATCTAAAGTCATTTTAAAAGCGAAACCAAAAATGGCAGAAGCAGGCAGGAAATAACAAAGTTCAGTACTTTTCCATCTTTAAGTCTCAAGTTTCAGCCACCATTTCCCCCTAATCAGGGTGCCAAAATTATATTCCACCAACTTTAAAAAGAAATACCGTATTTTTTGCTCCATAAGACGCACTTTTTTCCTCCTAAAAAGTAAGGGGAAATGTCTGTGCGTCTTATGGAGCGAATGCATGGTCCCTGGAGCCCAGGGGGGAAAGGCAGATCCTGCTTTTTCTGTTTTAGAAAGAGCTAAAGGCTAACAAGAGGGAAAGAGAGTGTTGAAAGGAACCCGCTCAACAGCTGATTGCAGGAGATCGGGGAGGGAGATAAGGGAGCTAGCTCCCTTCCTGCCCCGCCCAGGCCCCTTGCACAGTAGGATCCTGGGAAATTGAGGATCCTGGGAAATTGAGTTTTTCAGCCATTTGGGGCTGTTACTTTTCCTCTTGCTTTCTATTACTTGCTGGTGCTTACTGGTTTGCTTTCTTCTTGCTTCCTATTACCTACTGGTGCTTACTGGTTTGCTTTCCTTTTGCTTTCTATTACTTGCTGGTGCCTACTGGTCTGTACTGGTTTGTACTGGTGCTTACTGGTTTGTACTGGTTCGCTTTCCTCTTACTTCCTATTACTTGCTGGTGTGTACTGGTTTGTACTGGTGCTTACTGGTCTGTACTGGTTTGTACTGGTGCTTACTGGTTTGTACTGGTTTGCTTTCCTCTTGCTTCCTATTACCTGCTGGTGCTTACTGGTCTGTACTGGTGCATACTGGTGTGTACTGGTTTGTACTGGTGCTTACTGGTTTGTACTGGTTCGCTTTCCTCTTGCTTCCTATTACTTGCTGGTGCGTACTGGTTTGTACTGGTGCTTACTGGTCTGTACTGGTTTGTACTGGTGCTTACTGGTTTGTACTGGTTTGCTTTCCTCTTGCTTCCTATTAGCTGCTGGTGCTTACTGGTCTGTACTGGTGCATACTGGTGCGTACTGGTTTGTACTGGTGCTTACTGGTTTGTTACTGGTTTGCTTTCCTCTTGCTTCCCTATTACCTGCTGGTGCTTACTGGTTTGTACTGGTGCTTACTGGTCTGTACTGGTTTGTACTGGTGCTTACTGGTTTGTACTGGTTCGCTTTCCTCTTGCTTCCTATTACTTGCTGGTGCGTACTGGTTTGTACTGGTGCTTATACTGGTCTGTACTGGTTTGTACTGGTGCTTACTGGTTTGTACTGGTTTGCTTTCCTCTTGCTTCCTATTACTGCTGGTGCTTACTGGTCTGTACTGGTGCATACTGGTCTGTACTGGTTTGTACTGGTGCTTACTGGTTTGTACTGGTTTGCTTTCCTCTTGCTTCCTATTAGCTGCTGGTGCTTACTGGTCTGTACTGGTGCATACTGGTGCGTACTGGTTTGTACTGGTGCTTACTGGTTTGTACTGGTTCGCTTTCCTCTTGCTTCCTATTACTTGCTGGTGCGTACTGGTTTGTACTGGTGCTTACTGGTCTGTACTGGTTTGTACTGGTGCTTACTGGTTTGTACTGGTTCGCTTTCCTCTTGCTTCCTATTACTTGCTGGTGCGTACTGGTTTGTACTGGTGCTTACTGGTCTGTACTGGTTTGTACTGGTGCTTACTGGTTTGTACTGGTTCGCTTTCCTCTTGCTTCCTATTACTTGCTGGTGCGTACTGGTTTGTACTGGTGCTTACTGGTCTGTACTGGTTTGTACTGGTGCTTACTGGTTTGTACTGGTTCGCTTTCCTCTTGCTTCCTATTACTTGCTGGTGCGTACTGGTTTGTACTGGTGCTTACTGGTCTGTACTGGTTTGTACTGGTGCTTACTGGTTTGTAAGCAATGCTTTTCCCCCTTTACAAAAGCTGCACAAATCTGAACTGATCCTCAAAAAGCAGGGCTTTTCCCTTTGCAAAAAAAAGCTGCAAAACTTTGAGCTGATTCTCAAAAAAAAAAAAAACCAACCATGGGTTTTAGAGGAGGAAAACCAGAAAAAAATTTTTCCCCTGGTTTCCTCCTCTGAAAACGAGGTGCGCCCTATGGTCCGGAGCGTCCTATGGAGCGAAAAATACGGTACTTCAAAAGTCTCAATCCTCCCCTAACAGGGGTTTAACAGATCATACTTGTCAAAGAGACTCCAATAGACACATTGTATCAGCCAAATGCAGCAACAGCCAGATACATTGTCACTTTCTTCCAATTCGGCAGGGAGAGGAACGGACTTCCTTTTGACATTCCTCCCCAAAAGCCAATTAAAGAAATTTTAAGGCCAAATAAACTCCGTACTTACAGCTTACGGGGTTCTTCTTTTTTGCTTCAATTAGGTAAGAATGATACGCTCATCGCCGGCGGCAGCCGCCACTTAGCTTCCCCGGCTGGGGCATACCTCCACAGCCCCGCGCGTTGCCCTTTCACTCTTGCGCCCCTTTTACAAGGGGAACTGGAGAAAGGGTCAGCGCAATGGGGCCAGCTGGAGAGCCCACACCGCGGGATGCTCGACCCGCAGTTTAACGGAGCCCACTGTGCGGTAGCGGAGCTCCTAACCCCCGGGGAAGCCAGGGTTGTCTCACAGCTGAGACAACCCTCAACCGCCGGCAATGGTGCCCTCGCCGGAAGCCCAAAGATATTAATTTTTTCACTAGGAATATCATTATACAGAATTCCTAATAAATATGTTTCTGCCCTTTTGGTGAATGATATTTTTTATCAATTTTCTAATCTCTTCATGAATCATATCCCAAAATTTCTTGATCTCTGGGCAGGTCCACCACATATGGTATAATGTGCCAATCGTTCTGTTACATCTCCAGCATTTATTACTGATTGACTGATTTATTTTTGCCAATCTATCTGGTGCCAAATACCACCTGTGGTGCATCTTCATATAATTTTCTCTTAGTAAGTAGCAGGCTGTAAAATTTATGTTTTTCATCCAAAAAAAAAAAAAATTCAGTCTTTATATTCAATTTCATAACCTAGATCTCGTTCCCACTTTTACATATTCTTTTCTTTAATTTCTTGTTCTAAATCAACATTATCTAATAATCTGTACATTTTGGAGAGTGTCTTTTGGTTATTCTGAAGAACTTCTTTTTCTAATTTTGTTATTTTATTCCCAAACCCCCTAGTCCTTATATCTTTCTCATACGTCGCTTTAAGCTGAAAATATTCTAACCAGTTTATTCCCATTATTTTAAGAACTTTGTAATCCTTTTATTTAGTATTCCCATTCGTTCCTTCTATCATATCTCTATACATTGGCCAGGTATTTTCCTATTGTTTTTTAATGTAGAGTTTGAAATCTAGTTTCATCATGATCAGTGGGACTGATTCCCAAACCGATGGTACATAAGATGGGATGAAATCCTATGCACCCCTTGCATCCAACTTGTACCTAAAACTCTGCATAAGCCTGCACCAGAGAATTGTAGAGTTGGAAGGGACCCCTGAGGGTCATCTAGCCAAACCCCTGGGGCAATGCAGGAATCTCAACTAGACCATCCCTGACCAATGGCCATCAGTCTTCTGTTTTTCCCCTCAGCCAGGACACACAACAATGGAGACTGGAGGTGGGGAAAAGATAAATTTTGACAACTAGACCACCCCTGACCGATGGCCATCCTTCTTCTGTTTTTCCGCTCAGACAGGACACAAAATGGATAAATACACAACAACGGTGACTGGAGGTGGGGGAGGGAAGCCCGGCAGAGGGTAGGGCAGTAGGGCGGTTCATTTAAAAAATAATAATAATAATGCCTGCTCCAAAGCTCTTGTCTTACTAAAATAGGGAATATATAGCTATATCTGAAACTTCATGCATATCAGTTAATATCTTGACCCTGCTCCACTGAATTGAAATTTCAGCCTTCACAACATAGGAAAACAGCCAAGTAAACAGCTATTTTCATGGAGCAGGGTCAAGATATTAATTGATATGCATGAGATTTTATATATAGCTATATAATCCCTACTGTAGTAAGATAAGACATTTGGAGCAGGCATTTTCAAAACATTTTTTTTTATGAACCACCCTAGTAGGGCAGTAATTGTTCCTTGAAAATTTGTCACCTCCCTCCATGATGGCACTTGGGGCGACCCGCCCCCCTTCCTACTCACTGATTGTTTCTTTTAATCCACTCCCTGCATTCACTCACTACAACATTAGTTCTGTACTAATAAATAGTGGGTTAAGCATCCACAGAAAATGTTTTCCATTGTTTGGGGGTTAATGTGATCCCAAGTACGAATACTTCGAATTTTTAATTAAAAGCTAAAGGTTGCATTTCAGCCTACTAAAGATATTCTTTAAAGTTAACCATATTTTACAAGTCATGTAAAACTTTGCCATAAAATACCATGGAATTCAATGAAACTTTTCAATACAAGATCATGGAATTCAATGAAACTTAGTCGCAAGTAACTCTTATGGATAGGGTTGCAGTCATGCCACATGGCTGGTGTGAACCCAGGTCTGCTCAGCCAAATTCCATGATGCTGACTACACCGTGCTACATTTTGGAGTCTCCATTGCTTACAAGGTCTTCTATTATGAGCTTCTAAGTTCTCATTTCACCCATACACCACTGTTCCGTTATTATCTAATGAAAGGGAATTAAAAATAACAGTTCTGAGTATGTGACAAACACAGCAATTCAGCAGGAAACCTCTAGCACTGAATAAATAAATACATTCTTCCTTGATTCTAAACAGGGCTACAATTAAATCTGCTGCTTCTCTAAAATCCCTGTGGATTTCCACTGGCAACATAACACAAGGTTTCTACAACTTAACCAGAATTATTTAAATACTATCTGGGAGCAGCAAGTCTAAGCTTGGATACTCCCAGATTGTGTCCTCGCAGGAAAATAAACTACCATTTAAATGAGACAATTTTTATCTTGGAGAAACTAATTCTAGATTTGCCAGTGAAAACATTGTTTCTGTGTAGAACTACCAGTTGCCTTTGTGTTGAGAATGGTGGTTTTAGTGGTCTTGCTGCTGGAACTGTTTTCTTACAAAGTATGTTGGGCTCACCTAGCAAAATGCAGGCTCCAAGGTCCACACCGTCCACTTCACACATATCATCAGCCAGGAGAGTTCCTCATTGGTGGCATTGTTTCCCATGGTGGTTTCATCTCCTCTCCAGCAACATTCACTGAGGAACCCCCACCAGTGCTGCCTGGAGAGCTTGTGTAAGAACTCATTTATTATAGCAGGGGAATGATCAAACCTAGAATAATAATGGCTAAGGCTACAAACTTATACCCATTTACGTTTGGGATAACCACTTTTGATTTCAGTGGGACATATGCTGATGTAGAAATCCATAGGAATCTCTTGTTAATTAAGAGAATAGGGTTGAAGCTCCCATTCTTCGATAGGGAAATGAATACAAAGTGTGTCTGAGATAGCCCATTTCATATCCGATTTTGATAGACTTTATCTGAACAGGAGTGTTAGTGAGAATGAATTAAACAAAAAATACCTGTTCTGGAGCTGAATGCTCATATCGTTTCATTTTCTGATCTTAGGCTAAAGTTTGTTTCACAATGATGGTATATATTATGAAGTATAGAATTCTTTGAATTACAACCACCATCACTGCCACATGAGTAAGGAAGGGGTCATTGCAGGGGAGAGCTCAGAAACTTTGTAAATGTCAGGGAAAGACCTAGATGTGTCAGGGGAAGGTCTAGACACCATTGATCTTTACAGATTGGAGAACTGGGACAAAACTAACAAGATGAATTTCAATAGGGACAAATGTCAGGTTCTGCACTTAGGCAGGTAATATCAGCTGCACAAATCTAAGATAGGGAACACCTGGCAATGCTAGTAGCACATGTGAAAAGGATCAAGGAGTCTGCATCAACAGAAGTATAGTGCCCCAATCAGAAGAAGTAATAGAACAGTTCTCTTCTGCCCTGCTCAGACCACACCTGAAGTACTGTGTTCAGTAGTGTTCGGGATATTGACAAGCTGCAACATATGCAGAGGAGGGTGACACATATGATCAAGGGTCTGGAAGCCAAACCTTATGAGGGAAAGTTGAGGGGGTTGGGTATGTTTAGCTTTGAAAATATAAGACTGAGGGGATGTAGGAGAGCCATTTTCAATTATGTCAAGGGCTGTCACCAGGAAGATGGAGCAAGCTTGTTTTCTCTTGCTCCAGAGGGTAGGACCAGAACCAATGGGTTCAAGTTGCAAGAGAGGAGATACATCATGAGAACTGTTCAGCAGTGGAATCGAAAGGGAGTTAACCCCACTGAACACAATATGATTAACCTCTGGCTTGATATGTAAACCATATATCTGTTGACGTTCCTACTGATACAGTTTGCAACTCTCATTCTAGGGTGGTGCCTAAGGTTTACCAGCACATCTTGGCCTTGGCATTTGCAGTGAAGGAGATCAACAAAGACCCTCACCTCTTACCCAATATCACCTTGGGGTTCCACTTATATGACAGCTATAACTATGCAAGGAGCACATATCTTGCCACACTGCTGCTTTTATCCAGGGTGGTGAAATTAGTTCCTAACTATATATGTGATGTCGAAAATAATCTGGCTGGAGTCATTGGAGGACTGGATTCTGAAATCTCCTTTTATGTGGCCACTGTTTTGGATATCTATAAGATTCCGCAGGTAGGACACCCATGTACAATACCTCTATGAGTTTGCATAAAGGAAGAGGCTGAATTTTCAGCACCAATTCAGGGTGTATCACCAGTTCAGGGTGAGGATGAAATGGTAAGCAGAACCATGTACAGCACCCTCACCAGCCATTTTTGGATATGCAGCATTTTTTGCTTAGTGAGAGGGGTATCTGACTTGAATTTCAGGGGAGGCAGGGAAATTGCATACTGGTATGTGCCAGTGCAATCATTATTCCTCTTCATGACACCATAACCAACAAATGAATGTTTAGGGGGGAAAGGGCTTTCAAATTAAACACACTCTGGAGGTATGACAAATTGCAGATACAGTACAGTTCTGCGGGAGATCATTAATAGTACAGAGCAGCTGGTTCCACAGTGAAGTAAATGATCGTAAATGAAATCTGAGAAGTGTTGAAAAAGAAGAGGAAGAAATGGCAGTTCTGTTATGTTCATCATGAAAATGACAGAAGCTCCAGAGAAGAAATGTTTATCTGACCCTCTGTTTAGAGTCAGATTGCCAAATTCTGCAAGTATGCAAAAGGTTTTTGGTTTTTTTAAAGATAAAATAGGAAGCATACCCCTCTCTGGTCAACAGAAGAAATGTTTACAAAGCTTTAATCTCAATTTTCAGGCCATTTGCATGGCTGGTGGGTGGCGAATGGCATATCTGACAAAGAGGATTCACCACATAAAGTATATGAATAGTTTGAAAGAACTCTGCAAATTTTACTTTGTCTCTTCTCTTCCTCCATTCTCTCTGTAGCTCATTTATGGCTCTGCTCCAGTGATGAATGATAAAAGCCCAGGGCTTCGCTTCTACCAGATGGCAGCCCCAGAAGCCCTTCAGTACGAGGGAATTCTCTCTTTGCTTCTGCATTTCAGGTGGACGTGGATTGGAGTCATTGCAACAGACAATGTCGATGGAGAAAGATTTGTGCAAACCATTTCCCCAATGTTTACCAAGAGTGGTGTCTGCTTTGCATTCATAGAAAGAATCCCCAATTTTAGTTTTATATCTGAAATGTATGGCATGCTACAACAAGCGGCCAATATACAAGATCAAATTTTTAGCAGCAAAGCTAATGTAGTGGTTGCCTCTGGAGAATCTTATTCAATGGCAACTTTCAGGTGGCTTTCATACCTATCAGAACATGAGGACATGACAAAGAATGTAGAAAGTAAAGTATGGATTGTAACAGCCCAGGTTGAGTTCGCTTCATTTATCTTTCAAAGGAACTGGGATTCAGGATTCTTCAATGGTGCTATATCCTTTGAAATTCACTTCAGAAACCTACCAGGATTTCATCAGTATGTTGTGCACAGAAACCCTTCCGGCACAGATGGGGACGGTTTTATCACGGACTTCTGGCAACAGGCCTTTGAATGTGTATTCCCAGATACCACTGCAGACAAGGTGGGGGGGAATATTTGCACCGGAGAAGAGAAGCTGGAGAGCCTTCCTGGATCACTTTTTGAAATGAGCATGACAAGCCACAGTTACAGCATCCACAGTGCTGTCTATGCCATGGCCCATGCTTTACATGCCATGTCCACATCCAAACTCAGGCACAGAGGAATGCCGTACGGAAGGAGACGGAAGAATCCGAAACAACAGTTTTGGCAGGTAAAGGCTGAGCATCCTCAACAGAGAGAGCTCTGTTACTTCCTCATAATCAGAGTTGTGCCCAACATTAGGAGGGGGGGCATGACATCACAGTTGACCTATCACCCTCCGTCTTACCTTTGTGAAAGGGACACACTAAGGCGAATAAACTTCACCCTGCCATATCCCTGTGCTCTCTGGCGATCATCAGAAGGACCCGCAACGGTGAAGATAGGGTGTCTTCGGTCTGGCAAATCCTTTTGAGGATCACAGTTTTATTTTGGAAATATTGGATGGCCCTCGGCACCCACCCCCCAGACGGTACCTCTGTTGAATATGTAGGGGTTCACAAAATGTTATCGCCTTGGTCTTTCCTCTCAGAGTTCAAACATTTGGGCAGAGTTCAGAAATGTATGTATAATTCTGCTGATAGAGGAGAAAGCACTGATATGATGGTATCCTAGATGATTCCCCACATATTGTCATAGTTGTCAACCCTCCCTGCTGTTCCCCACTGCTATATACATAGCTGTCAACCCTCCCTGCTGTTTGCCAATGCTATAATAAGGGAATTTCCCACAAAAAAGGGGAAAGGTTGACAGCTATGCATATTGTGCTGCTTGCAAATCTGGACTACGTAATGGCGGTATACTTCAGAGGAAAGGGAAATAATGGTTGTGTCGTATTTTGAGTGAATACTGCCCTGTATTTGAGGAGAAAGCATTTGTATGAGAGAAGCTTTGCAGCCCAATGAAAAGCCACTGCATTCACAAATAGGAAGCAGGGTCATAGTCAATAGAGAGGTTCGCCATTCTCTCTATCCCATATCCACCAAATCCTTCCTCAGAGCAGGTGGCTGCACAACACTTTGTCTCACAGAGTCTCCCTCATAGAGAGGGAGAAAGGAAAAGATGGAAAACGGAGTGTGGGGAAGAAGGGCTGTAAGAAAGACTGAGAAAGAGGCATGTTTGTGAAAGATAATGGGTTGGCTCTCTCCATGCATGGACACGACCCCACTCACAATTGCCTAAATCAGCAATCACCATTTGCTGGATGCTCTGCACACAGGAAAAAGCGGTTGCTCAACCCTGTATTAGACTGTAGCCTTTTCTAAACACCTGTCTTTTCTGTTTTCAATCTAGCTCCATCACTTTCTGAGAAGTATCTCATTTAACAATACTGCAGGAGATGTGGTCTTCATCAACCAGAATGGAGAGGCTGCATCTAGCTTGGATATTGTCAATTGGATTATATTCACAAACCAAAGTTTGCATAGAGTGAAAGTTGGGAGGATAGATCCGCAGGCTCCTCCAGACCAAATATTAATCCTTAATGAAGATGCCATAACATGGCACAGTTGGTTTAACCAGGTAGGGCCACATTTTTATCTAATTCAGAAGAGATTCAGTATTCAAGAAGAAATAATTATCCACCTGACTATCTAATCACTGTCTTTTAAGCTGCAAGCTACTGAGCAGTGGATGGCCAATGCAGGGTCACCAACTTGAATAAAATATTGGGTGGGGCAGGTAAGTCCCACCACTGCTTCTATGTAACTTATGCCTCTGGTTTGTCTGCACCCTCTTCCTTCTCTATGGGCCCCATGTGGGATCCAGAAACATTCTGGAGAAAAGTTAAGATGCCACTAGATGCCACTTTCCAGTTACTTCAGCACCATCTTCAGTTTAAAAAGCAAAATTTATTACAATAAATAAATAAATAAATAAAGTAGCACCAATGAGTTGTATGAGGTTGCCATGGTACCATACTGGGAATCCCAGGCCTAAAGGTTTGGATAAAGCACTTTATGAATAAATAAGCCAATTCACCATGCATATCCCTAGAACAGTGTTCCTTGTGGAACACCCTCCCTCCAGATGTCAAGGAGATAAAGACCTACAAAACTTTTAGAAGACATCTGAAGGCAGCCCTCTATCGGAACAAGGAGGTTACAAAACAGAAGAACCCTTTTACTATAAAATACAGTTAAGCAAGGGTGGCAGTGCAAACTCACCTTGGGGAAGCTGACTGAAAACCAAAATAGTGAAATCTAGGTTGTCTCGCCCTATTCCCAACCCTTCATCTGAATGTGGGTCATTAGGGCCAAGTCAAATACCAGTTATTCTATGAAAAGACCTGGATACAGGAGGGCAGGTTTTCTTTCAGCCAATTGTGGCCTCTGCATACATTTCCCCTGCGCTAGGGGGTGTACATCTAAAATAAGCCAAAGAAATTGTTATTTCCTTATAAATAATAAATACTGGTTTTTGACTGAGTGAAATATGATGTATGAATTGATAACCCCCCAGGATTTTGTCTTTCTTGCAAGAAAGGTGAGAAGATGAAGTGGTTGGGGAAAGGAGGCATAATAACACCAGAGGAAGACCGACAGTTCAAAACAAACAATATATACATAGCTGTCAACTTTTCCCTTTTCTTAAGGGAAATTCCCTTATTCTGAATAGGATTCCTCGCAAGAAAAGGGAAAAGTTGACAGCTATGAATATATATTCAATATATTCAAACAAACCTAAATAAAGAAAGAAAAAGAAAAAGAAAAAACCTTCCACCTTCCCCCCCCATCCCTCACACTTCCCTCTATCTTCTTTTACCTGCTGTACTATTTCTTATTGTTGCGTTGTTCACTATTTATTTATTTATTTATTTATTTATTTATTTATTTATCCTATCATTCCTACTAAATTTTGTGTCACCTTGCGGCTATTAAGTTATACCATATTAATTTTCAGACTTTAGCACCCACTTTCACTATGTATTCCTTAACACAGTCCCACTCTTCCTTAATTGCTTGATTAGAACATCCTCTGATTAATGCTGTTAATTGTGCCATCTCCACAAATCCAGACATCTTTATTCTCCGTTCTACTAATTCTGGTATTTTGGCAGATTTCCAGTTTTTCACTAGTACAATTCTGGCTGCTGCGGTTGCATAAAGAAATACATTCCTATTGTTAAAACAAAATAAAATAAAAAATTCTTCCAGTAGCACCTTAGAGACCAACTAAGTTTGTTCTTGGTATGAGCTTTCGTGTGCATGCACACTTCTTCAGATACACTGAAACGGAAGTCACCAGACCCTTAAATATAGTGAGGGAGTGGGGAGGGGTATTACTCAGAAGGGTGGTGGGAATGGGTGATCAGCTGATAGGTGTGGAAAA
This sequence comes from Lacerta viridis, assembly GCA_900245905.1. Classification (NCBI taxonomy): domain Eukaryota; kingdom Metazoa; phylum Chordata; class Lepidosauria; order Squamata; family Lacertidae; genus Lacerta; species Lacerta viridis. The sequence continues at coordinate 507,355 of OFHU01001767.1, read as the reverse complement.
CCTGTTGACGACTCTTAACGGCTGCAATTAGTCTTGCAGGGAAAGGCAAGGGGTGAGATGGCTAAAGATAGCTTTGTTATGTATAATGAGATAAGAATCCAATGTCTTTGTTCAGACCAGGTTTCTCCATGGTTTTAAGTTTGGTGATTAGTTGCAATTCAGCCACTTCTCTTTCCAGTCTATTTCTGAAATTTCTGAAGATACCGCAATGTTATGTAAGCACAACACCTGCACATCCCAGAACAATAGAGGGATTATCACATCACTTTAAACATTACTACTACTAAAAAGAAAAGTAGCAATTGCTCTCGGTAGAGGCATTCCACATATTACTGAAGTGCCGTGTCAGTCTGGAAACATAGAGAAGACCCTTAAAACATGAAACATTCTGAACTCATTGTTCTCTTGCTGAACCTTCTGCTCTTTCGTTTATGGATTAGACTCAGCCGCTTTCTGTCTGTACTGAAAGATGTCTTCCAGGATCAAGCAAGAAAGTGAAGGAGGGACAGCCACCTTGCTGTTATGATTGCATCCCATGTCCAGAGGGGAAGATTGCAAACCAGGATGGTAAGGGAAATAATCAGATTAAATGGATCCATTTGATTGAAAGGTGTAAGGATGGCTGAGGTTAAGTTTCAAAAGAAGACATAAATTATTGTGTGTGTGTCCCTGCCTCTTGGTGGTCATTGTCCTTCAAATATTGGTAGTAGTAGTAGTAGTAGTAGTAACAATAATTTGTATGCTGCCTATCTGACTGGGTTGTCCCAACAATTCTGAGCAGCTTCCAAAAAAATAAATAAAACATCAACCACAGTAAAACATGGAACATAAAAAGTTCCCTATATAGGGCTGCCTTCAGGTGTCTTCTAAAAGTCAGATTGTTGTTTATTTCCTTGACACCTGACTGTGTTGTGGGCACAGGGTGGGCACAACTACCAAGAAGGTTCTGTCCCTGGTTGCCTGTAACCTCACATCTCACAATGGGAGAACTGCCAAAAGGCTCTCAGAGCTGGATCTCAGTGTACAGGCTGAACAATGGGGGTATACAGGATAAATATTTAGACAGATTGTTGGAATATGTTAATCAAATGAGAATAACAATGAATTGAGAATATCAAGGTGGTATGTGGTTCAAATAATATCCAGAGGTGTCCTTGTCACTCCTTCCAACTTACCCAAGCTGCACCCAAGCTAGCGTGGTGATACATTCATATATAAGGAGGAAGGGCCCTGGCTGTGTCACTTATAGGACCACATCACTCTGAACCGCATGATGGAATACAGGACAAGTGTTTTAATTTGAGCTGAGCTCTTTTCTTCTCAGACAGAAAGTAAACATTTCAGCAAGCTGGCGGGAAAGAAGCAAAGGGCCATATCCTTATTTTTTCCAGATATGAATGACTGTAAGAAATGTCCAGACAAAGATTATCCAAGCAAGAACCGGAATGCATGTCTACCCAAGGATATCAGCTTCTTGTCTTATGAAGAACCTTTGGGCATCAGTTTAGCCTGTTGCTCTCTTTCCCTTTCCTTGATCACAGCTCTGGTTCTAGGTATATTTATAAAACACCACGACACACCCATTGTCATTGCAAACAACCGAAACCTCACCTACACTCTCCTCATCTCTCTCCTGCTCTGCTTCCTTTGTGCATTGCTCTTCATTGGCCAACCAGAGAAGGTCACATGCCTCCTCCGACAAACAGCTTTTGGTATCATCTTCTCAACCGCTGTTTCTTGTGTCCTGGCAAAAACCTTCACGGTGGTTTTGGCCTTCATGGCTACAAAACCAGAATCCAGGATGAGGAAATGGGTGGGGAAAGGGCTAGGCCACTCCATTCTCCTTTCGTGCTCCATTGTCCAAGTGGGCATATGTACTGTGTGGCTGGCAACCTCTCCCCCATACCCAGATATGGACATGCACTCAATGACAGAAGAAATTATACTAGAATGTAATGAAGGGTCTGTGGCAATGTTTTACTGTGTCCTCGTCTATATGAGCTGCCTGGCAACTGTAAGTTTTGCTGTGGCTTTCCTCGCCAGGAAGTTACCAGACAGTTTCAACGAAGCCAAGTTCATCACTTTCAGCATGTTGGTCTTCTGCAGTGTTTGGCTGTCCTTTATTCCTTCCTACCTGAGCACCAAGGGAAAATATATGGTAGCTGTGGAGATCTTCTCCATCTTAGCCTCCGGTGTTGGGTTGCTGGGTTGCATCTTTTCCCCTAAATGTTACATAATCATTCTGAGGCCTGAGCTGAACAACAGGGAACAGTTAATAAGGAAGAAAAATTAAAGAAATTATAAAGATTTATAGTCCTTTTATTACAGCATTATGTAATAACCTGAGCACCAAGGGAAAATATATTGTAGCTGTGGAGATCTTCTCTATCTTAGCCTCCGGTGTTGGGTTACTTGGCTGCATCTTCATCCCCAAATGTCATATCATTATGGTGAGACAAGAGTTAAATAGCAGGGGACCGCTTATTAAAAGAAAGAATTAAAGCATGAACAAGTCTATTTGATGTAGCATATGATAGCTGGACTAAATCTTCTTGTATTCATTTCATCTTCTTCTCAGAATTCCTCAACCCAACAAAACTGTTCACCACAGCCAATACAGCAGCCCATGTAGCTGGTCTGCCCAAAAAGCAGTCTGATTAAGGAAAACAGAGTTCTGGTCTGGTGATTGCCAAGATGTGTTTAGTCTTCTTATGCTATGCTCACTTCCAGATTATTCTGAGAATGACCAAAAGGGTCAATTTTTATTTAGGAGCCTGTTTATCCATTAGTTCATAGATGATGTCCCTTTAGCTGCTGGAATCCTCCACCCCATCTACCACACAAAATACTGAGCGATGAATGGTCAATCAGAAGGTCACCTGTGCTTGAAAAATTTCCAGGATGTTTTAAATAATAAAATCTCAGAAAGTATTTGCAGCGATTCCCCAATAATGCTCGGGTTGTGTGTGAGAGAGAGACCTAAATAAAAGGTAAAACTAGGTGGCTTGAAGCTTTCCCACTTCTTGAAATATTAATTGACATGTTTAGTGAGATTTCAGTGAAATGGATAATTGGATTGAATTTGCAGGGAAACAAGCTGTCAGTCAGGCTAAGCGCTAACCTGAGTTTTGGTGTGCTATAGCTAACCCTCCATACGAATCCCTTTAGAGCACTTATATATTTAAGTGAGAGTACCATGGACTGCAAGAATATCAAACCTATCCATTCTTAAGGAAATCATCCTTGAGTGCTCACTGGAAGGACAGATCCTGAAGCTGAAGCACCAATACTTTGGCCACCTCATGAGAAGAGAAGACTCCCTGGAAAAGACCCTGGTTGGGAAAGATGGAGGGCACAAGGAGAAGGGGACGACAGAGGACGAGATGGTTGGACAGTGTTCTCGAAGCTACCAACATGAGTCTGACCAAACTGTGGGAGGCAGTGGAAGACAGGAGTGCCTGCCGTGCTCTGGTCCATGGGGTCACGAATAGTCGGAGAAGACTAAAAAATAACAAGAAATTTAAGTGAAATTGGTACAAAATTGGGGGAAATGTTAAGTAACATTAAACTTAATCTTAAATGCAAATTTAATGTGTATCTATTCTCTCTGCCCATTTTTTTTCCTGTGAGGAACAAAACAAAGCTGGCTGGGAAAATGCCTGTAGCTCAAGATGGAGCAGGTATAGAAGAGAATCTCTCACTCCAGTTGCCCATCAAGTTCCTGGATGTGTGGCTTGCACCACACAAGGGATGAACACTGGGTGACTTCTAGGGAGAGGGGTTGGGTATTTCCCAACCTGAAAAGAATGTCATTACTGTTGTGATATCAGTACAAGCCGAGCTGCGAAGACGCTGAAGCAGCGAGATCAGCATGACCAAGAGTCATGTTTCACCCTGTGGGAAACACACTGGCCATACCAGCCCCCACACATGTGATGTCATTGTAATTTACTGTTGTATTCTTTACTTTCAGTCCTGCGTCAGGAGATGCTGGACGCTTTTACAGACAGCTCTGAATATATGAGCTTGCTACGCAGAGATATAATCTACAATAAAGTGCGTGTTGTTTTTCAAGCTGGGAAACAATCGCATAATATCTATTGTGCCCCTGGACTCCAGAAGCCAGAGGACACGGAGGCTTCGTCCGCCTTGGGGTCAGTCTCTCAACTTGCCCCCGCGGGAAGTTTTCATAACATTGGTAGCAGATTGGCTGGTTTCCGAACATCGGACCTCTGATGACTTCTGCCTGATGTTTGCCGGTAAAGAAAGCAGCCTTAAACAGCGTTCTGGAATTCCGGGGGAGTTTCGTGCTGCAGTGCCGTTTCCCGCTGTGAGAAGACGCGTTAATTGAGCTGTGACTACCGGACTGATTTACGAGGCAATAAACCTCAGAAGGCTAGGTTTGTTTGCTTAATTTGCTTTCTGAAGTCAGAAAGTAAAACGCCTTTTTTTTCTCATAATGGCAAAGGATCAGAAAGGCAGCAGCAGCTCACTCTGTCCATTGCTAACTGATGAAAATTATCAGACATGGCGAATTAAAATGGAGGCGGTGCTTACAAGGCAAAATTTGCTTGATGTTGTGACTAATGCCCCTCCACTGCTCCCTGGTGGTCGATGGCTAAACAGGGACAATCAGGCGAAAGCAACCATTGTTTTGCATCTTGATTCAACCCAATTAATTCACGTGAGGGATTTGGATCACGCTAATGACTTTTGGAATGTTTTGCAAAATGAACATTTAAGGATTGCGGCAGGGAGTTCCATGCTGCATTTCCAACGTCTCACCAACCTTAGGCTAAAGGAGGGAGACAATTTGCGTTCGCATCTTAACCACATGAAAGAATTGCGAAGTGAACTTGCACAACGCAACGTGCAATTGAACGAAGACGTGTTTTGTTTCATGGTTTTGAATAGCCTCCATGCCGGTTATAGCGCTATTGCATCGCAGCTAGGTGCCCTGGATGCTCAAAACTTAACCGTGGCCAGAGTCTTCTCAACTTTGCTAAATGAGCAAGATCGTTGTGCTGCTCAAAATGAGGCTAATGGAAGGGGGAGTGAAGCAGCAGCATCCTCAACCCCACCTAGTGGTCCAACTGAGCATGTGCAAGGTCTTAAAGTCATACGCTGCACAAACTGTGGTTTGAGAGGGCACAGTTTCCAGACATGCAGAAGGCCCAAGAAAGGATCTAACCAACAAGCAGGTGGATCTACAGGCAAGACGCAAGCCAAAGTCTCCAAAGGGCGCACAGTTGCATTGCTTACACAAGGCATGCAGGAGCAGGACACTGACATTGACATTGACCTAGCGTTTGTTATTGACTCTGCAGCGTCTCACCACATGACAGCAAACAAGCGTTTGTTTAAGACTTTTAAGAAGCTGGAATCCACCGTGTCGCAGGTGAGTGGAACACACCTGAAATCGACTGGAGTTGGAACTGTTTTTCTTCAGAGTCTCCAGCTATCTATTAGCAATGTGCTATATGTGCCAGAAATTGCCTACAACCTGCTAAGTGTACCGCAGCTTACCGAGAAGGACTGCGAGCTCAGACTACGCAAAGGACTGTGCACAATTTCTAAGGATGGACAAGTTATCCTTACAGCTCAGAAGAACAAAGATGGACTATTCTTACTGTCTTTTGATTCTACTGACTGTTGTTTTGATGTTGTTGATTCTTATTCTTTTGCAGGTGCTGCTAAGTCCAAGGAGACTACCAAACAGCCACGCAGAGAAAAGGTCACAAGATGTTTCCAGCAGGTTTCTGCTGATGTAATAGGACTTTTGCCACAATCTAGAGGCGGAGCTAACTGTTATTTATTGCTGTCTGACCATTTCTCTAAATTCTCTTGGATTTACACTATGAAAAGTCCGCAGCAAGTCTTGGCCAAGTTCACTGAATTTTGTGCTAAGATAGATTTCATGCATGATGGCAAAATTGAATGTTTGTATACTAATCAATTACCAGTGTTTGATTCACAGGAGTTCAAGGAGTTCCTAAGTCAACATTGCATTCGGCACAAAGTTGCTGTAAGCCAATCATCATGGAACAAAGATTTGTGTGTTAAAATTAACACAGAATTACGTGAGGGTATGCAGGCGCAATTGCTAAGTGCAAAGCTAATGTCTCACCAACAAATTGAGAGAGACATTGTACTACCTTTAAAAATCTTTAATATAAAAAAAAAAAAGAATTGGGCTGAAAGCCTATCTGCCTTCACATATGCTTGGGTCAGGAGTATTCCAAAAGGAATGGAATGCTCACCTTATGAGATACTGTTTCAGAGAAAACCTTCTGTTAAACATCTTAAGGTTTTTGGTTCTCAGATGCGGGTGGAATCACTTGATTGCAAAGTTCAACACTGTTTCTGCCAACACACACAGAGCAAGTGCTCTGGTCCCCTGGAGAGTTGGTTATCAAAGGCTCCAACTGGTAGAACCAGTCTCAGAGAGTTCCAAGGATGGAACAAAGACAACAGATTCATACTGTGTATATGATAACTGTTTGTTTACTTCTCTTAATGATGCCTTAATTTTCGCCGCTCTTTCATTGTCTAATATCGGGGGAGGATGTTGTGATATGAGTACAAGCTGAGCTGCGAAGACGCTGAGGCAGCGAGGTCAGCATAACCAAGGGTCATGTTTCACCCTGTGGGAAACACACTGGCCATACCAGCCCCCACACATGTGATGTCATTGTAATTTACTGTTGTATTCTTTACTTTCAGTCCTGCGTCAGGAGATGCTGGACGCTTTTACAGACAGCTCTGAATATATGAGCTTGCTACGCAGAGATATAATCTACAATAAAGTAGGTTTTAGCCTTACTGGCTTGTGCGTGTTGTTTTTCAAGCTGGGAAACAATCGCATATTATTGTGCCCCTGGACTCCAGAAGCCAGAGGGCACGGAGGCTTCGTCCGCCTTGGGGGTCAGTCTCTCAACTTGCCCCCGCGGGAAGTTTTCATAACAATTACATCAGCATGGACAGGTGGAATGAGGAACTGGATCCTTACCCTAGTGCCATGCCAACCCCACCTTCTGCAGTAGTCAGTAAAGATTTGGACTGATTTCACCCAACTCTACTTTCTGTCTGAGTTATTTTCACTATTGTTACAGGGCCAGAGAATGTGCCTACCTGGATGATTCTATTTGATTCGTTAATCGGGTCTATATAATTGGATGTAATTTGCAGGGAATTTACAGGGAAACAAGCTAGGTAGAAGTCCCAACCTAAGCTAGAGAGAACTATACCAACAAGGAGACAGGCATGAACCATAGCAGAGCCACCCTTCCAAGTTCATTCTTCTCTGAATTTGATGTTCTTTCCCACTCATAATAATGTTTAAGTAGGAGGACTTCTGTACAAATACTTTGAATTTTTAATTAAAAGCTAAAGGTTGCATTTCAGCCTACTAAAGATATTCTTTTAAAGTTAACCATATTTTACAAGTCATGTAAAACATTGCAATAAAATACCACGGAATTCAATGAAATTTAGTCACAAGTAACTCTTATGTGTAGGGTTGCAGTCATGCCACATGGCTGGTATGAATCCAGGTCTGCTCAGCCATATTCCATGATGCTGACTACACCGAGCTACATTTTGGAGTCTCCATTGCTTACAAGGTCTTCTATTATGAGCTTCTAAGTTCTCATTTCACCCATACACCACTGTTCCGTTATTATCTAATGAAAGGGAATTAAAAATAACAATTCTGGATATGTGACAAACACAGCAATTCAACAGGGAACCTCTAGCACTGAATAAATAACTACATTCTTCCTTGATTCTAAACAGGGCTACAATTAAATCTGCTGCTCCTCAAAAATCCCTGTGGATTTCCACTGGCAACATAACACAAAGGATACAACAACTTAACCAGAATTATTTAAATAGTGTCTGGGAGCAGCAAGTCTGATCTCGGATACTCCCAGATTGTGTTCTGTCAGGAAGAAGAACAGAAGAAGAAGAAGAAGAAGAAGAAGAAGAAGAAGAAGAGGAGGAGGAGTTTGGATTTGATATCCCGCTTTATCACTACCCGAAGGAGTCTCAAAGCGGCTAACATTCTCCTTTCCCTTCCTCCCCACAACAAACACTCTGTGAGGTGAGTGGGGCTGAGAGACTTCAGAGAAGTGTGACTAGCCCAAGGTCACCCAGCAGCTGCATGTGGAGGAGCAGAGACGTGAACCCGGTTAACCAGATTACAAGTCTACCACTCTTAAGCACTACACCACACTGGAAAATAAACTACCATTTAAATGAGACAATCTTTATCTTGGAGAAACTAATTCTAGATTTGCCAGTGAAATCATGGTTTCTGTGTAGAACAACCAGTTGCCTTTGTGTTGAGAATGGTGGTTTTAGTGGTCTTGCTGCTGGAACTGTTTTCTTACAAAGTATGTTGGGCTCACCTAGCAAAATGCAGGCTCCAAGGTCCACACCGTCCACTTCACACATATCATCAGCCAGGAGAGTTCCTCATTGGTGGCATTGTTTCCCATGGTGGTTTCATCTCCTCTCCAGCAACATTCACTGAGGAACCCCCACCAGCGCTGCCTGGAGAGCTTGTGTAAGAACTAAGCCACTCATTTATTATAGCAGGGGAATGATCAAACCTAGAATAATAATGGCTGAGGCTACAAACTTATACCCATTTACGTTTTGGATAACCACTTTTGATTTCAGTGGGACATATGCTGATGTAGAAATCCATAGGAATCTCTTGTGAATTAAGAGAATAGAGTTGAAGCTCCCATTTTTCGATAGGGAAATGAATTCAAAAGTATATATATTTGTGTGTCTGAGATAGCCCATTTCATATACGATTTTGATAGACTTTATCAGAACAGGAGTGTTAGTGAGAATGAATTAAACAAAAAATACCTGTTCTGAAGCTGAATGCCCATATTATTCATTTTCTGACCTTAGGCTAAAGTTTCTTGCACAATGATGGTATATATTATGAAGTATAGAATTCTCTGAATTACAACCGCCATCACTGCCTCATGAATGCACGGGAGAGCTCAGAAACTTTGTAAATGTCAGGGAAAGACGTAGATTTGTAAGGGAAAGGTCTAGGTACCATTGATCTTAACAGATTGGAATTTCAATAGGGACAAATGTCAGGTTCTTAGGCAGGTAATATTAAATGCACAAATCTAAGAAAGGGAACACCTGGCATGCCAGTAGCACATGTGAAAAGGATCAAGGAGTCTGCATCAACAGAGGTATAGTACCCCGATCCAAAGAAGTAATAGAGCAGCTCTCATCTGCCCTGCTCCGACCACACCTGGAGTACTGTGTTCAGTTGTGTTCAGCAAAATTTAAAAAAGATTTTGACAAGCTGCAACATGTGCGGAGGGGAGTGACACATGTGATCAAGTGACTGGACCCCAAACCTTATGAGGAAAAGTTGAGGGGGTTGGGTATGTTTACCTATGAAAATGGAAGACTGAGGGGATGTAGGATAGACATTTTCAAATATCTTGATATGTAAACCATATATCTGTTGACGTTCCTACTGATACAGTTTGCAACTCTCATTCTAGGGTGGTGCCTAAGGTTTACCAGCACATCTTGGCCTTGGCATTTGCAGTGAAGGAGATCAACCAAGACCCTCAAATCCTACCCAACATCACCTTGGGGTTCCACTTATATGACAGCTATAACTATGCAAGGAGCACATATCTTGCCACACTGCTGCTTTTATCCAGGGTGGAGAAATTAGTTCCTAACTATATATGGGATGTCGAAAATAATCTGGCTGAGGTCATTGGAGGACTGGATTCTGAAATCTCCTTTTATGTGGCCACTGTTTTGGATATCTATAAGATTCCGCAGGTAGGACACCCATGTACAATACCTCTATTAGCTTTGTAGCGTTATCGACCCCGCCTTCCTCAACAAGCAGAGGGGGAGTGCGGGGTCTTTTCCCTTTTTACTTTTACTTTCACCTGTACCCAGCCCTCCGGCCGGGTCACGGTAGATCTCTTGCTGCCACCACCCCCTGAGTTCGGGACCTGGCTGTCGCCACAGGCCAAGCGCGGGGGCCGCTTTCCCTGTGCTCCAGCAGACAGCCTCCCCCCGGCTCAGACAGAGCCACAGATAGTACTTCTAAAGGTAGAATAGCCGATTGGTCAGGACTGGAATAGCCAAGCAAACAATGGAGTAAACGAAACACGAGAACAAAAGTTCACTAAAATATCTTTTAATTAAGGATTAGCAAAACACAAAAGGCACAGTTTTCACAAAACAAGGCACAGGCTTAAAAACAACAAAACATCTAATTAACTAGACTAAATACACATTCTGATCCCTCTCCTACAGGCAGGGTTAAGTACTTAACTGCTTAGCATCTGAAAGAGCTGGCAAAAGTCCTCAATCCATTCCCCAAGACATAAGAGTTAATGGGGAGAGAAAGTCCATCGACGCCTCAGCTCTTTTGCAATGATGTTCCGGCAGTAGGCAAACTCCAAGCTCTAAAGTTCTTCAAGCTCTCCTCCCCTTGACACAGCCCAGCCTAGATAAGGAGTTAGCCCACGCGGTCCCTTTCCCCGCTGGCCAATTACTGCCCTCAGGTCGTTAGTCACAGCTGTCACTGATGAAAGGGCAGCTGTGAGTCTGGGCTGTTACCTCCTGAATTACTCATCAGCCTAACAAGCACCAGTTGGCCCCAACCCCATTCTCGTTAGGCCAGGGTGCCTCTCTGCAGCCAAAACTTACATATCTCCTGTGATCTTCTTAAAGGCACCTCCTTTTAACATTCCTTAAAGGCATCTCTTGATCGTATCCCATGGTATAGCGATACCCCCAATTCTGATTTACCCGAAGGTCTCTATTTCCTGAACCAAAGATTCGGTATTTCACTACACCCTCCCTCCTAAAAGGAAATTTGGGGTTCCAGGCCCCGAATTTCCCTCTTAATACTACTGAGGTAAATAATGTCCTGAGAGTAATCAGCATCTTTTTGGAGCAGGCAACTACTCCACAGATTGATAAAGTCGACTCAGAGTATCAGCCACCACGTTCGCCTTTCCAGGAATGTGGGTCACCGTGAACTGGTAGTCCTGCAACGCCAAACTCCATCGCAGCAATTTCTGATTGGAATCCTTTACCTTCTCCAGCCAACAGAGTGGGGAGTGGTCAGTCTGAACTTCAAACACATTCCCCCACAAGTATGGCCGCAGCTTTCCAAGGGCCCAAACCAAAGCCAAACACTCTTTCTCTACCACAGAATAGCTTCGTTCGCGCCCAAGGAGCTTCTTACTCAGAAAGACTACAGGTCTCCACTCCCCTTGCTGATCTTGCTGCAACAATACGCCTCCGAGACCAGTATCACATGCATCTGTCTGAACCCGAAAGGGTTTACTCTGGTCAGGAGCTAGCATCACCTGGGAGCTCACTAAAGCCTGCTTCAGTAATTGAAACGCACGGTCACATTCCTCTGTCCAGACAACCTTTACAGGTTTAGACTTTTTACACAGCTCTGTCAGAGGTACAGCTAAATAGGACAAATGGTTCACAAACCTCCGATAATAATTCACGAACCCCAAAAAGGATTGTACGTCCTTTTTAGTCTGAGGTCTAGGCCACTCTACCACACACTGCACCTTGGCTTCCATGGCCTTAATATAGCCAGAGCCTACTCGAAACCCCAGATATTCCACCTCTCCTAGGGCAAATTGACACTTTGAAATCTTCACCGTCAGATTAGCTTCCTGCAGTCGCTCCAGCACCTTCTGCACATGCTCCAGGTGCTCAGCCCATGTATTTGAGTACACGGCCAGATCGTCAATATAGACACAGCAAAAGGCACTCATGTCATGCGTCAGAGTATTCATTAACCGCTGGAAACCGCTCGGCGCATTTTTTACGCCGAAAGGCATGACCGTCCATTGATACAAGCCTTTATGAGTAATAAAGGCAGATCTTTCTGAAGCCTCTGGCGTTAGCGGAATCTGCCAATACCCTTTCGTCAAATCAAACACAGAAATAAAAGACGCCCTACCCAACTTCTCCACTAGGGTGTCAATCCTGGGCAGGGGAAACAGGTCTGATGTCATCACCCGGTTCATAGGCCTATAGTCTGCACAGAACCTCACTGTTCCATCTCGCTTTGGGACCAGCACCACCCCAGCAGCCCAAGGGCTTTGGCTCGGAACTATAACTCCCAAATCCAACATCTCTTGCAGCTCCGCCTCTATGCACGCAGCGTGAGCTTCGCTAACCCTATAGGGCCGCGTAGCTATAGGAGCCGCGTTCCCTGTATCAAAGTGGTGCTGTGCCAGCTGTGTCCTCCCAGGCTTGTTACTGAAAACCTTTTCAAAAGGCGCCAACACCGCCAGCAACTCAGCCGACTGTTGTTCTGTCAGCTTAGGAAACTGCTTAACCTCGGCCAAACTCCCAGCCTGCTTATATTCGGCCAACAGATCCACAGGCCCTGAAGGGTCCCCCTCCTGACTACCCGAATAAGCTAGCACCCCCGCCGCCTCAGGAGTCACGTATAGCTTTAAGGCATTCACGTGGTACTCCCTAGGCTTGGCGTGCAGTTCTTTACATTCCACCACATAGCGGACAGCACTGAGCCTTTGCTTCACTACGCCAGGCCCTTCCCACTTCGTAGCCAGCTTGTGGGGTCGCACTGGTCTCAAAATCAACACACTATCCCCAACCGAAAAGCTCTTTTCTCTGGCTTTACCATCGTAACCACACTTCTGTTCGGCCTTGGCTACCTCTAAGTTGTCTTTGGCCACTGTCCACAAGTCCGCCAACGTCTGTCTAAGCTTATCAAAATACGTACCCACAGAAGGCATCAACAATTGGGTTTCAGTTCCATCCCAGTTCTTACGCAGGATGGACATGGGTGAGTTTAAATGCCTGCCAAACACTAACTGATTTGGGGCCATGCCAATACTGCGATGATAAGTGTCATTATATGATGACACCACTAAAGGGAGATCTAAATCCCAACTCCTCTCATGCACAGCCGCACATTTCCTCAAAAGTTGGACTATGTCCTTCTGCACTCGCTCTACCTGCCCCGTCACATGATGAAAATAGGCAATGCCCTTATAATGATCCACTCCCAGCAACTTAAGCAAGTGCTGAGTTAATTGGGACAGGAAGCACGTTCCCAAATCACTGACCACCTGCTCAGGCACTCCCAAAGAACAAAAAGCTGTTACTAACGCTTTAGCTACGCTTAGCGCCGAGCACGAGGTCAGACTAGTTGACCACAAAAACTTCGACGCATAGTCCACCAATGACAGAATATACACTTTCCCAGAGCTAGTTTTTGGGAGGGGCCCCACCAAATCCATTCCAAACTTCTGAAAAATCCCCTCCGTCATTGGGACACTTTGAAGAGGGTGGGGAGGGCTATCTTGGTCATTCCCAACCCGTTGACACACATCACATGCTCTAACCCATTTCTGGACATCCTGGTACACATTGGGCCAGTAGAAATACCGACTGACCCGCTCTAAGGTTTTCCTCACACCATGATGCCCCACCAACCCACTGGCATGCGCTAAGCGCAAAACCTCCTGGCGCCTGGTGCTAGGAACGACCAATTGCAGCACCATTTCCTCATCCACCACCTTCTTAGGCCAGTACTGCCGATACAATAATCCTTCCTTGTACAAGAACCTTACTTTTCTTTCCCCTCTAGGACTCACTCCAGCCGCCTCACGACATCCCTGCAAGGTGGGATCCTGTTGTTGTTCCTGCTTAAGCCTCTGCTGATCGGCTAGCTGGGTTGGGGACTCCCCCTCCCTCCTAGGCTGGGCAACCAAACTTTCTCCCCCTTCGGGTGACTCAACTGTTTCACATTCCCCAGATATCTCATTCACAGCCATGGGAAGTTCCTCCCCCTGCCCTTCAGCAGTTTCAAGCCCCCCTTCCTCAAGAGTGATGGGCCCCATGCTCCCTCCTCCCTCTCGACTCTGGAAGCATGAGGAATCCTCCTTCTCCCTCCCCTCCTCCTGAGTAGTAGGGACTGCACAAGATGAACTTTCCTCCCCCTCCTCCATAGAGAAAAAGGGTAATTCCTGCAACATTTCTACTGATGTTACATTACGAATCCGCCTCCCACCTCCCTCCAGAGTCTCGACCCCAGGGGTTACTTCCACAGAGCAGTCCTCCATTTCGTTCTTCAAAAAGACCTTGTACGCCAAGTCATTTCCCACCAGGACCTCCGCTAGGCACTCATGGGGCTCGTGGACCAAGACTAGCTGCGGTCCCTCGTACCCCTTATACTCCACCTGAACCACGGCAGTTAGTTGGTCAAATGAGGAGGCTCCATACGGGCTAATCTTCATTCTCTGGGGCTGCAGCTGACCCAACGCCACCAGTTCCTTGGACACGCTCGTAACGTCTGCCCCAGAGTCTCGATAAGCCACTGCCCGTATGCCATTTACCCAGATGGATGCAGTAAACTGCGCTTGAGCCCACTCCCTATGCGGGGCGGCCACACCCTTAGTCTCCGCCAGGCGCACACTTGGAACCGATGCAGACGCCGGAATCCCGGCTGCTGGCGGCTGGTTCGGCGCAGGTGAGGAAACCCTCTCGCTCGACGCCCCTGCCTGGTTCTTTGCCTGTTGCAGCCCTGCGATTTCCGCGTCCCAGTCCTCCTTCTGTTGGAAGGCCCTTATCGCGGGGGTAGATGTTACTACAACCCCCTTCTTCTTTGCCCATTCCACGCATTCGTGTTTGACGTGCCCAGGCCGTTTACAAAAAAAACACAGTCCAGAACTGGGATTTACTTTCCCTCTGTCAGCCCCTCCTGTTGATGACCCTTTCCCAGGAGACGCTGCCTTAGTCCCTTCACTTCCAGCGGTCGCTCCTGCCTTTACATCAGCTCCAGGGGTGATGGTACGCCCCCCTCCCGGCTGATGTTTAAACGTCGTGGCGGCGCGGTTCTGCCTGAATGTTTCCGCCAACCTAGCCGCTTCATCTAGAGTCCTCGGGGCCTGATCCGCCACCAGACTAGCCACCTCAGGAGACAACGCTTTATAGTACTGCTCCCTCAGTATCAGCTGGTACATATCTTCCAAAGTTCGTATACCTTCCGCAGCCACCCACAACTCAAAGTTTTGCAACATTTTGTCTGCCAACAGTGTCAGACTTTCATTCGGGCCAGGTCTCTCCACCTTCCTGAACCTCCTCCGGTAGGTGTCTGCGTTAAGACAGTACCGGCGAGACACGAGTTCTTTGAAGTGGGGGTAATTGTTACATTTCGAAGCTGGAAGGCGCCCCAAAAGTTCTAAGAGCTCCCCCGAGAGCAAAGTCCTGAGTAGCACTACGTACATGTCCAGCGGTACCCCCTGGTCTTGGCATGAGCGTTCAAACAACGTTAAATAGCTCAAAACGTCAGTGGGGGGCACGTATTTGGGCAGGAGACGAAAGTCCACATCCCTCGAGCTCCAAACCCTCGGGCGATATGGGGGACCCGCTGGCCCCTGATAATACTCCTCCTCCTCCCCTGGATAATACGACGGCCCCCTTAATTCTGTCCAGCCCCGGATTCGGGGCGGCGGCTCAGCATAGCTTGGCTGGCCTGCTTCGGCCCCTCTGGGACTGGTAGGGGATTGGGGCGCAGGTCGCTGTTTCTCTGCGCTCCTCTCCAAACACCTCACCTCCTCCGTTACTGGAATCAGCTCCTCTCTGAGGCTCCGGGCTTCTGTGGTCAGCGCTGGCCCTGGGCTCCTGGGTTGCTCCATCCGCTGGGAGCACGGGCGCCCCGCCTCCAAACCACCTTCCCGGGAACGCCTCGATGTAGACTGGCTGCCCTCCTCCGAGCGCGCCTTGATTTCACTGCTCACAAAACGTCCTTTACTCTCCGACAAGCTGCGCACGTGGAAGCCTCCCCGCTGCTCGTCTCGTCTCCACACCGGCTGGAACAATAGCGGGTCTCTCGGCCGGACTCCCGCCTGGGCGCTTGGGGTTGTTAACTCCTCGAGTCCCGGCAGTCCTAGCTCTCCGGCCCCTGCTTCCCTGCTCCTTTCGTCGGGTGTGGTCAAAAGCTGGCTTGGGACCGATGCTCTCACCGGCACCCTTTGAAACCACTGCTCTTCTCTCACGTCTTTCTGTTGGTGCGACGGAGTTCCTCTCAAATCCAAGCCTCGCAAGGACAGAGAGAGCTCTCTAAAATCTCTGCCTGCTGCCATTTCCTGACTAACAAAATAACAAACTGCTCGTGCCTTGTTCGGAAAATATGCCACAAAACAACGTTTCCTAATTCACTCCAGTTTGCTTGGTCTTTTCCCACCGCTTTGCCACCATGTAGCGTTATCGACCCCGCCTTCCTCAACAAGCAGAGGGGGAGTGCGGGGTCTTTTCCCTTTTTACTTTTACTTTCACCTGTACCCAGCCCTCCGGCCGGGTCACGGTAGATCTCTTGCTGCCACCACCCCCTGAGTTCGGGACCTGGCTGTCGCCACAGGCCAAGCGCGGGGGCCGCTTTCCCTGTGCTCCAGCAGACAGCCTCCCCCCGGCTCAGACAGAGCCACAGATAGTACTTCTAAAGGTAGAATAGCCGATTGGTCAGGACTGGAATAGCCAAGCAAACAATGGAGTAAACGAAACACGAGAACAAAAGTTCACTAAAATATCTTTTAATTAAGGATTAGCAAAACACAAAAGGCACAGTTTTCACAAAACAAGGCACAGGCTTAAAAACAACAAAACATCTAATTAACTAGACTAAATACACATTCTGATCCCTCTCCTACAGGCAGGGTTAAGTACTTAACTGCTTAGCATCTGAAAGAGCTGGCAAAAGTCCTCAATCCATTCCCCAAGACATAAGAGTTAATGGGGAGAGAAAGTCCATCGACGCCTCAGCTCTTTTGCAATGATGTTCCGGCAGTAGGCAAACTCCAAGCTCTAAAGTTCTCAAGCTCTCCTTGACACAGCCCAGCCTAGATAAGGAGTTAGCCCACGCGGTCCCTTTCCCCGCTGGCCAATTACTGCCCTCAGGTCGTTAGTCACAGCTGTCACTGATGAAAGGGCAGCTGTGAGTCTGGGCTGTTACCTCCTGAATTACTCATCAGCCTAACAAGCACCAGTTGGCCCCAACCCCATTCTCGTTAGGCCAGGGTGCCTCTCTGCAGCCAAAACTTACATATCTCCTGTGATCTTCTTAAAGGCACCTCCTTTTAACATTCCTTAAAGGCATCTCTTGATCGTATCCCATGGTATAGCGATACCCCCAATTCTGATTTACCCGAAGGTCTCTATTTCCTGAACCAAAGATTCGGTATTTCACTACAAGCTTGCATAAAGGAAGAGGCTGAATTTTCAGCACCAATTCAGGGTGTATCACCAGTTCAGGGTGAGGATGAAATGGTAAGCAGAACCATGTACAGCACCCTCACCAGCCATTTTTGGATATGCAGCATTTTTTGCTTAGTGAGAGGGGTGTCTGACTTGAATTTCAGGGGAGGCAGGGAAATTGCATACAGGTGTGTGCCAGTGCAATAATTATTCCTCTTCATGACACCACAACCAACAAATGAATGTTTAGGGGGGGAAGAGCTTTCAAATTAAACATACTCTGGAGGTATGACAAATTGCAGATATAGCCCAGTTCTGCCAGAGAACAGTAATAGTACAGAGCAGCTGGTTCCACAGTGAAGTAAATGATCATAAATGAATTCTGAGAAGTCTTGAAAAAGTAAGGCAGAAATGGCAGTTCTGCTGTGTTCATAATGAAGATGAAAGAAGCTCCAGAGAATAATTAATAATAATAATAATAATAATAATAATAATAATAATAATAATAATAATAATTTTTTATTTGTACCCCGCCCATCTGGCTGGGTCTCCCCAGCCACTCTGGGCGGCTTCCACCAAACATTAAAATACATTTAAAATATCACAGTTTAAAAACTTCCCTAAACAGGGCTGCCTTCAGGTATTTTCTGAATGTCAGGTAGTTGTTTATTCCCTTGACTTCTGATGGGAGGGCGTTCCACAGGGCGGGCGCCACTACCGAGAAGGCCCTCTGCCTGGTTCCCTGTAGTTTTGCTTCTCGCAGTGAGGGAACCGACAGAAGGCCCTCGGCGCTGGATCTCAGTGTCCGGGCTGAATGATGGGGTGGAGACGCTCCTTCAGGTATACAGGACCGAGGCCATTTAGGGCTTTAAAGGTCAGCACCAACACTTTGAATTGTGCTCGGAAACGTACTGGGAGCCAATGTAGATCTCTCAGGACCGGTGTTATGTGGTCCCGGCGGCCACTCCCAGTCACCAGTCTAGCTGCCGCATTCTGGATTAATTGCAGTTTCCAGGTCACCTTCAAAGGCAGCCCCACATAGAGAGCATTGCAATGTTTATCGGACCCTCTGTTAAGAGTCAGATTGCCTAATTTTGCAAGTATGCAAAAGGTTTTTTTTAAAAAAGATAAAATAGGAAGCATACCCCTCTCTGGTTAACAGAAGAACTGTTTAAAAAGCATTAATCCCAATTTTCAGGCCATTTCCATGGCTGGTGGGTTGCAAATGGCATATCTGACAAAGAGGATTCACCACATAAAGTAAATGAATAGTTTGAAAGAACTCTGCATGTGTGTCATCTGCGTAAATGAAACAGGGCATGCAATGCCTGGTGGGTGGCAAAGGCCATATCTGACTAACAGGATTCACCACATAATGTATATGAATAGTTTTATAGAACTCTGCAAATATTACTTTGTCTCTTCTCTTCCTCCATTCCCTCTTTAGCTCATTTATGGCTCTGCTCCTGTGATGAATGATAAAAGCCCAGGGCTTCCCTTCTACCAGATGGCAGCCCCAGAAGCCCTTCAGTATAAGGGAATTCTCTGTTTGCTTCTGCATTTCAGGTGGACGTGGATTGGAGTCATTGCACCGGACAATGAAAATGGAGAAAGATTTGTGCAAACCATTTCCCCAATGT
Source organism: Lacerta viridis (assembly GCA_900245905.1). Lineage (NCBI taxonomy): Eukaryota > Metazoa > Chordata > Lepidosauria > Squamata > Lacertidae > Lacerta > Lacerta viridis. Next base: position 488,444 of record OFHU01001767.1, on the reverse strand, counting down.
TTACCAAGAGTGGTGTCTGCTTTGCATTCCTAGAAAGAATCCCCAATTTTAGTTTTATTTCAGAAATTACTGGCATGTTAAATCAGGGGGCAACGATAAACCAGAAAATTTTTAGCAGCAAAGCTAACGTAGTGGTTGCCTCTGGAGAATCTTATTCCATAGCATCTTTAAGATTGCTTTCATACTTTTCAGATCATGATGACATGACAAAGAATGTAGAAAGCAAAGTATGGATAATAACAGCCCAGGTTGAGTTTGCTTCATTTATCTTTCAAAGGAACTGGGATTCAGGATTCTTCAATGGTGCTATAGCCTTTGAAATTCACTTCAGAAACCCACCCGGATTTCATCAGTATGTTGCGCACAGAAACCCTTCCGGCACAGATGGGGACGGTTTTATCACGGACTTCTGGCAACAGACCTTTGAATGTGTATTCCCAGATATCACTGCAGACAAGGTGGAGGGGAATATTTGCACCGGAGAAGAGAAGCTGGAGAGTCTTCCTGGTTCACTTTTTGAAATGAGCATGACAAGCCACAGTTACAGCATCCACAGTGCTGTCTATGCCATGGCCCATGCTTTACATGCCATGTCCACATCCAAACTCAGGCACAGAGGAATGTCATACGGAAGGAGAGGGAAGAATCCAATTCAAGCATTTTGGCAGGTAAAGGTTGTACATCCTCAACAGAGAGAGCTCTGTTACTTCCTCATAATCAGATTTGTGCCCAACATGGGGGGGGGGCATGGTGAATACTGGCCTGTATTTGAGGAGAAAGCATTTGTATGAGAGAAGCTTTGCAGCCCAATGAAAAGCCACTGCATTCACAAATAGGAAGTCCTAGTCCTAGTCAATAGAGAGGTTCGCCATTCTCTCTAGCCCATATCCACCAAATCCTTCCTCAGAGCAGGTGGCTGCACAACACTTTGTCTCACAGAGTCTCCCTCATAGAGAGGGAGAAAGGAAAAGATGGAAAATGGAGTGTAGGGAAGAAGGGCTGTAAGAAAGACTGAGAGAGAGGCATGTTTGTGAAAGATAATGGGTTGGCTCTCTCCATGCGTGGACCTGACTCCACTCACAGTTGCCTAAATCACCACCCATCATTTGCTGCATGCTCTGCACACAGGGAAAAATGATTGCTCAACCCTGTATTAGACTGTAGACCTTTCTAAACACCTGTCTTTTCTGTTTTCGATCTAGCTCCATCACTTTCTGAGAAGTATCTCATTTAACAATACTGCAGGAGATGTGGTCCTCATCAGCCAGAATGGAGAGGCAGCATGTAGCTTGGATATTGTCAACTGGATTATATTCACAAACCAAAGTTTGCACAGAGTGAAAGTTGGGAGGATAGATCCACAAGCTCCTCCAGACCAAAAAATCATCCTTGATGAAGATGCCATAACATGGCACAGTTGGTTTAACCAGGTAGGGCCACATTTTTATCTAATTCAGAAGAGATTCAGTATTCAAGAAGAAATAATTATCCACCTGACTATCTAATCACTGTCTTTTGTTTGTTTGTTTTTATTAAAAATTTATAAGATTTTCCAATTAAAAGTACAAATCATTACATGGTTAAACTTTTCATACTCCCCCCTCTCCCACCGAGGGGAGCAAAATATCCAAACCCCCCTCTCACAGGAGTACATAAAATCATTCCACGTTTAACCTCATACTATACTAAAATCATTGCTTAAGCCCAACCCCTTTCCTGGGCCAGGTATTCATACATCCAACAAATTCATCTTTTAAACTGACTTCCCCGGATCCCCCCCTGTTGACTTCAAAGTAACACATAATTCCCAGTTTTCCTCTCATCTTCCAAATCTAATTTAAACCACATTTCTTTCCTCCTTAACACTTTTATAAACATTTATATTCCACAATTAATTACTAACATTTTCTTTTCTACCTCAGCTTCATTGTACTTCTGCACTTTTCTAATTCCTCAACCAATTTTCCCCCTTCCCTCCTTTCAGCCTCAAAGAATTCAGATAATTTTTTTTCTTTTTTAACATTTTCCATTGTCACAGTGTCCATGTCCATTTGTCAAAACCATATATAACTGAAACACCATATAATGAATCCAAACTTTTTAACCTACCCCAATCCTTTCAAAAAAAACCAACCCAGAAGTCAGAAATTGCAGGTTCTTGTTCCTGTTTGTCTTCATGCAGCCTTTTAACATTCTCACAATGGAATTGTGTAGCCCTGGGTAATTGCATTTGTTCCTCTTCCTCCTGAACCATGACTTCTACATTGTCAATTCCTTTTTGCACAAAAAATTATTTTGTTATTCCTTCATTAGTCTTTTCTTCTTCCTTTTGTATTGGCATTAATTCCTCCAAACTGTCCTTAGTCTCTGGTTCTTTATTCTGTGAAATCGCTTCTATTCTAACCGACTGTGTCCAGCGCTGCACTCCTTCAACTAGCTGCTGCAAGAGTTCCAGAGTTTTTTTCTGAAATTTCGGTGTCCATTTTTGCTTTGCCATGCTCAAGGTCGAAAAACAACTTTCCAGTCAAAACAACTTATTTCCTTTCTGCCTTCGGCACCATTTTACTTTGTTCTTGCCAAATTTTCCGAGACCCCAGGAAAGAGGGGCATATATTTCCCAAACCAATCAGTTAAATCAAATTTCAAGTCCAAATTTCCTTTTACAGGAAAAACAGTTACAGAAGACTTCTTTGTTTCAAACTTTTGACAACAGATTCGGATACAATATAGCACTGTCTCTTCCTGTATCAACCGTCAGGGATCGACCTCTGTTGTTGTTTTTTTAGAGTCCCTTCCAAGCCTAATTTTAAAAGAATTTTTCTTTGTTAAATGGGTACTTACAGAGTCCAAATAAATACTAATCATGGAGAAATTGAGCGCTCCTTCTGCCAACAGCCACTACTTCTCGCTGAAGAGGTAGTGTTAATCCACAATACCCAGCCTACAACCCCGCTCGCTCCGGCAGCCCTTACTAGGGCTTACCGAAGAGTAGGAGAGGCTCTAGGCCCCACCACTGCTTCTATGTAACTTATGCCTCTGGTTTGTCTGCACCCTCTTCCTTCTCTATGGGCCCCATGTGGGATCCAGAAACATTCTGGAGAAAAGTTAAGATGCCACTAGATGCCACTTTCCAGTTACTTCAGCACCATCTTCAGTTTAAAAAGCAAAATTTATTACAATAAATAAATAAATAAATAAAGTAGCACCAATGAGTTGTATGAGGTTGCCATGGTACCATACTGGGAATCCCAGGCCTAAAGGTTTGGATAAAGCACTTTATGAATAAATAAGCCAATTCACCATGCATATCCCTAGAACAGTGTTCCTTGTGGAACACCCTCCCTCCAGATGTCAAGGAGATAAAGACCTACAAAACTTTTAGAAGACATCTGAAGGCAGCCCTCTATCGGAACAAGGAGGTTACAAAACAGAAGAACCCTTTTACTATAAAATACAGTTAAGCAAGGGTGGCAGTGCAAACTCACCTTGGGGAAGCTGACTGAAAACCAAAATAGTGAAATCTAGGTTGTCTCGCCCTATTCCCAACCCTTCATCTGAATGTGGGTCATTAGGGCCAAGTCAAATACCAGTTATTCTATGAAAAGACCTGGATACAGGAGGGCAGGTTTTCTTTCAGCCAATCGTGGCCTCTGCATACATTTCCCCTGCGCTAGGGGGTGTACATCTAAAATAAGCCAAAGGAATTGTTATTTCCTTATAAATATTAAATACTGGTTTTTGACTGAGTGAAATACGATGTATGAATTGATAACCCCCCAGGATTTTGTCTTTCTTGCAAGGAAGGTGAGAAAATGAAATGGTTGGGGAAAGGAGGCACAATAATACCAGAGGAAGAAACTGAGAACAGACAGGAGCAGATGCAGCAGACCATTCTTCTTCTTCAGAAAAAAAACTTTATTTAAACATTTAAGTGTTGCAAAACAAAACAAGAGAAAAAAAAACCTGACAGTTCAAAACAAACAATATATACATAGCTGTCAACCTCTTCCTTTTTTTAAGGGAAATTCCCTTATTCTGAATAGGATTCCTCGCAAGAAAATGGAAAAGTTGACAGCTATGAATATATATTCAATATATTCAAACAAACCGAAATAAAGGAAGAAAAACAAAAACAAAATAAACCTTCCCCCCTTCCCCCCCATCCCTCATACTTCCCTCTATCTTCTTTTACCTGCTGTACTATTCCTTATTGTTGCGTTGTTCACTATATTTATTTATTTATTTATCTATCCTATCATTCCTACTAAATTTCATGTCACCTTGCGGCTATTAAGTTATCCCATATCAATTTTCAGACTTTAGCACCCACTTTCACCATGTATTCCTTACCACAGTCCCACTCTTCCTTAATTGCTTGATTAGAACATCCTCTGATTAATGCTGTTAATTGTGCCATCTCCACAAATTCAGACATCTTTATTCTCCGTTCTACTAATTCTGGTATTTTGGCAGATTTCCAGTTTTTCACCAGTAAAATTCTGGCTGCCGCATTTGCATAAAGAAATACATTCCTATTGTTCATAGGGATATCATTCGAAACTAAACTTAATAAAAAAAAAGCCTCTAGTTTCTTCAAGATTGAAATTCTAAATATCCTTTTAAGCTCCTCGTGTATCCTTGTCCAATATTGTTTCACCATCTTGCACCCTCACCACATGTGATACATCGTTGCCACTTCATTTTCACATCTCCAACATAAATTTTATACATCTTTGATAGTTTAACTGGTGTGAGGTACCAGCGGTAAAACATTTTCATTATATTTTCTTTAATTTGAGGCCTTATTTCCCCTACTGGTTCCTACGGTTGTGCCCGGTGAGAAAACATGGAAGCAGAAAAGACACCTGAGGCTGCTGGCTTCAGAGAGAGAAAGATTTATTTTCTGCATGCAGAGGCACTTGCGGTGTTCAGACACCCAAGCAAGTACAAAAGCTAGTCAATTTTCAGACAGTTCTTATAGACAGTTCCCTGGCTCATCTTCCCACCCCAGGAATCTTGTCCTTGTCCATATAAGGAACATTTCCTGTTGTACATTTCCTGTTGTACATATAAGGCAAAAGGACATTTAGCCCTGAGTTGGTTCCTGTGCTACTTCAGCAAGGCCATCCTATCTGTCTCTGACCTAGACAGTTCCTCTCTGTGCAAGGTTGACCTTCTACTGTTATCTCCAGATTCTTAGTCATAGCTTACATGGTAATATGCCAGAGTTCAATGCAGATCAAAGTTCACAGCAAAAAGAAAGATTTCATACAGAAAAGCCTCCACTCAAAAGAGTCTCTAACAGTACATTCAGGTAAATATATCCAGGTTAGCTAATTAACCCCTTCAAATTGAGTAGCACGCTGTGAAATTTATATCAGTTTTCCATCTGTTTTGGTCAAACAGAAACAGACCAATCATCTTCTAAGGGTATCAGTGGAAGAGGTGGAAGCAGAAGAAGTGGTGAAGATTGAGAGAGTGAAGGAGGGGGCTGAGAGGAAAGGTGTGAAGAGCAAGAGACAGAGCATTGTGAATGGATGAATGGATGCATCAATCTTTAAAAAGAGTTATCTCAAAATATGTATTCCAAAGTATATTTCCCCCTTAATATGCTGAGTGTCAAATCTCTTGGATAGCTTCATTCCAATTCATGTATTTGGCCAGAATTCTTTTGTATGGGAACTCATAAAGAACGCATTCCTCAAAAAAAACCCTTATTCGGAACTCTTTCCCAGACTGCATCTGATGGGTCGAAGAATAGGTGTAGCCACCAGCACCAAAATTAATCCTAGAGATGTCTACCTAGCAGACAACATGTTCAGAAGTAACAATTCTAACAAACTTAACAGGAACACTAGAGTAACTTCAGAGTGTACATTAATGGGCAGGGCAATCTATACAGAACAGATAAGGCCATGTTATGTAAGCACAACACCTGCACATCCCAGAACAATAGAGGGATTATCACATCACTTTAAACATTACTACTACTAAAAAGAAAAGTAGCAATTGCTCTTGGTAGAGGCATTCCACGTATTACTGAAGTGCCGTGTCAGTCTGGAAACATAGAGAAGACCCTTAGAACCTGAAACATTTTGAACTCATTGTTCTCTTGCTGAACCTTCTGCTCTTTCATTTATGGATTAGACTCAGCCACTTTCTGTCTGTACTGAAAGATGTCTTCCAGGATCAAGCAAGAAAGTGAAGGAGGGACAGCCACCTTGCTGTTATGATTGCATCCCATGTCCAGAGGGGAAGATTGCAAACCAGGATGGTAAGGGAAATAATCAGATTAAATGGATCCATTTGATTGAAAGGTGTAAGGATGGCTGAGGTTAAGTTTCAAAAGAAGACATAAATTATTGTGTGTGTGTCCCTGCCTCTTGGTGGTCATTGTCCTTCAAATATTGATAGTAGTAGTAGTGGTAGTAACAATAATTTGTATGCTGCCTATCTGACTGGGTTGTCCCAACAATTCTGAGCAGCTTCCAAAAAAATAAATAAAACATCAACCACAGTAAAACATGGAACATAAAAAGTTCCCTATATAGGGCTGCCTTCAGGTGTCTTCTAAAAGTCAGATTGTTGTTTATTTCCTTGACACCTGACTGTGTTGTGGGCACAGGGTGGGCACAACTACCAAGAAGGTTCTGTCCCTGGTTGCCTGTAACCTCACATCTCACAATGGGAGAACTGCCAAAAGGCTCTCAGAGCTGGATCTCAGTGTACAGGCTGAACAATGGGGGTATACAGGATAAATATTTAGACAGATTGTTGAAATATGTTAATCAAACGAGAATAACAATGAATTGAGAATAGCAAGGGGGTATGTGGTTCAAATAATATCCAGAGGTGTCCTTGTCACTCCTTCCAACTTAAAAAGCTGCACCCAAGCTAGGGTGGTGATACATTCATATATAAGGAGGAATGGCCCTGGCAGTGTCACTTATAGGACCACATCACTCTGAACCGCATGATAGAATACAGGAAAAGTGTTTTAATTTGAGCTAAGCTCTTTTCTTCTCAGACAGAAAGAAAACATTTCAGCAAGCTGGCGGGAAAGCACAAAGGGCCATATCCTTATTTTTTCCAGATATGAATGACTGTAAGAAATGTCCAGACAAAGATTATCCAAGCAAGAACCATGATGCATGTCTACCCAAGGATATCAGCTTCTTGTCTTATGAAGAACCTTTGGGCATCAGTTTAGCCTGTTGCTCTCTTTCCCTTTCCTTGATCACAGCTCTGGTTCTAGGTATATTTATAAAACACCACGACACACCCATTGTCATTGCAAACAACCGAAACCTCACCTACACTCTCCTCATCTCTCTCCTGCTCTGCTTCCTTTGTGCTTTGCTCTTCATTGGCCGAGCAGAGAAGGTGACCTGCCTCCTCCGATAAACAGCTTTTGGTATCATCTTCTCAACCGCTGTTTCTTGTGTCCTGGCAAAAACCTTCACGGTGGTTTTGGCCTTCATGGCTACAAAACCAGAATCCAGGATGAGGAAATGGGTGGGGAAAGGACTAGGCCACTCCATTCTCCTTTCCTGCTCCATTGTTCAAGTGGGCATATGTACTGTGTGGCTGGCAACCTCTCCCCCATACCCAGATGTGGACATGCACTCAATGACAGATGAAATTATACTAGAATGTAATGAAGGGTCTGTGACAATGTTTTACTGTGTCCTCATCTACATGAGCTGCCTGGCCACTTTAAGTTTTGCTGTGGCTTTCCTCGCCAGGAAGTTACCAGACAGTTTCAACGAAGCCAAGTTCATCACTTTCAGCATGTTGGTCTTCTGCAGTGTTTGGCTGTCCTTTATTCCTTCCTACCTGAGCACCAAGGGAAAATATATGGTAGCTGTGGAGATCTTCTCCATCTTAGCCTCCGGTGTTGGGTTGCTGGGTTGCATCTTTGCCCCCAAATGTTATATAATGATTTTGAGGCCTGAGCTGAACAACAGGGAACAGCTGATAAGAAAGAAAAATTAAAGAAATAATAAAGATTTATAGTCCTTTTATTACAGCATTATGTTGCAAGCACAAAGAGGTAATCCTCCACAATGATATCAGCTGCCTACTCTGACTCCTCTGAGTTTGGGGGCTTGTAGGGGGTTCCACCCTACACTCTTGATTGATTGATTGATTGATTGAGCAGGAGGCTGAGGCGAAGCTCCTGAGGAGAGCGAGCGAGCGAGCGAGAGGCAGCTGAGGAGACCTGCTCCCCCAGCACCCCCAGGAGGAGGAGGAAGAAGAAGAAAATACCGGCAGCGGCAGCGCTGCTCCTGCCTCAGACGAGTTCCATGGAGCAGATGGAGCCTGCGCGCAAAGAAAGAAGCAGGACGGAGCAAGGCTGCAAGTCCCTCCCCTTGGCGCTTACAAGTCCTCCCCCTCCTTTCCCCTCCTCCTCCTCCTCCCCCCCCTCCCCTCCTCTGTCTGCTGCCTGTCTGCAGATAGTCTGGCTCTTAGTGACAGCAGACAAAGAACGGGGGAGACGGGGAAGGAAGGGAATATACGGGAATATACGGGTTTTTTATTAACCCGGGATTGCAGCGGGAAACGCATTTAAAAACGGGGGAATCCCAGCAAATATGTGATACTTGACAGCTATGGTTCCACCCCACACTCTTGATTGACAATTTGCATCATTTGCACCTTTTAAGGACAGCCTTCTCATTTCCCCCCTACCTCATAAATTAGCTCCACCATGTTCTCAGTGTTATGAAAACTTCCCGCGGGGGCAAGTTGAGAGACTGACCCCCAAGGCGGACGAAGCTTCCGTGCCCTCTGGCTTCAGGAGTCCAGGGGCACAAGTAATATGCGATTGTTTCCCAGCTTGAAAAACAACACGCACAAGCCAGTGAAGGCTAAAATCTACTTTATTGTAGATAAGTGCAGAATATTTATATCTGCGTAGCAGCTCATAATTCAGAGCTGTCTGTAAAAGCGTCTGCATCCTCCTGATGCAAAACAGAAAGTAAAGTACATATGTAAATTACAATGACATCACATGTGTGGAATGATTGTTGGATTTCCCACAGTGTGAAACATGACTCTTAAGTCTTGTGACCTTGCTGCAGCGTTCGCAGCTCGTCATGTCATAATATCACAACATCCTCCCCCGATATTAGACAATGTGAAGAGCGGCGAAAAGTAAGGCATCATTAAGAGAAGTAAACAAACAGTTATCATATACACAGTATGAATCTGTTGTCTTTGTTCCATCCTTGGAACTCTCTGAGACTGGTTCTACCAGTTGGAGCCTTTGATAACCAACTCTCCAGGGGACCAGAGCACTTGCTCTGTGTGTGTTGGCAGGAACAGTGTTGAACTTTGCAACCTGTTGCTGTGGCTTTTTCACATCTGTGAAGTGAGCCTGAGTGTCTCTGTCTTGAGTGCAAACTACAGCTACATTTGCAACAGCTGAGATTGCAAACTCTTTGGAGTAGCGTTTGGGCGCCTGACCCTTTGTTACTCTCTCAGATCTACGCACAAGATGTAGATCTTCTTTGCTGAGTTTCTCCTGAACAGGACTTTTTGGAGAAACTTTACCAATCGTAAACAGTGGCTCTAAAGATCCTAGCACATCATCATCTGTAGATGGCCTGGTACTATCATGAGCTCCTCTCTCAATGACAGTTTCACCTGTGTCGGAACTAGCCGTGGTTGAGCTTGCACTGCTACTGCTGGTGTCAGTATCCTCATATGTATTGACATCAATGGGAAAGCTTTGGAGAATCTGTGTCTCCGGCTTTACAGTAGGTTCTACCTCCTGAGTAAGAATTACTGTGTTTGAGGAAGGCAATAGAACTCTGTATTGACCTTTCTCATAGCCCATAAAGATGCCTTGGATGGTTGTACCTTCAAGTGATTCCACCCACATCTGAGAACCAAAAACCTTAAGATGCTTAACAGAAGGTTTTCTGTGAAACAGTATCTCATAAGGTGAGCATTCCATTCCTTTTGGAATACTCCTGACCCAAGCATATGTGAAGGCAGATAGGCTTTCAGCCCAATTCTGTTCAGACAGCTTTGCACTTAGCAATTGCGCCTGCATACCCTCACGTAATTCTGTGTTAATTTTAACACACAAATCTTTGTTCCACGATGATTGGCTTACAGCAACTTTGTGCCGAATGCAATGTTGACTTAGGAACTCCTTGAACTCCTGTGAATCAAACACTGGTAATTGATTAGTATACAAACATTCAATTTTGCCATCATGCATGAAATCTATCTTAGCACAAAATTCAGTGAACTTGGCCAAGACTTGCTGCGGACTTTTCATAGTGTAAATCCAAGAGAATTTAGAGAAATGGTCAGACAGCAATAAATAACAGGTAGCTCCGCCTCTAGATTGTGGCAAAAGTCCTATTACATCAGCAGAAACCTGCTGGAAACATCTTGTGATCTTTTCTCTGCGTGGCTGTTTGGTAGTCTCCTTGGACTTAGCAGCACCTGCAAAAGAATAAGAATCAACAACATCAAAACAACAGTCAGTAGAATCAAAAGACAGTAAGAATAGTCCATCTTTGTTCTTCTGAGCTGTAAGGATCACCTGTCCATCTTTAAAAATTGTGCAAAGTCCTTTGCGCAGCCTGAGCTCGCAGTCCTTCTCGGTAAGCTGCGGTACACTTAGCAGGTTGTAGGCAATTTCTGGCACATATAGGACGTTGCTAATAGATAGCTGGAGACTCTGAAGATAAACAGTTCCAACTCCAGTCGATTTCAGGTGTGTTCCACTCACCTGCGACACGGTGGAGTCCAGCTTCTTAAAAGTCTTAAATAAACGCTTGTTTGCGGTCATGTGGTGCGACGCTGCTGAGTCAATAACCCACGCTAGGCCAATGTCAATGTCATCCTGCTCCTGCACGCCTTGTGTAAGCAATGCAACTGTGCGCCCTTTGGAGCCTTTGGCTTGCGCCTTGCCTGTAGATCCACCTGCTTTTGGCTTGGTTAGATCCTTTCTTGGGCTTTCTGCAGGTCTGGAAACTGTGTCCTCTCATTCCACAGTTTGTGCAGCGTATGACTTTAAGAGCTTGCACATGCTCAGTTGGACCACTAGGTGGGGTAGAGGACGCTTCACTCCCCCTTCCATTAGCCTCATTTTGAGCAGCACAACGATCTTGCTCATTTAGCAAAGTTGAGAAGACTCTGGCAACGGTTAAGTTTTGAGCATCCAGGGCACCTAGCTGTGATGCAATAGCACTATAACCGGCATGGAGGCTATTCAAAACCATGAAACAAAACACATCTTCGTTTAATTGCACGTTGCGTTGTGCAAGTTCACTTCTTAATTCTTTCATATGGTTAAGATGCGAACGCAAATTGTCTCCCTCCTTTAGCCTTAGGTTGGTGAGACGTTGGAAATGCAGCATGGAACTCGCTGCCGCAATCCTTAAATGTTCATTTCGCAAAACATCCCAATAATCATTAGCGTGAACCAAATCCCTGACGTGTATTAACTGAGATTGGTCAAGATGCAAAACAATTGTTGCCTTCGCCTGATTGTCCCTGTTTAGCCATCGAGGGCCTGGGAAAGGTGGAGGGGCATTAGTGGCTAGATCAAGCAAATTCTGCCTGGTAAGCACAGCTTCCATTTTAATACGCCATGTCTGATAATTTTCATCAGTGAGCAATGGACACAGGGAGCTGTTCTGCTTCTGATCCTTTGCCATTGTGGCGAAAAAGCAGGCTTTTCACTCTCTGTCTTCAGAAAGCAATTTAAGCAAACAAACCTAGCCTTCTGAGGTTTATTGCCTCGTAAATCAGTCCGGTACTCACAGCTCAAAGATAACGCGTCTTCTTCTCACAGCGGGAAACGGCCCTCTTCAGCACGAAAACTCCCCCGGAATTCCAGAACGCTGTTTAAGGCTGCTTTCTTTGCCGGCAGATAAACATCAGGCAGAAGTCAATCAGAGGTCCGATGTCTTCGGAAACCAGCCAAACTCTGCTACCAATGTTATGAAAACTTCCCGCGGGGGCAAGTTGAGAGACTGACCCCCAAGGCGGACGAAGCTTCCGTGCCCTCTGGCTTCAGGAGTCCAGGGGCACAAGGGTAATATGCGATTGTTTCCCAGCTTGAAAAACAACACGCACAAGCCAGTAAGGCTAAAACCTACTTTATTGTAGATAAAGTGCAGAATATATATCTGCGTAGCAGCTCATAATTCAGAGCTGTCTGTAAAAGCGTCTGCACCTCCTGATGCAAAACAGAAAGTAAAGTACATATGTAAATTACAATGACATCACATGTGTGGAATGATTGTTGGATTTCCCACAGTGTGAAACATGACTCTTAAGTCTTGTGACCTTGCTGCAGCGTTCGCAGCTCATCATGTCATAATATCACAACACTCAGATGTATTCATTTTAACAAGAGTGTGGAGGAAACAGTGTCCTTCAGTCAAAATGGGGAATTAGTTGCTGTATTTGACATTATAAACTAGGTCACATTTCCAAAACAGTCCTTCCTCAGGATCAAAGTTGGAAAGATTGAGCCCATGGTTCACCAGGACAATGTCTTCATCATTAATGAGGATGTCATCATATGGCCCAACCAGTTTAAACAGGTAGTGACTGTGCACATTTTGGAATATATTTGAATAATGTTCAAAAAGTCACATTTTCTCCAGATTTTGAAGTGGCTGTGATGGAGTTCACAACACACTGGGTGATAACCAACGTAATTCATACTCATTGTTGTTGTTGTTGTTCAGTCGTGTCCGACTCTTTGTGACCCCATGGACCAGAGCACGCCAGGCACCCCTATCCTCCACTGCCTCCCGCAGTTTGGCCAAACTCATGCCAGTCGCTTCGAGAACACTGTCCAACCATCTCATCCTCTGTCATCCCCTTCTCCTTGTGCCCTCCATCTTTCCCAACATCAGGGTCTTTTCCAGGGAGTCTTCTCTTCTCATGAGGTGGCCAAAGTATTGGAGCCTCAACTTCAGGATCTGTCCCTTCCAGTGAGCACTCAGGGCTGATTTCTTTAAGGATGGATAAGTTTGATCTTTTTGCAGTCCATGGGACTCTCAAGAGTCTCCTCCAGCACCATAATTCAAAAGCATCAATTCTTCGGCGATCAGTCTTCTTTATGGTCCAGCTCTCACTTCCATACATTACTACTGGGAAAACCATAGCTTTAACTATACGGACCTTTGTCGGCAAGGTGATGTCTCTGCTTTTTAAGATGCTGTCTAGGTTTGTCATTGCTTTCCTCCCAAGAAGCAAGCGTCTTTTAATTTCGTGACTGCTGTCACCATCTGCCTTGATCATGGACCCCAAGAAAGTGAAATCTCTCATTGTACATCCACATAAATATATAACTCCCTTGATTTTAATAGGCCTGTTCTGGTTATGACTTGGATTAGATATCACCCTTTCAGAACAATATGAGTGTAATTTATAATTTTTCTTGATTTAAAGTCCTTCTGTTTCCTGTTTTCTTTCTAAAATCCAGTGGTACATTAAAGAGAAGAAAGGAAGAAGGGACTTAGAAAAGCCTTTGGCTGAGATAAACATGTTTTCCTTAAAATATTACACAGAATCTGTTATTCAAAGCAAGTGATTACCTCTCCTGTAATTATTCAGAATTACATCCTCTCCCCTTCCCTAGGGACCTCCTCTGCCTACATGAAAAAAGATGAAACTAAGACTGGAGGATCTTATTAATACCTATGAACTATAGAGAGTTGGGTCTGTAGACATACAGAGACTCATCAGTCTGGCTTTGAATCAGCTGTGTGAATGACCATTTGAGTTAGGCTTTGCTGCTTGGGATCCCAGGAATGGAAGTAACAGAAAATGTGAACTTGTGCGTAAATGAAGAATCCCTTGCAATATGGTAGTGTTTTGGTTGCTGGTGCTCTTACTGCCACTGCAGGGGGTGTGCAAGTTTCTTCATATTCCTCAATGTTCCATCAGAGAACCTGTCCCTATTCTTCACAAATATTATCAGTCAGGAGATCTCATCATTGCTGGCATTATTTCTCAGATCTACATATTTTCAGATACCCTAACCTTTGAAAAACACCCATCTCAGGAATTTTCAGATGACCATATGTAAGTAGCTTCATTTGGAGGGGGGAGGAACATAGTATATCATAAATAAATTTACAGCCAACCCAGCCAGAGTGTTTGACTTCACCTGGATTTGCCTCCAGTGGAATTAGAATTGGACCTCATTTCTTAACATCCACCTCATTTGATCTTACATTTATACAGGCAGTTACAGGCGGGTAGCCGTGTTGGTCTGCCATAGTCAAAACAAAATAAAATAAAAAATTCTTTCCAGTAGCACCTTAGAGACCAACTAAGTTTGTTCTTGGTATGAGCTTTTCTGAAGAAGTGTGCATGCACACAAAAGGTCATACCAAGAACAAACTTAGTTGGTCTCTAAGGTGCTACTGGAGAGAATTTTTTATTTTATTTTATTATACAGGCAGGAATCTGATATCTAGACCCATCCTCTGGTGGTTATGTAAACTCAAAATGGCAATAAACAGTGTATTGGGCAAGATAATATTTGTGTTCTTTCTCCATTTCATTTTGGAAGATTTGACAGAACTCCTGGAACAGCTTTAAATAGGGGTATTGTAAACAGTTCATTCAATTTCAAGACACTCTTCATATTCACATATATAAGCTGCTATTTATTTAATTTTCATGTCCTATTTATTTGTTGTGAATGCAGTGAGAAACATTGCAAAATGCGTTTATTTGCTGTGAAATGAAGGTATACCCTAAGTAATTGGCATTGCTTACTCAAACTTGTGAAAAAATAAAAAGTGGAGGAATATTAAACAGATATAAAACATACAAAAACATACAAAACATCTCATCCAAATTCCCTAGAGGCCAGAATAAATAAAAACACCTTATTGAATTATGTCTTCTGTAGATATACTAAGAGACTGCCTAAGAAGTCCTGGAAATTGAGATGGTTTTAAGAGACGTCATAGATTCATGTGCCAGTTTACTTTGACACGCCTGTGAGATGTGAGATTACAACCTGTTTTTGTACAGTATCTGAACTGGATTCTGAAATGAAAAGCAGTCAATGTTATGATCTGAAGCAGATGAACTGTAATGTGGCATGTAACTCTCAATACAGGGTGCTGACTCACCTCTACCAGCACATCCTGGCCTTGGCATTTGCTGTAAAGGAGATCAATGAAACTCCCCAGATCTTGCCCAACGTCACCCTGGGCTTCCACATTTATAACAGCCATTTCAGTGCAAGCTGGACCTATGAAGCCTCAATGGAGCTTCTCTCAAGAAGGGCCAAGGCCATCCCTAACTATAAATGTGATGCTGAGAGCACTCCAATAGCAGTCATTGGGGGACCTAATTCTAATGTCTGTCTTCATATGGCACCCATCCTGTCTACCTACAAGATACCACAAGTAAGATCTAAATACATTCACACCTGAATTTCACCAAATTCACACTTCAGAAGCAATATATTAAATGAAATGCAGCCATTCTTTGAAATTCCCACTTCTCTGGATTTTGCAAAGCAGGCCTCCAGTCCAAATGCTTGCATAAAAATGCACATATTAGTAAAAAATATCCTTATAATGCATTGTATCAGTGATTATTGCTTTGCAAAAATGTGCATGTTAGGTAAAATTTGCATACTGTACATGTTTTGTATTTTAGGAGAAATTTAGTCCTGCAGTCTGTAGGGTCTACTTAACCAGCATGGTCCCTGTCAGAAATGAACAGAATAAGGAGACTCTAGCATGATGGTTTCATCTACTCATCACTGGAGAATTCACTCCTGCAGAGTTCATGGATCTGCTAAGCAACTATTTCTGAGATTTTTGAATCACTGTGAGTTTGCATTGTAATAGTGATTGCATTTTTAAAAAAAAAAATCAATGCTGTCATTGTCAGTTTTGTCATTTGGAAAGCAAATGCAAATATTACTTCTAAATCACAACTCAGGAAACATATGTTCCCTCCAGGGAATGTCCTGCCAAAACAATTGGCCTTCATTCACATTAATGCCTCCTAATATAAACACCTCATGAGAACAGAAGATTCCCTGGAAAAGACCCTGATGTTGGGAAAGATGGAGAAGGGGACAACAGAGGATAAGATGGTTGGACAGTGTTCTCAAAGCGACTGGCATGAGTTTCACCAAACTGCGGGAGGCAGTGGAGGATAGAGGTGCCTGGCGTGCTCTGGTCCATGGGGTCACAAAGAGTCGGACACGACTGAACGACTGAACAACAACAATATAAACATTGAAGGACCAATTGGGTTTCTGATTATGCTTGAGTATAATCACCACAATATGGCAAGCCTCTCACTAAAAATAAACACAGAGAACACAAATGTTGTTGTTGTTGTTGTTTAGTCGTTTAGTCGTGTCTGACTCTTCATGACCCCATGGACCAGAGCACACCAGGCACTCCTGTCTTCCACTGCCTCCCGCAGTTTGGTCAGACTCACTTGTCCAACCATCTCGTCCTCTGTCGTCCCTTCTCCTTGTGCCCTCCATCTTTCCCAACATCAGGGTCTTTTCCAGGGAGTCTTCTCTTCTCATGAGGTGGCCAAAGTATTGGAGCCTCAACTTCAGGATCTGCCCTTCCAGTGAGCACTCAGGCTGATTTCCTTTAAGAATGGATAAGGTTTGATCTTCTTGCAGTCCATGGGACTCTCAAGAGTCTCCTCCAGCACCATAATTCAAAAGCATCAATTCTTTGGCGATCAGCCTTCTTTATGGTCCAGCTCTCACTTCCATACATTACTACTGGGAAAACCATAGCTTTAACTATACGGACCTTTGTCGGCAAGGTGATGTCTCTGCTTTTTAAGATGCTGTCTAGGTTTGTCATTGCTTTTCTCCCAAGAAGCAGGCGTCTTCTAATTTCGTGACTGCTGTCACCATCTGCAGTGATCATGGAACCCAAGAAAGTGAAATCTCTCACTGCCTCCATTTCTTCCCCTTCTATTTGCCAGGAGGTGATGGGACCAGTGGCCATGATCTTAGTTTTTTTGATGTTGAGCTTCAGACCATATTTTGCGCTCTCCTCTTTCACCCTCATTAAAAGGTTCTTTAATTCCTCCTCACTTTCTGCCATCAAGGTTGTGTCATCAGCATATCTGAGGTTGTTGATATTTCTTCCGGCAATCTTAATTCCGGTTTGGGATTCATCCAGTCCAGCCTTTCGCATGATGAATTCTGCATATAAGTTAAATAAGCAGGGAGACAATATACAGCCTTGTTGTACTCCTTTCCCAATTTTGAACCAATCGTTCATTCTATATCCAGTTCTAACTGTAGCTTCTTGTCTCCCATAGAGGTTTCTCAGGAGGTAAACACAAATACACACAAGCAAATGTTTTATATTGATAATCACTTTCCCCCTCTCACTTCTTTTTTTTTTAAATCCTTAGGTCATATATGGTTCTTCCCCAGTCATGAATAAACAATCTCAAGGAGTTTTCTTCCACCAGATGTTTCCAAATGGGGACCATCAATATAGAGGAATTATCCAGTTACTGCTGCATTTCCAGTGGACATGGATTGGAGTGGTTTCTCAAGATGGGGAAAATACAGAAGGGTTTATAGAGAATGTACTTCCAATCTTTTCCCAGAGTGGCATCTGCTTTGACTTCATAGAAACATTCCCAAAGCTAACATCTTCCAGTGGTGTCACGGACATGGTGGAAGAGGGCTTTCACAGTGTCAGTGTTCTTATGGGAAGCACTACAAATGTTGTGGTTGTACATGGAGAAATTCAGACAATGATGGCATTGAAAATGGTGCCCCAAGTTTTAAACTTTGAGCATATACTAATGAGGACCAAGAGTAAAGTTTGGTTCATGACTGCCCAGATGGATATCACATCATTTCCATTTCAAAGAAATTGGGACATAAGTTTCCTTCATGGTTCTCTGTCCCTTGCGATTCACTCTGTGGATCTGTTAGCTTTCCAGAAGTTTCTTCAGATCAAGAACCCAACCACAGAAAAAGAAGATGGTTTTATCAAGGACTTCTGGGAAGAGTCATTTGGCTGTTCATTCTCCAGTTCTGTGGCAGATAATATAGGTGGGCAGATCTGCACTGGGGAGGAGAAGATGGAGACACTTCCTGTGTCTGTTTTTGAAATGAGAATGACAGCCCATAGCTACACAATCTACAATGCAGTCTATGCAGTGGCACATGCTTTGCACATCAGACATTCATCCCAATTCAAGCACAGGGGAATAACAGAGGGAGTAGGATGGGGGCTTGCAAATCCACAACCGTGGCAGGTAATGTCCTGAAGACACTTCCATATATTTGGGGGTGGGGGTGGGCAAGCTCTCTCAACCTTCCATGAGATTAACAAGTTGTTGGACTTGTATTGTTTTATTCAGCTATATAATTTAGGTCTGATTTTGTATTGCAATTCACTCTAGGATCTATTAGCGTAGAGTGAGGTTTTTTTTTTTTTTTTTAAAAAAAAAGATTTTGTTTTTTTTAAAAAAAACCAAATGCAGTGTTACCTCAGGTTACAGACGCTTCAGGTTACAGACACTGCAGGTTACAGACTGTGCTAACCCAGAAATAGTACCTCGGGTTAAGAACTTTGCTTCAGGATGAGAACAGAAATTGCACGGCAGCGGCACAGCAGCAGCAGGAGGCCCCATTAGCTAAAGTGGTGCCTCAGGTTAAGAACAGTTTCAGGTAAAGAACAGACCTCCAGAACAAATTAAGTTATTAACCGAAGGTATCACTGTAAACACATTGGGGTTAGGATATCAAAAAATTCTTAAGCGTTTCTGTCATTGCATAGAAACCTGTCTTATACCGAGTACAGACCACTGGTCCATGTAGAATAGATCAAGCAGTGGTGCAATTGTGGCCAATGTTCCATGATGTAGGATTTTATGTGACCTTTTGCTGTTTCTAACATTAGCTTGCACAAAGCTTTCAAGAGATTGCAATCCCAAGCCTTCCTGTTGCATGTATTTTCACCACATTGCATGATTTGAATTTTTGAATATTTTGAATATTTATATAAATCTTCCTTCTTATTTTCATTATTTAGCTCCATCACATTCTCAGAAGTATTTCATTTAACAACAGTGCAGGAGAAAATGTGTGTTTTGACCAAAATGGCAAATTAATTGCTGGCTTTGACATTATAAACTGGCTCACGTTTCCAAATCAGTCCTTTCTTAGGGTCAAAATTGGGAAGATAGACTCCCTGGGTACTCAGGAGAAACCATTCACCATTCATGAGGATGCCATTGTATGGCCCAACCAATTTAACCAGGTGGGTTCTCTGCACAATTCAGGGTTCATTCCATCATTTGCCCAATGGTGAAGAAGGAGATAGTTCCCTATGTAGCTGTTTCTCAATATTCTGCAAATATAGTGAGCCCTATTCAAGTACCATTATTCAAGTACCATAAGTACCATTATCCCTCCACATCAACTATTACCACTAGCTGGTTCAATAATTGATGTGAGATATATATATATATATATGTTATGGTGGAGGATTTAAAAGCCCACTGCATTTGCAATACTCTCTGGTGTTACCAAAACATTATATTCTGATATTTATGGACAGACCCAGCCCATTTCTATATGTAATGATCACTGCGGTTCAGGGTATAGTCGGACCAAGAAGGAAGGGAAGCCATTTTGTTGCTATGATTGCATTCCATGTCCAGAAGGAAAGATCTCCAACCAGAAAGGTAAGAAAGCATAAAACATTTTACATATAGATGTATGTATGCCACATATTTCACAGTTGATTTTTTGATCTGTTTATGTATATCAACGTGGGGGGGGGGGGTTTGCAGTAATTTCCCTGATGTTCGAAATATTGCCCCAGTTAACTGGTAATTAATAAGAAATACATTATAATTTAACTACAAACCTGTTTTTAAACAGTGTTGCGTCACTATTTAGTTATGATCCGAGAGAACCATATGAATACGTAAATAAGTACCAGATTTCAATGGATCTTCACTAAGCATTACTAAATCTAAATCTGATCCATTGGCAATTGACTGAAACAAATACTACAGCCTCAGTGGAGAGAAGGGAAGTAATGTTAAGTGACATTGTGTAATATCTAGGGAGAAAAGACAACTTCACAATGTAGCTATCTTTGCAAACAGAAAATGGTCACAAGACATACATTTCCTGTGAAACTACCATTATTAGCTACATGGTAAGGCTGTTGAAAATGAGTTTCTTAATTTGCCCGAATGGGTGAGATGGTGGTGACTAAACAGGGCCAGTGAGATTAAAATCTTTTTGGGGGAAAAATGTATTTTAAAACATCAGCAGAACGATGAATATATTTCAGCTTATGAAAGTAGGGACATGCTAATATCGAAGAGAAGTCAACAACATTAGTTCTGAACTAATGAATGATGGGTTATGCACCTGCAGAATATGTTTTCTATTGTTTTGGGGGTTAATGTGATCCCAAGTCTCTTAAGGTATAGGGAGATACAAGAAGGTCACTCAGAGCTGCTAAAGCACCAAGCAACAGGCCCAGGAAACAGATCCCTTTCTATCATTAAAACAAATTTTTCGGTCTGCTTAAACCATGAGCTTGAACTTTCTTGTCAAAATTTTCTTCTGTTCTACATCACAGCTGATCACCTTTACCATGCACTTAGATTCGCCCTTAAAATGAGCTGAGTAACAATTTCAGATTCAGATTCAGAAAGTGTGGAACCACTAATTCTAGTCGGCTGAGATTTAATTTAATTCCAACTACTGAAGTAGTCTACAAAGTACACAGTTATTTCCATTATTTCCACAGATAAGACGTTGAGTCAGGAATGGCCAGATGTAGGAGATGCAGGGTGGGGACAGCGTGACCTAGTCTGTGTGGGCCAGCAGACACTTTGACGAATAAAGTAGAAAAGTAGAATATAAAGCAAAAGGACTGTGAAAACCTTCCCTCCTGCCACCACTGACTCTTAAAAGTGTACAATAAATATATTTTCTTTCTTTCTTTTTTCAGACATGGATGACTGTGTTCAATGTCCAGAAGATCAGTACCCAAACATTGAGCATGATATATGTCTTCCAAAAGATACAAGCTTCCTGTCTCATGATGAACCTCTGGGGGTCAGTTTGGTCACTTTTGCTCTTTTATTGACTTTCACTACAGCTTTGGTGCTTAGAATCTTCATCAAGCACAAAGAAACTCCCATTGTCAAGGCCAACAATCGGACCCTCACCTATGTTCTCCTCATAGCCCTCATTCTCTCCTTCCTCTGTCCTTTGCTATTCATTGGCCAGCCCACAAAAACAACCTGTCTCCTTCGACAAACTGCTTTTGGAGTCATCTTCTCAGTAGCAGTGTCTTGCATCTTAGCAAAAACAACTATAGTGGTTCTAGCTTTCATGGCTACCAAGCCAGGGTCCAGAATGAGGAGATGGGTGGGGGGAAATCTAGCCATCTCAATTGTTCTTTTCAGCTTCCTCATTCAAATGATGATTTGCAGTGCCTGGCTGATAGTTGCTCCCCCACTCCCTGATATAGACAAGCACTCAGTGCCTAAAGAAATTGTACTGGAATGTAACAAAGGATCAGTCACCATGTTCTACTGTGTCCTAGGCTTCATGGGAATGCTGGCCATGGTCAGTTTCACTGTGGCTTTCCTAGCTAGGAAGTTACCAGACAGTTTCAATGAAGCCAAGTTTATCACCTTCAGCATGTTGGTCTTTTGCGGTGTGTGGTTGTCCTTTGTTCCAACCTACTTAAGCACCAAGGGAAAGTACATGGTGGCTGTGGAGATCTTTTCTATTTTGGCCTCTAGTTTTGGGTTACTGGGCTGCATCTTCTTCCCCAAATGTTATATCATTTTGGTGAGGCCAGAGTTAAACAGCAGGGGACAGCTTATTATAAGAAAGAATTAAAGCATGAACAAGTCTATTTGATGTAGCAAATCATAGCTGGATTAAATCTCCTTGTATTCATTTCATCTTCTCAGAATGCCTCAACCCAACAAAACTGTTCCCCACAGCCAATACAGCAGCCCATGTAGCTGGTCTGCCCAAAAAGTACTCCGATTAAGGGAAATCGGATCCTCCATTAAAAGAGGACACGTGTTGTGGTGAGACCGGCAACCTGACCCAGTGTTGTGGGGGTAATTGGAAAGCAAGGCCACAACCCCTGATAGGTCGGTCCTGTGTTGCTGGGGTGAAATCTGGCCAATGGGGCATCGTAAAATGCAGCAAAGCGGGACCTATTTAAGCCCATGTGAGGCTGCTGAGCTTCCTCTTTGGGGCCTAATGCATTGGAACACCCACCCACCACTCCCTATATTTAGGGCTTGAATTGATCTTGCTATGCCATCATGTGTCATCTGTCGTTGGGACAGGGGCACAGTAGGAATTTTCCCCACTTGGCTGATTGGCTGGTGCCATTTGGGTTTCGCCTGCCACGTAGCAACTAGTCACAACTTGTAAGTTGCGGATAGGCTCTGGTTCAGGTGATAGGCATGGCATGTGATGTGGCCACGCCTATGGAAATGCAGGATATTCCAGTACAGGAATCCAGGGACTCAATGGTTTGTCGGTCCCCGAAAGGGGTCCGGCCAGTGGCCGAGTCCTGGGGACATCAGAGGGGAGAAACTGGGAAATATTGGGAGAGCAGCAGGAGGAGGAAGAAGCACCAGGGGAGAGACAGCTGACAGACTCAGTGTCTTTAGAAAGCATTCTTGACCCGACCCCCCCAGGACCCAGCGGGCATTGAGAGTAGGAGAACAGAAAGCTCAGAGGCAAAAAGCACAGATCAGCTGACGCAGGGATGATGTATAATAGGAGAGATGGAGCAGGTGGGACTTTACTCAGAGCAACACCATTACTGAAATAGAGGCACGTTTTCTAAGCCTTTCGCTGTGAATATTGAATAAAAGACTTGGTAAGAGCTCTTCTTATTTATCTGGTTCTTGGCTGCCACCATGGGAGGGATCGGATTCCCTGAAGCTTGGCAGGTTTGGAGGGAGGGAATCCTTTGTGGCCCTGTTAATCAGAAATCAAGTATCTCAGTCAGGCTTTAATATGGAGACTGGGTTGGCAGCTCACAAAGGCCAAAAAGTAAACTGTATCAATTCATTCCCCGTACTTAATTTATTTCCTGCCTGAAATGAAGATGCTGGTTTTGACCTTCAAAGGGACAAGGTTCAAATGCATATGTGGAAGGTCATTCTTGTTCAAGTGAAGCACCTTGTCAACATCATGCCTCCACAACTGGAACTAATCTACTCAATGGTGCTCTTGATACTTCCATGAATCAGATGTGTTACCCCCAAATGCTATATTATTTCATTGATACCCGAGTTAATCAGCAAAGTGCCAACTATTACTACTACTACTACTACTACTACTACTACTACTACTAAAAATATGATGCAATACTAACCACACATACCTGGGAGTCACCCCCACTCAATTCAGTAGCACTTACTTCTGAGTAGACATGGATTGGATTCACAATTAATATCACGAACCATACAACACTACATGCAATGCAGCACTCTGTTACAGATCTTGCAGGCTCTATTCCTATCTCCATTCCCCTATCAAATGAGGGATCCAGGATGGAGCACTGCTGTGAAAAATCCCACCAACAACTTCATAGGTTTCATTCATAAGGTCTCACCACTGTTTGATTGTTATGAACACAGTTAGAACTGTCCATTTTTTTTCTTTGACGCTTTTTGAAGACAATGCCTCCTGAACTACTGAAGTTCTGTAACCTTCCCTGATACCACTTCATCCACTAGGACTGGAACAGCAACTGGGCAGCTTCCAACCATTAACAGAGAGGATAAGTGAAAAGTGAAACAGGGAGATAATTTTTTGAAAATTTGGAAAGACGGAAGGCTTGTACAGTCCTTTACCAGGAAAGCAATCATGAATAGTCTCTCTCCCACCCACCCTTTTCAATACTTCCATTTATATAAAATCAGTGACCAATGAAGTTTTCCATCTGGGTTCCTTCAGAGTTTTCTTTTTTTATTATTTATTAAAGATTTCTTAGTTTACAAAAAATATGTGCATTGTCTCTTTTTTTTCAAGTTGTGTTTTCTACAGATCAGTTTCATTCATTGTGAGACATTAATGTGGCTTTCTGAGTTCCTTTCAGCCACATTCTCCTTCCCATTCCAGATTATTATACGAACAATGCTAGGTAGAAATAAATATTTATATTACGTATATTTTGATCTTTCACATTCTTGTTCTTCATCTGAGTAGGACAAGAAGAGACTGGCTGAGGTGTGATAAGCTTGTTTTCTTTTGCAGCATTCCAGAGAATCTGCAAGCCACAACAGGAGATTACCTCTCGTATAATTATCAAATTAGTCATTATATTTCTTTTCCCCACCCCTAAGGAGTTCCAGTGGCCATATGCAAAACTATGAATCATGTTATTAATAACCCTTGAGCCATTCAGAACTGGTGCTATAGGAACAGAGACCTCTGCCAGTCTGATCACTGATTCTTTTGCAATGCACTGTTCCAGCTTTGCATCAGCTGAGCAAAGCTTGAATGATGATGCTTGAAAGATGAACTGTTGTGTGCTGTGATTTGCTTGCAAGATGGTATTATTTATGGTGCTGGTGTTAGTGTTGCTGCCCCAGCTGTCATGCAAGGTTTCTATTGTTCAGTGTTCACTCAAGGACCCCCTTCCAATTCTTCACCAATATTATCAGTCTGGAGACTATATAATTGCTGCCATTATGTCACAGATCTATGTATTTCCAAATACCATAAACTTCGATATGCATCCATCCCAAGATATCTCTGATGCTGACCTTATGTATGTAAGCAGTTTTGTGTTTCTTTAACCATATCATACATGTATAATATATTCCCCTTTGACCTCCTTCCCATCCTCCTCTCTCATAAGTTTTGGTGTTTATGAAAGGGTGCTTTTTTCTAGAAAAAGGGGGTGCTGGAACTCACCATGAACACTCCCAGAGAGCCAGTGTGGTGTAGTGGTTAAGAGCAGTAGACTCGTAATCTGGGGAACCGGGTTCACGTCTCCGCTCCTCCACATGCAGCTGCTGGGTGACCTTGGGCTAGTCACACTTCTTTGAAGTCTCTCAGCCCCACTCACCTCACAGAGTGTTTGTTGTGGGGGAGGAAGGGAAAGGAGAATGTTAGCCACTTTGAGACTCCTTCGGGTAGTGATAAAGCGGGATATCAAATCCAAACTCTTCTTCTTCTTCTTCTTCTTCTTCTTCTTCTTCTTCTTCTTCTTCTTCTTCTTCCCTTGTTCTCTTATAATGGCAATGACACCCACCTGAGAGGTGCCAGAACTGAGTTCTGGTGAGTTCCAGCTGAAAAAAGCCCTGCTTTTGCAGGGTAGTCTAGGTTTGTATCCTTTCATTTCCACAAATATCCCTGGGCAGTGGCCATATAATCTATTTTTTGCACAATTTCATACATAGATATACAAAGATAGATATCCTGATCTGTAGAAGATGTCCTTTGATGCAGTTTGTAGCTCTCATTGCAGGCTAATGACACAGCTCTATCAACACATCCTGGCCTTGGTATTTGCTATAAAGGAGATAAACGAAAATACCCAGATCTTACCTAATGCCACTTTGGGATTCCACATCTATAACAGCCATTTCAGAGCATGCCGGACCTATCAAGCCTCATTGGAACTACTCTCTAGAAGGGGCAGATTCATCCCTAATTACAAGTGTGATGTTGAGAACATTCCGGTCGCAATCATTGGGGGACCTAACTATGAATTCTCTTTCCACATGGCAAATATACTGTGCATGTACAAGATGCCACAAGTAAGATGCATGCATGGAGCATGGATTATTGTTCTCCTGGACTTTGTATCTTTTGGCTTCAAGGTGGTGTTTGAACACATGAGTGATCCAAAATTCATTTCATAAAATGAAAATAAATAACTAAATCTCCCTGAACATAATACACTAGAATGTCAGTTCATTTTTGTATCCAGCCTGACACATTTTCTTTGTAGCCACAGCTCCATATAGGTCTTTGCACGGACCAAAAAAAATGCCTTGTATCTGCACATTTTATTTTATTTTTAAAAACTGATCTATTTCTGAGTCACTCTGTGCTCTCGTTTCTGAGTTGCTCTCTGTAAAGGAAAGCTCTAGTTATTCCATTAATTATAATAGGGAATCTAAAAATGGCTAAAAAATATTGTTTTCCACTTTTGGTGGAAGTGGATGAAATTTGCATGTACAGGAGCCCTTTTAGAGTGGATTAAGTCTGTCACCTTATAGGCAGGGAAATCTGAGATGGGGGTGGGGTGGTGCAGGACACCTTTAAATCATGTTTTTTTAAGAACAAATGAAAAGTCTGTGGCTTTTAAATTTTCTGCCAGAATTTGATGCAATGTCAGAGGAGATGGAGCCTGCCCAGTTTCATAGTAATAGGTGCAGTGTGGCAACCTTCCCTGAATCACCCCCATTTCATCCCACAAGTTGGGATATCAACAAATCCGGTGTACATTCCTAGCTCCAAATATACTTAAAGGGTCTCCTAGTCTGTGTTTTGGCATTAAAACAGGAGATATCTCTCAATGGGCTTTACACTTTAAATTAATATAGATTATGCAAAGATTTCATAAGCTAAAATATGCCAGTCTTGAAATGGTGTTGCAACTTTTCCTTCTCAGCCCTTCCTAAATTTAAATTCACCCATGCAATGCCACATGGGAAAACGTTGAACCTGGTGTCAATTTTAAATGGAGATAGATGGTTCATCAAGCTGTTGTTGGCATTATTAATTAAATTGACTTGTTACCTAATTCAAAATGTATTTAAGCTACTTGGATGCACAGTTCAAGTAAGAAACTATTAAGTTTAACAGAAAGAAAGAAAGAAAGAAAGAAAGAAAGAAAGAAAGAAAGAAAGAAAGAAAGAAAGAAAGAAAGAAAGAGAAGGCTCCCCTGACTATATGTAATACAGAAACAACAGTAAGCAAGTGAACTATATTCCCTCAAATGTCTTGGAGAAGACAAACGCATTAAACTGAGACCAAAAGGATCCTAATGTTGGTGCCAGGTAGGCATCTCTATGGGAAAGGGACAACAACCAAAACAACCTTTTTCTTGTCACCACCCTCTAAACCTCCAGGACACCTGGATAAGGGCTTCAGGAGATGACTATAGGGGGCAAGTAAGTTAAAATCAGGAGAAGTGTACCATTAGGTCTTGAGGGTAAACTGTATGCCTTTCATATGTGTAATATTTTCAAAAATTGCACATTTATAAATAATTGTTTAATCCCCTTAGTTAACAAGAATCAAAGCTAATGAAATCTGGATTCAATTTTATTTAGTGTTTGCTTCGCACCAACTCTTCCTTCCTTCCTTCCTTCCTTCCTTCCTTCCTTCCTTCCTTCCTTCCTCCCTTCCCTTCCCTTCCCTTCCCTTCCCTTCCCTTCCCTTCCCTTCCCTTCCCTTCCTTTCTTTAAAGGTCCTCTATGGCTCTTCTCCTATGATGAATAACAAAGCTCAAAACGTCTTCTTCTATCGAATGTTTCCTGTTGTGGCTCTTCAGTATCAGGGTATTCTCCAGTTACTGCTGCACTTCAACTGGGTGTGGATTGGGCTGATTTCTCAAGACAATGACAGCTCAGAGAGATTTGTCCAAAACGTTCTCCCCATGTTTGCCGAAAGAGGTATCTGCTTTGATTTTATAGAAAGATTCCCCAAACTTACGTTTTCTGCTCAGTTCTCTGAGATGGTGGATGAGGGTTCTGAAGTTATCAGTGTTGTTCTGGGGAGCACTGCAAATGTTGTGGTCATAGATGGTGAAGTTCATGCCATTATGGCAATGAGAATGATGCCTGCGCTTGCAGAAATCGAGGGGATACAAGTGCAGTTCAAGGCAAAAGTCTGGATTATGACAGCGCAGATGGATTTCACTTCGTTCTCCTTCCAAAGGGATCAGGACATAAATTTACTACATGGTGCTCTGTCCTTTGCAATTCACTCAAGGGATCTTCTAGCATTCCAGAAATTTCTTCAGAGGAGAAACCCCATTACAGAAAAAGAAGATGGCTTTATCAGGGTCTTCTGGGAAGAGGCATTTATCTGTTCTTTTCCCCAGAGACATTTAAATAAGAAACATGGGGAACCCTGCACTGGCAAAGAGAAGCTGGAGACTCTTCCTGGATCTATTTTTGAAATGAGCATGACTGCCCATAGTTACAGCATCTACAATGCTCTATATGCAGTCGCACATGCTTTGCATTCCATCCATTCATCCAAACACAGAGCAATGATTGATGGCGAGAAATGGGAGATTCTATATCAAGAGCCATGGCAGGTAATCTCTCCCTCGTCATAAATATTCAGGGCAAATTAAAAGATAAATCCTGCTCACCCAGGCATTTGATGGCTGAAATTTACTGTTCACAGCAGCCTTGATATTATTAGCTGTGAAGATATGTGGCTGGTTTTTTTGTTTTGTTTTTAAATAGATGTTATTATTATTTTAAATCTGAATTGTTTAAAAATGTTTAAATATGACTTTATTTTCTTTTTAATTGTATTTTTCTTACCTCTTTGTTTTTCCCCTACCCTAGTTTCTTTTGAGAGCAAGGACATGAAAAAAGACTTTTATTTTTAATTTTAATAATAATAATGATTTGTTACTGTGCGACATGATCCATCTAGAATATTTGATTTTGCCTTATCTTTATGTGCTTTTAAAAAAAAGTTCCATACAGGGTTTCCTATTTTGGGGTGCAATTCTTTCATCTCTGGTTGTTGTTGTTGTTGTTGTTGTTGTTGTTGTTGTACATTTATTTTATGTTGGTTCGTTTTATGACTTTGTATTAGGTAAACTGCGTTGAGTTTCCTGCACTGATTGGCTAGATTGGAATCAAAAATAATATGCAATAAATAAATAAATAAACATGACTATTTTTACAGTTACCAAGATTCTTCTCCATGAATAAATTTAAAGGAACAATTCCTCAGTGTGAAACATATCACCCTACTGTTTATTTATGTATGTCCATGCATCCTCATGAATTCCCTCTCTCAATTTAGCTCCACCACTTACTGAGAGGTGCTTCATTTAACAATGGTGCTGGGGAAGAGTTTTCCTTTGACCAAAATGGTGAACTAGCAGATGGCTTTGATATAATCAACTGGGTTACATTCCCAAATCAATCGTTTCTTAGAGTCAAAGTTGGCACAATGCACCCGCAGATTACCCCAGACAACAGGTTCAACATTCATGATTATGTCATTGTATGGCCCAGCACATTCAATGAGGTAAGGTCAATTTCTGGGTGTCTCCAGACTTTTCCTCAATGCTCAAAAATTGATTCACTGTGATACGTTGAAATACATTCCTCTAGGTAAAACTAGATGTGACAGGGAAGGTATGATATTATTGCACTGATCTAAATGATATATTTAAGGGACGCGGGTGGCGCTGTGGTCTAAACCGCAGAGCCTAGGGCTTGCCGATCGGAAGGTCGGCAATTCGAATCCCGGCGATGGGGTGAGCGCCTGTTGTTCGGTCCCAGCTCCTGTCCACCTAACAGTTTGAAAGCACGTCAAGTGCAAGTAGATAAATAGGTACCACTCTGGCGGGAAGGTAAGTGGCGTTTCTGTGCACTACTCTGGTTTGCCAGAAGCGGCTTAAGCATGCTGGCCACATAACCCGGAAGCTGTCTGCAAACGCCGGCTCCCTCGACCTATAGAGCGAGATGAGCGCGCAACCCCGGAGTCGTCCGCGACTGGACGTAACGGCCAGGGGTACCTTTACCTTTACCTTTAAATAATATATTTAAGGAGCTATAACCAGAAGCAGCTCACCAGGTGGGACCAAGCTACTATCCTAGCTGCTCAGGAGGTGGTTTGCTGATCCTTACCAGGACAGAGAGAGTCAGGGTCAGCTGCATTATCAGAAGCACTGGATTTGCTCTACTGCTGCATTTGCACTGCACCCGTCACTCCACAGTCTTGTCTGGAGTGAACTGTAGTTCAGCAGTAGAGCATTTGCTACACATGCAGAAGCACCCAGGTTCAATCAGCAGCATATCCAGGTAAAGTACAGAAGGAACTCTACCTGAAATTTTGCAAAGTTGCTGCCATAAGTGCAGAAAATACAGATCTAGATGTTGTCGTCGTCATCTTCTTCTTTCGTGATCACTCGTAGCCGAGTAAGATTGTCTTTCATAAACACAGTTTTAACTGTGAGTCCAGAAGTGACTGTGGAGGCCAATTTTGGATCCACACGTCCTTCCATAGTGGGGACATAGGTTTTTGGGTGGGAGTTGATCACGGTGAGGGTT
This sequence comes from Lacerta viridis, assembly GCA_900245905.1. Taxonomy (NCBI): domain Eukaryota; kingdom Metazoa; phylum Chordata; class Lepidosauria; order Squamata; family Lacertidae; genus Lacerta; species Lacerta viridis. The sequence goes on along the minus strand of OFHU01001767.1, from coordinate 458,144 downwards.
TGCCAAGCGTGCCTTCCTCTTAGCTCGTTTCTCCCTTTCATCCTGAGTTCAAGTGTCTTCAGAACCCATGACACCTTTGGTAAAGGCTGTTCTCCAGTCAGAGCACTCACAGGCCAGTGTATCCCAGTTGTCAGTGTTTATACTATATTTTTTTGGATTTGCCTTGGGAGAGTCTTTAAACCTCTATTGTTGACCACCAGCATTACAACGAGTCATTTGGCTATAACTTCTGGGAAGCATAAGAGAACTGACACTGGACTAAAAACACCTTGTGGGAGAGAGAGGACTAAACTAGAAAAGATGCCCATTGTGAAGTATAACAATAGTGATCGATACCATGGTTTAAGGGGGTAGAGTCTTTAATCCACAGTCATCTAATCCTTTAAACACTCCTGCAGTATCAATAATCCAGCTTTATGTCTAATGCAATGATGTAGGAACTTGATCTGGATTGTCACTGCACTGCAGTCGAGGGGAAAAAATTAAATTTCCAGGGTCCCAGTCCAGAACATTTCCACCACCCATGCAATTTCAATTGACTTTAAAAAGTCAATCATACAATTGCTAATGTTTTCTTCGACTTGCAGTCTGACTAGACCACAAATTTCCCTGATATTCAATGAAGACAAACAGATTTGCTAAAAAAAAATTAAAAGGAAATAATGTTCACTGATCTCCCTTCTTGTAGAACCTCCGTTATCCAGTTTCTATGTGCATTGCAGAAAACAAAGCTACATTTTAAGACAAAAAGAAGAAAAGTAGAAAACAACACTGTCAGATTTCAACATTATGTCAAACAACACTTGAATGTGTTTAAAACTGATAATCAACTGGATTAAGTTTTGAGGCAGTCAATATATTTTTCGGCATCTTTATCATGAAAAAGTTCCAAGAATGCAACAAGAGAAGTAGTTGCAAAATGGGGGAGGAGGTTGTAGCCAGTTAAGCTGTACTCAAAGTAGACCCATTAAAATTAACTAAATTAAGTTAGTCATGTCCATTAACTTGATGTGTCTACTCTGAGGATGTCAAGCATTGGACACAACCCAATGCATTCTCTGTAAAAATACCAATGAGTCACATTAGCATACAACTATTTCTTGAATGTCATTTCTTAGATGGCCCAGTGATATAAAACTCCCAAATGGTTCTCTTCTCTTATTTATGGACAGGCACAACCCCTTTCTGTGTGTAATGAAAATTGCCATGTAGGCTATAGAAGGGCTAAAAAGGAAGGAAAGCCATTTTGCTGCTATGATTGCGTCCCATGCCCAGAAGGGAAGATCTCAAACAAGAAGGGTAAGAAGTGTTGCATACATTATTCGCAAACTATATCATGCAACATACAGTGTATATTTCCTGCTTGGCAGGGGGTTGGACTGGATGGCCCTTGTGGTCTCTTCCAACTCTATGATTCTATGATTCTATATTAGGGCACTGCTGTCAATAGACTTTAGTCAGGTCACAAGGAGAGTGGGGGAGGCCCCAGCTGCTTATTTAATCAAGATTTTATACCCTAATTCCTACCTCCCTAATACATGCTTAATAAGGGTTTAAAACCCTGATTAAACATAGTGCAAGGCTATTGATGCAGCTCAGGATGGCCTTACTTCATCCCTGGATGGATCAGTACCACTCTTTTTTCTCTCTTTGGCAATCATTCATAGCCAAGTGAGATTGTCTTCCATGAATACAGTCTTAACAGTGTGTCCATAAGTGACTGTGAAGGCCAGTTCTGGGTGTGCACATCCTTCCACAGTGGGAACATAGGTTTCCAGGCAGGAGTTGATTATGGTGAGGATTTGCCAAACGTGCCTTCCTCTTAGCTCATTTCTCCCTTTTGCCCTGAGTTTGTGCTTCTTCAAAGTCCACAATGCCTTTGGTAGAGGTGGTCTAAACCACTGAGCCTAGGGCTTGCCGATCAAGAAGGTCAGTGGTTCGAATCCCCGCAACGGGGTGAGCGCCCGTTGCTCGGTCCCAGCTCCTGCCAACCTAGCAGTTTGAAAGCATGTCAAAGTGCAAGTAGATAAATAGGTACCACTCCGGTGGGAAGGTAAACAGTGTTTCCATGCGCTGCTCTGGTTCGCCAGAAGCGGCTTAGTCATGCTGGCCACATGACCCAGAAAAACTGTCTGCAGACAAATGTCGGCTCCCTCAGCCAGTAAAACGAGATGAGTGCCGCAACCCCAGAGTCGTTCACGACTAGACTTAAATGTCAGGGGTCCTTTAAAGGTAAAAGGTAAAGGGACCCCTGACCATCAGGTCCAGTCGTGTCCGACTCTGGGGTTGCGGCGCTCATCTCGCTCTATAGGCCAGGGAGCCGGCGTTTGTCCGCAGACAGCTTCCGGGTCATGTGGCCAGCATGACAAAGCCGCTTCTGGCGAACCAGAGCAGCGCACGGAAACGCCGTTTACCTTCCCGCTGGAGCGGTCCCTATTTATCTACTTGCACTTTGACGTGCTTTCGAACTGCTAGGTGGGCAGGAGCTGGGACCAAGCAACGGGAGCTCACCCCGTGGCAGGGATTCAAACCGCCGACCTTCTGATCAGCAAGCCCTAGACTCTGTGGTTTAACCCACAGCGCCACCTGGGTCCCTGATCAGGGGTCCTTTACCTTTACCTTATTCTCCAATTGGAACGCCCACCAGATTGGTATGCACAGCAGAAGAGCATAACAACATTCTATTGGGAAGTGTGGCATCACACCCAAGCACATTGAACTAATAGGGTCTTTTAACAAACTGTAAAAGTCTGGTGACCAGTCAACCCAATCACAAGCTTACACACAACGAACCTCACTAAAAGTACCTGGGTTTGCTAGTTAATCAAATCAGCACAAGTCGACTAGCACCTCAACACTACTGAGATGTATGTGTTCTTGAGCATAGCACCTAATTTCAAGCTGTAGCAGAACAGGGCTGTGAGAAGGAATTTCAGCAAATGCAGACATCATGGAGGAAGCGAGAACTCCTGGTTGGTGGCATCAAGGGACAGAAAATGTCTTCATTGCTAGACATAGGTTTCTTCATATTTGGTCCAAAACCCACATTACTTGGCTAGCCATATATGGTTTCTTGTGCAAATAATTACAGTGGTACCTCGGGTTAAGAACTTAATTTGTTCTGGAGGTCTGTTCTTAACCTGAAACTGTTCTTAACCTGAGGTACCACTTTAGCTAATGGGGCCTCCCACTGCTGCCACGTGATTTCTGTTCTCATCCTGAAGCAAAGTTCTTAACCCGAGGTGCTATTTCTGGGTTAGCAGAGTCTGTAACCTGAAGCGTCTCTGTAACCTGAAGCGTCTGTAACCTGAAGCGTCTGTAACCCGAGGTACCACTGTACTGATGAGTCTTGGCACGAGATACATATTTAAAGTTCCTTTTATAAATACAGTCCTGTTTGATTACAGAGTACACAGCATAGTACACAGAGTGTTCATGCTATCTTTTATTTTTCAGACATGGATGACTGTTTTGAATGCCCAGGAGATCAGTATCCAAACAATGAACAGGATGGATGCCTTCCAAAGCAAATAACTTTCTTGTCTTATGGAGAATATTTGGGGGTCATTTTGGCCACTTTCACTCTATTATTTGTTTTTATCACAGTTTTTGTGTTTTGCATCTTTGTGAAGAACAAGGAGACTCCCATAGTCAAAGCCAACAACAGGAGCCTTACCTATGCTCTCCTCATCTCCCTCATTCTCTCTTTCCTCTGTGCTCTGCTGTTCATTGGCAAACCTCTTAAAGTGACATGCCTCCTTCGACAAAGCGCTTTTGGCATGATCTTCTCAGTGGCAGTTTCTTGCATATTAGCCAAAACCGCCACTGTGGTTCTAGCATTCATGGCCACCAAGCCAGGGTCAAGGATAAGGAAATGGGTAGGGAAAAGGCTGTCAAATTCTATTGTACTTTCCTGCTCCCTTATCCAAGCCACCATTTGTACTGTGTGGGTGGCAACTTCTCCTCCATTCCTACACTTTGACATCCATTCAATGGCTGAAGAAATTGTATTGGAATGTAATGAAGGTTCACATGTCATGTTCTACTGTGTTCTAGGCTTTATGGGTTTCCTAGCTTTTGTTAGCTTCACTGTGGCTTTCCTAGCTAGGAAATTGCCAGACAGTTTCAATGAAGCCAAGTTTATCACCTTCAGCATGTTGGTCTTTTGCAGTGTGTGGTTGTCCTTTGTTCCAACCTACCTGAGCACCAGGGGGAAATACATGGTGGCTGTGGAGATTTTCTCTATCTTGTCCTCCAGTTTTGGGTTACTTGCCTGCATCTTTTTGCCAAAATGTTATGCTATTTTGCTGAGACCTGAGTTGAACAGCAAGGTGCAGTTAGTAAGAAGAAAGAACTAAAGAACTAGTCTAGTTAAATTTACGACTGATTAAACCTCCTCATTTTCCAATATACAGTATGCAGTTAGCAATTAGATAGGATCCCTTCCAGAATATCATCAAGGTGGACTAAATTAGTTTAGATGGTGGGATAATCTGGAACCTGTCTAGAATCATAAATTCCCCCATCTCTGAAAACAGCAAGCTGAGCCCCAAGTTTTCTAAAGTTTGTTCCTAGCTTGTAATATCTCAACCTACAGTCTAATATAGACCTCATTGTTGATGACCCCTAAACTGATGAGCCCTAAACTAAACTACTCTGACAAAGGAAGAATGTGGTTGAGTATGGTATAGAAGACTTCATCGGTGTATTATTGGTGTCATTAAGACCTGGTTATATATTTAAATTTGTCTTTATGTGAACCAGCAGTTACGTTTCACTTAGTATCATGTTATATTGAATTTACTGTTCTGTTCTCTTTACTAGTTTTTCATAGTGTATTTGTTAATTAAGAAAAGTGCTTAGATGTGAACCCACTCCCTTCTCTGTGTATGTGTGTAGAGTTGTTATTAGCAAAAAAAAAAAAAATTGCACTCGTCACTTCTGAATCATTCTGAGTCTCAGCTAAAGTATCCATTTCATGTTCGGGAGTGTGTGAATACGTGAGTGATCAGTATTTAAACATGATGTCATTGAACTAGTAAAGCCTTCCAGTCCTTCTTTTCACATCCACATTCATCACAGTAAATTCTGAGCATGGAGGAAACCAGAAGCAGCAGTGCAAATGCACCAGCATAGGCAATCTGGTGCACACACTGGAAGATTTCAGCTACACTGAACTCCCTAACTCCTTATCCCCCTTAGTAAGCATTAACAACCCATCTTCCAGGAAGCTGGTGTAGAAGCTTCATCTCACCCAGCAAGCAACTTCTGGAGGAGACTAGTTGTGGGAATGTAGAGAAATCACCTGCATTATTGGTATTTCTCAGAGTTTTAAAGGCAAGGAATGCAAGCTGTGATTCTTCAGCAGTTTGACTTCACCCCCAGAAGCGCACTCAGTTGTCTTTCGAGACAGACAATGGTGTCCCTTGGTTATTTTTCAACCAAGGAAAGTTGGCATTTTTTGGTTTTTCTCTTGTAGGAAGGTTGAACTATTCTTATCAGATAATGTATTTTAAATTAATATAAACTGTGAAATATTTCCAACAGCTGAAAACATAGATCAGGCTTGAAAGAATGTCACTCCCCTTCCTCTGGTAGCCAAACTAGTTCCAAACCTCAGACTCCATGAAATGTCATGTAAAAAAACAAAACTCTAGCATTTTTTTTATTTAATCAAATGGAAATTTGATTATTTTCTAGAATCGAGCTCTGCTTTGGCATTAACTGTCAACTAAGGGATTGGCTCTTCTGGATAGAATCCAGAAGGGAACCACAACTAATTAGAAACATGCAATGTTCGTATTGGTATCCACTTCCGAGAGCAGAGGATGTTAGAGCTAGTTCTCTGACCAAACTCTTCTGAGCTTCCTTAAAGAAATGCCTTTATTGAGCTGCTTTTCATGTGATGCCCACTGCAATCTTGGGATGCCACTATAACAAGGTATCATTTGCAGAAAGACTTTGTATTTGTGGTTAACCTTTGGGGGAAGACATCACTCATTATCTGTTGGCCTGTTAGATTGCCCTTTCTGAAACCTTTGTTCACTCAAGCAAGCAGGTATACCCCAGCAGAAGTGGTCTGGTTTCTTTATTTAGAGTGAAGTGACAACAATAGCTTTGAAGAAGTGTGCATGCACACGAAAGCTCATACTAATAACAAACTTAGTTTGTCTCTAAGGTGCTACTGGAAGGATTTTTTTATTTCAACAATAGCTTTGTAACACAGAAGATGGCTAGAAAGAAAGAAAGAAAGAAAGAAAGAAAGAAAGAAAGAAAGAAAGAGATAAATTAGATAAAAGCTCTATAAATTATGGTGGTGAACTGGAGGTTTAATTTGAAACCAAGTTGGATTTGAATTTGTTAATGTCTTTGGCAATCTCTGCCTTATGTAATGGATGTTGGATCATATTATGGATGTATGATCTGTATTGTTTTATTGGTATTGTTGATAGATTTATATTTATTGATTGATTATGGATGTATGATCTGTATTGTTTTATTGGTATTGTTGATAGATTTATATTGATTGATTGATCGAGAACAAAGGAACACATGACTTAAGTCCCAATCAATTACCATTTGAAAGAACAAGCCTATCACACGCAGAAGTAATTACTACGGAGAAATTCAATCACAAAACAAATATCACCAGCAGATATTTCCCTGGTTTGGGGTTAATGAAAGATGGAAAAGTAGCTAGTCCTCAAGGAATTTGTTTGATTCCCCCGCCCCAGGCCATTTGCCATGTTGTGTCAATTTGTCAGCCATATAGACAAAATGTGTCATACAATCTCCAAACATCCAAGTGGCTGTCACTTTCCAGAAGTCCAAAATGACACTTCTGTTCATATTGGAGAGTTTCCTTTTTTGAGGGCCTTACTGTAGACATCTGTACCTGAAAATGAATATTGGAAAACTTTGATTAATCCCCCCAAATAAATTCCTATCTTAAATAAAGCTATATCCAAATTTAAGTTGTGCAAAGATTATTCCACATATAAGAACAATTGCCTACAAAATAGTTACTTTTACTGATATATTTTCTTTTTATGGACTCAGATTTCAGACTGACTTCGTTTTTCTACTTTTCCCCGCCTTTGCTAAGACCCATTAGAACTCTCCCTACTAAGCAAAACCAGCTGAGACTTTGGCTGTGAGAAGGCAAACTTGATTTTCTTTTGAAATCTGATAGAAAACCTACACTTCAGAACTGATAATCATCTCCCATCTGATTATCAAATTAATCATAATCACTGCTGCTGCTGCTTCTCTTCATCCCAGGGGAGTTTCAGAAGTCACATAAACACTATGAACTAAGACTGGAGGACACAGTGAATAGCCCCTGTGCCCTTCAGAGCTCAAGCTAGATCTAAGGCTCTCTCAGACTGGTTGCTGATTTCCTTACCCTGAAAAGATCAATTTTTTGTGGGCGTTCCAGTGAGACTTTCTGAAGCAAGAACATTTGAATGATAATGTGCAGGGTTCCTATTGCTCCATGTTCTTTTAGAGATCCACTTCCAATTCTTCACCAATATTATCAATCTGAGGACATCATCATTGGTGGCATTATGTCTCAAATCTATATAGCTTCTAGTATATTAACCTTCCACAAACCTCCCTCTCCTGAATTATTTGATGACATTTTGTAAGGAATTATGTGTTGCTGTTTTTTTAAAAAAATGTAAAATGTTTAATGTATCCTTAATGAGTATACAGTATGTCAGGTTTTGATATGTGGTGATTAAGAAGATGGTGATGATTGGCATTTCTCCTTCAGATGCTTATGATGGGCTGGGGCAGTTCTGATATCTCAAAATCCTTTGTGCAAGGTGTGCCTACCTTAGGTTCATAATTTCAGTACGAACCTAGGCAGGTATAAAACTAGCATTTTCCCGTAATAAAGTTACAAGACAATGTAAACAGTATTATTCACTTTCACTTCATTTAAGTTTTCATGCTATTTCACAAGGAATATGTTGTATATAGAATCCATTTTTGGCTTTTATCAAACCTGCCACAAATGTTTAGTCATCCAGATTTGGAAGTGGTATTCTTACTAGCTTTCAACCGTACCTGTATGACTGGGTGATCAGGCACTGTCAACTCATTTCAGCAGACTATTATTATTATTATCGTAATCGCCATCATCTGTTGCTCTAGGGTTGGCAGGAACAACTGCTTACATTCTGCAAACAAGAAACACATTCCTACTTGAAATATGGCCCTAGGTCACATTCTGTTGTGGCATATCCACGAAAGGTCCACATATCAATATGACATTGCACTGGTAGATTTACTTTCTCTTTTCCAAACTGCTGCTTTATTAGAGTAATAAAAGTGTTATATATATATATATATATTGTAGGGATATAGGATTCCGTGCATTGTGTGGTTTTTCACATGTACATAGTACACTCCTCCCTTTCTGAGTTTTTTAGAAAACAATAGAAACCGAAAATGAGACTTTTTTGTAAGCACCTTTTCATAGAGGAAGTTACTTAACAACATTCAAAGCCATGCCAAGAGTTGACCGTAAAGGGAAGCCAAATGTTCAGGTTGACATCAGTATATATATGGATGAAATTCTTTGGACTGTGGGCATACACTCTATTTCTCTGAACATGCACAGCTATGCAATATGTAACTCTCCTTACAGGCCAATGACACAACTCTACCAGCATATCCTGGCCTTGGCATTTGCTGTGAGGGAGATCAATGAAAACCCACATACCCTTCCCAATATCACACTGGGCTTCCACATCTATAATAGCCATTTCATTGCCAGATGGACCTATCAAGCCTCTCTAGCAGCTCTCTCCAGGAAAGGGAGATTCATCCCTAATTACAAATGTGATGTTGAGAACACTCCCAAAGCTGTCATTGGGGGATCAAACTCAGATTCATGTCTCCAGATGGCCACCATCCTTTGTATGTACAAGATGCCCCAGGTAAGATGTGTGCATGGAGCATGGGCAGAGATGAAAATGTGTGCATTTGTCTTTGATTACATCCTTTCAGCTTGAATGCTGATACTTGAACAGTTGTGTACTTTGCCATCTTTAAAAATTGGAGGTGAATCATAGGCCTCAAGGACAAAAGAATTATTGCCTCAAGAGAATAGAGATTGGGAGTCGCGCTTGCGGGGGTGGCGGCACCGAGTGTCACCCTCCCCCCAGGCTGGAATCCGGAGCCTGGGACCCCCATCATACCACCCTTCCTACGCCATTGATCACATGCTAACATTCTGAACAATATGAAGTTCCAAATTCTGTTTCCTTTCCTGTCCAGATTTACCACAAAATGTCTAAGACTTGTTGTACCTCAGCTGCAGCTTTTACTTTATAGGAAGCCACTCATATCAACATTTTCTCAAAGCTGTACATTTAATATTCCACATTAGCCAAAATAAAATGCTAGATGATCCCTGTTCATAACTATTAATTAAATTTTAAAAATTGAGATTTTCAGCTGAATTGGTGCTTGGTAGCACAATTTGTTACCACTTTTCTTTTCCATTTAATCTCACCATTTGCTGCCCTTACTTTTAGCTCATCTATGGCTCTCCTCCCATGATGGAAAATAATGTACAAACTCTTTTCTCTCACTGGATGTTCCCAGATGGGACTCATCATTACAATGGGATAATTCAGCTTCTCCTGCATTTCAGCTGGTTGTGGATTGGGGTACTTTCTCTGAGAGATGACACTGGAGATCGATTTGTACAAAACATTCTTCCCAAGTTTGCCCAGAGGGGTATCTGCTTTGATTTTATAGGAAAATTTCCGAAACTTAAGTTTTCTGGAGAGTTCCATGAAATGGTGGCTGATGGTTCTGAAACAATCCGTGTTATTACGGAAAGCACTGCCAATGCTGTGATTGTTAATGGTGAAATTGATACCATTATGGTATTGAGAATGATGCCAAAGATTGCAGAAACAGATGATATACCCATGCATGCCACATCAAAAGTCTGGATAATGACTGCACAGATGGAATTCACCTCATTCCCCATTCAAAGGGGCTGGGAAATCGATTTCCTCCATGGTGCTCTCTCCTTGGCAGTTTCCTCAAAGGAACTTGTAGGATTCCAGAAATTTGTTCAGATGAGAAACCCTGCCTTCGAAAGAGAAGACAGCTTTCTCCGGGTTTTCTGGGAACAGGCATTCATCTGTTCTTTCTCTAATACATCTTTAGATAAGGAACACGAGGAATCATGCACTGGGGAGGAGAAGGTTGACAGCCTTCCTGGTTCTGTTTTTGAAATGAGCATGACTGCCCTAAGCTACAGTGTCTACAATGCTCTATATACTGTGGCATATGCTTTGCATGCCATGCAATGCTCCAGATTCAAAATGAGAGCAATGGCAAATGAAATGACATTGGACTATCTGAAGCAACAAACATGGCAGGTAATATTCTTATCCAATTAATGCAAAAGCTCTCTCTCATATGTGTGTGTGTGTGTGTGTGTGTGTGTACACACACACACACACACACTGACCCACCCAAACACATACATATAGGTATGCTCTAGCACTGAGCACTGAGCTAAAGGTGGCCTGTTGTAGATTTTTGGTTAGAACTACATAATGGGTGGAATATTGCTTTTATTTTAAAGTGGACTTCCTAACCTCAGCACTACTGCATCTGACTAGGTTGTTATGACTTGGGCAGTTTGCAAGTAATTTTGATATACATCCCTGACCCTCTTTTATGAAGTTTTGCCACTGAGCCATACTTAATACCAGAATTTGGCACCCATGCTATTAACATTGACAATGTTTTGAATTCCCTAAATTGCATCCTCAGAATTCTGAGCGCATTTATTCCTAATGAGGTCAGCAGGATGTGCCTCCATGTCATCATATATGCAAGAAACCTAAGGCTTCTCTCAGTATGAGTGTCCCAGAATGACTCTTTTACTTTTTGCACACTGTGGCTTGACCCTGGGGGTCATGTCCAATTTTTATTAAAGGGGTTTCTACTGTTTGTCTCCAGTTCCTTGTTCCTTCATTTCTCTCCAGTCCTTTTCCTCAGCCTCCCGCTCCATGCAGCATCCTCAGATTTTGCTTTTCCCAATCAATCCTGAAATGCCTATTTGTGGTCTCCTTCCTTTTAAGCCCATCCTTTAGGATTCCAAGCTGATCTCGTCCCCACCTACTAACACAAACTCATTATGGGTTCTACAAATGTCTCCCATGCCCCAACCCTGTACCTCCCATCAGTTTCCTGCAAAACATTACTTAAGGAGGAGATTACGATAAGTCCCTCCACTCCCTACACTTCCATCTTTACTTTGTGTCATCCATTGGGTCGTGCCACCTAACTGAAACACCATCCCACATCACAAGCCAGCATATAAATTGAAGGACAAATCAGTACATCACATTAGACATCAGGCCTGAGACAGGTAGATATGGAATAGAAGAAACAGCCTAGGGTAGAGTGGCCAGGAGAGAACTGGTATGCACAGTCCTCTGTGTTTGAAGTTGGCAATTGATTGTATGTAAGTTGGCCGACTGAAACTGGATGTAAGTTGGCAAACTGATGCAATCCCTGATACTATTATCTTCTTTTATTTATGTACAAATACAATCTCTTTGTGTGTGTAATGTGTATTGCTATTTAGGTTAGGCCAATTGGTCAATTGATATATTGAGAGGTTTTAAATAAATCATAACCCAAAGCTCTAGGGTGAAATATAATCTCAATTATTTAATAAGGAATCCTTTTGTAGATCTTCATGATCTTTCCCTACCCCAAATTTAGCTCCAATACTTTCTGAGAAGTGTCTCCTTCAACAATAGTGCCGGAGAAGAGATTTCCTTTGACCAAAAGGGAGCATTAGTAGCTGGCTTTGATATTATCAACTGGGTCACATTCCCAAATGAGTCCTTTCTTAGAGTCAAGGTTGGAAAAATGGACCCACAGATCTCCCAAGAAAAGGGGCTCAGAATTCATGATGGTGCCATCATATGGCCCAGCAACTTCAACCAGGTAAATTCCATTTTATAGTATCTTCCATCCTTTCCTCAGTGTTCAATCTGATGTTTCCTCAGGTCTTGACTAGACATGGTTAGAAGATCCATTGTCATTGCACTTATCTGGAGCCATTTCACCAACCTAATGGCAGTGAACATTGGGAGATTAACACACAGCTGAAAACCTCTGGAAACATGAATTTATGAAATGCATATTGAATAAAAATAATTAAGCTGAATAATGATTGAATCGTTACTATGTTAGTAATATCCTTAAAAAGAGTAATCTTTAAAAATTAGCAGACACAGAGCATGCCTATAATTGGAGGACCTCCAGTGTTCTGGGAAAAGTTCAAGAAATATTACTTGAAGACAATGCTATTACATAAGACAATTCTCACAGGAACGCAACATGCAAACTAATATGTTTAGAACCTGAGCAAGCAAAGATCACCATTGAAAACAAATATTAATGCTGAAACATATAACCGTGGTGGGGAAAAGTTAACACTGGAAGAAAGAAATATTGAAAGAGTGTATGAAAAACAGATAATTGGGACAATCAACACCTGACAGTGTTCTAACCTGACACACCATTGCAACAAGGGGGTTAGATTGTGTGTGTGTGTGTGTGTGTGTGTGTGTGAGAGAGAGAGAGAGAGAGAGAGAGAGAGAGAGAGAGAGAGAGAGAGAGAGATTTTGTTTATAACCTTTTACAATATACAAAATAAAAATAAAAAATAAATTGAAATCACAGGAAGTCAATCTCTTATTTTGACTCCCCTCTACCTGTCTTAGAGAACTTCCTGCCCAGACTCTATTTTGATTGCCCAGTTCAGTTTGATTTGCAGATCCTCTGAGGTGTTATATTTCATAGGTATAACCTTCCTCCCAAAATACTGTGTTCTGAGTCTTCTTTAAGGTGTGTTGGTAAAGGCAGTGTTTCCAATGATAATACATTCTGACTGAAGCTACATAAATGACATTTTCTTATTTTTTGTCCTATTTCTAAACTGTGGATTTCACCTCCTTTGCTGTGCCAGGGAGATGCAATCCCTGAAACTATTATCTTCTTCTATTTATGTACAGACACCACCTCCTTCTGTGTGCAATGAGAATTGTCCTTTAGGTTACAGTCGGACCAAGAAGGTCTCCCCCTTGATATTCATACTGGTGATGGAAATTTTGAACAACCAGCTTAGAGAAGATTCAGGAATCACTGGTATTAAAAATCTGGGAAGAACATACAAGATAAAAGCCTTCGCGGACGATCTGATCCTAACAACAGAAACACCACAGGAAAGCATAGCGAGGGCCATAGAAATTATAGAAGAATACGGAAGCCTGGCAGGATTCAAGCTCAATAAAATAAAAACAAAAATGCTAGTAAAAAATATGCCACAGAAGGACATAGAACGGTTGGAAAAGATCACAGGCATAAAGGTATGCCAGAAGGCAAAATATCTTGGAGTGTGGATTACCCCCAAAAATATAGACTTGTTCCAGAATAATTACATCCCGACATGGAACAGCATAAAGTACAACATGGAGAAATGGAGCAAGCTAAAATTGTCTTTACTAGGGAGGGTAGCAACCGTGAAAATGATGGTGCTTCCTAAACTTCTGTTCTTATTCCAGACAATCCCTATATTGGGGGAGGGAGACAAGCTGAAAGAATGGCAGAGGGACATTGTGAGATATATTTGGCAAGGTCAGAGACCAAGAATTAAACACATAAATATGATTGACATCAAAACAAGGGGAGGACTGGCCTTGCCGGATATAATCTTGTACTACGATGCCGCCTGCCTTACTTGGTTAGCGGAATGGTGCAGACTAGAAGACCTGGAAATGTTAGACCTAGAAGGATTTAACCTGAGATTTGGATGGCATGCATATTTAAATTATGACAAACACAAGATCCATAAAGATTTCTCAAATCATATCATAAGAGGCTCCATATTGAAAGTTTGGTTAAAATATAAACATCTACTGGAACAACTTATGCCATGGTGGAACTCCCCATTAGAGGCCCAAGAAAGAAGAGGCTGTGCTCGAGTGACCAAATGGCCAACGTACCGTGATCTGTTGGAAAGAAAGGAAAAAAAATTGGAACTAAAATCATATGAAAATTTAAAGAACATAGTAAAGGATTGGTTCACCTACTACCAACTTTTTGAGAGATACAAAGTTGATAGCAAAATAGGACTTGAAAAAGAACCCTCCAAATTTTATTTGGAAGTGCTAAATTCTAAAACAAAAACTCTATCCAAAGCTTACAGGATACTGTTGGACTGGAAGGTCATGGAGGAACAAACAAAAGCCTCAATGATACACTGGGCACAAGATGTAGGTCAGAACATCATGTTAACTAGATGGGAAAATCTATGGAAGGAGAACTGGAGCTTCACAGCATGTAACTCAATCAGAGAAAATATGATCAAAATGTTTTACAGGTGGCATATTACTCCGTACAAACTTTCTAAAATGTACAAGAATGCAAGTAAAAAGTGCTGGCGATGTGATGAAGTTGGGAACTGGTACCATCTATGGTGGGATTGCAAGCAGATAGAGTCATTCTGGAGTGAGATACATTTAGAAATAGAATCAATATGTAACGTCAAATTTAAAAAAACACCGGAAGCCTACCTTATAGGCATAACAATGCCTGATATTCCAAAGAGAGTACGAAGTTTCTTTTTATATGCCACAACTGCGGCTAAAATATTAATAGGTACAAAATGGAAAAGTGCAACAGTGCCAAACATAAAAGATTGGATTAATAAAACGCTAGAATATGTAGAATTGGCATATCTTACAGAAAAAATTAAAGACAATCCAAAAGAAAAATTTATAAAAGAGTGGAACGATTTCATACAATATCTAAAGAAAAGATGTAACACCAATATAATGGTTATTATGGAATAGCCTCTGCCGCTATACAAAATGGAGGATAAGAAAGAAAAAGGAAAAGGAAATAGAAGTTAAAAATAACATAAAATGAACAACATACGGGCTGAGTCACAAAAATACATATATTGAAAGTATATTTAAAATCAAATTTAGTGAAGAGATAAAACGGGAAGCCCTAGGAAGGAACTATGAATAATTTTAGCCTTACTGAAGCATTCAGGAGGCTGGAATAAGATAGTATTTTTAAAGAATTCATATAATAAAATTATCCGGACTAGTATTACATGAAATTATATCTATTTATGTGGGTATGTTTTTTTGTGTGTGCGTGTATTTGTATCACGTGATTGTATGTATTTGTATACGTGTAAGTGTATGTATATGTATGTATATATATGTAAGTTTGCAATTTGTTTAATAAAAAATTTAAAAAAAATAAAAAAAATTTAAAAAAAAAGGATCTTGCTTGATATCACCACTGAGATTTGTATTTGGTGTACAAATCTGAATAGAAAGGGAGGGATGGGATTGGGTAGGAATTTTATCAGAGCCAGGCATATTATTTATGTATTTATTCATAAAAACCACTTGCATAGCTCAATTTCATAAAAAAAATTCAAAGTACTTTACAACACCAACAAAAATGCACAGAGGCAGATAGACATGCACAAACACACACAATAAAACATACAACTATACTGTACACACAATGGCTCAAACCTCCAACCTTTTAATTAACAGTCAGATGCACTAACCCATTGTGTCAGAGGAGAGTTATAAAAAACAGAAATGCAATCTCCTGCTAATTCCTACGGAATATATTTTTCTTAATTGTGTCCATACACTTGGAAGGGAAAAAAATTCAAATGTTTACTATAGCAGATGCCTTCTGCTTCACTATGGAAAGAATATCCCAAAGGACAGGATCCAATAACTCAGGATAAGCAAACCTCCTATTGATAACCTCAGTCATCAAGCTGGAATAGAAGGGTTCAAGGTGTTCTTTTAATATCCTTGACCTGTGTTGAGGGGTCTGTAAATTAGTACAGGGACCGTGAATCTGGATCGGTAATAGAGGACTAGCCAATGTTGGCATTCTAAAAACGGTCTCATATCTTGTCAGTTATGTACCACCATTAGCAGAGGTCAGGCTATCATACTCTCTAGGAATGGAAGTAGCTGGCAAACCGGCTAGCCAGATAGTGGATGTTACGAATAAAACATCAGACCTGTGGACTGCTACCCTCTTGACATTGGCCCAGAATGTGGATTGCTTAGCAATCAAAGCTGAATATTACTTCTAAATATAAGGATATCTCTTTTACAACTGTTCAAGGCATCATAATTCAAGGCTCTACAGCACTTAAATTCTGCCAAGCATGGCAGAATAGATTTCCATGTACATAGCTCTTTCTTTTCTATTTCAGACACGGATGATTGTTTTGAATGTCCTGGGGACCAATATCCAAACCATGATCAGGATGGATGCCTTCCAAAACAAATCACTTTCTTGTCTTATGGAGAACCTTTGGGGATAATTTTGACCACGTTGGCTCTCTCCTTTTCTCTCCTCACTGCTTTGGTCCTTGGAATATTCCTGAAGCACATGGATACTCCCATAGTCAAGGCCAACAACCGGAACCTCACCTACACTCTCCTCATCTCCCTCTTGCTTTCCTTCCTTTCTGTTTTGCTATTCATTGGCCAGCCTGAAGCACTGACATGTCTCCTTCGACAAACTGCTTTTGGCATGATCTTCTCTGTGGCAGTTTCTTGCATATTGGCCAAAACCACCATTGTGGTTCTTGCTTTCATGGCCACCAAGCCAGGATCCAGGATGAGGAGATGGGTGGGAAAACCGTTGTCCAACTCTATTGTTCTTTCCTGCTCTCTTATTCAAGCCACGGTGTGTACTGTGTGGCTGGCAACTTCTCCCCCTTTCCCTGATTTAGACATCCATACAATGATCCAAGAAATGGTTCTGCTCTGTAATGAGGGGTCAGTCCTTATGTTTTACTGTGTGCTGGGCTACATGGGCTTCTTGGCTTCTGTCAGCTTTGTTGTGGCTTTTCTTGCTCGGAGGTTGCCTGACAGCTTTAATGAAGCCAAGTTCATCACCTTCAGCATGTTAGTGTTCTGCAGTGTTTGGCTGTCCTTTGTCCCAACCTACCTGAGCACAAAAGGAAAATACATGGTGGCTGTGGAGATCTTCTCCATCTTGGCCTCCAGTTTGGGCTTACTGGGGTGCATCTTTTTCCCCAAATGCTATATCATTTTACTGAGGCCTGAACTGAATACCAAGGGACAGTTAATTAGAACAGCAAAGAATCAGCCTAGCTGGCCTAACTGAAGCACATTGCATTCAAATATCTTTTATTAGTAATGAGTGACATATCCTCCAAGATCACAGAAAGCTTCTGTTAGAGAATGGGCCTTGATTTGCATGTACTCACTTAGGATGATCCCATTAAAGTATTTTATTTTATTATTACAGCTCTTTATTTAATTTTTATACTGCCCTTCATCCAAAGATTACAGAAAAATGCACAACAGAAATATACAAAATGAGAACACAAAATATTTAAAAAAACAAAACAAAGAAAAAAGAATAACTCCCCTTGCCACAATCATCTTTAGACGGCCATGGAATATTCATCAGTCAATAGCCTGTTTATAGAGAAACATTTTTTCCTGGTGCCTAAAAGTGTGTGACATAGGTGCCAGGCAGGCCTCCCTGAAGAGAGCATTTCATTTAATATTTCTTTCCATCCTTCTATAATAATAAGATTGAGGGTGCA
The DNA here is from genome assembly GCA_900245905.1 of Lacerta viridis. NCBI lineage: Eukaryota > Metazoa > Chordata > Lepidosauria > Squamata > Lacertidae > Lacerta > Lacerta viridis. The sequence goes on along the minus strand of OFHU01001767.1, from coordinate 440,452 downwards.
GACCTGAAACATTTTAATTAAAAATCAGTTTATGTAGTGTCAAGCTGATGAAACGATCCTTGTTCTGGATTCTTTAATGTCCCTTGAGTATTTGGTTGTCCTTTGTCCCAACCTACCTAAGCAAAAAAGGAAAATACATGGTGGCTGTGGAGATCTTCTCCATCTTGGCCTCCAGTTTGGGCTTGCTGGGGTGCATCTTTTCCCCCTCATTTTACTGAGGCCTGAACTGAATACTAAGGGATGGTTAATTAGAAACAACAAGGAATCATCCTAGCTGACCTAACTGAAGTCCATTGCATTCAAATATCTTTTATTAGTAATGAGTGACATATCCTCCATTTTAACCCAAATGCTATATTATTTTACTGAGGCCTGAGTTAATCTCTAGGGATCAGTTAGTTAGGAGAAACAAATAATCAGCATAACTGACCGAACTAAATCCTCTTACATGCAAATGGCTTCCATTAGTGGCGAGTAACACACACTGCCAGATTACCAAAAGCCATGTGAGCTGCTGTTAGTGAATGAGCCGTGCTTCCATGAAATCAGCTCTGATGATCCCATTAAGGCAGGAAAATAATGCATCAAAGTGTCCCTTGGAATATTGTAACCAGCAGTATTCTTTACTTCTAGTAAGAATTGATCCCAATAAATCTTAACCTTGGACATAACCCAAATGTAACGCATGTACTTTATTTGGGATTTTGTAACACCACTTTAGCATTTCATACAATTCTATTTAGCTTTGATTACATGCAGTACTACCCACATATCAACTTAAAATGTTTAATGTAAGTTTAGGAACATTTCTCCAAAGGGGGGGGGGACTGTACTCCTGTGAAGTCTGTCCCAAGAGTCTCCCCACCTTCATATGCGGTTCTGGCTTTCATGGCCACAAAACCAGGCTCCAAGATGAGGAGATGGGTGGGGAAACCATGGTTCAACTCCATTGTTGTTTCCTGCTCTCTTATTCAAGCTGGCTCCTAGCAATATTGCTGGCAACTTCTTCCCCATTCCTTGATTTAGATATGCATGCAATGAACAAAGAAATTGTTCTGCTCTGTAATGAGGAATCAATATATGAAATGACAAAGGTTTTCAGATATTTTGTGTAAAAAGCTAGTCCAAAAGCTTCTGTTGCAAGTGAACCTAGTTGCCTTTGAAAATTAACTCTCAAGGATCACAGGCACAACAGTTTGGAGAAAAAGAAAGTAAGATTTTATTGCTGACAGCAATAGGTCCAGTGGGGAATGGTTCCCAAATGACTGAGCAGCTGGACACTGGAGTGTCCTGCACTGTTATACCCTTTTTGACATCACATCAGACATCTGTATTCCACTGTATTCCGCTCTGGTCAGACCTCACCTGGAATACTGTGTCCAGTTCTGGGCACCACAGTTCAAGAAGGATACTGACAAGCTGGAACGTGTCCAGAGGAGGGCAACCAAAATGGTCAAAGGCCTGGAAACAATGCCTTATGAGGAACGGCTTAGGGAGCTGGGTATGTTTAGCCTGGAGAAGAGAAGGTTAAGGGGTGATATGATAGCCATGTTCAAATATATCAAAGGATGTCATATAGAGGAGGGTGAAAGGTTGTTTTCTGCTGCTCCAGAGAAGCGGACACGGGGCAATGGATTCAAACTACAAGAAAGAAGATTCCACCTAAACATTAGGAAGAACTTCCTGACAGTAAGAGCTGTTCGACAGTGGAATTTGCTGCCAAGGAGTGTGGTGGAGTCTCCTTCTTTGGAGGTCTTTAAGCAGAGGCTTGACAGCCATCTGTCAGGAATGCTTTGATTGTGTTTCCTGCTTGGCAGGGGGTTGGACTGGATGGCCCTTGTGGTCTCTTCCAACTCTATGATTCTATGATTCTATGATCACATATTGCAGCAAAAATTAACCAATGAACTTGGACATAGCCCTTCCTACTGACCATATAAAGACTACTTCTCAAATTCTGAACTTTACGATACAGGTTCCATATTAGGCATTGCTCATTAGTCGTTTCCGTACATTTAGCTTTATCATCAAAGCGAAGCAAAAATCCCCTTTTGGCAAACATGGTGCATGAATCTTCTCCCCCTTATCATACATCCTGGAACATCATGGAAAGCACACAACTTTCATATCTTGCTTGCAAGACATCATGTCACCCTCACCTGGGTGTCTATCTAGAATGTTCCTCTTTTGAAGATTGCAGACGCAGCTAAATGAACTTTTAGCCTAAAATCAGCTTTTTCGAAGCACAGTGAACAGTGGCGGAGGAAGCCTCCACACCACCCAAGGTGGCGGCACGGAGGCACCCCCCTGGGGGCAGGGCGTCGCAACATCACAACGCATGTCGGGATGGGCTGCGCATGCATGGAAATGTCGCGAATGCGCAGTCCATCCCGGCCCAGCGCTGCTGCTCCCACGGCGACCGGGCTGGCGGCGGCTTGTGGGCTGCCCCGCCCGTGCTGCTTTATGCACGGGGCAACCCCACAAGCCGCCACTCACCCGGCGGTTCGCTTGGTCGCCACCGGAGCAGCTGTTCTGACTCAGATGCACTGCGCATGCCTGGAATTTCCGGGCATGCGCAGTGCATCCTGCCCGGTGCTGCTGCTCCCACGGCGACCGGAGAAGCCCCCGGGCGAGCGGCAGCTCGTGGGTCTGCCCCAGCCATCTGTGGAGCAGCACGGACGGGGTGCCAGGCGGCGGGGAGTGGCAGGAGGGGCCGCCAAGTGTCACCCCCCTCCCCTGGAACCCGGGGTGCCCCGCCCCCATCACCTCTCCCTTGCTACGTCACTGACAGTGAAAAGTTCAGCACACAGCATTATGATTTCTTAAACAGATTACATATTGTAAAAGGAATAATCAATAAAGGAATAAGGCCCTATGTATCTAGATATATAGGTATAATATATTTCCTTTGATTGGCCTTGCCACACTTCAACAACCCTTCCCCCATGTTGATAAACAATAAATCCTTCAACTGTATTCACACATGAGTGTATTTAATGTGGTCATATCTTAAAACAGCAACCCATATTTATTTAATTGTTGTATATTCATTAATTCACACCCAGTTCTGTATATTCTGATCCCATGTCCTGTTTGCCATGATTTTCCATCCAAATTTAGGAAGAGAAAAAAAGAGGTTCCTTCCATTTCTTCTTCTTCCATTCTTCCTCCAGGGAAATCGCCAGAACCTTGGTAGTTTTTGCATCTAATTTCACTCAGAATTGCACTCAAAATGCTTTCTCTCTCAGCTCTAGAATGCTTTTTAATCTCTCCGTCCATGGTTTCATTCCACTCCTCCAACATCATGGCTACACCACTTGCCTGTTTCACTCCTCCAATCACCTGTGTGAAGATTCTCTCCGTTTCATTGTTTACTGCCTCCAGCTTTACCATTACACTCTCCTGTTCTGGCAGTGCTTTATCAATATTATTCTCCAAATGTTCTGTGTATTCTTTAACCTCATTTTTCTCTGGTCCATTTTCATGCAACATCTTATCCATCTCAGCTCTGATCTCTTTTAGTTGCTGATCCAGTAATTGCTGCAAATGCCAATAGTCAATGTGGTGTCCAACAGTATTTTTGCACTACTGACTGTTCCTGGTCTTACTAACATCTCACTCTCCACCTTAAGATCTTACAGTCTCTGCCTTAAGCTTGAGTCTCCCGTCTCTTTATCAGACTTCATTCCCCACCCCCAGTGGCACAGAAAAGAACATAGCTTCACTTTGCAGTCAACACTTACTTCTAAAAGACAGGAAGTTAAAAATAAAATGAAGCTTTCTAACTGTCAGACCACCCCTTACTGAGAAAATGAATCTTTCTCAGTTGCAATCAAATATAATATTTTTTTTCCTTTTGCTTTCAGCCTTTTAATATTGCAGACAGCTCACATTCCAGATGTAAATTTCAACCAGCAGGTAAATCACTTGAGTCATAATCTATAACACTCTCAAAAGTAATTATTGAAAGGGAGGTTTTACCTATGGCTGACCCCCAGGACTATTATGTACTGTTTGGGTGTGATGGAGGTTCCTCAGCTCCAAATCACTGACTCCTATGTGGTTCCCCCAATGCATCTTTTTCTCCCAGCATGCAAAGCAGCTTTCTCAGAGAATCAAAGGTTAATCCCGGTTCTCTCTTTTCTCACAGAGAGAATGTGATAACCAAGATGGCTTGGCTACCACATCATTATCTCTGTTGACAGGAGATGTTTAGTCCACCATCTTCTTCCTTGGAAATCCTGATAAGACCTATTATAACTTTTCTTCCCTACTGAGTAGGACCAGCTGAGAATTTGGCTATGATAAGGTAAACATGATTTTCTTTTGAAATCTGATAGAAAACCTACAATTCAGAACTGATAATTATATCCCATCTGATTATCAAATTAATCATAATCACTGCTGCTGCTGCTTCTCTTCATCCCAGGGGAGTTTCAGAAGTCACATAAACACTATGAACTAAGACTGGAGGACACAGTGAATAGCCCCTGTGCCCTTCAGAGCTCAAGCTAGATCTAAGGCTCTCTCAGACTGGTCGCTGATTTCCTTACCCTGAGAAGATCGATATTTTGTGGGCATTCCAGTGAGACTTTCTGAAGCAAGAACATTTGAATGATAATGTGCAGGGTTCCTATTGCTCCATGTTCTTTTAGAGATCCACTTCCAATTCTTCACCAATATTATCAATCTGAGGACATCATCATTGGTGGCATTATGTCTCAAATCTATATAGCTTCTAGTATATTAACCTTCCACAAACCTCCCTCTCCTGAATTATTTGATGACATGTTGTAAGGAATTGTGGGTTTTTAAAAATTTATATATACATATATATATTAAATGTTTTTAAAATCCTTCATGATTATATGTCTGGGGTGATTTAAGAAGATGGTGATGATTCCAACTTCTCCTTCTCTGGTACTTCAGATGTTTATGATGGGCTGGGGAAGTTCTCAAAATGCTTTGGGCAAGATCTGCCAACCTTAGGTTCATAATTTCAATATATAAGGCATGTCTGAAACTAGCATCTATTCATTATAAGATTACAAGAGAGTATAAACAGGATTGTTCACTTTCATTACATTTAGGTTTTCAGGCTATTTCCCATGGAATATAGCAAATCCATTTTTGGCTTTTCTCAAACCTGCCTCAAATGGTTAATCACTCAAATTTGGAAGTGATCTTCTTATCAGTTTTGGACAGTACTTGTATGACTGGGTGATCAGGCATTGTCAATTCATTTAAGCAGATTATTATTATTATCACCACCACCATCATCAGTTGCAATATGGTTGCCAGGAATAGCTGAAAAAGTACATTCCTACTTGAAATATGGACCCAGGTCACATTCTGTTGTGGTATATCCACCAACGGTCCACATACCAATATGACATTGCACTGGTAGATTTGTTTTCTCTTTTCCAAACAATTAGATTATCAGAGTCATAATAGTATCATAAAACAGTAACAAAAAAACCTTAGGTGTTTGAGATTTCTCTCATGCATGCTTCATATTTCAATGGATTAAATCCATATTCATTCAATGGAGTTTGAATCCACATTCAGTCATTCATGCAAGCTTGGTGTGAATGTTGACATGCACATAATATAAACACTTTTACATTCTGAGATTTTCAGAAAGCAATAGGAAGGAGAAGGGTGAGTGTTTCGCAAGCATCTGTACAAAGAGATGTTACTTAACAGCATTCAAAGCCATGCCAAGAGGGAATCATGTCCCTACCTACCTACCTGCCTACCTATCAAGAAAAAATGTCTTGGACTGTGGGCATGCAATTGATTTCTCTAAATATGCACTGTTATGCAATATGTAACTCTCCTTACAGGCCAATGACACAACTCTACCAGCATATTCTGGCCTTGGCATTTGCTGTGAGGGAGATCAATGAAAGCCCACATATCCTTCCCAATATCACACTGGGCTTCCACATCTATAATAGCCATTTCATTGCCAGGTGGATCTATCAAGCCTCACTGGCAGTTCTCTCCAGGAAAGGCAGATTTGCTCCTAATTACAAGTGTGATATTGAGAACACTCCCATAGCTGTCCTTGGGGGACCAAACTCGGATTCATGTCTCCAGATGGCCACCATCCTTCATATGTACAAGATGCCCCAGGTAAGATGCGTGCATGGAGCATGGGCAGAGATGAAAACGTGTACACTTGGATTTGATGGTATGCTTGCAGCTTGAACATTGTTACTTGAACAGTTGTGCACTTAGCCATCTTTAAAAACTGGAGGTGCATCATAGACCTCAAGGACAAAACAATTGTGGCCACAAGAAAATAGAGATTTTTGGAAGTGGTGATAGGTCATAACACAATTTGTTACCACTTTTCTTTTCCATTTTATCTCACCAATTGCTGCCCTTACTTTTAGCTCATCTATGGCTCTTCTCCCATGATGCAACACACTGTACAAACCCTTTTCTCCCACTGGATGTTCCCAGATGGGACTTATCAGTACAATGGGCTACTCCAGCTTCTCCTGCATTTCAGCTGGCTGTGGATTGGGGTGGTTTCTCAGAATGATGATGCTGGAGAGCAATTTGTACAAAATGTTCTTCCCATGTTTGCCCAGAGGGGTATCTGCTTTGATTTTATAGGAAGATTTCCAAAACTTAAGTTTTCTGGAGAGTTCCATGAAATGGTGGCTGATGGTTCTGAAACAATCCGTGTTGTTATGGGAAGCACTGCCAATGCTGTGATTGTTAATGGTGAAATTGATACCATTATGGTATTGAGAATGATGCCAAAGGTTGCAGAAATACATGATATACCAATGCATGCCACATCAAAAGTCTGGATAATGACTGCGCAGATGGAATTCACATCAATCCCCTTTCAAAGAGGCTGGGAAATCGAGTTCCTCCATGGTGCTCTCTCCTTGGCAGTTTCCTCAAAGGAACTTGCGGGATTCCAGAAATTTGTTCAAATGAGAAACCCTGCCTCCGAAAGAGAAGACAGCTTTCTCCAGGTTTTCTGGAAACAGGCATTCATCTGTTCTTTCTCTAATACTTCTTTAGATAAGGAACACGAGGAATCATGCACTGGGGAGGAGAAGGTTGACAGCCTTCCTGGTTCTGTTTTTGAAATGAGCATGACTGCCCAAAGCTACAGTGTCTACAATGCTCTATTTACTGTAGCACATGCTTTGCATGCCATGCAATGCTCCAGATCCAAAATCAGAGCAATGGCAAATGGAATAACATTAGACTATCTGAACCAAGAAACATGGCAGGTAAAATTCTGATCCCATTAATGAAAATGTTTTCCCTTAGGTTTCCATGTATAAGACGCCCCCAGGTATAAGACTAACCTCAGTTTATTGAACCCCAAATTAAGAAAACCAAACCCTAAAATAGAAGTGAAAATCTGGATGATCTGCGGTGTCAAATTTGTCTTTTGGGGGGCAATCGCTTTCAAAGTTTCCAGCATGAGGTGTATGCAGCGCTCCGTGCTGCAGAAGCAAAGGCAGCAGCTGGGGCAACACATGCTCCCCCTCGGTGGCAGCTGCTGCTGTGGGGAAGAAAGCAGAAGGAGGCTCCCAAGCAGGATACCGAGGAAGAGCCGGAGGAAGGCAGCACCGCCTATGCACCGGGCCATGCCATTGAGCAAACTGAGCTGAGCAAGGTGTTCAGTGGGCTGGGGGCAGGGTGGGGGTTTGAGAGAGGAAGTGGGGAAAAAGGAAAGAAGGGCAAGGAGAGGTAGCTGAGGCAGCTCTCAGCAGCAGTGGTGGCAGCTGCTCTCAATCCAGTGGTTGAGCCAATGGGGGCTTCAGGAGGCGAGCCTGTCACCAGCATGCAACCCAGAGGGGGAGGAGAACGGGGGGACGGCAGCAGGACCACCTCAGCCCGCCCAAGACAAAATCCCGGACATATGCTAAATATTTTTAGAAATCTCCCGGATACCCATGTTCTGTGTACAAGACGACCCCCAATTTTTTACTTTTTTAAAAAAGAAAAAAACCTCGTCTTATACAGGGAAAAATATGGTACAGGTATATCATTTTCTTGCACTCAGCTAAAGGTGGCCTCTAGTTTAGCAGATCTTTTGTTGCTGAGAAAATATAATTCCATCCAACTTAATGGGTGGAATTTTGTTTGTATTCCACAGTGCCACTATGTTTGATTATGTTGTTATGAATTCTACAAGTACAGAAATTGTTCACATGCTACACTTACACCCCTTTTAGGAAGTTTTGCTACTGGCCCTAGCTGATTCCAGAATTTGGCACCCCAATATTAAAATTCCCTAAATTGTATCCTCAGAGGCTGAGCACTTTTATTGCTAGTGTGGCCAGTCGTCATATATGCAAGGAACTAAAGGTTTCTAGCACTGAGTGTTCCAGAACAACTCTCTTAATTTTTGTACATTCTGGTTTGACACTGGGGGTCATGTCCAATTCACCTTAAAGGGGTTTATTCTAGTTGTCTCCAGTTCCTCCTGTATGTGTCACTGGTTCCTTCATTTCTCCCCACTCTTTTCCGAAACCATCCTGAAATGGCTATTTGTGCTCCCCCCCCCCAACTTCTAAGCCCATGCTTTAGGATTCCAAGCTGATCTCATCCCTACTTAGCAACACAAACTCTTCATGTGAGTTCTGTGCATCTACAAATGTCTTCCAGAACCCAGCCATGTTTCCCCCTGTCCAGAGACACATTCCTTAAGGAATGAGATTCCTTAAGGAAAAGATTAAGGTAGGTGCCTCCATTCTCTGCACTTCCCTCTTCACCTCTTCACCTGACTGAAACACTATCCAACATCACAAACCAGCAGGGCACATCAAATTGGACATCAGTTTTGAGCACATACGTATGGTTTAGGAGAAGCAGCCTAGGGCAGAGAGGCCTGGAGAGAACGTATGTTCACAGACATCTCTGTGTTTGATGTTGGCAATGGTGTGGAAGTGAGTTGGCAGACTGAAACTTAATTGGGACAAGACCAATGCAAAGCCTGAAACTATTATCTTCTTTTATTTATGTGCAGACGCCATCTCTTTGTGTTTTTAATGAGAATTGCCATTTAGGTGAGGCCAATTGGTCAGCTGATATAGTTTAAATAAATTATAAACCAAAGGTCTCAGAGGTGAACTATAATCTCAATTATTTAATAAGGAATCCTTTTGTAGATCTTCATTATGGTTCCCCACCCACAATTTAGCTCCAACACTTTCTGAGAAGTGTCTCCTTCAACAATAGTGCCGGAGAAGAGATTTCTTTTGACCAAAAGGGAGCATTAGTAGCTGGCTTTGATATTATCAACTGGGTCACTTTCCCAAATGAGTCCTTTCTTAGAGTCAAGGTTGGAAAAATGGACCCACAAATTCCTCAAGAAAAGGGGCTCAGAATTCATGATGATGTCATCATATGGCCCAGCAGCTTCAACCAGGTAAATTCTATTTTATAGTATCTTCCATCCTTTCCTCAATGTTAAATCTGATGTCTCCTCAAATCTTGGCTACACTTGGGTAGAAGATCCACATAGACTTGCTTAAAAGATCCATTGCCATTGCACTTATCTGGAGCCATTTCACCAACCTAAATAACCCTCCAAAGCAGTTATTGCAAACATGGCAGGAAACATTCAGAGATTAACACACAGCTGAAAACCTCTGGGAACAAATAATGATTGAATTATTACTATATTAGTAATATAATTTTAAAAGGTAATCTTTTTTTAAAAAAAAAAAAAAAAAGCAGGCATGGAGCATGCCTATAATTGGAGGACCTCCAGTGTTCTGGGAAAAGTTCAAGAAATGTTGCTTCATGATTTTGTTCTCTAAGGTAGTGATATTGCAAGACAATGCTCACAGAAACGCAACATGCAAACTAATATGTTTAGAACTTGACCAAGCAAAGGTCACCACTGAAAACAAATGTTAATGTTGAAACGTATAATGGGGGGGGGGGAGTTAACACTGGAAGCAAGAAATATTGAAAGATTGTATGAATCATAGAGAATTAGGACAACCAACACCTGACAGTGTTTTAAGCAGACAGGCCATTGAAGCAAGGGACTAAGATTATGTTTCTCTCTCTCTCGCTCACACTCTCTCTCTCTCTTTATTTCTAATTTTTTACAATATACAAAATATAAAAAACAAAAAAATCACAGACAGTCACTCTCTTATTTCAACTCCACTTCCCTTCATCCACATTCCCTACCTTAATATTTTAGTTTATAGGAATAGGAATAGGAATAATTTTATTGGCCAAGTACCAACATACTTGGAATTTTGCTTTGGCTACATTGCAATATAAACATACCTTGTTATCTTCTTCTTCTTCTTCTTCTTCTTCTTCTTCTTCTTCTTCTTCTCCTCCTCCTCCTCCTCCTCCTCCTCCTCCTCCTTCTCCTTCTTCTTCCACATTGTTTACATTAACCCTGCTACAGTCTTAATTTGTTTACATTAACTTTGTAAATATACTAAAAATGAATTTCATACTGTCTTAAAAACTTGATCTTCTTGATTTTTTATTCTTCCCATGGGTTTTGCCATTTCTGCATAGTCCATTAGTTTCTGTAACCCTTCTTCTTTGGTTGGGACATTTTCTTCTTCCCATCTTTAGGCATATAATATTCTGGCAGCAGTGGTCACATACATAAATATATTAGGTAACTCTAATCCCATTACAGTGGTACCTCAGTTTATGAACTATTCGGTTTACGAACTCCGCAAACCCGGAAGTAGTGTTCCGGTTTGCAAACTTTACCTCGGTCTATGAACGGAAGCCAAACAGTAGAAGGGCACTGGCACTGGCGGCGGGAGGCCTCATTAGGGAAAGTGTGCCTCGGTTTAAGAACAGTTTCAGTTTAAGAACAGACTTCTGAAACAGATTAAGTTTGTAAACCAAGGTACCACTGTATTCCCAAAAGAAAAGTATCTAGATTCTTAATAAAGGTTAACTTAAACATTTTTTCCAACTCATTATATATCATTTCCCTGTAGTCTTTTGCCTTATTACAGGTACTAGATTCAGATTTGTACATTTTTGCAAGCCTATTGGGTGCTAAGTACCATCTATACATCATTTTAATATAATCTTCCCTCACATTACAAATAGCTGTAAACTTTATATCATTATTCACAATCGCTCCCATGCCTCTGTCTCAATATTATGACCAAATTCCATTGCACAGTGTATCATTGAAGATTTCACTTGTTCGTCTTTTGTTTCCTATTCTTATATCATCTTATACATTTTTGACAAAACATTAACATTACATTCTAGGAGGTTTCTCTCTAATTCTCTCTACATAAAGGGTGCTCTCTGGGGGGGAAATGCATTTTCCTATATTATTGTCGTATTTCTAAACTGTGGATTTCACCTCCTTTGCTGTGCCAGGGAGATGCAATCCCTGAAACTATTATCTTCTTCTATTTATGTACAGACACCACCTCCTTCTGTGTGCAATGAGAATTGTCCTTTAGGTTACAGTCGGACCAAGAAGGAGGGGAAGCCTTCTTGCTGCTATGATTGTCTTCCATGTCCAAAAGGGAAGATCTCAAACCAGAAGGGTAGGAGATAAACTGTGAACCCTTTAAAAGCTATATCAGAATCTTTCTTGATATCACCACTGAGATTTGTATTTGCTGTTGGTATGTGAATAGCGTGGGAGGGAGGGGAATGGGTAGGAAATTTATTTGAACCAGGCATTTTATTTATGTAATGGTAAAGGGACCCTTGACCCTTAGGTCCAGTCGTGTCCGACTCTGGGGTTGCGGTGCTCATCTCATGTTACTGGCCGAGGGAGCTGGTGTACAGCTTCCAGGTCATGTGGCCAGCATGACTAAGCCGCTTCTGGCGAACCAGAGCAGTGCACGGAAACGCCGTTTACCTTCCTGCTGGAGCGGTACCTATTTATCTACTTGCACTTTGATGTGCTTTCGAACTGCTAGGTGGGCAGGAGCTGGGACCGAGCAACGGGAGCTCACCCCATCACGGGGATTCGAACCGCCAACCTTCTGATCAGCAAGCCCTAGGCTCTGTGGTTTAACCCACAGTGCCACCCACGTTATTTATGTATTTATTCATAAATACCACTTGCATAGCGCAAATTCATTAAAAAATATCAAATTAGTTTACAATGACAACAAAAAGGCACAGAGACAGACATACATGCACATACAGAAACAATAAAATATACAAGTATACATACAATGGCTCAAACCTCCAATCTTTCAGTTAACAGAGAAATGCACTAATCCATTGTGCCAGGGCAGGGTTTAAAAAGCAACAAAGAGCAGCTCTCCAGCGATTCCTACGGAATATATTTTCTTAACTGTCTCTATATGCTTGGCAGAAAAAAAAGTTTTCAGATGCCTAAAGTTTACTATAAAAGATGCCTTCTGATTCACTATGGAAAGAATATCCCAAATGACTGGGTCCAATAACTCAGGATAAGCAAACCTCTTATGGATAACCTCAATCATCAAGCTGGAATAGAAGGGTTCAGGCTGTTCTTTTAATATCCTTGACCTGTGTTGAGGGGTCTGTAAATTAGTACAGGGACCGTGAATCTGGATCGGTAATAGAGGACTAGCCAGTGTTGGCATTCTAACAACGGTCTGTTGTCAGCTATGTACCACCATTAGCAGAGGTCAGGCTATCATACTCTGTAAGAATGGAAGTAGCTGGCAAACCGGCTAGCCAGATAGTGGATGTTAGGAATAAAACATCAGACCTGTGGACTGCTACCCTCTTGACATTGGCCCAGGATGTGGATTGCTTGGCAATCAAAGCTGAATATTACCTCTAAATATAAGGATGTGTTTTTTACAACTGTTCTAGACATCATAATTCAAGGCTCTAAAATACATAATTTCCACCAAGCATGGCAGAACAGATTTCCATGTAGATAACTCTTTCTTTTCTTTTTCAGACATGGATGATTGTTTTGAATGCCCTGGCGACCAGTATCCAAACCATGACCAGGATGGATGCCTTCCAAAACAAATCACTTTCTTGTCTTATGGAGAACCTTTAGGGATAATTTTGACCTCCTTGGCTCTCTCCTTTTCTCTCCTCACTGCTTTGGTCCTTGGAATATTCCTGAAGCACATGGATACGCCCATAGTCAAGGCCAACAACCGGAACCTCACCTACACTCTCCTCATCTCCCTCTTGCTTTCCTTCCTTTCTGTTTTGCTATTCATTGGCCAGCCTGAAGCACTGACATGTCTCCTTCGACAAACTGCTTTTGGCATGATCTTCTCTGTGGCAGTTTCTTGCATATTGGCCAAAACCACCATTGTGGTTCTGGCTTTCATGGCCACCAAGCCAGGATCCAGGATGAGGAGATGGGTGGGAAAACCGTTGTCCAACTCCATTGTTCTTTCCTGCTCTCTTATTCAAGCCACCGTTTGTACTGTGTGGCTGGCAACTTCTCCCCCTTTCCCTGATTTAGACATCCATACAATGATCCAAGAAATGGTTCTGCTCTGTAATGAGGGGTCAGTCCTTATGTTTTACTGTGTGCTGGGCTACATGGGCTTCTTGGCTTCTGTCAGCTTTGTTGTGGCTTTTCTTGCTCGGAGGTTGCCTGACAGCTTTAATGAAGCCAAGTTCATCACCTTCAGCATGTTAGTGTTCTGCAGTGTTTGGCTGTCCTTTGTCCCAACCTACCTGAGCACAAAAGGAAAATACATGGTGGCTGTGGAGATCTTCTCCATCTTGGCCTCCAGTTTGGGCTTACTGGGGTGCATCTTTTTCCCCAAATGCTATATCATTTTACTGAGGCCTGAACTGAATACCAAGGGACAGTTAATTAGAACAGCAAAGAATCAGCCTAGCTGGCCTAACTGAAGCACATTGCATTTAAATGTCTTTTATTAGTAATGAGTGACATATCCTCCAAGATCTCAGAAGCTTCTGTTAGAGAATGGGCCATGATTTCCATGTACTCACTTAGGATGATCCCATTAAAGTATTTTATTTTATTATTACAGCTCTTTATTTAATTTTTATACTGCCCTTCATCCAAAGATTACAGAAAAATGCACAACAGAAAAATACAAAATGAGAACACATCAGTCAATCGCCTGGTTATAGAGAAATATCTTTTTCTCGTGCCTAAAGATATGTAATGAAGGTGCCAGGCAGGCTTCCCTGGGGAGAGCATTTCAGAAATGGAAAGTCAGAGAGGTCGGGGTTGGCGTAGGGTGTGATTGTTCATTTGTGGTTGGCTGTGGTGGTGTTTGGTTTCCTGTGTAAGTGGGGTGGGTGAGGGTTTTTGATCAGGCCAGCCATATTGATTTTATGCTGTCGGTATATTTTTGTCATTGTCTTTTTGGGCTGCATGGGGAGCACAAGCAAACAACAGAGAACCTGAGCAAACGACGCTGACACCAAACCTTACATATATCAAGTAAAGTAGAAACATCACCACCCCAACCCACCCATCTCTCCATCCCTCCCACCTCTCTCCCCCTTTTCTTCCTAATGTGTCAACAAACGAAACTGGTGTGTAAAAATGTTACATGGAAAAATACGAGAGAGACATTGCACATACTTTTGTAAAACAAGAAAATCCTTAATAAAAGAAAGAAAGAAAAGGAGAGTCATCTTAGAAAAGGCCCGCTCTTGTTATGTCACTTTCTCAAGGGAAGGGCATCAGATGATGATAGCAAGGTCCAGATTGGTTCATATGGAGAGATGTGATCCTTGAGCTATTGCTATCCTGAGCCATTTAAGGCTTTATGGGTCAAACAGCACTTTTCCCCCAAAGTATCTTAATTGAAAGTTTCTAACATAAAATACAATGAAAACCAATCTAATCTAAAAAAGAAAGAGAGTAAAAATAAGAGAATAAAAAGCAAGAAATAAAAAGTTGTTAAGAGTTATAGGCCATTTTTTAAATCTTTCTAAGTAATCAGTCACTCGTGCTTCCTGAGAAGAATTCCAACCTGTAAGATTAATCTACTTTACAACCATCAACAATTTTTGTCACCTTTGTGCTGTTTAATTGCCAGATAATTTGTCCAATTAATATTTTTTCCTATTTCTATAATAATTAAAAGATTGAGGGTGCAGACCTGAAGTTTTTTAATTAAAAAGTGGTTTGTGCAGTGTCAAGCTGATGAAACAATCTGTGTTCTGGGTTCCTTCGTGTCCCTCAGAAATCTTATCTTTTCCCCAGGACGAATGACAGATGACTCTTTGGGACATCTGAGGGCATGCTAATTCTGAGGGGGTGGGGGGTTAGATAGTCAGATTGACAGCCTGTCTATCTCTTATCACTCTTCACTAGCAGGGAGCTAGCGGGGGAGCATCTCAGTCAGACATTCCCCAAACAGGAATCCCCTGCCCTCTTTTGGAGGGAGAGTATCTCCTCTACCCGCCACCCCCACTGAATTTTACTTACTTCTACTTGTGTTTCCATGCACTGCTCTGGTTCGCCAGAAGCTGCTTAGTCATGCTGTCCACATGACCCAGAAGCTATATGCCGGCTCCCTCGGCCAGTAAAGCGAGATGAGCGCCACAACCCCAGAGTTGTCCGCGACTGGACCTAATGGTCAGGGGTCCCTTTACCCTTTACCTTTACCTACATGCCCCAAATATGCAGGCTCATCTCTTTTGTTTGTTGAGGTGTGTGTGATTTGGATACAGAATAATTAGAATGGCCCATCCCAAGTTCAGCATTGGAGGGAAAGATGCATAATACATTCCCTCAGAGTTTCTGCCTAGTTAACACTTGTGTCTGAAATTCAGAAGCTGACAGTGGATGTCCTTGTAGTTCCACTCAGCTACCAGGTAAACATCAGACGCTGCCCTACTTCTGTCCCCACTTTGAGTCCTGGTCTCTTCCTGCAGGAAAATGAGGCGATAAAATCATCAGGTGACAGGATGGATAATGCCACTTCAGAATGAAGGTAGGGGATACCATTTATGAATGCTCCCCGATGTAAAACAAACAAAGCAATGCAAGTGAAAAACCTCCCAATGCATCATGGCTCTAGGTTTGCCCTCACTCTGCTTTGCAACATTTTCATGCTATCCATGTTTTCAAATACACCTCCATTTCTCCAATCTCTTCAACAACCTCCCCACAGTCTCTTTCATCTGATCATTCCTCAGAGAATAAATCAGAGGATTGAGGAAAGGTGTGATTGCAGTGTAGAAGAGCGTTGCTGCCTTTGTCACATCTGAGTAGCTTTCTCCACCTGGAGCAGCTAAGTATACTCCTGCCACAGAACCATAGAAAATACTCACCACTACTAGATGGAACGATACGGTGGAGAAAGCCTTCCTACGACTGCCTTGGTTAGAGGTTTTCATCAGTGTGAGAACCACAGTGCCATAGGACAGCAGAATACAAAATAAGTTGCCTAAAACCATAACATTCACAAAAACCTGGTGGATGAGAGGAGCATTTCCAAGTGGGTCGCAGGCAAGAGACAGGAGTGGCCCAGGATCACACAACAAATGGTCGATGATGTTGGGTCCACAGAAGGACATCCTGGAGATCACAGTTACAGGGACAATGTTCCACAGGAAGCCAAGGATCCAACAAGCAGCCATCAGAGCACAGCAGGCATCCTGGGACATCATTTGTGGGTAACGCAGTGGGTGGCATATGGCCAAGTATCTATCCAATGCCATGGCTGAGAGGAATAAACATTCTGTTGCACCAAGAGAGAAAAAGATGTAGAACTGGAAGAAGCAAGCCTGGAAAGAGATCTTCCCGTCAAGGGACACCAGATCAAAGAGCATGCGAGGTACAGTGGCACTCATGTAACACATCTCCAGCCAGGAGAAGGTGCTTAGAAGGAGATACATGGGAAGTCGTGACAAGTGCGAGTCTAGAACCACCAGTGTGATAATGGTCAGATTCTCGGCCAAAGTGAGCACATAAAGAACAGTCAAAAAAAGGAGCAACAGCGAACGCTTCACCTGTCCACCTCCAAATCCCAGCAAAATGAATTCCGTGACTTCAGTCTCATTGGCCAGTTCCATCTGCAATCAAATAATAATAATAATAATAATAATAATAATAATAATAATAATAATTTTTATACCCCCCATCTGGCTAGGTTTCCCCAGCCACTCTAGGCAGCTCCCAAAAGAATATTAAAAACACAATAAAACATCAAACATTCAAAATTTCCCTAAACAGGGCTGCCTTCAGATGTCTTCTAAAAGTTGTGTAGTTCTTTATCTCCTTAACATCTGGTTAAGGGTGTTCCACAGGGCGGGCACCACTGCTGAGAAGGCCCTCTGTCTGGTTCCCTGTAACCTCACTTCTTGCAGTGAGGGAACCACCAGAAGGCCCTCAGAGCTGGACCTCAGTGTCCAGGCTGAACGATGGGGTGGAGATGCTCCTTCAGGTATACTGGGCTGAGGCCATTTAGGGCTTTAAAGGTCAGCACCAACACTTTGAATTGTGCTCAGAAACATACTGGGAGCCAATGTAGGTCTTTCAGGACCAGGTGTTATATGGTCTCGGCGGCCACTCCCAGTCACCAGTCTAGCTGCCACATTCTGGATTAGTTGTAGTTTCCAGGTCACCTTCAAAGAGCACATTGCAGTAGTCCAAGCGGGAGATAACCAGAGTATGCACCACTCTGGCAAGACAGTCTCACCCTAACAGAAAGATTTGCATAACATAACAGAGAGATTTACATATACCAAAAGGAAGTACCATCTGCCTTCCTGCCTATCACAGCTGTGAGTCTTTGCCTGTATAAGAGTCATTCTTAACTGAGAACGACTCTGTTGTGTAGTGTTCATGCAGGGTTAAATAAGAGATCATAAATTGTCTGGACATTGTGCGGAGAGCGGGACATTCCGATACCCCTGAGGTTGTGCTGAGTGCAGAGCTTCCTGCTGGTCTATGCACAAAATATGATTTCCTATGATAAATCCTACATGACCTGAAATTGGCTATGTTATTTGGCTGTGCCTTAAGCTTCCATCATTGGGAAGCACAGAGTCACGTCTCTTCTTCCAATTAAGTTGCTGGGTTAACTCACAACTACATGGCAATGAGTGTATCTTTGATAACCTCAGAGCATCTGTCCCTCTTGTCCCTTTGAAGTATATCTGCTAACATCCTGGAGGCCTGGGAAGTGTCAATATGGCCAGGATGCTTGTTCTTCACTTCCTCCTATCAATCTTCTTCTACCTCATCTTTGGAATGTTAATGACCTGTAGCCTAGGAAGTAGGGTTAGATCAAACCAGTTTCTGCTAAGTTTAAAGATTCTTTGTTCTCCTCATGGCCACATGGCCTGTGGGGGGAGTTTGCTCTGGACACTGTGATTGGCTGATTTGAATCTTGTAAGGCGGGTTTTCTGTGTCAATAAAACTACCTGAATGGGAGAGGGAGGGAGCTTTTTTGGCTCACTCTTCTCTCAGACAGGTTTCTGCTGGTCAGTTTCCTTGTCTGTCTGCCTTATTTGAACTCACGCATTGTGGTTATAAATCAGAAACACCACACTGTTGCCTGGTGTGCAGTGTAAAACTGTGCGTGCTTTTGCAAAAGTAAGTCCTGCTGTATTAATTTGTGTCACTTCCAAGTAACAACTGATCCACACCCTACATAAAACATAATTAAACTTTGGAATTCACTCCTACAGAAGGCAATGTTGGCCACCAAACTATACCCCTTTAAAGAAAATTAGATCAATTAGTGGAGGGCAAGGCTATCAACAGCTACCAGCCAAATTAGCTGCATTCTACTTCCACTGTCAAAGGCATTATGACTGTGAATGCCAGTTTCTGGCAACTGCAGGTGGGCAGAGTGCTGCTGCACTCATGTTCAGCTTGCAGGCTTTCCACAGGCATCTTCTCAGCCACTGTGGGGAAATGGTGCTGCACCAGAGAAGGCCATGGCCTTATCCAGCAGGCTAGTCTTATGTTCTTACCCTTTTATGCTTGATAATAACATGTTGCCCTTTTACCCTGCACTCTTCTAAGCATCTTGGACAAATGGTTTAAAAAATACACAGGTGTGGAACAGCCCTTGCTTGGAAGCACCTCAGATAAAATACAAAACCGTGTATATCTCTGGATAGAAATATATTAATATGGAACTAAATTGACAATATCATCATACAAAAAGCATTCATAGATATTTCCTCAGAGGCAAAGCCTATATATGCTTTAAAACATCAAAGTGCTGATTCAAAGTGCAATATACAAAGTGCAATATACAAAGTGCAAAATAATGTTAAAGATGGTTATGCAAAAGTCTATAAGATGCATGGGTCCATCCTCCCAATGTTGGAAAAGGTTACACAAAGTCACTCAAACATGTGAGTATGTCCTCCCAACGGGTGGCTAGCTTCAAATCTTCCCGTTTCACCAGCAGTTTCGTCAAGGTCTGGACTTTATCTTTGATAACAACAATACAAACCATCAACTTTACTAGAGATATAAGTTCAATTATACAATAAAAAGGCTTAATAAAGATTCATGTACTCACCATCAAATCAGAACTAGGATATTAAACATAGCTAAGCTATTCAAAGTGACTCAGACTCCCATCATTCCAATATAGCTAATGCGGACTCAAACTTTCTCCAGGTTAAATACTTGCAGGCAGGCTAACATTTAAAGGAACAGATTACTATTGTTACTATGCTTGATGTAGATATTTAAAGATATAGCTCCATTCAAAGGTATAGCTCCATTAAAAACATCAGTACATGATATACAGACTTTCAACAACTTCTTTATAAAAAGGTTATTAGAAATCCTTTAGAGATTCTTGTATAGGCCAAGCATCAACATTGCTGTCAGGGACAATATAAATATATGATAGATTTGTATAAATAACAGTAAATTAGCAAGCACAAATTATTACAGCAGGACTTATTTTGTTTCTCCACGACACAATACAGAAACAGCTACAAAGTTTCCCATACTGAAACAAACTCATGAAAAACAAATGGTTGCAAAATAAGATCGGAGGAAGATCAAAGGAACAGTGAGTGAAGAGGTTTGCTATGCTGAATCAGATCCTTACCAGCCCAATCTGGCCAATGGTTGCACTTATTCAGAGCCATCCCTCTAATATTCTTACCTCTTCCCCCATTTGAATTATTTGGCACCTCAGTAGCATTCCATGTGTTGACCCACCACCCTGAAGGCATCTCATATATGTTGTGTTACAAACCAAGAGGAGTATGTTGATCAAAGGTCGGATGCATCTGATATATACTGTATATGGTGGCTCATGGGAATGAGCCCCTCAAGAACAATGCCATTAGTATCCACCAAAACAACAGCTCTTTGGAGACTGACTGCCTCCCTCTGAAGCACTGGGGAGCTTCCTTGGATAATTGGTGTTTTCCTGGGTTCTGAAAAGGGATTTATTAGAGCAACCAAATGGATATAGTGTGTTATGGAGTCTCAAGCTGATAGAGGCACTTGATTGACTTTCTTTTATTTCCTTCTCTTACTGCAAGGGTGGCTAAACTGTGGGCCTCCAGCTGTTCCTGGACTCCCATCATCCCTGGACTTTGGCCATGCTGGTTGGGGTTGATGGGAGCTGGAGTCTAGCAACATCAGGAATGTGGCAGTCCTGCTACCCCCATCCAACTGCATCAGGAATCTTATTTTATTTTATTTTATTTTATTTTATTTTATTTTATTTTATTTTATTTTATTTTATTTTTAAAAAGCATGATCATCACCCATCTAATGTGTGTTTGGGAAAACACTTTGTGCTTTAGTGTGGATATTGGGGAGAAGTGAACTTTACACAGAACCAGCAAATCATAAGAGTCTGTCTATTATTGATGTAAGCCAGAATTGTTTTGTGGTGTGTGTGTGTGTGTGTGTGTGTGTGTGATAAATAAGGCAATGGTTTTGAAAAGGAAGGGCAATTTGATGGAGGGAGAGCTAATATTCTTCTACTCTTCTCTCCTCCCTTTGGAAATGATTACATGTAAGGATGGACGAATTTGTCATGTTCAGTTTGTCAATTTTCCAATTTTAAAGTCAGTTAACATTTCCAAAGCTTTTTGTGGTTTTCCTTTTTAAAGAAAAGGGGAAACAAAGGAATCCTGTTAAAAGTAATCATCAGTATTTTAGGAGTATTTCTCCTAATACACCCTAATTGGGGAGGGGGTCCCCCAAAATAGCCACATGATTCCTGAACATGCCCAGCACCCACAAGATGTTGAGAGGAAAGAAAAAGGAAAAAAGAAAACTGTTAACTGGGGGAGGGGGGAATGGAGAGCTGGATATGGAAGACGTGGGTGTGAAGGTCTTTATATCCGATGTAATTCCTAGTCAGAGAAAATGCATTGAAATTGATGAACATGACGATGGACTCACCCACACTTTCACTTGTCCCGTGTCTAGAAAGCTCAGGTCCATGAGGTTTTCTGCTTGTCCTCTGCTTTCTAGGTATGGATCCGAGCATTTTCCCATTTGTCTCACTGCTTACCCAAGGAAAACCAGCTCCTTCCCACTGAATCAGAGTCTACATCAATCTGTGGAAAACCTGATTGACATTTGCTGTGATTCAGTGGGGGGAAAGCAAGTTTTCCCAAGGGAAAGAAGTGGGACAACCGGACGTTGCCCACCCATTCACTGTTGTCAGCTGGCACCCACCCCTTGATTTGCACCTCTGCCTGCCAATGCCACCTCACTCACTCTGGGATACTTGCTGATTGATAAGGGAGAGCTTTGAAGGCTTCCACCATCATCTACGTGTCACATTTTTTGCGTCCCCCTCCCCAACGTGTCCCCCTCCCCAACATTACCTCTATTTCCAATCTTGCCTGCTGCTGCTGTTTATACAACCAACATTGAGTAGTAGAAGACCAAAAAAAGTCCCAAAATAGTCCTGCTTTCAACCTCGGTAGATCCGAGTCTTTCACGGCACCAAATGTTGCATTCGCCGGAAAGGCCTATCTTCTGAGCTACGCCAATAAAACTCAGAGACTTGAGACGACCTTGGAGTCCATTTTGTTTTCTTTATTCCAAAGCAATGAGGGTTACAGTCAAATCATTTTCGCAAGCCTGCAACCCCTCCCAAAGGTCTGGGCAGGGGTCTTTATAACATTTCAAACAAAGGATTTCAATTTAACCAATCACATTTCATTACCTCATATTAGTTTAATATGCATGCGCAATAAGCATTGCTAACTAAACCTTGGTTCTCAGAGATTTGTTACATTCTGTTAGTGTGCAATGCATGGGAACCTGTGTTACGTGTAGCCATTTTCATGTATCAACTTATGTTCTAGCTTATGAATGCATCTTTATGATTGAATATTTGCTTGTTCTTCTATCTCTGTGTGAGATGGCATCTTGCCAAAGTCATCAGTTCCTGAAAGCAGCAGGTTACCATAATTCTCTACATATTAAATGATTTATAGGGGTTCACATTATAATTTTATGGCCCTTTGGGTCACTGCCACAACATGGCATGACTCATGCAGAGGAGAGACGCAGGTGGCGCTGTGGTCTAAACCACTGAGCCTCTTGGACTTGTGATCAGAAGGTCAGCAGTTCGAATCCATGTGATGGAGTGTGCTCCTGTTGCTTTGCCCCAGCTTCTGCCAGCCTAGCTGTTTGAAAGCACTCCAGTGCAACTATATAAAAAGGTATCACTGTGGCATTTCTGTGCACTCTGGCTTCTGTCATGGTGTTCCATTGTGCCAGAAGTGGTTTAGTCATGCTGGTCACATGACCCAGAAAGCTGTCTCTGGATAAACGCCGGCTCCCTCAGCCTGAAAAGATGGGCACCGTATCCCATAGTCACCTTTGACTGGACTTAACCATATAGGGGCTCATGCATAACAGGGGATTTTGGTAGGCCTGAGGAAGTATAAAACCTTTAGAAAACAAACAAAATGTTAAGGCACCCTCTGCAGGGTTTTGGTGGTTGTGTATATGATACTGTATGTATATGTAGCAATATTAAAGTAAACACGGTAAAGTATAATATGTGAATTAAAGTATTGTTAGGTTGGGAGGGGGAGAACATGTGCTTGGAATAGTGAAAGTGATAGGATAGGAGAAAAGAGTTTGGCAGTGGAGAGAAGTGAAAAAAAAATGTGGTTAATAGGCATGAAATGTTGACCAGTTGTTGCAGTGGAATAGAGACAGGGAATGGAATAGAATGGAGTATCCTGGAAAGGGGATTGTATGGCTCCATGGAATCTTGAAGAGGTAACATAATGTGTCAAGATAACATTTGTGTGTTGTGCTATGGTTCTCAACTGAAGGAGGAAGCTGCCTTGATTTGGTCTCCCCCCCGCCTGACCTCTTTCCCCTGGTTAGTTCATTTTGAGCATCCTGACAGAGCAATACATTTTAAGGAGAGGCACCATTCTTGTCCAAATGGTAAACATCTGATCATTATCTCTCTCATTGCAGGGCTGAATATCTTGGTTTGTTGTTTGTTTTCAATATTCCTTCTCTCCTTTTTCTTGCAAAAAGTAAAAGTATCAGTCAGGATGCTGTCAGCAACTCCCAGCTGGTTGCCCAAGAAAGTATAAAGACAAGGAAAGGTTTCTTAACGTCCTTTTTTATTTAAATATTACAGAGAGAGGCTACATAACCCAGCCTCTTGGATAATGACATTGTCCCGAGTGAATCTCCACCTCCACCCCACCTCCGTCTCTCCCACTTCCTCATTCATCACTTCTACGGGTGCTGCTAGGTGCCCTCTGTCTTTGAGCTCTTTGCTCTCCTCCTTTTAAGGCTCACCAGGTTATGGGAGATGGGGGGGTGTGGAATGGTTTCTAAATACACCATGTCAGCCAGCTGCCGTTCTTGTCCTGTCTCCTCCTCTTCCATTATTTCCCAGCTTTCCCCCTAATTTGCCTCTGGAGGGGTCAGGATATGGAGGCAGTCTCCACCATTCCTCCTCCCTGACAGTATCCATGCTGACCCATAGATAAATCCCAAGTTCACATTAAATCTATACCTTTTGTTAAGCTTCATGTTTATCTCACAAAACAGCATGCAAGATTTTGAGAGAAAGAAGAGCAGTAGGTTGGGGTGGGAAGAGTGAAAAGTTGGCTGGTGTTGGAGCTATGGAGTTTTTCCTTAATCTTAGTCCTAAAATGGCTAAGGATGCTTCTACACAATCAGCTTTCTCTTCACCAGTCCATTTTCTTCCTCCTGTGCAACCTGCCCACTGCCTCCTTCACCTGATCATTCCTCAGACAATAGATCAAAGGATTCAGAAATGGTGTAATTGCAGTAAAGAACAGTGTTACTACTTTAGTAACATGTGATTGGCTTTTTCCACTTGGAACTACATACATCCCAGCCACTGTGCCATAGAAAAGGGTGACCACCACTAGGTGGAAGGATATGGTGGAGAAGGCTTTCATTCGACTGCCTCGTCTAGAAGACTTCATCAGCGTGAGAATCACTGCACCATAGGATAGCACAACAAAGAACAGGTTGCCTAGAACAATGAGACCATCCACAGAAAACTGGCAGATAATAGGAATATTTCCGACAGGAGGGCAAGCCAGTGAGAGAATTGGCCCCGGATCACACACAAAGTGGTCTATGATGTTGGGGCCACAGAAGGACAACTTGGAGATCAAAATAACTGGGCCAATGTGCCATAGAAAGCCAGAACCCCAACAAGTGGCCACCAGGGCATAACAGGACTTGTGGGACATCATTTGTGGGTAACGCAGTGGGTGGCAGATGGCCAAGTACCGATCCAAAGCCATGGCTGACAGGAAGAAGCACTCTGTGTAGCCAAGAGAGAAGAAGACGTAGAATTGAAGGAAACACTCATGGAAGGAGATGACACCACATGGGAATGCCAGGTCAAAGAGCATACGGGGCACAGTGGTGGAGACGTAGCATATCTCTAGCAAGGAGAAATTGCCCAATAGGATGTACATGGGTAGCCGGGCCAATTGGACATCTGCATGGACCAGCGTGATTATGGTGATGTTCTCAGCCAAAGTGAGGATGTAGAGCACAGCAAAAATGGCAAGGAGCAAGTGCCGCTTCTGCTGTCCAATTTGAAAGCCCAGCAAAATGAATTCCTCAACAGTGCTCCCATTGGCCAGCTCCATCTTGAACGAGAGAAGTCCTATCACAAACACTCACTAAGTTGTGTACATAATACCATTGTCAATAACGCAAGAATAAAATCAGTGAAACTTAAAAAGAAGAAGAAGAAGGGTTTGGATTTGATATCCCGCTTTTCACTACCCGAAGGAGTCTCAAAGCGGCTAACATTCTCCTTTCCCTTCCTCCCCCACAACAAACACTCTGTGAGGTGAGTGGGGCTGAGAGACTTCAAAGAAGTGTGACTAGCCCAAGGTCACCCAGCAGCTGCATGTGGAGGAGCGGAGATGCGAACCCGGTTCACCAGATAACGAGTCTACCGCTCTTAACCACAAATGTTGATAGCCAAGGTATAGGTACACAGCATATTCTAGGCTGGGACCAAAATAGTGTTATTATGTAATCTTAAGGATTGATGATTAATGGCACTGGTCTTGAATTAGGAATAAAATAATATGGAGAGATGCCTTCTACCAAGACAGGCCACTGGTTCATCTTCCTCAGTATTGTCCACACTGTTTTGCAGCAGCTTTTGGGGTTTTCAGTCAGGGGTCTGTCTCTCCAAGTCCTAACTGAAGATGTTATGGCTTGAACATGGGTCCCGCTGCATGTCAAGCAGCTGCTCTGTCATTGAGCCAAGGCACTTGCCAAGTATTCTAAACTCACCTACGTCTGCTAAAATGTGTATAGGTGGAAAATGGAAGAAAAGTTACTCCATTGTTATTGGAATGGTATGTCAGATTATGGAATAACTGAATACTTTTTACTTCCGTTCTGGCAGATCCTTTCTTGCAGTGGTGGTGTTGATCTGTAAGCTTCTCTGGGACCCTTTGTGGTAGAAATGGTACAAATAGAAAGATAAGTACCGGTAAATAATAGTGATTATGTCTTCCTTCTCTCACACATGGGATATTTTATAATGGTGTATCATATCAACATTCCCTCCCCGTAATCTTATCTCTTGTGAAGAGAGCCCATTGAAATGCATCCCTCTGCGTCTCTCACCCCAATCTACTTTGCCTTAGAAAAAGTTTCTGTTTCTTTACCTGAACAGCATGCAAGGGGGTCAATCCATCCAGCAGAAGGCTCACCACAATGGTGAGTTTGCAGTGTGTGTTGTGTGTGAAAGAAGTACGGTACCTAGTTGCTTCTGGTGTCTTTCAGCTGTGACACTGTGTGGGTTGGGTGGAAAGATATGGTTGTTCTGCCTGTGGAACAAAGCGTGGATGCTGATGTTATATATTCAACAGCCTTGGGGACATGCATCTCAGGAATATTACCATTATCTACCAAAACAAACTGTCTTTGAGGACATGCCGTCTTAATTTGCTGTGGTGAAACACAGGAAATTTCCACAGGTAGTTAATTGTCTGTTGTTTTGAGCTGAAGATGCCAAATTGTTCAGGGTGTTAGAAACAGGATTGTGAGGCGCTCCCAAGGGGTCTCTCATAAAAAAACAAAGGAATGTGTATTAAGAGAGAAAAGGTGACTTAGTGTAAATAAGAGTAAAGTGAGGCATACCTTCACATACACACTAATTAGGTCTGAATTGGCAGAAACTGACCAGGAAAGAGATTTTGGTCTTGTAATAGGCAGATTCATAAAACTGCAGTATGTGGCAGTTGTGAAAAGGGAATTTCATGTTAGGGATCGCTCGGAAAGGGATTGAAAGTAAAACTGTCCAAATCATGACCATATTATTAGCATACAATTTTGAGTTTTCTGAAATAAAATAACATCCCAATTGATACAAATGTAAAGATGAGATGATACGGCCATTCCAGGCAATCAAAAGCTTTATTAATTTCCAAAGAAACTAAGGCGAAATGACAGTGATGTAAAGATAACATCAAGCAATCTTCGAATAGGGTCAAAAATATGTCTGCAGGGGATAAACCCCGTTTGGTCAGAGTTTGGTCTGCAATGCCAGAAAACAAGAAAACATTTTTTTATCTTGATTCAATAATGTAATAGGGCAGAGGTTTTCAATGTTTCTGAGTCCACAGCTCCCTTGACCAACAACATTCTTTCTGTGGCATCCCTGTGGGCCTCAGGAGCCCAGTTATGCCACCTCTTGCCTGCAGAACCGGTAGCCTCTCACCCTTTTTTAAACACCCTCCCTTGTGAAGTGTTCCCTCTGTTAGAGATTTCAAAGTGCCTACGTGCAGAAAATCAGCTTATCACCTCTGTAGCAATTACCAGTTGGCAGAAAGCCAAGATCTGCTCTCTCTCCAGACCCTTAGCAATGACCTGTGATTGGTCAATGAGTTCCTAAAGAATGAGCTCTGTGTGAGAGCTGTTGGTTGGTTGTTAGTGGTGTACTGAAGGTTGAGAGAGAGAGACAGAGAGGAGAGATTTTATGTTTTGTTTCTTTTATTTGTAAAGTCTGTACATAGTAACTTATGGATACTAGTTGCTTCAATAAATACTGTATATAGTTATCCAAGTGAGTTGCTGAGTTCCTGCGTTGTGCTGTCCAGTTAATGCTCAACAGCCAGAAGCTTCCAGAAAACCTGCGTTCACTCTGCTGTGTCCAGGACTACGTTATATTCCTGACACTAAATCTTAAGACCCTCAGCCTCCTCTCCCATCTCCTTGGGAGTTCTCTCGGCAGGCGCTGGTCTCTGGGCTGCCCCCTGCGACGAATCCCCGATGCTTTCAATAAATTTGAAACAAATTTAAAATTTTAATAAATTTGAAAGACGAAGGAAGTCCAGGGGTGAAGCAATTCACCCTCAAATCCTTCCGTCCTTATTTTAAACAGCTCTATATTTCTGGACTTCTTAGAAATGAGAGCCTAATTCCAGCTTTAGTGGCCTATTATCATAACCCATCAAGGCTATTTGAATGAACAACCTCTTACCTACAGTAAAGGGCCTCCCTCAGCACGGATCCCCACTGTATCAGTTTGCCTTATCACCCTGGCAAATTTGTGGCACTCTAGGTTTTCACCCCCTTGACCCTTCGGTGTGACTCTAGGACACAAACTATCCTCTTTTTCCTTAGGCAAGTTTTACCCTCTCTTGAGTCTTCACCTCTTTGAGTTTTGATACACTGCTAGAACAACTAAGACGATTTTTCTTGGCACAACAAGGATGAATTTTTTTTTTTTGCAAACATAGTTTTTAAAGATTCATAAGGTTACAATCTTAGTTGCATTTATACATCAATTCCATCAAACTTTTACTTCAAGTTATCCTAATCCTAACCAAAAACACCCACTATCCTGGCCCCACACCTTTCTTCTTCTTTTTTCTTTCCACTCTACGCTCCCCACTCTCTCCCCTTCCAACTGCCAAAACGGCTGTTCCCTCCTTTTTAAACCGGGAACTGCCCCGCCCCTAAAGGACGCGCTGTCAGTTAAGTTGGAGGTGGATTAACTCCTACTAAGCCAGAGTGTAATGAATCTTCCATTTTAGGGCTAATCCGTTACACCCCCTTCCCCAAAGAGAGGTGCTTCCTCACACTGACCCCAAAATTGGAGGGGGTGGGGAAAGCGGCAGAAAGTGATTTTCCCCATTTCCCCCCAGGCCTTCACATCTGATATTCAGAGGCATTCTGCTGCCAGCAGTGGAGGTGTCCCAGAGACCTCATGGCTAGTAACCATAGGTAGCCTTACCCTCCATTAATATTTCTAACCCTCTTTTAAAGACTTCCATGTTGGCAACCATCAATGTAGTGGCTGCAAACTCTATAGATTAACTAGATGCCGTGTGAATCTTCCTACATTCAGCTTCTTTGGATGGTCACAAATGTTATGGAAAGGGGAGAAAACCTTCACAGCAACTACTTTCATGCATAATCTTATACAACTTTATCATGTCCCACCTTACCACTTTTTACAAACTCAAAATCCCTAAATTTTGTGACCCTTCCTCATAGGGGTCTCTCTCCAGTTCCTTCCATCATTTCAGTTGCCCTTTTCTAAAGCTTTCCTAACTCTACCATATTCTCTAAATGTGGTCCAGCCATAAATTGGAATAACAGCACTATGATATTAGGCACTTAAAAAGACCTCTGATGCATCAGGCACCACCAACTTGGTCTCACAGTGGCCAACCAAGATGCTTATAGGAAGCTCACAAGCAAGACCTAAAACAGCACTCTTCCTAACTGCATTTCCTAACACCTGATATTCAAAGGCATATCACCTCTGACAGTGGAGAAAGAGTATACCCATTGCGTGGTCAGGCGGAGTCCCCCAAACCCCAGGCAGCCCCTGAGCAGAATAACGACACAAGACAATGTGCTATGGGATTAAAATTAGGCCACAACTTTATTAAGATTCAGATGTAGGGAGACCTTGGCTCAGGCATTGGGCGTTTATCCTTCCCAGCTCCCCAGCCGGGGACCTGGGTAACTTCAGGGTTATCCAGCATGTGAGGGGATTGGGCTAGCTCTGGAGAACATATGTTCAAGCAGATAGCCCGCCCCCCTGTTTCGCCGCCGCTGGAGGGGGAGGGCAATGACAACCTCTGGGCGTATGGCCAATGCCTCCCCCCAAGACCCCTTTAACGGGAACCCTGGTATCGACGCCGCAATGGGGGTGTGGGGTCACCGCCCCCATGCCCCCCCCTTTATGAAGATGACTAAAGGATTCCGCCCAAGGCCTGCAAACTGCCAAAGTTGTGACGTATTGCTACGGGAAAGGCGAAACCTGCCAATGCAGGGAAATTCCTTTCCGGCCCTTCAACAGCGGCCTTGACATAGCAGCGCCTGTGTACCTGTGGAGAAGAGGTTAACCTGCAAAATGAAAAGGTTAATTGAGGGAGTGGAGGGTGGGAGAAGCTCTGGAGCCCGAGTGGTGCTTCCCAGGTATGTAACAGCTTCTATTGTGTGGGTCTGTGTTCCCTCCCCTACCTGGCCAATCCCCCTGGCAACACCTCCCCGTTTGATGCGGGGAACGAGTGTCATTGTGGCTAGCAGCCATTAATAGCCCTATCCTCAATTCATGTGTCTAATCCTGTTTTAAAGGTGCCCAAGTTGTGTGGGATAAATCCAGCCTCGTATAACCAACATGCTTACCGGTAACTCAAATTAATGCAGGAAAGACTTAAGACCATAGAGTAAACTGTCTTGCCAGGCTTAGCTAGGTCACACACCCTCACCTTAAGAGGAAGGTTTACCAACCTCTTTCTTCACCCATCTTTCCATCATGTAACCAACCATGAGGATGTCAGGACTGGCTGCTCCAAGCCCAGACCACATGGTTTTAGCAAGCAAGCTTTGTATTTCTATACAAATAACTTTTACCACTTTTTGTAACCTAAGTCAAACTGTTTCTCTTTTCTTGCTGCTGTATGGGAAAGCACATGAATCTGACCTTAAAGAGCTTGTAAGGAAACTATTTTTTAACTTACCAAATGTGTGTTCTTTTTCTATGCTAAGGGAAGTGGGAAAGTTTGGAAGAAAATTGAAAGGGGCTGTTTTAAAGGTCTAGCAGCTTCTTTGCTAAATGTTTTGTAATTTTAAATCTCTGCTCGGGCTCTCTTACCAAAGAGTACTTGCCCCAAATCTGAATCCTAGGCATTGTCCCCTGGACAATTTAGTACTTTCAGCTCAAAATAACAGACAATTACCTGTGGAACTTTCCTGTGTTTCACTACAGCAAATGAAAACAGCCTGTCCCCAAAGAGCGTTTGTATTGGTGAATAATGAGAACGTTCCTTAGAGACACATCTCCAAGGGCTTTTGAAAATGCATTCAAGCATTAGTCTACAGACAGGCCAACCATCTCTTTCCACAGAGTACACCCAGTTCACAGCTAAAAGACACAGGAAACAACCATACTGTATATTTCTTTTACACACAACACCCTCTCCAAACTCGGACACTGCCATGGTAGTGAGCCTTCTGCTGGATGGATCAACTCCTTGCATGCTGAGATACAGAAACTGAAATCTTTACCAAGACAAAGGTGACTGGGGTGAGAGACACAGAGGGATTAATTTGAATGGGCTCCCTGCTCCAGAAATAAGATTATGGGCAAAGAAATGTTGATTCGCCATTATAAAGCACCACCTGAGAGAGAGGATCATCACTTACTTATCTCTTTGTAGCTTTTCTACCCAATTTGTAATCCCAGAGAAGTTTGCAGACTAATAACAACAACAATAGAAGGAGCACCTGCCTTAGAGAGAGAAACAAGGTGGCGCTGTGGTCTAAATGACTAAGCCACTTGGACTTGCCGATTAGAAGGTCAGCGGTTCGAATCCCCACGACAGGGTGAGCTCCCGTTGCTCTGTCCCAGCTCCTGCCAGCCTAGCAGTTCAAAAGCATGCCAGTGCAAACAGATAAATAGGTACCATTGGGCGGGAAGGTAAAGGGTGTTTCCATGTGATCTGGCTTCTGTCAGTGTTCTGTTGTGCCAGAAGCGGTTTAGTCATGCTGGCCACATGACCCGGAAAGCTGTCTGTGGACAAACGTTGGCTCCCTCGGCCTGAAATGAGCACCTCAACCCCATAGTCACCTTTGACTGGACTTAACCGTCCAGGGGTCCTTTACCTTTACCTTTACAGGACTGTCATAAGAATTACTCAGAGATGGTATTCAACAAAATTTGGAGGTCTAAAACGTATCTACCCCCCATTTAGAAAGAGCTGCAATATTCTGTATTCTCAAATATTACTCAGATAACAGTGAGGATAGGGGGACTTTTCTTCCAGTTTCCTGCTACATACATTTTAGCAGAATACTTGGGAAAGGCCATGGCTCAATCATAGAGCAGCTGCTTTGAATGCAGAAGGTCACAAATTCATTCTCCAGGTAGCTCTGGGAGAGAGAGACCCCTCTCTGAAGGCCTTGAGAGCCTTTGCCAATAAGTGTGGGCAATACTGGGGAAGATGAAACAATGGTCTGACTTGTTGTAGGGCAGCTTCCTATGTTCCTAATACTTCAAGACTAGCATCATTAATCAAATCCTTATGATTGCATAATAACATATTTTGGACATAAGCAGTATAATCTGGCAGCAATTTATCTATTTGTTTTTCAGTTTTCTCTCTATTTTATTATGTACACAAAGGGTCTTCTGAGCAAGCAGTCTATCAGTTTTTTTCAATAAGCAAATGAATACATAAATCAATAAAGGTAAAATGCATGGAACCTAATCACTAGTTATATGTCATATTTGATACCTAATTAGAAGAAACAGGTACTTCTCGGTAATATTCATAAGTAAGTTAAAATGAAGCTGGAAGAAGGTTGGCTGTACCTCTGCCCTCCTTAAAGACCATGACTACTCATCCTTTGCTTTCAATAGAAACAGAGGGGGGGGGAGGCAATACTTCTTAATGGTTTGCAACAGTGCTTCCCTTCTCTCGTTCAAGATGGAGCTGGCCAATGGGAGCACAGTTGAGGAATTCGTTTTGTTGGGCTTTCAAACTGGGCAGCAGAAGCGGCACTTGCTCCTTGCCATTTTTGCTGTGCTCTACATCCTCACTTTGGCTGAGAACATCACCATAATCACGCTGGTCCATGCAGATGTCCAATTGGCCCGGCTACCCATGTACATCCTATTGGGCAATTTCTCCTGGCTAGAGATATGCTACGTCTCCACCACTGTGCCCCGTATGCTCTTTGACCTGGCATTCCCATGTGGCGTCATCTCCTTCCATGAGTGTTTCCTCCAATACTACATCTTCTTCTCTCTTGGCCAGACAGAGTGCTTCTTCCTGTCAGCCATGGCTTTGGATCGGTACTTGGCCATCTGCCACCCACTGCGTTACTCACAAATGATGTCCCGAGATGCCTGCTATGCCCTGGTGGCCACTTGTTGGGTTTTGGGCTTTCTATGGCACATTGTTCCAGTTATTTTGATCTCCAGGTTGTCCTTCTGTGGCCCCAACATCATAGACCATTTTATGTGTGATGCTGGGACAATTCTGCTACTGGCTTGCCCCCCAATCAGAAACATTCCCATCATCTACCAGTTTTCCATGGATGCTGTGGGTATTCTAGGCAACCTGATCTTTGTTGTGCTATCCTATGGTGCTGTGATTCTCACGCTGATGAAATCTTCTAGACAAGGCAGTCGGATTAAAGCCTTCTCCACCATATCCTTCCACCTAGTGGTGGTCACCCTTTTCTATGGCACAGTGGCTGGGATGTATGTGGCTCCAAGTGGAGAAAGCCAATCACAGGCCACCAAAGTAGTAACGCTCTTCTATACAGCAATCACGCCATTTCTGAATCCTTTGATCTATTGTCTGAGGAATGATCAGGTGAAGGAGGCAGTGGGCAGGTTGCAGAGGAGGAAGATGGGACTGGTGAAGAGAAAGTTGACTTGGTAAAAAAAACAAAGAAAGAAACACCACCATGTTAGCCGTATCAAGGCCTTGATCCACTGCTCTTCATTGATCTGTATCATGATTTTACTGTGACATTTTATAAGATTATGAATTTATGTACATGAGATTTACAGTAGCAGACCTTATATAAATATTTTTATAAATAAATAAAAGAATACCCAAATTAGGTGAAATATTCCCTAAAATGCTGGGGGATATGAATCAGGATTTAGATAGATGATAGATGATGATGATAGATTAGATAGATAGATATAGATGATAGATAAATAGAAAATCGCAAATTCCTATGGAAATGTGGAGAAATTAATTTAAGGCTGGAGCGGTGAGAAGCCAAATTGGCATCCTTACGAGTTCAAAAAGAAGGTGAGAGGAAATAGAGGAAAATGAGCTTCGTTCTCATTGTGTTATCCCTTTTCAAAACCATTGTCTCATTTATCTCCCCCAACCAAATCCTATGATTTGCATCTTTTGTAAAAAAAATATATATATCACTTTCCCCCCAGTAGCCATACTAAAGAACAAAGCTTTTTCCCATCTACACAACTACACACATTGCATGGGTGTTCATTCTGGTTTTTCATACTGGAAGCTAGCAGCAGAGTAGAAATTAATTTAAACCAATGGCTCCCATTGGGAGGAGGAGCAAGCAGTGTTGAAAATGGCGGAGCTCTTTGTATGCATTGGCACTGTTGCTTCCACTGGGACTATTTTTGCATTGTTAGCTTCTTTTGTAAAGTCCCCTATACAACAATGGCACCATAACCAAATAAAACAATATGGTTGTTTCCTGTTTGATTATACTAAACTTGAAGAGCCTTGTCTATAATTAATCATAATCATAATATTTGTACCCCGCCCATCTGACTGGGTTGCCCCGGCCACTCCAGGCAGCTTCCAACATATATAAAAACATACTATAACATTACACATTAAAAAGCGTTCCATCAATTTAATTGCTCAAAGGTGTCCATGTTTAGCAAAACAGAATCCAGGTAAACAAGAAGTACCTGTAGGAATTTCCTGTGTTTCACCGTGACAGAGGCAGACCGCAAACCCCCAAAGAGATGCTGTTTCGGTGGATAATGACAATGTTCTTAAGGGGCATATTCCTCAGGGCCACCAAATACTTATCAGAGGCATTCTAGCTTTTATCTGCACTTTCTTACCACCCAAACAATCCCATGTCCTGTTATTGCAGAAGAACAAGGCATGTGATGTCCCCACAGCTGGCTAGATCAAGAGTTTGAAAGCTACTGAGGTACTGAAATGGGATTGCTACCAAGCCAAAGGAAGATGGGTTGGAAGACAGAGAACATAGAGGGATGCGTTTGAATGGGTGACACTTGCAATGCTCAGATTTTGTTTTTTTCAAGGAAATGTAAACAGGCTATTATAAAGTTCGGCATGGGGAGGGAGGGAGAAATAAGAGTAAGGGGAATTATTTATACATACATACATACATACATACATACATACATACATACATACATGCATACACCACCCATCTGGCTGGGTCTCCCCAGCCACTCAGGCAGGCTTAGAGCACACAAAAAATTGTAAAACATTAGACATAAAAAATTTCCCGATGCAGGGTTGCCTTCGGATGTCTTCTAAAAGTCAGGTAGTTATTTATTTCCTTGACATCTGATGGGAGGGCGTTCCACAGGGTGGGTGCCACTACTGAGAAGGCCCTGAGAGGCTCAGAGCATAGAATCAAGATTTCCCAGCTGCACTCCAGATAATAATTTAAACCTGTTTTCCTCAACTCAGACCCTGGAAAATTCTTTCAAAAAATGCTCAGCAGCAGAGGTGGTTTTAGGCTATCGTGACTGCTGGGAAATCGCACTGGGTGCCACACTGCAGGGATGCCAAAACAATGTTGTATAATGGAGCACGAGAGGCAGGGGGCACCAAATTTTAGTGGCACACGGGCACTGCTGCAATTTGAGAGCCCAAAGTCCACCACTGGCAGCAGCCACCTTGGCAATTAAAAGGTATCTTTATTAAGTTTTTATTAAGCAGCAGTAGCAGCACCTTAGTCTTGCATAAAGCTGCAGTGTATTGTTTAGTTTCCTTATGAACAACAGTTGGAAAAACCCTCATTTCAAGGAAATCATTTAGTGGTCCTGCTTAACCCTCATCTCAAGAGAAAGCTGGATAGAAGATTTACGAGGTCACTCTGGGTAAGGCCTTCTTACATCCTGATCACCCATTTTCCTGCACAAAATCTAAATTTAATGGATATTGTTAGCATGCAGAATCATAGAATCATGGCAGGTGGCCATCCAACCTTTGCTTAAAAACCTCCAAGGAAGTAGAGCCCACTGTCTCCCGAGGGAGATCATTCCAACCGTTCCTGATTTTTAATTGGAATCTCCTTTCTTGTAACTTGAGTCCTACCCTCCAGAGCAGGAGAAAACAAGCTTGCTCCATCTTCCATGTGACAGCCCTTGAGATATTTGAAGATCTCTCTTCTCAGTCTCCTCTTTTCCAGGTTAAACATACCCAGTTTCTTCAACCATTCCTCGTAGGCTTGGTTTCCAGACCCTTGATCCTCTTGGTTGTCCTCCTCTGCACACCTTGCAGCTTGTCAACATCCTATGTAAATAGGACATGTAAATATTTCATTTTCTCGCTACCTTCTCCAGAATATTGTCCTGCTCCTGTTTGCCCCCACCCAGGCTGATCTGATTTTGCCATGCTGTTACTCAGCCATTTGAAAAACATAGGAAACTGCCATATACTGAGTCAGACCATTGGTCCATCTAACTCAGCATTGTCCACACTGACCGGCAGTTGCTCTCCAGGGTTTCAAACAAGGGTCTCTGCAGACCAACTTGGAGATGCTGGGGATTGGACCTGGGAGCTTCTGCATGCAAAGGAGAAGCTCTACAACTCAGCTCCAAATATCTGAAGGGCTATCAGATCAAAGAAGAAGCAGACTTGTTCCCTGTTGACCCAGAGAGCAGAGCTAAACTCAGTGTGTTGTGTGGAAATCACAGGGAAGCAGAGCAATAGTAGAGGCTGGCCCATTCAGCAGCTGTCACGCAGTGGTGGTAATTACAGGAAGATTTATTGTCCACAGTCAATTAGTCTCGGAGCCGCTCTCACTAGAGACCATCTATCACCATTATGATGAAACATCTGAACTTGAGTCCCGCTTCCAGGAGGAAACACGGAACCTTCTGCCTTTCCACTGCTGGGATCAATGCTTGTCTCTGACCCTTGCCATTTGGTGAGCCCTTGGGCTCACAGAGTCAGCTACCTCCCCTTCCTCTGAGGAAGAGTTCCCCCTCCCCTGTGGACCATTCTTCAGAGAGTTAGCTTCCTTCCAGCCTGCTCTCACTGTCCCAATAAGGCACATTCCTTTCTGCTTCTGAGATGGGGGGTTGCAACCCATGGGTTTCAGCTGCCTGAGAAAAAGACAAGTCTCCCTCTGTCCCTTCTGCCTGACTGCCCCCCCCCCACTCAGACTACTCCTCTTGGTTGTGGGCAGTCATGTCCATGATATATGCTTAGAGAAAGTTGCAGACGGCTTTTGACACCTTAATCTTCATAATGTTTTGTCTTCTTCTCTTCTCCTTCTTTTGGACAAAGCCAAGGAGATCATGCTGGTAGGACTTTGCAAAGTAAGGCTAGCTCCCTAAGATTCTTTAGAAAGCATTTCAAATGTGTTTTGCCTATCAAAACAACCATTGTTCTGTGCTCTCTTACCACATCTTTTTTATTATGCAAATATAGTTTGATAGCTTGAAGGAAACTAAGTTTTTATAAAGACTCTTCTCTCAAGCAATTTTATTCATATTTAATGGCTATACAATACCCCCCCCACACACAAAAACCAGGTGTATGTTCCTTATCGATAATCTCACACATTATGGTAAACATAACTAACTCAGTGTTTGCTTAGCTACTAGGGTTTAAAAACCTATCTGTAAGATGCATATGGTGACAAAATGTGACCTGAAATATATGGGAAGGGGGTTACAACACAGTTCCTTCTCTCACTCCACCTAACAGGCATTTCTGCATAGCTTTTTTCCTCCAAAGAAGGAGACAGGCACCTGATACTTGCATATGGCATGGGCTGATGTTTCTATTATCCACTTGCAGATGGAGATGGCCAATGGGACCACCATCCAGGAATTCATTTTGGTGGGCTTTGGAGATGGGCAACAGAAACGTTTCCTGCTTCTCGTCTTTTTCACCACCCTCTACATTCTCACTTTGGCCGAGAACCTCATGATTATCACACTGGTGGTCCTGGACACCCATTTATCCCGGCTTCCTATGTACGTTCTGCTGAGCAACTTCTCCTGGCTGGAAGTGTGTTATGTGAGTGTAACTGTGCCACGGATGCTCTTTGACCTGGCGTCCCCTCATGGAGGAATCATCCCCTTTCACGACTGTTTGGCTCAGTTCTACCTTTTCTTTTCTCTTGGAAGCACCGAATGCTTCTTCCTTTCAGTCATGGCCTTGGACCGCTACTTGGCCATCTGCCACCCACTGCGCTACCCACAAATCATGTCCCTGGATTCCTGCTATGCCCTTGTGGCTACTTGCTGGGTCCTTGGCTTCCTGTGGAATGTTGTCCCAGTGACCCTGATCTCCAAATTGTCCTTCTGTGGGCCAAACATCATTGATAATCTGCTGTGCGATCCTGGGCTGATTATGTCCCTGGCCTGCCCCCCACTGGGAAATGTTCCTTTCATCTGTCAGCTTTCTATGACTTCTGGGGTTTTAGTCAATATCTTATTTGTTGTGCTCTCCTATGGTGTTGTGATTCTTACTCTGGTGAAAGCCTCTAGCCGGGGAAATCGTAAGAAGGCTTTCTCCACAATATCATTCCATCTAATTGTGGTGACACTTTTTTATGGGTCAGTAGCAGCCGTCAATTTAATTCCACGTGGAGAAAGCCAGTCAGATCTCAATGCAGCCGTGACACTGTTCTACACCGCTGTTACCCCCTTTCTCAACCCACTGATCTACTGCCTGAGGAATGATCAGGTGAAAGAGGCACTGGGACGGTTGTTGAGGAACACAGAGAAATGGCGGAGCAGAATTGTGACAGAGTGAAAAAGGGGGGGAAAGGGGAGGAAAAGAGAACACAATACCCAATCAGTCTGTTGAAGAAATCATGGGTGTGTTTAGTTTTGACCGGAAGAATGAACATCCCTCCTCAACCACATTGTAATGTTCAGTTAAGATTCCTCAGAAAATGACCAGCCCTAACATTGGGCAAAGTGAGATCGCTGCTTCAGGCAATGGATGCTGAATGTCAGGGAGTGTTGGTGAGATGTTGGAACCCAGAGCTGTGTGACCCCCTACATGATTCCACTGTCACTGGGACAACTGGAGGATGCTGTCTAGTCGCCAGTAATTTAAAAAAGATTATATTGACAGTCAAGTGTGTGAGACAGGGGTGTGTGTCATCCTGTCCACAGGCAGCAAAATGTCTTGGACCAGCTCTGTTCCAAAAACTAAGCTGGGGATAAGGTCAGGGATGGGAGTATTCATTGCCTGTCAACCACATGGCACTATAAGAATGTTTACTTCTTCCTTTGAGAACTAGAATGCAAGGGTCAAACATTATTGCCTCAGAATTATTTGGTGTATCTATTATGTAATAAACAAAATTAAACTGATTAACAGTTCCTTTATATAACAACATGATTTGGGGGGGGTGCGTTGTGTGTGTCTTATGCTTGGGAATGGGGGAGAAAGAATATTTTTGTTGCATTTTTAATGAGAAATTACCTGATTTCACTTTTTAAAATTAAATTTAGTTACATTTTGAAATAAAAACACGATAAACTAAACACACATCCTTTTTACTCAACCTGAAGGCATTGTTCAGATCTAGATGATGCTGATGTTGATATAAAGTTCATATAAACACTGAATTGGAGAGAGTGAGAATTGCTAATGCCAATATAAAATAATAATAATAATAAATAAATTGTCCAGTAGCACCTTGGAGACCAACTAAGTTTGTTCTTGGTATAAGCTTTTGTGTGCATGCACACTTCTTCAGATACACTTCAAATACAGTGAGCAAGTGGAAGTCCTCCTTCCCTCTTGAGCAGCTTCTTCAGGACAGCACTATATGGGACAGAATGTTATTTTAACATAGTGTTACAGATTTGGGGTACTAGAGTTTTGGGGGTGCACAAGCGCCTGTAATTCTAAGCAGTTAGTGGATGTTAGAAATTACTGTCTGCTAGAAATTACTAAATGCTTGGAGTGGGTAGGAGACAGCTTAGCGGTGTAAAAATGCAGGCTAAGCTTATTTTTCAGGGTGTCACCTCGGATGGAAGTCCTCAAGCATGACAAAGGTGTTGATGGACCGTCAAAGGAACATGCTTGGATCTGTGAAATGGAAGTTGCCAGGGTAACTGTGGGCCTGTCACACAGGAAAAACATTGTCCTGGAGAAGGGGAGCCAGTGTTTCTCACTCTGATGAAACCTCTAGCCAGGGCAGTTGTAATAAGGCTTTCTCCACCATTTACCGGTATTTCCACTTTGTGGTGGTCACACTTTTCTATGGCGCAGTGGCAGCGGTTTACTTCACATGGAGACAGGGGCGTCGCTAGGGGGGGCGGTAGGGGCGATACGCCCCGGGTGACAGGGGAGGGTGGGGGTGACGCCCCGGGTGACAGGGGAGGGTGGGGGTGACAAGGGGCGGCCCCTCCCACGCGCCGCCGCTCCCTCCGTCACCCCGGGAACAGCAGCGCACGGCCGAGTGAGCACCCCGTCCGTGCAGCGCTGCTGCTCCTGGGGTGACCGGCGGTGCGTGGGGAGTGGCAGGAGGGGCCGCCGCTTGTCACCCCCACACACCGCTGCTCGCTCCGTCGCCCCGGGAGCAGCAGCGCACGGTGTGTGCGGTGTTGCTGCTCCCGGGGAAATGGAATGAACGGCGGCACGTGGGGGTGACAAGCGGCGGCCCCTCCCACCACTCCCACGCGCCACCGCTCCCTCCGTCACCCTGTCCGTGCAGCGCTGCTGCTCCCAGGGTGACCGGTGGGGAGTGGGGAGTGGCAGGAGGGGCCGCCGCTTGTCACCTCCACGCGCCACTGCTCGCTCCATCGCCTGGGAGCAGCAGCGCACGGTGTGTGCGGTGCTGCTGCTCCCTGGGCGACGGAACGAACGGAGGCACGTGGGAGTGACAAGCGGCGGCCTCTCCCACCACTCCCACGCGCCGCCACTCCCTCCGTCACCCCAGGAGCAGCAGCGCACGGCCTGACGTTGTGACATCACGATCGCTAAGCTGGCGCCGCTTCCGTGGCTCCCTTTTTCCGCAGCCGATAGTGCTCAGCAGCCCCACGAGCCACCTTTTCCCTCTGCGGCTTAAAAGGGGGCTGTGGAAGTGGCGGCGGCCCGGTGATTGTGACGTCACAATGTGGCGGCACGGCGCCCCGCCCCTGGGGCGTGTTTTTCACTGCCCCGGGTAGCGCGGAGTCTTCCTCTGCCACTGCATGGAGAAAGTCAATCAGCTCTTACTAAGATAGCCACAGTCTTCTGCACGGCTGTCCCACATTTTCTTAACCCCTTGATAAATAAATAGGTAAAAGAGGCACTTGGCTGGTTGTGGAGGCGGTTACTGAGGAGGAAAGAAACAGTTTAAACATAAGAACACAGGAAGCTGCCTTATGCAGAAACAGATACTGTATTTCATCCATTGAGCTCAGCACAAATCTACACAGACTATTTTAGACAGGTGCCTAGAGATGCAGGGATCAGGGGTGCCCGTTCCTGGGGGCCAAGCCCTTTTGCCCCCCCCCTTATATTTTGAAGGTGGGGCAGGCCCCTCGTCAGTGACCAAAAACCACAGAGGCGAAATAGAAAAAACTAAATCACACATGGAGTCCATGGCTGGAGGAACATAATAAACAGATGCATCTGAAAATATCATAGATATTTCAAACTAAACTTAAAACTTAAAAAATAAGAAACTGAGGAAAACCAAAATCGGCAGATTCATCCGTTCCTAGCATACACCAAAACGTAGATTACACTATCCTTAGCTAGGGATGGGGGAAGGTATGCTACTTTGTCTGGAATAGGAGTGATATGATCTGAAGTGTGTGTATTCACTATGTGTTGGGGATAAAGCGTACTCAGTAATTTTTTTTTAAGAGGAGAGGAAGCCTTCTCAATATGTCACACAGATTAAAATGAAAACCATTTGGTAACATTCCCTGAGCTAGGGGCCCAGGGAGCAGTGGCATAGCATGGGGGCAGGGGGGTCATGGCCCCAGGTGTACAATTCTGGCACGCAGGGGCCAGCTTCTGTGACAATCCTCATCCTGCCCTGGCGAAGGCAGCAGAGCAACCCAGGCCCACAGTGATTGGCCATGGATGGAAGGAAGGCGGGCAAGGGAGGGGCGCTCCAACGGCATCAGCAACTTGCCCAACCCGGGCACCAGCAACCCACAGTATGCTGCTGCCAGGGAGACCCTGTTTTCATAACTCTCCTCTGCATCTCTTGATAAATGTGCTCTCGTAAACATGGCAATTAAAAAATACAGCTCTGTTTTTGTGCTGCACTCTGGAGATAATGTTCCACTGTGGCTTCATCCTATGATTTCAAGACATCTTCAAGACATCTTCTCGAGATGACATCTCCAGAACTCGATGGCATCTGGAACTGGGAGACAGTAGCTGTGGACCAGGTGAGCCTTTAATTTCACGTTGGTTTTTCTTTCAAATATCTTCCCTTTCCAAGTTGCTGTGCAGCTCCACAGCATTTTCTTCAAAGAACAACAGATGGTTTGGAAGACATGGGTGCCTAGGCATGCCCAAAGTGGTGGGTTTGAAAGGAGGAGCTTTCTCAGCATTATAACTTGATATTAATCAAATTATACTAAGGGTTGTTGTGCATAGATTTTAAAAATGAACACCTGCGGATGGACCATCCAAATAAAAATTTCAGCACAAAAGTGAAGGGATTATATGGCATTTGAGACTGAAGTGCTGGACTGGTGTGTCTTGCCTTGATAATGGACCGGGTGAGTCAACAAACTGAAACTCAATACAGATAAGAGTGAGGCAGTGTGAGTGGGTGGTTCCCTAGACCAGGTGGATGAGAGGCTGGTGTTCTTGCGGTATTTTATCAGTGCACAGATACATGTATTGGGGACACCACCACCTATAGGGAAACTGCTCCCTCAGTCCTCCTTTTAAAAAATTAGATATTTGTGGCTCTCAGGAGTTCCTCAATGTGACCCTTTCCCACTGCTACCCATTCCCTTACAATGCTTTAAAAACTTCCTTGTAGCATGGTGTAATATGCTTAGACATGAGATGGAGACCAACACTGGAGACAGGATGAACTAGGTTTGTTGAAACAAGGAGAAAGAGGAGAGACATATGAACTGAAGAAGGAAAGGCAGCCATATCGGCCCATAAGAATACACTCCAAATCCACAGATTTATTTACTTACTTACTTACTTAATAAAATTTATAACCTGTTCTTCACAATGATTTTGTGCATCTATAGGAGCGGCAAATGGATCTGGCCAACACTACCAGCCGGAAAGTGACTGAATTTGTTCTCCTGGGCTTCCCCTCCCTCTCGCCCACATTGCGCTTGCTCCTGTGCTCCTTCCTCTCCGCCAGCTATGCTTTCACCCTACTGGGGAACCTAAGCATCCTGTGGGCTGTGCTCAGGGACACCCGTTTGTCCCACATGCCCATGTACATCCTGCTGGGCAACTTCTCCGGACTGGAAATGTGCTACGTCACCTCCACAGTACCTCGGATGCTCATCGACATGGCATCCCCGCCGGGGATCATCTCCTTCCGTGACTGCTTCTTCCAGTTCTATTTCTTCTTCTCCATGGGGGCAACGGAGTGTTTATGCCTCTCCAGCATGGCCTTAGACCGGTACCTGGCCATCTGCCACCCACTGCGCTACCCAATGCTCATGTCCCCGCAATTTTGCAGCACCTTATCAGCTTGCTGCTGGATCTCTGGTTTCCTGTGGTTTCTCGTGCCCATCATCTTAATCTCCCAGCTCCCGTTTTGTGGCCCCAACATCCTGGATCATTTTGTCTGCGACCCAGGCCCACTTCTAGCTGCCTCCTGCAGCCCAGCACCCCTCACGCAGATGTCCTGCTACGTCCTCAGCTCCCTCATCATCTTCGCAACCTTCCTCTTCATTGTAGCATCCTACGGCACTGTTCTGCAGAAGGTGCTAAAGCTCCCTTCCGCCTCAGGCCGACGCAAAGCATTCTCCACCTGCACCTCCCACCTGGCGGTGGTCAGCTTGTTCTATGGCTCCGTCATGGTCACCTATGTCAACCCAGAATCTTCAGGAGGGAGCAATAAGGCGGTGACTCTCTTCTACTCTGTGGTAACCCCTCTGCTCAACCCTCTCATCTACAGCTTGCGGAACAAGGAGATGATGGCGGCATTGAAGAGGACATTGCTTCAAGGATGTTGAAGGCCTCAAGTGCAGTTCTCAGGGAGCAAGTGATTCTCCTTCTGCGTACCCTACTGCACAGGGGTTGTTGTAAGGGTAAAATGTGGTTTCTAAGCCTCCTGTAACTTGGGCTACAAATGCAACAGCAAATAAACTAAGTGGATCAGAGATTCTGAGGAGGAAAGAACATTACAGCTATGGTTAGCATCCAAGCCAATGGTTGGAAGATAACAGACATAACCTATATCTAGTTCATTATTTTTATTTTCTCATTTTAAAAAAACCCACTCCACCCTCCCCAGGAGATGAGATTGCAGGTGGCCATGCAGCAAGCACCCCTAAAATAATGCGTTTCCAGCCACTTATCTGAGTTAATAAACAAATTATAGTTTAAAATTATACTAGACAGTAAATTTTGTAGTGTTAGGGAGGTTCTGCCCTGTTATTTTTGCTCTTTAGCTGTGTGCCTAATAAAGGTAGGCCAGACTGTTGTTTAATTTGCTAGTCATTTTTTTCTATCAAAGCTAACTGCCATACTTTCTTATACCGTGTGGCAATTAGTATTCCTTCCCCAACAAAAATCATTAGCTTGATCAAAACAAAATATAAAATTAAAAAATTAAAAAAATCCTTCTGGTATCTGAAGAAGTGTGCATGCACACGAAAGCTCATACCAAGAACAAACTTAGTTGGTATCTAAGGTGCTACTGGAAGGATTTTTAAATTTTTTATTTTATATTTTGACTATGGCAGACCAACATGGCTACTTACCTATAACTGGAACCATTATCTTGCTATTACTAACCTCATTGCCAACAGTAACTAATCAAAGGGATGCTTGAATATCTGTTAAAAACATTTAATTCATTTTATCACTTTTTTAAGGCAATGGTGGTTTTGTGTACATTTGTTTTTATCTTGACTGTGGACTTGGGTCATGTTTTAGCTCCAATTTCATGTGTACACCAGTTGGTCCCCATTTTATAAATCTGCTTTTTAAAAAAAATCAGCTTTCTGCATTGGTTTTTAGTATTCTCCTTTTAACTGCAGTTTCTTACTGGTGTTTCTGTTAGGAAATTCCATTCCACCTTATGTTGCAGACATGGAATTGTTGTGTGTCACATGTCTGTTTACACACCAGCACAGATTGCTGGGAACTTCCG
Organism: Lacerta viridis; assembly: GCA_900245905.1. Taxonomy (NCBI): domain Eukaryota; kingdom Metazoa; phylum Chordata; class Lepidosauria; order Squamata; family Lacertidae; genus Lacerta; species Lacerta viridis. The sequence continues at coordinate 395,529 of OFHU01001767.1, read as the reverse complement.
TTTGTGTATAGCTTTTGCTTTTGCTCTTGTGACTCACTCTGAGGAGACAAAGGAGAGCTGACATGTTTTTCTTTGCTCGATAAATGCGCTCGTAAATATGCTTTCACACAAGCCTCTCCCTCACTCTCGTCACTTCTGTTGCGCAGTTCTGCAAATATAGGGTTCCCAGGCTTCAGATAAGTCTGGGTCGCTGATTACTTATGTCGTGCCAGAGACTGAGGATCGTCCAGCAGATCAGCTGGAAGGACGTGATCCAGCTGGGGACTAGCCAGCTGGCCTCCAGACTCCCTCTGGATGCCGACAGTTTCTGCTTCTCATTGAAAAGGAATGTCAATGTAGATTATAAATTGTTCCTTTTACATGTTCTATGGCCCTTTCTACCCAACCCACTTCACCCCAGTTCTCCATTGTAACCTAGGTCATTCTTTGAGATACTGAAGAGGGCACTTACTGTATATACTTGAGTATAAGCCTAGTTTTTCAGCACATTTTTTGTGCTGAAAAAGCTGCCCTCGGCTTATACTTGAGTGAGGCGGGCGGTGGGGGCAGCGAGAAAGAAGCCCTTTCTCTCCGCTCGTGCCGCCACCCGCTCTCCCCAGTTAACCATTCCTTAAGAAGCGTACAAGAACGGCGGTTCTTTACTCTCCCCAGGCAGCTTGTTCCATTCCTGAACTGCTCGCATAAATGCAAACTTGGCAAAGGAGGAAGAGGAAGGAGCAGCCCAAAGGGCTGCTTTCGGGCTGCTCATTCCTCCTCCTCCTCCACAGCGGCAAAGGTGAACCGGCTTATACTCGAGTCAATAAGCTTTCCCAGGTTTTTGTAGGAAAATTAGGTGCCTCGGTTTATATTCGGGTCGGCTTATACTCGGGTATATACGGTAAGTGACCAACTAAGGCCACTGTTTTACAAATAAATTTGTCCAGCCAGTTCAGCAACCTCTTCTACTGGAGTCTAACCCTCACTGGATACAGGATCACAGGCCTGGAAAAGATTCAAGGGTACCATCCAGACTGACCCTCCCAAACTCCTAACAATACAGAAAATAGGCGCTTGTGGCAATGGGAACTGTTTCTTGATTTCTAGGGATTGTTCAGATAAATGTGTGTGTTTCTGAGAGCTGCTTCATGCTGCAGTGGCACAAGGGAAAGAATGATCAAGGCCTTTGGATAACGCTACTCTGGTACTGAGGCTTGTATTCTGGCTTAGACATGTTGAAACTCTCCTTTCGGGGATGCCAAATGAAGGAGACTGGGTAATCTGCTTTGGGGTGCAGAACTGTGAATGGGAGTGTGCACAAGGAGAAGGAGGGAGGCTGTAAGAGATCCTGGTGGACTGAAAACTTACCTGAAAGGATTAAGATGGTTTTAAAAGTGTAATTGTGTTTTATTATTTGTTTTTGATTATGTGTGTTCTAACTGCCTTTGCTAATTCGTTATTTTTCTACAGGGAAGTTGTATTTTGCTGCTTGTTTGTACATCTGGGGACAGATGCCTTGTTCTTGGGAATGGATAGTGTTATGAGTTTGGGAGGGGTGGTAAGATGTATGTCGAGAGACTTCTAACCCCTGGATCCAGCAAATGTTAAAATATAAGCCAGGCTAGCTTCTTGGTCAGACGATCACCTGGGTGATGGGCCATTAAGGGGAACATTAATGGTGATAGGCCATTAAGGGGAACATTAATGGTGATGGGCCATTAAGGGGCCATTAAGGACTCTGTGTGAGATGGCAAATGGCTGGGACCCCCCCCCCCCGCCAACTTGCGGATAGTTAGAAGAATAAAGTCAGTGCTGGGAGTTGAGACTTGCAGTGATGTGAGCTAGATGGAAAGCAGCAAGCTGGGAAGACAGTCTGATTTCTGCTGGAATCCAAGGCTGTGGCTCTGGAAGAAGTAAGGCCGTCTTGGGCTTACTGTGAACCCTTCCATTGTAGGATCAGGTGGTCTGTATGTGTAAATAAACCATATATCATAAAGACACTACAGTCTCTGCTGTGTCTCGTTTCCAAAGGGAAACACGAACTCTGGATAAGCACCTGGAATCCTTGGAATCTCACACCGCTCAGAGAATGGGGTGGTGCACAACAATATTTACTCCACGAAATTGGCCTCCCCTGCCTTATTGTATGAAATGTTTGTGCTGCAATTTTTTTTAGGATGCCAGCAAAAGGCAGGCTTATTTCTGTCTCCCATCAGCTGATGGCAGAGAGAGAAAGAAACCTGGAATTGGCAGGCATTGGCTGTGTGGGGGAGAACTCTTTTGTATGACAGATGTCTAGAACCAAGTGATGGGCAGGAGAAAGAAGCATTTTCCCAGCTCTAGGCTTGACATTTCCCAAAATACCACAACATCGCTGATAATACCCTTTGTACTTTGGTTCCCAAGTGCCCAACAACCATTGCAAAGAAATTTGACAGGTGGACAGAACAGCCCACATACCAATCTTGTGCTAGAATGATGTTGCCATGTGATTGACCGGTGAGTTGTCCCACCCACATGTCATTGGGCGGCCAATATAAATACTACTGATAAGAAAAACCACTGTAAGCCCCTCGATAGAAGACATGGGAACATAGCACACTCCACAGCCACCTTTGATGGGGTAATAATAATATCCTGTTGTTTGGCCTTTTATTTTTACATTTTTAAACAGTCAAAGAGAAGCCATGCCTACTGCAAAAAAAAAAGCCATTATAGCAGCAACTCCAAATGTCATCTGGTAAATGCTCCAGATCTGGAGAAATCCTTCCTGGTTTCTCTCCAGCAAGAATACAATGTTCTTTCTTCCTTGGCTCACCTGCAGAATCTTAGCACAGCTCTGCTAAAGCGACTATCACTATCCGGATCTTTGCTTCCCCATCACCCTCTGGAGATAAGGGTCCCCTGAGGCTCTGGCCTGAGGAGCTGACATAACAGCCTCCTTTCACCGGCCAGTACTTTGGAACTAAAGACGGGGTCATGCTAGCAGAGAGAAGTATTCAGGAGAGGTAAGGCATGTTTGCTTGTTTCCACTCTCCCTCTGTCCAAAGTCCTCAGCCTACGTAGGCAGCTATTCTGCAGAACAAGGTGGGGAGGGAGGGGGGGTCTTCCCTATTCTAACCACTGCACCCTACTGTCCTTCATGGAAGCAACATAAAACGATGGACTCCTGGTGGACTCTGGAGGAATTCCACTTCTCTAACCTAGAAGATGGTTCCCACTTTCCTTCTGCCAGAACTGTAAACAGAAGTATTGGTTGTGCCTGCACCTGAGCATTGCCTGAAATTCTGAAGACAGGGGAAAATGAGAGGGATAGAAAGCTCCAATGATGCTTACCTAAAGCCTGTTTATTTTCATGCCCTATTTTTCTTCCATGTAGCCATAGAAGTGTAGAGCTGGAAGGGACCCAAAGGGTCATCTGGTCCAACCCTCTGCTATGCAGGAATTACTTCTAATGGAAGAATCACAGCTTGGGTTCCATCATTTGTAGTAGTAGTAGTAGTAGTAGTAGTAGTAGTAGTATTGCATTTATTTGTCACCTTTGCTCCAAGGAGCTCACATGATTCTCCCTCTCTTCACGTTATCCTCACAACAACCCTGTGAGGTATCTTAGGCTGGGAGCTGGTGACAGATCAGAAGGTCACCCAAGGAGCTTAATGGCCAAATAGGGATCTGAACCCTGGTTTCTCAGGTCCCATCCAGGCAAACACCCAACTGAAACTTGCTTAGCTTTAGCAAGGTGGTATCTGCATGTATCTTCAGGCCACTGGTCCTTATAAGCCTAGGCTTTACTGAAGTTGTAAACTTGAGGTTTGCCTAGATCCAAAGCCTAGTTTGACAACTATAAAATACGAATTAATGCATTGTGCGTTTCTTGCTATAATCATATGCAAATATGTATGTGTGTAATTCAACTCATTGCTACTTTCCCCCTTCCGCTTCCAGTTTTCCCATGCACTACATCTGAATTTAACAAATTAACATGACAGATGTCGTCCTTGAATCTGCCCAAACATGCGGTAAGGAATTTTGTTAAATATTTCTTCCTTGTCCTCAGCTGAGTATTGCTTTTCAGTCTTATTTGTAAATATAAAGTAGTCTGGCAATAGCAGTCAAACCAGATACTGCAATAAGAGAAGATGACAAGATAAGTCTTCATTATACATGAAATAGCCTTTTTTGTGTCCTCTGTGTACAAAGGCACAGGGAGCTGCTTTAATCCAGATTAGACTATATTGCCCATTTAGCCAACTATGGCTTATTCTGATTGGCAGCGGTTCTGCAGGATCCTGTCAGAGATCCTTCCTAGCACCTGCACCAGATCTTTTTGACTAGAGATATCAGGAAGGGAAGCTGGTTCTTACTGCAAGTGAACCATGTTCTCTGTCAGTCAGCTATGGTTCCTCCCTGAAGCAACTGATCGAGGTAGGAAACGTGTTTGGGGTTGTCTTTGACAGAATGGCCCCAAAATCTTATCCCAAAAGATCTGATTGCATATCATGGCTTGGGTAGTGGGATGTGAGAGCCTTGGATGTCAGACTCTTGGATTTAGACTGGGGAGACCCAGGCCACTTCTACGCCATACATTTAAAGTACTTTGACCGCTTTTACGCTCATTGCTTCCCCCAAACAATCCTGGGAACTGTAGTTTGTTAAGGGTGCTGGGAAATGTAGTTCTGTGACAGCTCCCAGCAGCTTTGGGCACCTTTAATGAACTACAGTTGAATTATGGTGCTGGAGGAGACTCTTGAGAGTCCCACGGACTGCAAGAAGATCAAACCTATCCATTCTCAAGGAAATCGGCCCTGAGTGCTCACTAGAAGGACAGATCCTGAAGTTGAGGCTCCAGTACTTTGGCCACCTCATGAGAAGAGAAGACTCCCTGGAAAAGACCCTGATGTTGGGAAAGATGGAGGGCACAAGGAGAAGGGGACGACAGAGGATGAGATGGTTGGACAGTGTTCTCGAAGCTACTAACATGAGTTTGGCCAAACTGCGGGAGGCAGTGAAGGATAGGCGTGCCTGGCGTGCTCTGGTCCATGGGGTCACGAAGAGTCGGACACGACTGAACAACTGAACAACAACAACAACAATGAACTACAGTTCCCAGGATTCTTTGGGGGAAGCCATGATTGTCAAAGTAACAAAAAACAAAAACAAAAAGACAACCAACAGTCACGGGATATAATGACCAAAAAGGTATAAAGAACTCAGCCGTGACAATCCCTGAAACGAGATGGAGATACTATAAGGATATAAACCCAAACTAAACTAAACTCAAGTCCAGATTTGAGTTTAGTTTAGTTTGGGTTTATATCCTTATAGTATCTCCATCTCGTTTCAGGGATTGTCACGGCTGAGCTCTTTATACTTTTTTGGTCATGATTGTCAAAGTGGCATAAGAGTGCTTGAAATGTATGGACCCCAGCTTCAAATCTCTGCTTAGTCACAAACCCTGCTAAGTGACTCTGGGCCAGTCACTGTTTCAAACTCCCCTCACAGGGTTGTTCTGAGAATAAATGGAACTGGGGCCACATGATGATGATGATGATGATGATGATGATGATGATGATGATGATATATTAACTAAATAGCATGTTCTCAAAGAAAGAAGTAAAATTTCTGGAAATGTTGAAAGTGCTCTGTGTTTATGTGTGTGAGTGTTTGCGTGTGTGAGAGAAAAATACAGACAAACATAAATTCTAATAATAATAATAATAATAATAATAATAATAATAATAATCAGACAGACAGACAAATAGAGAATTCTGTTTTCTTGAAAAGTAGGTAGGGGTGTGTGTGTATAAATCAGCATTCATCTGACATCTAATGCTAGGTATGACTATGTTTCTTTTGCCTCAGATTTCATAAGTATTTTTTTTAAAATTCTGATTATCCTTTTAAAATGTTTATGTAGTTCTTTACTATATTGCTGTATTTTATTGTTGCAATCTATTCTTGAATATCACTTTGGGACATTCTATTGTAGGAAGTGATTCAATAAACTACCGTAACTAAACATACTGACCTGTCCGAATATCACCACGCAAGTTTAAAACTGCAACAGCAACAGAAGCAATTTCAGATTTGTGTAATGGCAACTGAGACTTTAATTCTTCTCAGAATTAGTTCATTTTAAGTCACTTTCAGGGCCCCTTTTAGAGCCAAAATGTGGCAATAAAATGTTATTATGAATGAAAACTTTAAAAAGAATGTTCAAGGCAGTTCCCACCTTCCATACAAGTTCGAACATTTCCTGCTTTTTACTGTCATTTCATTTACTGTACAGGTGTATTTGAAATATTTATTTTTATATTATATGCTATATCATTTTTTAAAAAATCTAAGCACTTTACTATAATGTCTATATATAATTAGCACATATAAAATGTTAAAATCAGAGGCAATCAACAAACTACCAGTATAATGATAAGATGGTGATGATGATTGGGGGGTGAGCAGGTGAACTGAGTCCCCTTACCTTTTTTTAATTAAATTTTATTTTATTTTTATGTCTGGGGGCACTGGGACAGATATACACTCAATGCCTGAGCCAAAAATCCACCTATGTCTGTAATCAATAAAGTTGTGGCCATTTCTGATCCAGATCATTGACGGCTTGAGTTTATTAATCACATCTTACATTTAGCCACTGCAATAAGCAAACAAACTTTGTGGTGAGTTCCTGTACTTTTTCCCAGGAAAAAAAGCACAGATGATAATAATATTAATAATATCATGGCTACAAATATATAATAGACAATGTACGATATTAATTAGAGAGAAAAGAAGTGAACCGTAAGAAAATGAATATATAATTATAATGCATATTCTCCACCTCTTTCTTCCCCCTGCCCCTCAAATTGCTAAGCCCTACCAATTCTCAGTCCTATCCTCACAACATGTTTCATTTTTGTTCTATTTGAACACTTGCCAGCTTTCTTTAACCCTAACCATATAATCTTGTTTACACCCATCCAGAAATTGACAGGGAGGGGGGAAGCAGAAGAGGACTATGAGGTCAGTGTGTGTGCCATCTGGCCAGGCTAAAAACCTTCCCTAGCAAAAGTTAACCATTTCTCCTTTCCCCCCCCCCAATGCCAACAGGGGCAGCACCCTTTGGACCAAGCCAACGACACCAGCATGATGGCGGGGTTTGTCCTCGTGGGCTTCCCATCCCTCTTGCCTGCCTCCCGCCTGCTCCTTTGCTCTTTGCTGTCCATTTGCTATGCCTTCACCTTGGTGGGGAACCTGTGCATCGTGTGGGCCGTCCTCCGGGACTCTCGCCTCACCCGCTTGCCCATGTACATCCTCCTGGGGAACTTCTCCAGCTTAGAGATGTGCTACGTAACCACCACGGCGCCTCGGATGCTGTGGGATCTGTCCTCTCCGCTGCCGGGCATCATCTCCTTCAACGGATGCTTCCTCCAGTTCTACTTCTTCTTCTCTATGGGAACCACCGAGAGCTTCCTCCTTGCAGCCATGGCATTGGATCGCTACCTGGCCATCTGCCACCCACTGCGTTACCCGATGCTCATGTCCCCCCAGTTTTGCTGCTCCCTGTCAGCTTTCTGTTGGGCGTCCGGTTTCCTGTGGTTCCTGGCGCCCATCGTGCTGATTTCCAAGCTCTCTTTCTGTGGCCCAAACACCCTCGATCATTTCATCTGCGACCCGGGTCCACTGCTGGCTTCCTCCTGTGTGCCAGCCCCCACCACAGAGATGGCCTTCTACAGCCTCAGCTCGATTGCCATCTTTGGACCCTTCCTCTTCATCATGTGCTCCTACGCGGCGGTCCTCAAGGCGGTGGTGCGGCTACCTTCCGCCGCCTCGAGGAAGAAGGCCTTCTCTACTTGCACCTCCCACTTGGCAGTGGTGGGCCTTTTCTACGGTTCCATCATGGTCACCTACGTGGCTCCCAAAGCTTCAGGGGGAAGCAACAAGGTGGTGACCCTCTTCTATTCTGTACTGACCCCCTTGCTCAACCCAGTTATCTACAGCCTGAGGAACAAGGAGATGAAAGACGCCTTAAGGAGGACGCTGTTCCAGGGAAATTAGGGGCTCTGATCCACGGGTGGTTGGTTTGGACCTTGGCCAAGAGATCGGGGCCTTTTCCTCTGTAGGAGCTACCATGGTTGGAATGGCTGGAAACAGGACAGGAGGGGGGTGAAATCTGGTTCAGACGGCATTTAAAGGCAAACTTACCTCATTCCCGTTTCCCGAAATAACATCATGTGAAACCAAACACAACTAGTTTTTGAAATCCGCATGAATTTTGCAATTCAGCTCTCCAACTAAAAACATGTCCATAAACGTACATATATTAGGCATAGCTGTCAACTTTTCCCTTTTCTTGCGAGGAATCCTATTTGGAATAAAGGAATTTGCCTTTAAAAAAAGGAAAAAGTTGACATCTATGATATTAGGGGACAGTGTTGATGAAATGCATATGCTAGGTAAAAATAACTTATAAAATGTTATTATAAAAAGTTTAATATGGGAATAGATGTCCAAAGGTGTACATTACTAGCAATGCACACTAAAATGCTAATGATTTTTCATGATGACATTTTTTTTCTTAAAAAAATAGAATAAAATTGCAAACTGACAAAGAAACATGACAATCAGAACCTAATATTGGATAAATGAGACGCTCAAGAAACCATCCGTCCCTAGGTGATGAATTTGAGATACTGGCTCCATACAAACACCATTGAAGCACATTGCTTCCCCCAAAGAATCCTGGGAACCGTAGTTCACTCCTTACAGAGCTACAGTTGCCAGAACCCTTAACAGCTCCCAGTTCCCAAACAATCGTTTCTTTGCTGGAACTCCCATGTGTTAAATGTGATTTAAATGTGTGGTGAGTTTTGTGTTGCGAGGGGTTAGGAGCTAAAACCCCCGCGTTCAGCCATAAATCACAAAAATGGGTCCGGCATTCCCGATACAGTTCCAAAATACTTTCACATTCATAGGTAAATGCCAGCGTCGGGAAACCCCCTGCAATGCGTTAAATCAGTCACAAAACGTCCGTTCTGGAAAAGCAAAATTTATTACAGTGCATAAATCAAATGCCCGGAGATGAGGCGTCATGCTCCTCTCCGATACAAGCAAAAACGAAACAACCTTCTCAAAGACTCAGACTGGTCTGAGAATCCAGAAGTCTCATATTCAAAACATAACATAACGTCAGATCCTGGTGACGGCGTAGCTGGATCGTGTGTAACCCTTTCAGATCCTCACACCCCCTCTCGCCGGACACACAGGGCACGGTGCAGGTTGTGGCCTAACCAGATACAAACATTGCAGAATTCCCATCGTTGGAACCCCAAAGGTTTGGTGAACCCATCCGCTAGGTTCTCTTGCTTGGACATACTTCAGTTCACCAAGCCTGTTTGGACCTCTGCAAACATTCCTAAACCGGATGTCAGGTTTGGTTCTGGACTTGACGCCAGTCTCTGCCAGTTTCATACGGGCTGGTTGTCTCCCAAACTGGATGGGTAAACAACACTCCCCGTGCTTCCTGGACCAAGCACTTGTAGAACTCCATCTCCCTACAGCTTCAGAAACCCGGCCTCTGTAAGGAGAGAGCTAAACTCTGCTTTCTGGACTCCACCCGACCAGAGCCTCCGTACTTGACAACGTCCAGACACTTTCCTGACGCTTTCGCAACCCCACCTTCTGCAAAAACGCAACCCGCAGAGAACATGGGTTGTGCAGCCTCCCGGCTGACAGATTAACCAGAGTTATGCCTGTATTGTAGTGATATCTGTACAGTGCCATATCCTATACACAATAATGTTCAGTACTGTATTATTTATCATTTCATCATAAGCTGATTCATGATTTGCCTGCAATATAGGGGTGAGAGAGGCTTCAGACAATATGTGAGGCTCGGTGAATAAAGCACATATATAAACATATGTCAATGCGGGAGTTGGGGAGCAGGTCAGCAATAACTCACAAAGTGTCTGTGAAGCTAACTCTTCATTCAAAGGAACAAAAGCAGTGCAGGCCTAGTGAGCACAGCAGCTCTTCCCAGTAGGTCTTGCCCAAATGAGGCAGTTGTGAGGACTGAAGGTCCCTAGCTTCCCACCACTCTCTAAGTCTCCACCTTCTCCGGTTCCTTCCTTTGGGATGTAATCCACTGGTGCAGTCAAATGCAACGTTCCTTCTTTTCCTGGAGTGGGCACAGGCAGGGGGACATCCAATCAGTGTAACTTCCTGTTCCACTGGTCTGGAGCATCCTCACCCTGCATGTGACCTAGGAGATGGCCTTGGCTCTGGCTGACTCCATAAAAGAGCCGAGTCATGCAGCCATCATATCAGGGTCTCTCTCGGGCTCCGTGGCAGCAGAAGTCCCCCCCTTTGGGGGGTTGGCGCGATGTCCTTTGCCCCCGATCTTCCTGCTCCATCCAGAGGCGTAGGAAGGGGGGCGGACATTCAGCACCCGCCTGCGACTCCCAAGCCTACCCCGAGATGTCGATGTTGGGGGGGGTGACAAAAAAAATTCACACCGGGTACCACCTGGGCTTGCTACACCTCTGGTTATGAGTCATGGAGACATTAGTTGCTCAGCAGCTATAGGACCCTCTCCACTGAGAAGAGACCGCTTTCTTGAACAAACGCGATTTAGGAAGCATCTCCTAGGGGTTATGTGTATAGGACAAGCTCCCCTCTCCTCTGGTCTCACAAAACCTTTTTTTAACATTTTTATTAATTTTCCAATAAAAACAGCCAATTAACATATCCATCAAATCATAATCATAATCCAATTAAAAACAATAAACTAAAATAAAAAACAACCAAATTACAATCCAAATTATTATTATTTTTTCCGGGCTTCCCATAGTCTGGACCTCTGAAGTGTACCTTCAATATCTTCGTTTCTGTCTTCTTCATGTTGTTCTCATATTTTCCACATTCCGATCTTAACGCTTTAAAGTTCTTTGTCCCTGGCTTATGCAGTTCTCAATCATATAAGAAATCATATCTCCTTTCATCCATTGAGTACAGCTTTATTTGTGTGTGTGTGTGTGTGTGTGTGTGTGTGTATTCAACTGTCTATTTGCCAGCGCAGCTTTTCCTGACTTCATTCCAATCTTCCAATCTGGGCTGTTGTCCAAGTCTATCGTTTGAAGTTAAATTATTCCAATCCGGGCTGTTGTCCAAGCCTGTCGTTTGAAATTTAATGAATCAGTAACTTCCTAGTTGTTAAGTTGTTCCCATCATTAAATTGTTGAGCATACTGTTTGCAATATTGCAATATATTCCACAGATATAAGTTATTTGGCAATCAATCAGCTTTCCTGGAGACCACACAATCCCCCCCTCTGGGCCATAGAAGGGAGGTTGCTAGACATCCATTTAGCCTTCTCTCTCGCTCGTAATGAAGAAATTCTGCAAACAGATGCATTGTATGTTATCCCAAATTGTTGTCTCAAGTCATTATAAAGTCAGCTAGCAAGTATTTCCCACTTCCCTCGAAAAAGGGAGGAATTCTCATTTTTCCATGATGCGTCATATTAACAAACACCATCTTTTTTCTTCTTCTTTCTTTATCAAGTCTTTCAAGTCTAAGTAAAGCTGCGCAATTGAATACTTAATTATAAATAGACGTCGATCTGAGAGCCAGTGTGGTGTAGTGGTTAAGACCGGTAGACTAGTAATCTGGAGAACTAGGTTTGTGTCTCCGCTCCTCCACATACAGCTGCTGGGTGACCTTGGGCTTAGTCACACTTCTTTGAAGTCTCTCAGCCCCACTCACCTCACAGAGTGTTTGTTGTGGGGGAGGAAGGGAAAGGAGAATGTTAGGCCGCTTTGAGACTCCTTCAGGTAGTGACAAACAAGGAGCGACGCCACTGCCCCCCACCTCCATCTACAGGGCAGCTGTCAAAATTATGCCTCATCCATCCACCATCCCCCCCCCCGCAGACTGCCAAGTTTGTTCCCACGATGGTCAAGTAAAAGGCAGTTGAGCAGCAGGGGAGGGACTGGAATGTGATCGTGCAATCCCCCCTCCCACCCGGAGACTCTTAGGATTGACCTAAAACCTAAACTAGCAAGGAAGACTATTGGGAACAGGATGAAGTGGGGAGGACCCAATCCAGGAGTTGCATGGAAGGAATTGAGACGTGAAACTGGCCCAAAGCCTTCAGGAAAAGGCAAAGATCAAATTGGTGGAAGCGTGGAAGTGCAGAGAAGAGGATGGTCCCAAGCAATTAGCCCCACATCAAAAGGGTCGGGGACAGGAAATATTAACAGCAAATATGCAACTAGGAAAAGGTGCGCTTGCATGCTTCCTTCACCAGAGTCGGGAGCCGATTCAAAGCTCCAGTGGGGCATCGCAAAGGAGCTCTGGGAGGGACCAGCGAGTGGCAGCCGAGGTGGCCAATGAAGGCTCAGCTAGGTGTTGTTGTTTTTTGTTGTTGTTGTTGTTCTTGTTCTGCTCCCCTGGCTTGCAGCATCCAATCCTTAAAGGCAGGAGGCGGGATTTCTTCGCTGCAGCCTTTAACCCTTCATCGCCCGTGACTTGTGAGCCGGGCAGAAAAAGCAGTCCTTTGAAACTTAATAAACCCGGTATTATACGGGATTTTCAATCATCCGGGACAGCAGCAGGAAACACATTTAAAAACGGGAGAATCCCGCCCAAAACGTGATACTTGACACCTATGGGGTAACGGCATGCCAAACCCCCCCCCCACATGACTCCCAAGTATCCGGGGGGGGGAGAGGCAACAGCAGAGGACCACACTCAAGCCAAGTGAAAGAACTGGCACAGCGCCCTTAAGAGGGAGCCAGCAACGTCACTGCCCCCACCTCCTCCCCATACCTCGCGCTTGCGCAAGAAGGAAAAGCCCAATAGGTGGGAGGGGAAGAGAAATGTGACCTAGGCTTGTAGCACGCGAGAGAGACCGACCAAGAGGCGCTGCAGCTCCCTACGCCCCTCCCTTTCCAACGCCACTGCTCATAACATGGACCTCTTTACGCTGGTGGCAAGAAAAATCAGGAAGAATGAATTGGATAAAATTTCAGTAAATTGTTAGGTGGATTCAGAGGTCTACATAGAATTGCATGGCGCGTAATCATGTAGGCGCCCCATTTGCAGTCTCACTTGGAAAATACAGTTCTGGTGGCTTATGCACAGGCTTTGTTTACATTTACGTTCTTTTTTAAATTTTATTGCTGATTTTCAGTTTTATACATTTCAAGAACTTTACAATCGTTTTAACATTTCAAAACTTGACTTCCTTCCCCCTCTTTCTGCAGTTCCTTAAATTTGTTTTTTATTATTTTCTGCATACCCAAATTTGCTCATTTATTCATCTACCTTAAATATATGCTTTTAAAAAACTGCAGGTTATTACAATAATCCCGCCAGTGCTCTTATCTGTTTGTAATTTGTTTGTAAATATTCCATAAACCATTTCCATCCTTTTATTAAAAGTTTGTTATCTTGATTTCTTATTTTTCTGCATATTCCGTAAGTATTTGTATCCATTCTTCTTTCGTTGGGACTTCTTCTTTCCATTTTTGGGCAAAATAACGTTCTTGCCACTGTAGTCACATACATACCGGTTAAATAAATTTCTATAGTTTGGGTAGTTTACACATGCATTCCTTTGTTAAATGTTTGTACAGTTTTGTCATGGCCTTTGCTTAGTACAATAAAAGCTTGTTTTCTTTACATTAAACTCAGTCAGACCTTTGAGCAGGCCCTTATCTCCTGGCCTAATGTACGTAAGGAGATGAGTTGTATAGCACTTTGTCCTCAAGAAAACAAAAAAGACCACAAAAATTGCCAGCAATAATTCAGTATCTGTCCCAAGCATTTATTTCAGGTTCACTGCAAGGCTGGAGCCTTATTTGAAAAACACCTATTCTTTTCCCTGAGAAAACAGGCCATCAGAGAGAGAAAGATTTATTTCACTTTGTACAGTTCCTGGCTCTCTTCCCACCCCAGAAAACTCCTAGCAATTTTCAGAACATTTCCTGTTCTTATAGTTCTCTGGCTCTCTTCCCACCCCACTTCCTCTTGTCCATAGGAAAAGGACATTTCCTGTTGTAATTTCCTGGAAAAGAACATATAAGGCAAATGCAAGGCCACCCTATTGGCAACAGTTCCTCTCTGCAAGGCCACCCTCTACCCTTTCTACTGTTATCTCCAGACAGTCAAGGTATTTATCTTCAGAGCAGTAAGAGTTCAGCACTTTTATACTTAATACATTCACTGACTAACAATACATTCAGGTAAATATATAGGTTAGCACAGGGGCATCTTTTCCCTCACTCCAATTCCCAGTTAAGGACCAAATAGGAATCTACCCTTTTCCTCTCACATTCTTCTAAGCCATTTCCTCAGGAATCTACCCTTTTCCTCTCACATTCTTCTAAGCCATTTCCTCAGCCTCACACATCACTCCAGGAGGCCTCAGCTTCAGAAGCTTCCGGCAGAGTTAGATCAGAGGGAAAACCATATTGGCCTAATTAGCTGGTGCCTGGATAGGAACTTTTCTGGCAAGTTTTGTTGGGCTACCCTGCGGGAGGCAATTTAGAAGATGATCTGTTTGCAGTAACTACAGCATTTCCTTCTCGTGGTGCCAAAGTGGAGTGATTTTAATGGAGGAGCCGAGATGCGGCTGCAGTTCGACTACTCAAGGTCACAGAAAAGTCACCTTGCTCTTTTGTTGGTTGAAGGGAGCGAGTTCTGCTCAAATGAATCAGCAGGAACTCTTTGAAATTGAGGGAAAATTCAGCCACTTTCCCCAGCAGAGTACAGGTGATACCGGGTAGAAGACGCTAAATTTATCCTCTGTGCACCAGTTTTGTTCAGCATGGGGAGGCAAACTAGTATTTAGAGGGATGGTTTTCACTAGTGAAATGGTACCTAACATATGCCCAATCCAAATCTTCTCCCCTCCCCATTTGTTTTTAAAGGCTTTAAAAAGTGTAGTTTGGATCTTAGTGTCATGGATCAAAAATGCTCTCCCTATATTTCTGTTAAATTGAGGCCCATTTACAAAAATAAAACTGTATGCAGGCACTAGGGGGCATCAGAGCATAAAGGATGGGGGATATGGGAGAAAACTTGATCATCAAGTAACTCGCTAATTATCTGCAGGGATTTTTTAAGTCTTATAGACGTACTCAAGTTTTGCAAGCCACACACAATCATGTATGGCTGTAGTGAAACTCAGAAGTCTCCATGCTGGAGTGTGGTAATTATGGGATTAGTGCAGGTGGCAGACTACATGAGTGTTCCTCCAGCATTGCTCTTCAACCCGTTTGTTTTTTATAACAAGGAAGGTCAACATCTGTACTCTAGGATCACTCCATTCTCCACACAGCTGTTCAAGGGCTGAAGTGTATTTCACCTCCAATGAGATCACCCACCACAATAAAGCTGCTACCATGTTAGGGCATCCTAAATGAGGAGCCCGTCGTAAATACATACCTGTGCACAGGGCACATGTTAACACTGCTTGATTTTGTACGTTACGCGAGCCAGAGAAAGATGTTAACATTTAATAATCATCTTCTTTTATTTATATCCCACCCTTCCCGGCCAAAACCAGGCTCAGGGCGGCTAACATCAAATGTTACCTCCTATAAACAAGTCAGGGTCAAATTAAAATCTAATTAGATGGATTTCTGCAGGATTAGGGTTGGGAACAGAAAATGCTCATCAGGCCCAACTGTTTATGCTGTTCTTATGAGCCTGTGAGAATGCTGGGAGGCCTCTTTCATACTAGTTCTTATACAAAAAGAAAAGGAGTCAGGCTGAGCCCTGACCAAAGGCCTGGTGGAACAACTCCGTCTTGCAGGCTCTGCGGAAGGATGTCAAATCCCGCAGGGCCCTGATCTCTTGTGGCAATCTCCCTAATTCTTGCAGAATGGACATATGGGCAAACCTTTGAACCATTCCTCAATCAAGATTTGGTAGGTCCATCGGGGACTAAATGGCACTGCTTCCAGGAAGGGTGGATCAGCAAGGCAACTTTTACCCATCCTTCTTTCTATAGCAAGGAAAGCTGGCCATATTCCCATGAGGCAGGTCGCCATTGCTCAGCTGTGGTGTCTCTGTCTACCCTAGACTGTGAACCTGAAGGAGCATCTCCACCCCCATCATCCAGCCCAGAGACGGAGGTCTAGCTCTGGGGTCCTCCTTACCGTTCCCTCATTGTGAGAAGTGAGCTGCATGGAAACAGGCAGAGGGCCTTCTCGGTAGTGGTGCCCACCCTGTGGAATGCCCTCTCATCAGATGTCAAGAAGATAAACAAGTATACAACCTTCTGTAGACACCTGAAGGCAGCCCTATATTGGAACGCTTTTAATGTGTGATGTTCTGTTGTGTTTTTGTATATTCTGTTGGAAGCCACCCAGAGTGGCTGGGTCAACCTAATCAGGTGGGTGGAATTCAAAAAATAAAGCAACAACAACCATGCAGGGCTCCTATGAGGATAAAACTGGATCATGTGCTTTACCCTGCCTTTGAGCCTTGCTAATCTTAATTTTTAATATTTGTTATGGGAACCAAACACAAGGCATTGCCCAAAGAAGCAAAGAATGCAGGTTTTTATTGGTTAAAGTAGGGAACAGAGAGAGCAGAATATGTATAAAAATTACAAAGTCGAACTCAAAACGTTGACAAATAAATATGGATGTTACTATCTCCTGTATACACACACACACACACACAGACTAAAAGACAATGGGGGCTAGTGCTCAGCCAACTGGGATCTACAAAAGACAGAAGAGCCAAACAAGCTCAAATGCCCAAACTCAAGTGAAATGGAAGCTAAGGTGAGAAACAGGCAACAAGGTCACCCTCCCCAACAGTAGGGATGGGGCAGGCCTGGTGTTGGAAAAGTGGGAAGAGTCTAGGAAAAGACATGGGAGTGAGTTGAGCAGCCCCGCTGATTTTTCAGACTGACTCATGAAGGCTAATTCTTATTACTGCAGAGGATCGAGGCTAGGCTGATGCATCGGGAAGTAGCACTGAGAGGGAGCAAAACTACTTAACCCTAGAGTCCTGCAGTTCCGTCTCTTGTCTCTCACTCCTTCAACTTAATGTCTTTGAATGTATGATAAAAACGAGTCCAACCTTGCTGGGCCCTAGATAGCCATGGTAGTGTCCTCCAAATGTTGCTGAACAACAACTCCCATCAGCCCCAGCTATCATAGCCAGGGGGGGAGAAATGCTGGGAACTGTAGTTCAGCAACACCTGAATGGCACTGCCTTGGCTACCCCTGCCCCAGGCCTTTGATTTTCTGGATCCTCCAAGAGGTAGCAGGTTCTGCCTGAAGGCCAAGCACCACCAGGCGGGAGAGCAGTCCCCCACGTGCTGTCTCCTCCTCCTTCCCCCTCACTTCATTCACTTTGTGCCTGATACGCAATGGTGGCTGCAGCCTGGCTCTGGGATCCTTGCACTTTGCCGTTCACCACTAGCAGAAGAGGTGTCTCCACCCGGATGCTAGAGAAAGTAAAACTCTGAAAAGGAGGAATGGAGAAAAGGTTACGGTGCGGAGGAAGGATACAATCTAAGTAAGGCCTCCCTCCCTCCAAACCTTGCTGACTGTGTAACAGGGACTACAGGGACAATTTTCGGGCAAGATTTCCTCACATATTGGCAAATTCAGGCAGCGTAATCACAGCTGATTGAGAGAACCTTGCACAACAAAACCAATGTCTCCAAAAGACCTGACATTTTGTGATAAGGAAGGTGACAAGAAAAATGCACTGTGACAGTATTAACACTTGCTTAGGTGCAATGTCTAGCTTTCATGCAAACAAATCAAAATGAACTACGCATTAAATAGCTGGCACTGTCTAATCTCCTCTACAGGCAAATCAGGACAAATGCTCAAATAAGCAGGTTATCTGGAAAAACCCACACCCAGATTTACATAACTTCCAACTGAAACTAAGTTTTTAAAGTTTTAAGTTTTAAAAAGCAAGACATAGAGGCTTTCTCTCCACTTGGCATCTTTCTCCCAGAATAACTGATCTGGGAATGGGGTGGGGGGGAATACAGAAGAACAGGGGGATGCCAAGACAGACAGGATGAAGCCAGTAAGCTTTGAATTGTTGCCTCTGCTTTAAACTGTTTCCATCACTTTTGCATTCAATTAATTCTGTGCTGTCTCTTCCAACTACAGTGGTACCTTGGGTTAAGTACTTAATTCATTCCGGAGGTCTGTTCTTAACCTGAAGTGTACTTAACCCGAGGTACCACTGTACCTCTTTGGAGGCCCTGGTTGCATCACAAGCAACATGGAAAAATGTACATAATAGAATTCGAAATAGCACAGGTGGGGCTCACCTTGCCTTGGTGCTGGATGTGATGATGCCGAAGGTGAGGCTCAGGGATGGCCACTGAGTCCCCAATCAAAACCCCCCAGCTTTGCGCCATGTTGTACACTGTGACAGCAAAACAGGGGCCCTCAGTGGAGTCAGTCAGGCCGAAAGTGCTGTTTGAGTAATGAAAGGAAAGAACAAAATTTGTTTTAAAAGAAGCATCAGTCAGTTTGCTGGATGAGCAGACAGGCAAGTGGAAAGATCAAGAGATGAACAAGATGGATACCTGCCCACATAGCAGAGCCCAAGGAGCTGGTCATGGTTGATAAAGCTCAAGGACAGACTAAGCATCTTTAGGCATCATTGTCTCTAAGCTCAACAGAGAGTTCACTGTTATCCCATCAAAGGTAGTTTCTCCTTATTAGAACTGCCTTCCTCTACAGCAAGGATGGACAACCTCCAGCCAGTGGTCCAATCTCAGCTTGTGTGGTTGTTTCCCCCAAAACATGGCTACCACTCATAAGCCAACATCAGTTGTGATGTCAGCTGATGGGCGAGAGGTCAGGGTTAAACCCTGAATTGGCTGTGCATCGTTGTGATGTCAGCTGATTTGA
Source organism: Lacerta viridis (assembly GCA_900245905.1). NCBI lineage: Eukaryota > Metazoa > Chordata > Lepidosauria > Squamata > Lacertidae > Lacerta > Lacerta viridis. Next base: position 376,644 of record OFHU01001767.1, on the reverse strand, counting down.
CAGGTGGGTGAGTCAATTTGGCCAGCAAGGCCAATCCTGATAAGGATCTGGCTCATACAGCAAAAAGGTTTTCCACCCCTGCTCAGAGAACCACCAACACATCAAGCTGAACACATTTCAGAATCAAGATTAAGGTATTTACTTCTGTTTAAGCAAGCGTCTGGTGGCCTCCATATGGATTAATGATGTGCGTTTGTGAGATAAGCTTCTACAGCTGTTTGCTACTTTTAAATAATTATTGAAACCTATCCCAAGCCTCCATTTTAGGGAAGAATATAAGCCCTAACAAACAATGAAGAGAGCAGGATAAAGCAAAGCAGGAAGGAAAAGGTGGATATAATCCGGGGGGGGGTCCATTTTTTTCTGGGATTTCACATCTCTAGGTAGACATGAAGAGATATATGAAAAGATTCCAAGGCAGGATGTGGCAGGAACTTACAAGGGCACCTTTTCCTCTGTGGTCAGACTGAACAGCACCTTCCCCAGCACCACACCACCAGAGTTAACGCCAGGCCTCAAGGTGCCCAGGGGGCGCTGTTCCAGTTGCACCTTCTGACCCGAGGGCCCTTGGTAGCGCCCATCCCCACACGGGCCCAGCTGGGAGGTACGCAGGCTTCCCAGCATGCTCTGCAACTTCTTGCCTTTCACTTTCCCCTGCAAGGGAGAAAAGCAGCACGGTGAGTCACCGGGGACGATGCTACGTTTGCATGGGTCGGGCAGTGAGGTGACAAAGAGCCAAGTATTGTTGCCGTTAATAATACCTTGTTCTCAAGGAGGCTGGTTAGCCGCTCAAGGAAATCTACGAGTTGCTGCTCCCGTTGGCGTGGTTCCGGGCAAGCTGGATCAAGGGCTGCTGCCTGTGCAAAGCCCTCCAGGGCTTCCATGTAGTTTTCTTCGTACTTGTATAGCTGCCCACAAAAACAACGGAGCAGAAGGTGATAGGCTAGGGTCACGTGGAACATACACTACTATAGAAATAGGAGACTGCAGGCACTGGTCAATTAAGTCAGAACAGGGGCGGAGATTGAAAATCGGTCCCTTGATGACTGCTTAAGCTGGCAGCCTTAAGATGTATTTCACTATTGCCAGCCACCCATCCTCTAACGTGTCCCACGGTTTTCAGAGTTCTCCGCGATAGGTCAAGCACAAGCCAGTCAAACCTATCTTGCCCCATGATCCTCCCCATTCTTTCTGCTCACCGTGGCTCGATTAAGATGTAGATCTGGATTACAAGATGCCGTGGGGTCCACCTTCTCCTACAAAAAGAAGACCAAGAGAAAAGCATGAGCATCCACCATCACTTCCTCTGTGAGTTTCCGGGGGACACTCTCCCTCTGCCCCCAAGCACTTCTTTCACAGCACAGAGTCATTTTTGCTTTTACCAGCCACAGCCCAAGATCCCCATCCACCCAACACATCTAAAGCTGCATATTTATAAATGGCGCAGTGGCAAATCATCACAAATCACACCTTTAGCTACCTCATTTTCTTTCCCCTTAATCAGTGCAGCTCACAAGATCCACAGAACGGTTACATAAGTAACCAATCCCTATATGTGCTGTTCCGGGTATTTATATGCTCACATGATCACTCTGGAAAGTTATTGCACGAGTACCAAACTTTTTTTCTAGGCTGCCCCTAACTATCCCTATTGGGCAACTTTAGCCTTCATTTTGATTTCTTGCACTTTTCCACTATGTTGGTGAGAACCACTTTACAGATATGCCACAAAGGCACTATTTAGAAAACCAGGTATACTTCTACACCAACCACTGTCTGCTTCTATCCTATTCAAAGCAGAGGAGCACAAAATTGTTCACCATGATCTGAATGTGGATAGAGGTTTCTCTCTCTCTCTCGCACACATACAGTACTAGAACCCAGGGTCAGCCAGTGATGAGGAATATTGGCAGATTCAGGACAGACAAAATAACTTCTTCACAGACTGCATAGTTAAACTTTGATACTATTATAATATGTAGTGGTGGGCACCAATTTAGCTTTAAAACAGGATTAGAAGAATTTACGGAGGATACAGATCTCGGGGGGTACTAGTCATCTATTAACATTCAGAGGCTGATTTCAGAATATCAGTTGCTAGGCATCACGAGCACAATTGCGCTCATGTCCTGCTTGTGAGCTTCCCATGGGCATAACTGGCCACAATGGGGAAAAAAATGCTGAACTCAATAGGCCTTTGGTATGACCCAGCCTTTGGGCTCTTAATCTCCAAATAACCTCAGATGCTAAAAAATAACAGGAGGTGAATATATGAACATGGCAAACTTATGCTAGTGAAGACTGCAATATCTTTATTTTATTTTGCAAAATGCATTAATTGTTTTACATTAGAAAATATCAAAGCAATTTTTGAAACAGGAGGAACCTTTAAAAACAACATGTATATCTCATTTTTGCCTTACAGCAAGTTGGTTAGGTGGACTAGATGAAGTTAGGTGTGTATACGCAGCAAAAGGAAGTGGCAGAATCCTAAGATGCCACCTCAACCTGCAGACAGGAGGTGCCCTTTCCTTGTGTGTGTAGACAGGCAGTATGCTGTAGTGGTTAGAATGTTGCACTAGGACGGCGGAGACCAAGGTTCATATCCCCACTCAGCCATGAAGTTCACTGGGTGACTTTGGGCCAGAAACTATCTAACCTACTTCGCATGGCTGTTGTGAGGATAAAATGGGAAGTGGGGTGGGGGTGGGAAAGAGAACCATGTATACTGCCTTGAGCTTCTGTGAAGAAAAGTGGGTATCAATCTAATAAATTAATTAATTAAAACACTTACATAACTAGCATTCCAAGAAAAGATTATAGCCAAGAAGCTCCAGCTGTGCAAATTTCTCACTTGGAGAGAGGGTTTGCTATTTTATTTGTGTGGTTTTACATAGAAGAACATTAGAAAATGTGATCTCCCTGCATGCAGTCAGAAGTGACTTAGCCTGTTCCACCCCTTCAGAGTGCAACTTGCTCAGGTAACCCAGTAAGCTTTGCAGGCAAGGAAGGATTTGAAACTGGGTCTCCCTGCACCCATTACCAGCCCTCTAATCTGCCACCTAGAACTAGCCATTTCCACCTCAGCTCCTGGCAATGTAGAATCTCCAGAAGAGGCTTAGCCTGGACCCCCAATCCTCTCCTCCCCACCATACCACAGGCTTCCTCTAGAGTCCCCTCCAGCACCTACTGCTTGGGCATAGGCACTCAGCGCCTGCTGGGAGATCTTGGGGTTCTGCCCTGAATTGAAGAACAAGGAGAGGTAGGCATTGCCCAGAACATCTGTGGAATACAGAGAGCATAATTAGCAGGTTGCACAGCCAGTTCCGTTCCTTGCTCTATCCCATCCCACCTCAGGACCACCTGAAAAGAGGTGCATGACACACTCACACCAGGAGCGGCCATCGCGCACATCCATCTGCACCGCCAGCTTGGCCTGCCGCACACTGTCCATCACGTTGTGTGCATGCTCATCAGCGGAGTTCGTGCGCAGCTGCCTCAGCACCATAGAGAGATTCCGCAGGGAGGCCTTGTTCTTGCACTGGAGAGAAAAGGGGCAGGAGAAAGACAAGGCTTCTGCAATTAGCAAGAACTCAAATCCTACCTAGTGAAATGCAAAACATGACTCTCACTTCCCCAAAGTATTCCTTGAGGTATGTCCTTTGGCTGAAAAGTCCTGGTTTGAAGTGCCAAGCAGTTCTTCAAACTAGAATCACCGCCTGCCCAAGGGAGGACTGAGGAGGGACTTACATGGCTAAGCGCTCCAGAGAAGCAGGTGTGGGCAGCAGAGACATCACCCTTTTTCCAGTAAACTTCCCCTAACTGATTCCAGGCTTCTACCAGTTCCGGGTCCAGCTTGACGGCTTTGGAGAGCAGCTCTTCAGCTTGGGCATTATAATCTGGGGATACATTCAAGGCTTTCCCCTTCAGCATCAGTGTGTGAGCTCGACCCTCAGACAGGCCTAGCAGAGGATGGGAGAAAGAGAGATGCTGTAAGTCCATGAAATCCACACTGTGCTAGAAATTCAGTCACCAAGCTCACCCAAGAGACATTAACAGGATTCTATTCCAGTTAACAGCAAAGCATTTTCACAGAGGGCAAAACTATCAATGATTACTAGCCATAATGGATATACCCCAATTCCGGGGCCAGAAGCAGGAAGACTCTGAATACCTCTTGCTGGGGAACAACTGCAGGAGGGCTACTGAACTCACATCCTGTTTGTGGGCTTTCCAGATGCCAGGTTTAGGGGACCTGTGGCCCTCAAAATGAGCATGGTCATGGATGATAGGACTTGCAGTTCTGCAATAAGTCTGGAGGATCACAGGTTCCCCATCCCAGGCAAAGTCATCTGGTTGGCCCCTGTGGAAAACAGGATAATGGACTAGATAAGCCTTCATACTGGTCCAGTGGGCTCCTCTTTCCTTTGTGAAGAATGCCAAACAGTTCAGAGAATGCCACGGAACAATTTACATGTGGTCCCTCCAGACTTGTTAGGTTTTTGTAACATTTTATTTATTTCATAAAATTTATATGTGCTTGATTGTACAAAACCTCAGTTTACCAAAAAAAGACTGACGAAAGAATAATGGATTAGTAGTGGGTTTATACTGGATCGTCCACACGTAATTCCACTTTGTTAGTTATTCTGCAATGTTTCCTCAATGTTACCGCAACATTGCTATCTGGAGGGGCACTCTTGCACTGTAGCACAACCAAAGTAGGAACCACACACACACAAACAAACAGAATATTTTCGGTGTTAAAAGTTACAGGATTTCAGCAGGAAGCTAATGGACATGCACTGATTGGAAGCAAAGTAGTATGTAATTTCTGCAAGTGTAACAGTACTGAAAGGAGGATAATAATAATAATAATAATAATAATAATAATAATAATTTATTTGTACCCCACCCATCTGGCTGGGTTTCCCCAGCCACTCTGGGCAGCTCACAATAGAATATTAAAAACATCGTAAGATATCAAACATTAAAAACTTCCCTAAACAGGGTCATACACAACCACCCTAAACCACCAGAAGCACAAATAATCGTGAATGCACAATAAAAAAGACATCTGCAGAGCCTCACAGCATTAAGAATCATAGAATCATAGAGTTGGAAGAGACCACAAGGGCCATCCAGTCCAACCCCCTGCCAAGCAGGAAACACCATCAAAGCATTCCTGACAGATGGCTGTCAAGCCTCCGCTTAAAGACCTCCAAAGAAGGAGACTCCACCACACTCCTTGGCAGCAAATTCCACTGTCGAACAGCTCTTACTGTCAGGAAGTTCTTCCTAATGTTTAGGTGGAATCTTCTTTCTTGTAGTTTGAATCCATTGCCCCGTGTCCGCTTCTCTGGAGCAGCAGAAAACAACCTTTCACCCTCCTCTATATGACATCCTTTGATATATTTGAACATGGCTATCATATCACCCCTTAACCTTCTCTTCTCCAGGCTAAACATACCCAGCTCCCTAAGCCGTTCCTCATAAGGCATCGTTTCCAGGCCTTTGACCATTTTGGTTGCCCTCCTCTGGACACGTTCCAGCTTGTCAGTATCCTTCTTGAACTGTGGTGCCCAGAACTGGACACAGTATTCCAGGTGAGGTCTGACCAGAGCGGAATACAGTGGTACTATTACTTCCCTTGATCTAGATGCTATACTCCTATTGATGCAGCCCAGAATTGCATTGGCTTTTTTAGCTGCTGCATCACACTGTTGACTCATGTCAAGTTTATGGTCTACCAAGACTCCTAGATCCTTTTCACATGTACTGCTCTCAAGCCAGGTGTCACCCATCCTGTATTTGTGCCTTTCATTTTTTTTGCCCAAGTGTAGTACTTTACATTTCTCCCTGTTAAAATTCATCTTGTTTGCTTTGGCCCAGTTCTCTAACCTGTTAAGGTCATTTTGAATTGTGATCCTGTCCTCAGGGGTATTAGCCACCCCTCCCAATTTGGTGTCATCTGCAAACTTAATCAGGATGCTCTCAGGAAGGAGGAGGACTGGTATACAAGTTGGAGAAAGGAGAATGCTGGTTCTGTTGGGATTTACCTTCTAATGCTTCCATTTTCTGAAGAGTCTTCTCCATCTCCTCCTGTACATCCTGCTGCTTTTTCCCAGCATCTTCCACCTTGTGGCTCTCAAAATAATGGTCTCGGAAATGATATAGCTGGTCAACCAGTTCCTATCGGGAAATTGCCAACAGGGAATGTTACCGGTGGGGCGCAACTTGCCACCAAGCCCCACGGCTCCGCCGCCACCACCCGGATTGGCGCGCGCGCCCCCCCTCCCCAGACCCGCCCCCTCGCCTCACGTCCCGCGCGGGGAGCCGCAACTGGAGCGCTGGAAGGGCGCGCAGAGTCCCGCACCGCGCCCCTTATCCCCCGCTCGTCCCCCCTCCCGAGGGGGAGGGAGGCGGCCCCAGAGGCAGAGAGGCGCGAATGCGGCACGCCGGACCTCCCCGCCCCGCACCCCGCGCTCTCCCCCGGACGCCCCCCGCCTGCCCGCCCACCACCACCAACCACCACTACTCCCCGGGGCACGGGAGCGGCGGAGGGATCGCCGCGCCACGGCGGCCGATGCGCCTAAGACGGCCCTGCGGCGAGATGTTTTGCTCGCCCTACCTGCAAACCTTGCCGAGCTTGGCGGTTTTCTTCTTCTTCCTCAGCCATGATCGCTCGAGACTCTCCTCCGTTTCCTGTTATTCTCTTTACTTGCAACCACGGAGGCTCCTGCAGAGACATCTAAAGGTCTGGAGGCCAAACTGCAATCCAGGCACAAAGAGAGGAATCGATCATTCTTCCTGGAAGCAGTAGGAATCATCCTGGACGTGTTTAAATAAATGTTTTGCGTTACACCTGTGTGACAGATATATCCCTTCTTTTCTTATGCTGTTCCATAGCGATGGTGTTTTGAAAGATAACAGCTGTTCCTTATATTCGTTAAAATAAAATTTAAAAACAGCTTGCGCAATGGAAAACATTCTGTAAGACACTGCTTTTGAAAGACGAAGCTGCAGCTATTCAAAAGGAAGCTTGTCATATTTTTCCTCTAAGAAGAACGTGTGTATTTTCAGCTGTATCTTATGTGAATTGCTTACAGGTTTCTGTGATACAAATGCCATGAAATTACATATTTACATTTCATATTAAAATGTTTTCACTAGCAAGACAGAATCCAATCCTTTGCAGAGGTAAAAAGGTAAAGGGACCCCTGACCATCAGGTCCAGTCGTGTCCGACTCTGGGGTTGCGGTGCTCATCTCGCTCTATAGGCCAAGGGAGCCAGGTAGACATGCTTAAACCTATTAACTTCAATGGTTTTGTGCAAAAAAAATATGAAACAGATTTTGTCTGAGTGCTCAGTGAAATTTTATTTTTATTTTGTATTCTTCCTGTGCTTTCTTGCCCAAGAAATGGATGTTTGTAATTAATGCAGACTAGTTACCCTTTATACAACTTAATCACTCCAATTTATATTTGGTGAGGGTGACATCAGACGTGTGAATACAAAATCAAATGGTGATTAATGCAGGCAAAATGCATAGAATCAAAGGGGCTGGAAGGATCCAATTTTCTGATGTGCAGAGCGATACAAACTCATCTGAAGTCTAGTATGCCTAAAATTTTAAAACAGGCTTCTTCAACCTCGGCCCTACAGATGTTTTTGGCCTACAACTCCCATGATCCCTAGCTAGCAGGACCAGTGGTCAGGGATGATTGGAGACTAGTCTCAAAACATCTGGAGGGCCGAGGTTGAGGAAGTCTGTTTTAAAATGACTAACTTTACAAAGTTACCGGTATTAGAACTTAGGTTGTATCCAATGCTAGTCCTACTCAGAGTACATCCATTTGAATTAATGAACCTGTTAGTCGTGTCTATTCTACTCTACGCAGGACTAGCATTGGCTACGACCCTAAGTTCTAACAGCAAAAACTGCTCATAGTGGTGTGTACCAACAAAAAGTGTGTGCACACTAATCAGAGGCAAACACACCAGACTTATTAGATTTTTCCTCCCCACCCCACACCCCACAAAAAAACTCAACCCCACCTGTTTCAATAAGCAGTGAACAAATCAAACACAGGCTTGCAAACATGTTTATGCACTTAATTGGAGGGGGGAAAGTACCATTACATTACAACACAAATGTGGCAGTTCAAAGCAATCATCAGGAGGAAAGATCACATAACACATTAGTTGCAACAATATAGTAATTAAACAATTAGGCTGCAATCCTATACATCTGTACCCAGACACCAAATAGTTCAATAGACCTTATTACCAGGAAAGTATATGTAAGATTGCAGCCTTAGTGCCAGAAAAAATGACATGGTGAAGCAAGCTTTCATATTTCACTTTAAGGAATCATAATTTGTGTGAGAGCCAGAGTCATAATCGTATGTTGCAGGACGGAAATTAATGTTGCTGAGTAATGGAACAATGACAGCATATATGCAACAATATCTAGAGGTGCCGGTGGCTATAGTAACCATTAGCAACAACTGGAACACTGCTGAGAGAAAGAAGCTTAGAAAGGAATTGGTTTTAACTGGAGCATTTACTCCTTTAGTCCTCACTGCAGGCTCTCTTCCTTTAAGATTTGCTACTTCTAAGATTTCAGGAAATTTAACATGCATTAAACTTCACTGAGATCTGGCCTTTGGGTTCTTTTAAAAGCCTCAAGTCTGCAACAAGCATTTCAGTCCAACAAGCATTTCATGCCTAACCTGGATATTCAAAAAGGCCTAAAGCGTCAACATAAATTACAATTTATATTCTCTTAATTTTGTATGCCTTGTTGCCTCCTGCTTGCTGTTCCAAACCATTGCCAGGAGAGGTAAAGAAGCTGTTGCTAGACTCGCCCAGTGGTGGAGAGGCAGCAAAGAAGGGTTTGAAATGGAAGTCCCCATCACCACGCCAGCCCTGGATAGGTGTTGCATTCTCAGAGAACCTGGCAGCATTACCTAAAACATGTGAGCAAGAGATATTGTATTAATTAAAGTTATTTAATCTATAAGTAAGCCAATATTAGCCACACTAGTATGTTGCTCAATATATGCCTGCGGTTTTACTCAGAGTAGACTCATTGATTGATTGATAAACCTCTCTGGGAATCGTAGTTCTGTGAGGGAAATATAGGAATCTCCTTTCAACTCCTTAACAAACTACCATTCCCAGAATTTGGGGTAGGAGGCTATGACAGTTTAAAGTGGTAAGATCCTGCTTTAAATGTATGGTGTAGATAGGGAAATGATTAGGGCATATTCAGTGAGGTGTGGCACTCAAGAGAATTAACCACAAAAAATGGATAATGGTCCATTTGCTTTGCTAGGAGAGACAGAAGAAATGAGTTGGTATCATCACCATTGTCATCATAATTTATTATTTATATGCTGCCCATCTGACTGGGTTGCCCCAGCCACTCTAGGTGGCTCCCAACAACATGCTATACTTTTCTAATATACATAGGATTTCCCCATCATGCCTATGTTTCTCTCATATTGCTCTTTGGGGGGGGGAGTTAATTGCACTGAGTATGCTAGTACAAATTTAACTACCAAACTGAAAGGCCACTGTCCTTACCCAAAGAGAAACCAAATACAGGAGGCTGGGGCATCATAGGAGGCTCTTGGCCTGCCTCCTGGTTGGCAACAGCAATGTTGCGCAAGCGTAGGCTGTCATAGAGGCCCTGCAGTTTCTGGTACTGCCGATTGCGCTCCATGAGTTTCTCTGAGAGCTCAGTGAATTTCTTTTTGTATTCCTCCAGTACTTTCTTTAGGGAGGAGACCTCACTCTTCATGGAAGTCAGCTCCACATCTTTGCTCTGGAGTTGCTGGGTGTAGACTTTCTCCATCTGCTTCAGGTGGCCCTCTGCCTTGCTGTAGGTATATTCTTGGTATAGGCGCTCCTGATGAACCTGCAAGGATAGAAGGTAGAGTAAGCAGGAGGCATAAGAGCCACTATGATGTCAGGGTCAAGCAACATGTGCTCAATGTATTCCCAACCCTTAATTCTTTTATTCTTCCTCCGTATTTTTCTTCCTTTCTCTTTCAGCTGAAATCTAGCAGAAGTTGAGCCGATTGGAGGCTGGAGTAGTAGTACAGTCAAACCTTGGTTGTCAAACATAATCCGTTTTGGAAGACTGTTCAACTTCCGAAACGTTCGACAACCAAAAACTGAAGTGGAAGCCTCAATACAATAGGGAAACTCAAAATGGAAGCCACGTAGCACGTTTGGCTTCCAAAAATTGTTTGAAAACTGAAGCAGTTTTTGGCATTCAGGAGCCGAAACATTCCAAAACAGAGGAATTAGGGATCTGAGGTTTGACTGTAGCAGTAGTAAATTAAATTTCTATACCTCCCTTCATCTACAATAAGGATCACAGTGTGGTTTACAATATAAAAACACCAACATGCATAACATAGTAACAAAACAAAACAAAACAAATAACCCCCAACACACACAGTTTAAAAGGCCATAAATTGTTTAATTCGCCAAAGGTAGTTTCTTAACTATTTTATGTCTGGTTTTTCTGTTACAAATCCACCCCAATCTGCATCTGCTCTTGACAGTAAAAAGATAAGAGTACAGCTAAATTTTCAAAACCTTAAAATGCCATTGGTGGAAACCCGTTCAAGGAGTGTTTACCTGGTATGTCCAGAAAGCCAGAGCCCTGGAACTGATGTCCAGAATAATCTCTGGTCGCAGTCCAGATAGGACCATGGCCTTATATTCCTCAGAAGGACTGAGTTCTGTTCGAACAATATCCAGTTTACCAGAGAGAGCACTGGTGCAAGCAGGGCAGACTGCTGGTGAGCGGCTAAATTCTCCACTGCCATGTTGGTCACAGAAGATATGTGAGCAGGCTGTGACCCATGCATAGCCTGAAAGTTTGACTCGGCATTTGCGGTAATTGCAAAGAAGCATATCCTCACAGACAGACATGTTGATGGAGCCAATGCACATGTATTAAAAGTACTTTCTATGAGATGGAAAGGTTGCATTCACCATACCACACCTATAAAATGAAATAAGTATTAATGCCAGGATTTTCAAATTGCTTATAGGCTATGGCTGCCTGGCAGAGAACTGGACTTAAGATCATTATGTGTTCATTTAGCAGATTGCCTCCTATTACAATATATGTCTACCTGAACCTTAAGATAGTCTTCTCAGGCCCTGCTCCAGGATCCCCTAATTTTAGTGAGGTGTATGGATTCCAAGGACAGGATATATTCAGTGGTGACACCTCAGCTACAGAATAGCCTCCTCAAGAGATGTCTGGTGCCTTTTTCAGCACATTAAGACCTTTTTTATTGACTCAGGCTTTATTATTGCATTTTGAATCCATGCAGTAGCTCACCCCCAGCCACTTGAATTCAGTGGCATACTGCCCACATGCTCCATTCAGCTATCATGGCCTTTGATAGTCAATAAATTTGTCCAATCTCTTTCTAAGCTCATCTAAATAAGTGATCATTGCCACATTTGAATAAATAAATAAATCATGTGACAGTGAATTCCATAAATTATGTGCTGGGTACTGAAGCATTGTCTCTGCCTCAGTAAAGATCCCCATCTGTAACATAGCATTTATTTTGTCCTGTTTCATAGGATTGTTATGACAATGAAAGTAGTAAGACTATAAAGTATGTTGCAACTTTGACATGCTGTATGATAAAACAATCTGTAGTACCAGTACTTTCTTTACTTGTCAGTGAGTTCAAAAGGGAATATATTGCCAGTTTGGGTGGGGGGAAGAGAGAAAAGGAGTTGTATCTGTTATTCTGACTCACAATAATCTCAGTGAAACAAATGGACCAAGGGTTGTATCTGTCGAGTTCCACTCATGCAATAGGACTTCCCCTTCCTCTAATGTCTCCCCAAAATATCCAGAGATCCTCCAAAAAGGGCTTTGAGGATGCACAGGAGGCTGCTGAGAAGAGGGAAGTTTTGTTGCACACAAACAGAACAACCATGTTGGATACAATCAGTGCTTTCTTTCATTTCATCCACCTGTTGTTGTTGTTGTTGTTGTTGTTGTTGTTGTTGTTGTTAAAAAGTGTGGCACTTCCTGTAACAACTTCATGGTGAGCACCAGAACCTATTTTTCTAGAAAAAAAGCACTGCATATACAACCCATACTAAGTTCCATTAATTTCAGTGGGCTTACTCTGAGCAGAACTCAGGTGGATACAGCCCAAGAGTGCAAAACAGCCAAGAGACCGATCATCCAAGGCTGTGTACACACAATGCACCTTTTAAAACATATTCGAAACACATTGTCCCTTCCAACTATGGAATTCTATTGTTCTTTCCCTTGAAAAATTCTAAGCACTGTACTTTTCCCTACAATTACAATTTCCAACAAACAACAGTACTGTACCCAGAATTCTTTGAGGGAAAGGATTGCTCTTCACCCTCTGCACCCCATGCCCACATGCCCACCCATGGAGGATTTTTTTTAAGGGTTTAACAATATTTATAAAACTTTTTTTAAAAAACACACATTAAGCCCACTTTTTAGTCACAACACATTAGTTCAATACTAAAACGCTACGCGTTGTTCTCTTTTCTTATAGCGGGAGGCTATAAGTGCCAGGAATTTAACAGATGCAACTTTTCCCTTCAAGGAACATAAAACCCTGCTGGATAAGGCCAGTAGCCCATCTAGTCCATCATCCTGTTCTCACAGCAGCTGACCAGGAGATGCCTTTGGGAAGCCCTAATAACATTAATTGACTGGATGCAAGATTAACCTGATGTACTTCAGCCTGCCACACAGCTGTCACGGAGCGAACAAATAGTGGCACCCTTGAGTAAACAATAAAAGTTCAGCGAGTAGCTATTTTGTGGTGAAGAAAAACAAAACAAAACCCTACTGTTTTGAAAGAAAATAAGCCAGGAAGTTGATGCTTTTGTGACGTAATATATTTAACACTTTCGAACGAGGTATTTTACTGACATGAGTACGTAGGCTTGTGAGGCAGTCATTTACAAAAGGGGGTGAGAAAAATGGGCGATTGGGAGGTGGGGAGGAAGGCAGCGAAAGAAAAGGCGGGAAAATATGTAGAACGCGGAGGTGGGAAAAGGGAAAGCTGCTCACGCGCCTCCTCGCTTGATTGGTCCTCTACGCCGGCCAACTGCTCAGCTCCCACCCCCAAACCCCAATATCTCCAACGGCCGGAGCTCGCGCCGCTCTTCAAACCAACTTTTAAGATTTCCCGCTCTTTTCGCCAACGCTTCCTCTCTGAGGCGCTAAAGAAGGCGTGGGGCGGGAGAGGAAAAATTAGTGGATAGGAATGCGCAGCGCTAGAGCGTATCGCTGGCGGAGGGGGGGGGGAATCACGGAACTGTTGTGCTTGCTATTGTTTTTGGAGCTGCACCTCTCCACGTCCCAGTCACAAAATTAAAATACGTTTCTTTGCCCCTCACGCACCATTCAGTGAATTATAAAAAGTTGCAAGCCGGAGTTCTGCATCCAAAAAATGGTTGGCTTATACACACGCATGCACAGAAAGCCCTCACACCGGCTCCTCAGCCCTATAAATCTCAGCTTAGTGTGGTTGCTCCATTTGCTTTATATAAAGTAATAAGTGTATCTGAATGCATGCACACGAAAGCTTATACAGTACCCAGAACAAACTTAGTTGGTCTCTAAGGTGCTACTGGACAATTTTTTAATTTTTTTTTAATTATTTCAACTGCATCAGACCAACAAGGCTACCTACCTGAATCTGAATACCAAGAACAAACTTAGTTGGTCTCTAAGGTGCTACTCCCCTTCATGGATCACTGCCTTGTCGTGGCGAAGGGGCTTGAATTACTCAGGGAAGCTATGGACAGGTCATGCTTAAAATTCTACAAGGCAGGCTTAAGCAGTATGTGGACCGAGAACTCCCAGAAGTGCAAGCTGGATTTCGAAGGGGCAGAGGAACCAGAGACCAAATTGCAAACATGCGCTGGATTATGGAGAAAGCCAGAGAGTTCCAGAAAAACATCTACTTCTGCTTCATTGACTATGCAAAAGCATTTGACTGTGTCGACCACAGCAAACTATGGCAAGTTCTTAAAGAAATGGGAGTGCCGGATCACCTCATTTGTCTCCTGAGAAATCTCTATGTGGGACAAGAAGCTACAGTTAGAACTGGATATGGAACAACTGATTGGTTCAAAATTGGGAAAGGAGTACGACAAGGCTGTATATTGTCTCCCTGCTTATTTAACTTATATGCAGAATTCATCATGCGAAAGGCTGGACTGGATGAATCCCAACCGGAATTAAGATTGCCGGAAAAAATATCAACAACCTCAGATATGCTGATGATACTACCTTGATGGCAGAAAGTGAGGAAGAATTAAAGAACCTTTTAATGAGGGTGAAAGAAGAGAGCGCAAAATATGGTCTGAAGCTCAACATCAAAAAAACTAAGATCATGGCCACTGGTCCCATCACCTCCTGGCAAATAGAAGGGGAAGAAATGGAGGCAGTGAGAGATTTCACTTTCTTGGGTTCCATGATCACTGCAGATGGTGACAGCAGTCACGAAATTAGAAGACGCCTGCTTCTTGGGAGAAAAGCAATGACAAACCTAGACAGCATCTTAAAAAGCAGAAGACATCACCTTGCCGACAAAGGTCCGTATAGTTAAAGCTATGGTTTTCCCAGTAGTAATGTACGGAAGTGAGAGCTGGACCATAAAGAAGGCTGATCGCCGAAGAATTGATGCTTTTGAATTATGGTGCTGGAGGAGACTCTTGAGAGTCCCATGGACTGCAAGAAGATCAAACCTATCCATTCTTAAAGAAATCAGCCCTGAGTGCTCACTGGAAGGACAGATCCTGAAGTTGAGGCTCCAGTACTTTGGCCACCTCATGAGAAGAGAAGACTCCCTAGAAAAGACCCTGATGTTGGGAAAGATGGAGGGCACAAGGAGAAGGGGACGACAGAGGATGAGATGGTTGGACAGTGTTCTCGAAGCTACTAACATGAGTTTGGCCAAACTGCGAGAGGCAGTGAAGGATAGGCGTGCCTGGCGTGCTCTGGTCCATGGGGTCACGAAGAGGGTCGGACATGACTGAACGACTGAACAACACAAGGTGCTACTGGAAGGAATTTTTTAATTTTATTTTGTTTTACCTGAATCTGGGCAGTGAAAAGGAAGAGTGCTTTAAGGCATTGCCTCTGTCACGCCCATACAGCACATAATCCATTTAAGGCAACTTCAAGTGGAAAAACCATTGGAATGGACAATAAAAGAACTTTTATCAGTCAGCCAAAAACAAATTACCAGTGCAAGTTTTCAATGTCCATCAGAATTGTTCCCGAGCCTAGTATGTATTTTTATGTAACACAATAAAAGCCACAGCCAACAAATAAGTTTGAAGTTTCCTGTCCCATCAGCCTTGTTCAAAGTGAACTCTGTACAGTATCCATAACATCTCTATGCACCTCCCAGTTCTAGTACTGAAAACCACCATTTGCAAGTCACAAAATAAAGTTATGGGCCGTAAAGGTATCATGTGTATAAAAGGTAAAGGGACCCCTGACCATTAGGTCCAGTCGTGTCTGACTGGGGTTGCGGCGCTGATCTCGCGTTACTGGCCGAGGGAGCCGGCGTAGCTTCCAGGTTATGTGGCCAGCATGGCTAAGCTGCTTCTGGTGAACCAGAGCAGCGCACGGAAACGCCATTTACCTTCCCACTGGAGCGGTACCTATTTATCTACTTGCACTTTGACGTGCTTTCGAACTGCTAGGTGGGCAGGAGCTGGGACTGAGCAACGGGAGCTCACCCCATCGCGGGGATTCGAACCACCGACCTTCTGATCAGCAAGCCCTAGGCTCTGGTTTAACCCACAGTGCCACCCACATCCCTTATCATGTGTATATACACAGCCTAATTTTGATGCGCCTTTTATTCCAGGCAAAGCTATGAACCTCTTTGCTGTAACTCTTCACAGTGGAATATTTTAGGACACAGCAGCTCTTGCTCAGTCACATTTTTAAAAGGCTTATTTTAGATATGCAGGTGACACTGCTCCCATCCAAATGAAACTGAAAAATTACACTCCATTTCAGCTCACTGCGCACAAGCCATGTTCATATTTTCACCAACCCAATAACACTAGGGAAACTAAACTAATAACCTGTGTGTTGCAATTCCAAAGTGTTTCATTTGTTTTGTCAGGAACATTATTCCAGCAGCACACTTAAATGTTAATGTCTCCATTTAGACCAATTCAGATCCTATTCTGCTACAAACCTGTGTAGCTGTCGTCTCCTCTCATGGCCTTGTCTTAGGGTTTGCATCTCAACTAAAGGATAGACTATTTTAACTAGCCGCTTGATACATTGTATCTCTAATATACTTTTAAAATATGAATACTGCCAAGATGTCACAACTGTGCAAGATGCCATATGCTTTGACAAGGCTTTAAAATTAAAATGTCAACTTACATGCAAAACTTTGTCATTGGCTACACTAAGTTATATTCTGTGGGAATATGTTTTTTGGGTGCTTGTGCACCTGGTCATTTGTGGTCATTTATGCTTATTTGTGTTTATTACTTTATAATATCCTTCCGCATTGGAAGGGTAGAACAAGGATCCGACGGGCAGTTCACTGCGTGGATCCTTTCGCGGGCAAGAAAGGCGCTTTACTTTGAATGGATAACGGTCATTAGTCTTCTTCCCGCCAAAACTTAGCACGGTAACAGAACTGTTATTGGTCGTTATGCTTGTTATGACATCACTTTGCTCTTTAATAAATAGTGGCCGCTCCCTGTTTGTGGCGTGGAGAAAGCGCGAGGCAAGCCAAGTAAGAACACTGTTGCGTGGCAAGCCCAGATAGAAGAGAAACTGAAACCAGCCACGCAGGGTAGTGGAATGCTCCTTCACCAGACTGCAGTCTCCGTTGCCTTATTTAACTTCGTTTTTTATTTTAAAACCTTTTATTTGGCTACTTAGTTTTTGGCCAGTTTAGTTTAGTTCTTTTTCCTCTCTGGAATATTCTTTGGAACACAGATGCTAGCAGAGAACTTCAAGGCAACTACGATCCACGAACTCACAACCTAAAGACCTTCAGACAGCAGCCGGCGGATTTTTTCACGGCGCGGTGGGAGCGGGACTCCAGGATTACCGGCCACCCCATCCACAAGCTGCCCCAGCAGCTGTTGCTCCGTGTGAAACTACACGTGAGGCATCGGCTAACCCCACAATATTCAAGAGAAAAACCACTGAGATTAATGGATATACCTGATCAAGGTCCAATAATTTCAATGGATCTGGCTGAGTACAACTAACACTGGAATGGTCCTTTGTTTTCAAAGTTGCAATGACATGTGGATTTGTAAAAAAGAAAGCACCCTACCCTGTTCACAACTATTTTGGGTGAGCATGTACAAAGCAGGTTTATGGCATCAAGATGTTTTCATCTCCAAATGTTGGTTTTGGAAAACAGCTTTTTAGAGTAAGATATGGAGAAGAGCACGGACACAATATGTGCTTTCTTTTCCATAACCATACTGACGTAATTATACTCTAGCAATGAATTGTACACAATTTCCAAAGGTATTCAACATATACTCCACTTAATAAATGTGGACAATAATGAGCTACAACTTAATTATTAGGAGAAATTTTTTATTGTTGGTGGTCACACATATAACACACAAAAGACAGTAACGAGCCACTATGTTGTTTTCAAATGTTACAGCAAATTCATCCATCTTCTGTACAACTTTTTTCCATGGTGAAACAGAGAAATACTGTTCTCCCTTTAATGTCTGTGGTCCAACAAACCTGTGGAAAATGATTTAAACATTTAGAAAGGTAAATTCAAGCTTCCTGTTAAAAAGCTATGCAATCGCAGCTCAGTTATTCCATTAAAAAACACTCCTTTTGGCTTGCTGGCTCGTGTTTTAAAGCAGGGGTCAGCAAACTTTTTCAGCAGGGGGCTGGTCCACTGTCCCTCAGACCTTGTGGGGGGCCAGACTATATTTTGAAAAAAATAATGAACGAATTCCTATGCCCCACAAATAACCCAGAGATGCATTTTAAATAAAAGCACACATTCTACTCATGTAAAAACACGCTGATTCCGTGACTGTCCGCAGGCCGGATTTAGAAGGTGATTGCGCTGCATCCGGCCCCCGGGCCTTAGTTTGGGGACCCGTTTTAAAGCTTCGCGTTTGCATTTTTCAGAATGTCTGGCCCCGCAAAATTCAATAGTGCCAACAGACAGCCAACCCATCCAAAGGCACATTGAGTGAAGAAAGGCCAGCTTTAATGTTTGATGACACAAAATCTCACTGTCTACAGCTTTTGACAGCAAGAGGAACAGTCATCATGCATTTACACTTTTGAGCACACATACCAATCCCTACTCCACCCACCCCTATTTATACTTCAACCCTCCACTATTATTTTGATGATCCACTCCTTTTAAAGAACCTGTTGCCCTCCTGAGGATGTTGGACTATATCTCCCATAATCCCTAGAAGCTGGTCATGCAGGCTGGAGTCTGAAAACATCTGGAGGGCCAAAGGTGCTTTAGAGGCACTGACACTGCCTAGTTTGTTTGAAACCTGCCCATCAGATTTCATACTATGAAAGATAAATTCTACTATATAAACAGCAACTTCTTACCAGACAGTAATCAGTGGTTTGGATGCAAATGTCTTCTGCTAAGTGGCAAGAGAAAAAGCTTCAGTCCTTACATTCTGTAGAGGCTCAGGATGGGGAATGTGCACAATTGCTGTCTCATCTCTTTAGAATAATCAGTCCTATAAAAGCAAAAGTGGCAGATCTTTAGTTAGCAAGCATCCTTCTTTAATTCTGATTGTGGTTCTTGCTCCCCTTTCTACTGTAGAAAATTTGGTTACCATGGAGTGGGTTAGTGTGTCATGTCTCCATAAAGACAATTTAAATTTTATTCCACTGTCTAATTTCTATTGACTAGGTGCTTTTCTGTCTATAGCAGTGCAAAATCAAGCAAACCCCCCAACCTCCCATCACAAGATAGGAAGAACTCAGTTTGCATATTCCTGTCTAATTGAGTGAGGAGGATCCCCTCCTCCCTGCAAGAAAATGAGCCACCAGAAACCAAACACCAGTCAAAACCTAATCCCCCCCTTACATCCCATGCCCTGGTGTTCTTGCTTCTGTTCAGCAGAAGTTTTGGGGAGGTGAGAAGAGCTAAGGACCATGACCTGGTACAACTTCCAATTTGAGGAAGAATTCAGCAACTGAAAGCTTGCAAACCAGATTTAATCTAATTTGTCCAAATAAATGGTCATCCTAACCATTTTTAGAGAAGTACCCGGTATGTCTAACACTTTGAGGGAAGTAACTCTTGAGTTCATCACATATATGCCTACATGAATATCTTCTATAAGATAAACAAGACATTCAGGCATTGTTGCAATAGGTTACTATGCTATTTCTGTTATCTAAATAACAGCAAGCCTTAAAAAAACATACAATCAGCATTTTAATAGAAATATCGCTTGTGCCAAGGAGAGATCTGCTCAGAGCATGTGCATAATCAGGGTTAATCAGGTGAAACACGGACAGAACATGCAGTTCATCATAACAGGCTCCCCAAGTCTCTTGCCATCTCCTACTTAGCAACCAAGATACCTCAAATTATTACTTCAAGAGAAACCAAGATCATACCTTTTTCTCAATATCAAATTCAGACTTCCAGAAATCCTAGTATTTTCAGTGTTCGTTCAGTCCATTTTGTATTACAGCTGTTCACTCAGCGCAACTCTTCAGAAGCATTTGGTGTTCATTTTCCTCCAAACGCATGCTCTTTGAAATACAACCGCTAGTTGTTATTACTGTTTTTATCTGTCTGGCAATAATATCCTTAAGTAAACATACACTCATCAGCATTTTAATAGAAATATTGCTTGTGCCAAGGAGAGATCTGCTCAGAGCATGTGCGTAATCAGGGTTAATCAGGTGAAACACGGACAGAACATGCAGTTCATCATATCAGCCTCCCCAAGTCTCTTGCCATCTCCTACTTAGCAACCAAGATACCTCAAATTATTACTTCAAGAGAAACCAAGATCATACCTTTTTCTCATTATCACCAAATGGGCCAAATGCCATGACTTCCAGAAATCCTAGGAATTTCCTGAATTTGTTCAGCCCATCTCTGACTGCAATGGTTCCCTTCAAAGAATTTTTCAGAAGAAGTATTTGATGCTTCTCCAAACCCATGCTCTATGAAAGAAAACCAATATTATGAACTGAACATAACTTTTGTCAGCCTAAAAGTTGCAGATATGTCCACATGTGGTGGACGTGCCCCAAAATAAAGGACTTCTGGGAAAGAATTTATTATGAAATGAAAAAGGTCCTAAGGGACACTTTACTGAAGAAACCGGAAGCCTTTCTTTTGGGAATTATAGGGGAGGAAATCCCCCCAAAGGACAGGATTTTCTTTTTGTATGCCACAACAGCAGCTAGATTATTACCAGGTAATTGCAAAGAACTGGAAGACTCAAGAAATACCAACAGTGGAAGATTGGCAAATGAACATGACTTTATGGAACTTGCCAAGCTCACAGCTAGACTGCGTGATCAGAGGGAAGAAGCGGTGCAGGAAGATTGGAAAAAATTAAAATATATTTAAGGAAACAGTGTAATATTTGAAAGGTTGAAATTCTGAGGAAACACCTAGAGGTTTCCGGAGAAAAATAGGGTTAAGTAAAGTATAGAAGATTAAATGACAATGGGTAGTAATTTAAATCAGATAGTTTGATAAAGTCAAGTACGAAACTGCTTAGATAAGAGTTAAATTGGAAACCAGGAAGGGGGGGAATCGGGGGAGGTCCCAATAAGATGTAAATGGAAAATGGATGTACTTAGGATTTTTGTAGGTGTTTTGTTGTATTGTTTGTATGTGGTGTAATGTTGTGTAATTGTGTGTTATGCTTTATATTACATAAAATTAATAAAAAATCATTTAAAAAGTTGCAGATATGGGCAATTTATCATCATATTGTCCTTTTCTTAGCAATATGTGCACACAATTCAATGGCTATACTGAGAAACAGAAAACTGGAAGTTGTTAGGCAGAGCATGGGCAAATTAATAACTACCCTTCTCCAGCAGAAACATGTGCTATTAACAATCAGGCCAAGTCTAATGAGGCTAGAGGTTTCTAGCATCATAACTAATGGGTTTATTCCTTTTTTCCCATTTTAGGCATGAGACTCATTCATTTTTTATCATAGAACTTCTATTCAAAATGCAAAAAAAAACCTTGAACCAACTTCTCCATTTTACCATTCTGTACTTTTAAATGAAAGTAATCCACATCATCTTTATGTGCTTCTCAGCCTTTCACCACATTGTTGTATGAGAAACGAATGTGTACTACACACAAGTTCAATTTGCCATTCTTATTTATATGCAGGGCTGCCTCTGAAGATAGTTGCTGGTTTTTCTTTGTTCTTATTATGTATGCATTTTGTGTTTTTAGCTTGTATTTTTATGTTGCGAACCGCCCTGACGAATGAAGGGTGATATACAAGTTTAATAAATAATATTTACAGAATACACTTGCACAAAAGATCCCTAGGACTACATGTCCTACCAAACCTAGGAGGTGCAAGGGTTCCACTCTGCCATGAAGGTCGGTCACTCTCTCTCAGCCTAACCTCATGCACTGAAGAAGTGTGCACACGAAAGCTCATACCAAGAACAAACTTAGTTGGTCTCTAAGGTGCTACTGGAAGGAATTTTTTAATTTTGTTTTGTTTTGACTATG
This sequence comes from Lacerta viridis, assembly GCA_900245905.1. Taxonomy (NCBI): domain Eukaryota; kingdom Metazoa; phylum Chordata; class Lepidosauria; order Squamata; family Lacertidae; genus Lacerta; species Lacerta viridis. Next base: position 354,849 of record OFHU01001767.1, on the reverse strand, counting down.
GCAGACCAACACGGCTACCTACCTGTAACTCATAGGGTTGCTGAGAGGATAAAGTGGGGCAGAGAGAACAGCATATGTCACCTTGAGCTCCTTGAAAAGTGAAGTGATATATAAATGCAATGAACACATACTTTCACGGTGCAAAACCAGACGCACAAGAGCTCCCCTTCACAAAAGGCTTACCCAAATGAGTGCATAACTCCAGGTGATGCTTCAGATAGGAGCCATCCATTTTTCCGCAGGCTGTAGAAAGCAAGAAAGAAGGGGAGAGCATTAAGGGAGCACACAAGCAAGCCTCAACTCTCATTCAGAGACGTTTGGCTCCAATTAAGTCATTAATGTAAAGTGGAGGAAGAACACAAGAATACAGAAAGGCTTAAAAGAAAGGTATTGCCTTCTAAGGCCAGAGTTTTAATTGCCTTTTCTCCTACCAGACCTTAAGAACCTTTGGGCTTCTTTTTGCTATTTCTGGGGAATTGCTAATAATGCAGCATCTACAGTACAACAGGCCTAAGCAAACCCACATTTATTTTTATTTTTGCACTAAAACAATTTTCACACCACCCACCAACAGGACCCAAACATGATATTAAGCTTTCTAGTGTAGTAAACTTTGCTAGATTTCTTGCCCCCCTTAAAAGTCCCCCCCCCCTCATTACCAACTCAATGGGCCACAAGAAAACTCCTTCTGAGCGAGCCTCCCCGCCCGGACCAAACCCTAAAAACTTCGTCTTCAACATGTAGCTTGCATTCATTTCGTATCACACCGACGCAATTAAGAAAACGAACACGTGCTCTCTGGGGAAGGGGACAGAAAAGCGCGCCTTGATTTCCACTAGGATCTTTTTCACGGGGAAATACTAGGCACCGAAAACGCTTTCAATGGCGCAGTAAGTACCATGCTACTTTGGAAGCAAGCCCCACCGAAATCAGTGAAGAGCATACTCACGAGCACTAATGCTAGAGCGGGGTGCAAACGATCTGAAACCAAAAATCTAGCAACCCAACCCCCCACCTGTACCGTCACTCCTTCCAAAGACATAACAAGAACGGATGGCAAGAACTAACCTAAGATTAAGAATGGATTCGATAGCACAAACGACAAACGCTTACCCAGCGCCAAAGAACCGCAAGACAGAGGAAGTAGGGAGGCGGGCCAGGAAATACTGGCAGACTGCCTTGGTATTGGCTGAGAAGGCAAGCCAATCATCTCTCTAGAGACTAGGCGCTTTTGTAACACTAATGCAATACAATTTGAGTGAAAGACTGAACGTGTCGTGATCGTCATCTCACTGTTGCAAGTAGGTGGCGCTAATAAGGCCTTTTCCTTGGCTTTGTTGCACCATTCAACCCAAGAAGAAGGTTACAGATTGTAAAGAATTATTACAGTACTTTCCATTAGCACTCAAAGGGTTAAACTACCGGTAGTAGCTGGAATTTGCTTTTTTTGTACGCAGCTGCAATCATAGCTATGTGGGTGCCTGCGGTAGTTTCCCAGAAAGACAAAAAATATATATTAAAAAAAATATGAACAGCACTTTTCATGATATTTTTAGTGCATGATAGACAGCAGTCCACCCAGCCTTTCTTCTAAACAGCTTAACACAGCATAGATCATAATATTAAGAGCCTGCTAGATAGTAGTTTAAAACAATTTATTCAGAGTTTCAGTCTGGTTGTTGTTGTTTTTAGGACAAGGAAAGACAAAAATGTATTTACAAAGAGGCTCTTCCTACAAGATCAACAAGTATTTTGGAATGCTGTGAAGCAATTTTTGTCTTTCCCTTTCTTGCATGCTGGTTTAAGGATTTCTTAAGAATTGCCAGTGGTTTGGTTTTTTTTTAACATTAGGGGTACTCTCATTTTCTTACTCATATTGAAAAACTGCCCCTCAATGCAGACAAATTTAGATTCACAAAATGTTTAGAGGTATATTGCACACCCCTGCGTAACCCCAGAAAAAAGCACTGAGAATTGCTCATATAATCTTTCTGTGTGTCTGAAAGTTGTTTTGAAATGCAGAACAGTCTGAAGAATGCACCAGAGAGAAGAGCTGGAGAGGGTGGAATATTATGGAACGATACATTTCTTTGACCATAAGACTAGAAAATTGTAGATGTTCCACGTTCTTCTGGTGCTATATTTTTGTTCCTGGCTAAATGTGTTTTTTAGTTCCAATGTAGGTGGAGCAGTGTGTAGTTTCTCATTAATCCATAGCCTCTTCTATTTTATTTAAACAGCAACTGTTCATACATTTCCCTCATTCTCCACCAAGAGAAGCAGTTGCCACCTGTTACAAAACTTTCTGTGTGAATACTGTGAACATTGGTAAGTCTTGGAGGGCTACTGCGCAGGAGCAGAGAGAGACTACTTTAGAATCTGGGGCATAAGGGAGGGGGTGCTTCTTCTTGGACCTGCAGTCTAATTACCGGTCCTTCTTTACAATTACTGAGTGCCAATGATATTCTCTCTGTGTGATATAGAAGTCACGTGGGGCCTTCCCAAAGGCTTTAGGGATGGGTATCTCTGGTCTCTCCAGCAACCTGAACTCCTTTCTTTACTCACTCTCCTCTAAATGTGAGAGATCATGATGCGATTCAGGGGCAGAATTCCCATTTCTACTCATATGCAACATCTCGGGTTTGGAAGGGGGCCAGGGGTGTCTGTGTGAATGCTCTCCAGTTCAGTGGGTTGTACTCAAAGGAACCAGATGAGACTGGAAGGGGCCTCTGGGCAGGGGAAGGATTCAGCAACAGAGAAGCTAGGGCATGGGTAGGCAAACTGAGGCCCGGGGGCTGGATCCGGCCCAATCGCCTTCCAAATCCAGCCCCCGGACAGTCCAGGAATCAGCATGTTTTTACATGAGTAGAGTGTGTCCTTTTATTTAAAATGCATCTCTGGGTTATTTGTGGGGCATAGGAATTCATTCATTCCCCCCCCCAAAAAAATATCTGGCCCACAAGGTCTGAGGAACAGTGGACAGGCCCCCTGCTGAAAAAGTTTGCTGACCCCTGAGCTAGGGCTTCCTTGAACATTCATTTTGTAAATAGTTTATAAAGTTTATATTATATTACGAACATCCATCCCAACCTCCAGATCACTATCAGAATGCAATCCTATACAAACTCAGTGTTGCTAACTTCTTGAATAGCAGTGAGGAGGCGCTGCATAAAGTCACCTGGAGTCACTGGTTATCTCAATGTTTTGTGATCATGACTTTCATAAGGGAGTTTTGCATTGTGTGAAAAAGTATGTTCTTCTGCCTGTCCACTAACTCTACTGTCAGGCTATTTTAATAGGATCTCTTGAGCTCTAGAGTTAATGCAGAATAAGTGGGAGAGAGAAATAGCCACTTCTTTAGTGCCATGCATAATCTTATAAACTTCTATTATGCCCCTCTTTTTATACTCCTGAATCAAAAACACTCGAATGGTGGAGTTTAGTGGCTGATCAGACCACCAGCCCTCGTTTGGGGGAGGGAGAGATCCAAGAACACAGGATCTATATTTCACTCTGAGGTTTTTATTTCAATACAATAATAACAGTAGAAGTTAAATGAAGTTCCTTTTAATAATCCAACAACCAGTCTACTAAAACAGAATACGTATTCCAGCAACAGTGTTTGAATTTAAAAATGACATTCATGCATACTCAAGGACTTTCTCACTCTGCCGAGCTTTAGCAAGATCCCAGGGGGTTTCAGCCACTCACCCAGTGTTCCTTTGGATAACTGAAGACATGATAGAGACTGATTTATACGCATATTTAAACGTTGAGTCCACATGGAGGGAATACAGATCTTACAGCATGGGAATCCCAAGCAGGTATGCTCATCTGGTCTTAACAGTCTGAACCCCCTGGAAGACCATGAACAACTTTGGTGTTAGAAGGAACAAATCAGATGCCACAAGAAAATCCAAAGAGGAATAAAGAATTGGGAAATTTCTTCTTTTCCCCCTCCCAACACCTATACATGTGTACTCTCCTCCTCTCCTAGCTCTGAACCTCCACAGTTGGGCACTACAGTATTATTGCTGTGTATAGCATTAACTACTGAGGTTGAGGGTAGGCAAGTAAGTTTATCTGCCCCTTCCAGCCACACTGAGCCTTCAAACAAGCATTGATTTTCAGCAAAATCTTGATCTTTGATTTCATAAACAGCCATTTCCTGAAGTCACAGGGCAAACTGCTGTTAAAACTGATCAAACTGTCAAACCTAATACAGTCAAACCTCGGTTGTCAAACATAATCCATTCCGGAAGACCATTCGACTTCCGAAATGTTCAACAACCGAGGCTCGGCTTCCGATTGGCTGCAAGAGCTTCTTCCACTCAAGCAGAAGCTGGGTCGGATGTTCAGGTTCTGAAAAACATTTGAAAACCGGAGCATTTACTTCTGGGTTTTTGGAATTCGGGAGCCAAACATACGATAACGGAGGCATTCGGGAACCAAGGTTTGACTGTACAGTGGTACCCGGCTTAAGAAGTTAATTCGTTCCAGAGGTCCATTCTTAACCTGAAACTGTTCTTAACCTGAGGTACCACTTTAGCTAATGGGACCTCCTGCTGCCGCTTCGCCGCCATAGCACGATTTCTGCTCTGAGTTCTTAACCTGAAGCGTTATTTCTGGGTTAGCAGAGTATGTAACCTGAAGCATATGTAACTCAAGGTACCACTGTATTACATTCCTTCGAAGGGGGGTGATCTGAATTATTTTCAGCACTGGCAGGTATATCACAATCACTCAGACTGTTTTCTAAGAGATCAGCAAATTCAGTTAATTCTTTCACTATCATAATTAATTAATTAATTAATTAAATGAGTACAAAGATTAAATAAATCATTTAATTGTGAAATGCTCTGAACTAATGAGATGCATTGCTTTCTTTCCCCAGAATCAAGCACCATTCCAGAGATAGTTCCTAAGAACAAAGCCCCAGGGGTTGATTTCTGTGGGGTCGATAAATATTACTATATTGTCCGCTCAGACCTGGGCTGCTACATGAGGTCCACTGATTTCAGGCAGGGCAACGACCTCGAAGTGTTTAGCCTGCACAATTCTTGCCAGGGCAGAGAACACTATTTAGCCCTTCAGTATGACGAATTCTTCATCATCAAAGGAGACAACTTTCGCCGTGTAACTGATATGAGTCAAGACTCAGATGCTAAAGTATATAGCCTCCATCCCAACTGCCGTGGAGGGGACCATTACCTCTCAGCCTTTGGACACTTCTATATCATTTTCCAGAAAAGAGTACACTGATATTAGTTCGCCTGTCTTCCCAAGTGGTGTGCAAAAATATAATAATTTTTTATTAATTTTCCAATTATAATCCAATGATAGCCTCATTATAACAATGCCAATTTAAAATACAATTACTAATATCAATAATTCAAATAACAAATTATATAATTTAGATAAGGCCGGGGGGGGGGACGTGCTAGAATTGATGATTTTGATGATTTTCTGTTTTAGTCTATTTTATTGTGGCCTTAACTTTCTGTTTTAAATTATGGTTGAAAATTCTTTAGTGCAAATGTTATTTTATCTTTTTCATAAACTGCTTTGAGGCTTTTTCTACACCCAAGCAGTATATAAATTGTTACATTTTAAAGAAAGATATGAATGGGGGAAATGCTTATTTTCATGTGAATGTGCTTTTGGAAATTGTAATACTGAAAACCGTAAATAAAATTTATATTTTTATAAAATAAACTTTACTACATAAACAAAGAAGAAAGCCTAACATGAGGTCTCTCCATCCACTGCACCACCATTGTAGGGAAATCTATGAGGAAGCCTTTTTTTATCTTGAGGAGATAGGTAATGGTTTGTACTAATCTTCCTCCCTGCTTATTAGCAACATGGGAACTGGCAAGCGTTTTTGGATTGGATTTACTGCTTGGGCTCCAGGGATAAGTTGCAGCAGGATGGGGAAAGATAAATTTCTCAAATGGGCTCCGATCCTTGTGCTTTGATGTAGGCCCAGACTCCAGCCACTGGAGTCTCCCTGTTATCGATCCCTGGAGCGCCTGATAAATGAATGGGGAAGTATCCTACCTTGTTCATACTGTGCGTTATCTTGCTTAAAGACTGTTTTGGTTGTGCTGCCTATTTAATAAAAGCACTGAACTTCCCTTCACTTGTGTTGCTGTTGCCTTTGAATCCTCAAAGAACACTTGCATTTGACAAAACAAGTGTTGATGAAGCTCACTGCATTGCAGGTCTGGATTCTCATCTTCCCTGGGAAAGGAACTTGGGATGCAAACAGAGCTGCTGAAGGGGACCAAGAGTGAAAACTACAACCAGCAGATCAGGTTGTCACTTGATATACCACATCGCCTTATAGATGTTGTCGCCTGAGGAGACATCTCAGGAGAACAAACATGCATCATGGTCCCCAGTACATGAAGCTACCCATACTCCTGAGCATTTTAGCATCAGCCAGAACTATATGGAAGAACCTTCTCCATCTAGATGAAGCTTCTCAGATCTCTGTGCATTGGCAAGATCTTGCCATACCATAAGAACCAGTGCACTGCCAGCAATCCCCATCCCCAAACTACCATTTAAAGAGACCTAATAGACTACTATAAAGTTTGGGGGCTGCTGTTCTTATGAAACAGGCAATATAGAAAGAACCATCTTCTTGTCCTGAATCTATTAGAAACGTTTCCAAAGGGGATTATCTGCCAAAGAAAGGAATGAAGACACATTATTTTACATTTAAAGAGCACACTTAATTTAATACTAAGCTGTCAAAACAACAACACCCCACTAACATTTCCATGTGTAAGCCATAGCCGAGTTAAGCATAGCCTACTGCACAGACAACTAACCTCTATCAAGCATATTCTAGGAATTCTTTATGCCAATGAATTGAAAATACTGAAGAAAGAGAGGCAACTGTACCTTTACGAAAGCTAAAGGAGAAGCTTCACAAAACTAGAAAAAGGACAACCCTGTTCTGTAGTTGGTCAATCCAATCCCTCTTCCATGTGATCCCTTCAAATGTCTTACAGACTCATGAGGTAATCATCTTTATTTATTTCAAATTGCAGCTACTTAGAAGGGTCGATTGACGTTGGAAATGCTTCCACCTAGGGTGAAAAAAAGAGAGGGGAGACCTTTTGAAGCCTCATGGAAAAAAATATCCTGGGTGAATGAGTGTTTTTACATTTATTTGATGGTGGTTCTCTAGAGGCTGTTGTCTTGGAAGAGAGAGAGAAAGAAGCAGCTCTCTTTTTGAGAGAAACGTTTTGATCCAGAAATTGTTGTACCTTCATGGTGGAGGAGGAAAGTGGGAAGGCTCCTCAACCCTCAACTAAAGGACTGGTAGTTGGTCTCTAAGGTGCTACTGGAAGGAAAAATACACTGTCCAACCATCTCATCCTCTGTCATCCCCTTCTCCTTGTGCCCTCCATCTTTCCCAGCATCAGGGTCTTTTCCAGGGAGTCTTCTCTTCGCATGAGGTGGCCAAATGTGATCCACCTGGAGAAGGAACTGGCAAGCCACTCCAGTATCCCTGCCAAGAAAACTCCATGGACAAAGACAACAGGCTTATAAAAGTACCTCATGAGCTGAACTTAAAAAGGTGAGAAATTCCCACATGGCGCAAACAAGACCTCTCTGTTTTATTCCCTAGGGTAATTTACAAGCTTTTTGATTGGAGCAGTCATGTCTATACAGCACCTCTTCCTAGCAGCCTTCATCCTCCTTCTCCGACAACTTCCACTGACAACTCCCAGCCCCTGCTCTAGGCAGGTCTAGCACAGATCTCCAGTTTCAAACCACAAGCTAAAATCCATGGGATACTACTGGGACAATGGTTCTTGTAATCAAACAGGATTAAGATTCTTCTGCCTTATTACTTGCCTCCTTTCCAGTGGTTTTCAATTCTGGAAAACAACGGTTGAATTATAAGTGAGTCACAAAGGCTGGATGTGGTGGTGAGAGGAGGAAAGGCTTCCTTGGCAGCTTCTCTGAAAACGGATTCGAACTGCTGACCTTCTGAAACCGCTGATCTTCTGATCAGCAAGCCCTAGGCTCTGTGGTTTAACCCACAGTGCCACCCGCGTCCCAAAAAGGGCAAATCCTGTGACTGCACTCTCTGATGCAAGTGCTCCTTTCCCCCTTTTAGCTTCTAATGTGATTAGATTTACTGTAAAAGCTTTTATCAAAATCCAAAATAAAGTCATTGCATAGCTAGGCTTTTTAGCTGAAAGTTTTGTTTACAAATAATCGCTGAGCGTATTCTGCTCTGTTTCAGCTCTGTTCACAACACAGCCTGCTTCAGCCTTGTGGTTTGTCATGTGTTTCTCTCGATATGAAACGAAAATTCCTGGCTTAAATAATAAAAGACAATGGAAAACATTCCAGTTCTCTGCTGTTGCACAACTGCTGTTTTCTTAGCTGAAACCACCGAAATGAAATATTGGTACAGTGTGTGTGTGTGTGTGTGTGTGTGTGTGAGAGAGAGAGAGAGAGAGAGAGGGAGGGAGGGAGGGAGGGAGGGAGAGTGTCTTTATCAGAACATCAGGAGTTTTTTCCTCTATCTTGAGGGGTTTACAAAAAACAAAGCAGTTTCCTCAAACCTTCAGGTTATCTCTGCCAGGTCCTCCCTCAAAGACTTAAGGGGTGAGATGTGTGGTGAGGAATCTAATAAGTCCCGATGTTGTTGATGTTGAGAGGTTGGACAGTTCTCAAAAGAGACATGGAGGTGAGCGAACTGGGTAGAGGTATGGCAATAATCTCCCAGCTGAGCAGTTTCCCCATTTCCCCCCTCTGCTATGGAGGCGCCAGAATTTCAGGATCAAAATGTTTTTCACCCTAGGGGCAGTGGGTTGTCATTGCCGGCACCCATCTGTCTTAAGAGACATTGGAGTGTGCTTCCGGGGGCAATGTCGAACTGCTGCATTAGCAGCACTGAAGTGATATTCAATGGTGCGCAATCCTGGACAGTGTGTATGCCCAGATGACAGGGCCCCACTCTCAGCCTTGCTGATATGGTCCAGAGAAAAGCAGAGCAAGATATACAGGCTCCTATTTGTGGAAACATTTACAAGGGTGGTTGGCACTTCTGAATAGCTGCCATTTGAAATAAATAATTATCTCGTGAGTCCATAAGGGGTTTGAAGGACTCCCCTAGAAGGTGGGTTTGAATTACTCTGCAGGATGAAATTACAATCCCCCCCCCCTAGTTTATCCTGTCGCTCTTGAAAAGGCACATTTCAATTCATTGGGTTAAGAAACTCCTGGAATATGCTCAGTAGAGGTTAGCTGTCCATATATTATGTGTAACCCAGCTATGGCTTGCACATGAGAGTAGATACAACCTCCTTCGAGAAGCCCACATTTCACCACTGGATCAAATCAAACAGGGACCGTGTCTGGGGGTGGGGCAAAGCACACCTCAAATTTATTGTGCACAGAGGATATGACCTTAGGGGTGACATCTTCAGTGGCACCGATGGCTACGTCAAAATTTTCTCCCAAAGTCAAGAAAGGAGGACCAGGCTCTTTGAAGATAATCACAACCCTTGAAACTCTGGATTTGGAACTTTAATGCTGACAGGCTACAATGAGGTCAAGATAGAGGTCTGGGACAAAGATATCTGGTACGATAAGCTTAGCATTCAGCCTGAGTCCCTCTCTTCACCATGAATACCAATTAAGAATGCCTGGAATGATATATATTTTTAGTTTGTAGTGCATGCATAACAGGTGGGGTCCCTCTGACCTGTGGGTCAAATGTGAGTCACCAGGGCTTCAAATTTGGCCTGCAGGGCTATTCCCCCTAAACCACACACATCCGTCCCACTCTATATATGTGATGTCAGTATGGGGCAGCCAGAGGTGTGGCTGCCAATACATAATCAGGAGCCTTACATTAGGCTCCTTATCGTGCATGGGTTGATGGGTGGTTGAGCGAAGGTCAGCAGAAAGCAGGCTTTGGCGATGCAGCTACGCATGGTGTTTTGAAGTCCCGACTTTGGGACTTCAAGGCGCCCAATCACTTGACACCGTTGTGGTGACTGGCAGACTTGCCCACTTGTCATATTTAGCCCATGAGGCTAGCCCTGATAAAGATAAATAAAGATATGGCTTCTTGGAGCCAAATGGTTTCTCCACTTCCTGGCGCCATTGCAGCTCTTTTTTATGAGGTCCCCTCCAGACATTTTGGTGTTGTTGATTTTTTTAAAAAAAGATATTGGCTTACTTATAAGGATTTTCCTCACAAAAATAAACAGTCCCTTTTCCCCAGTAGTGGCCGCTCACTATCCTGGTATGATTGTTCCTGTTTTGTCTTAAATTTTAAACCTCAAATAGACAAGAGTTTAAAGCAGTTCTCTTAAAAAAAAGAAAGAAAAGAAAGAAAAGAACCACCCTTTGAAACTCTCTTGTTTTAAATGACACCCAGAAGCCTTTAGTGTTTGCAGAAGTGGGATGGATAAAAGAATTGGGGTGTTAAGAGGGTTTGAGATTGGAGTTCACCCTTCTTCTTCTTCTTCTTCTTCTTCTTCTTCTTCTTCTTCTTCTTCTTCTTCTTCTTCTTCTCTCTCTGTCACACACACAAAAACCACTTTTCAGGAAAGCCACCAGAAAACCCCTCCCTCTCTTACAGACACAGAAATACACACACAACACACTGGCCTTTGTTATTCTCCTATAATCCAAGACATGATTGGACGTAAAAGGAAGTTGTTGGGAAAATAAATTGATGGAGTGTTCCACTCCCTGAATGCCTACTGGATAGTACAATCTAATTTTATTCTCCAAAGTTTCAATGACCCATGCAAATAGCAGTGGGAACAGAGGATGTCCTACTTAGGTCTTGTCTTACGATGTACACTCAGGTAAGAGAATCCATTTGTGGCTGTTGTTGCAGACAACCCCAAGATCAATTAAAGATAAAATAATTTCTAAATTTACATATATATTTTTTCAGAAACACCCATTCCACATAGTCAAAATCTCTGAATGTGTCTAGAGAGACAATCCGCCCACCCCCCCAGTCAGATTCTGTGTCACACTGAGTGCCCTTTGGATCAAGTCAACCATTATTTTGTCCAGGAATAAAGTTTGTCTGATAAGTAAATATAAACCAACCAATATGTACATTTAACCTGAAAACTATAACTGGCAATAATAATTTGTTAGGCTGCATCCCAGGCCATTGGCCATGCTGGCTGGAGCTGATGAGAAACATCATCCTAATTAAACCATTGTACTTAACATACCAGTCCCTCACTATACATGTGATGTTGATCTATGGGACAGGTAGAAACACGGCTACCAAGGCATAATAGGGAACCTTATAGAATGCTCCTGATCCTGCAGAGGCAAGAGAAAGCAGGTTTTGGGTCCACAGCCCATCAGTTGAGCCAAGGTCAGTGGAAAGCAGGCTTTGGCGGTATCGCTCTACATGGCACTTTGAAGTCCCAACGTGCCCAATCACATGACATCATTGTGGTGACTGACAGATGGGTGTCCCCACCCCTTTGTCACATTTGGCCCACAAGGCTAGATCTAATAAGAATAAGGATCTGGCCCGTGGAGCCAAAATGTTCCCCCATCCCTAGAATTTTGTAAAATTCTTGATTTACAAAAGTATGTGCAATGTCTCTCTCGTATTTTTTCCATGTAACATTTTTACAAATCAATTTCATTTGTTGAGACATTAGGAAGAAAAGGGGGAAAGAGGTGGGTGGTGGGGGGGTGGGGTGACGATGTTTCTATTTTACTTAATATATGTAGGGTTTGGTGTCAGCGTTGCTTGTGCAGGTTCTCTGTTGTTCGCTTGTGTTCCTTTGGTGGTGAGAGAGGTTGGGGTTGGCGTAGGGTGTGGTTGTTCATTTGTGGTTGGCTGTGGTGGTCTTTGTTTTCCTGTGTGAGTGGGGTGGGTGGGTGTTTTGGATCAGGTTAGCCATATTGATTTGTATGCTGTTGGTGGATTTTTGTCATTGTCTTGTTGGGCTGTGTGTGTGATAAAGGGGAGCCATACCGGGGTGAAGGCGTCTTCTTCTATTTGTCCCCGTGTCAGTTTCAGCTTATTGGTTAATTTTTCTAGTAGGGCTGTTTCCCATACTATTTGGTACCATTGGTCCATGCTTACTCCTGACAGGTCTCTCCAGTGTCTGGTTATGATGTTTCTGGCTGCTGAAAGTAGGTGGGTTATGAGTTCTTTGTGGTGTAAGTGGGCATTGTTGTCTTGGAAGATGTTTAGTAAGGCCAATTCTGGGGTGATTTCTAATACTTGCTTGGTTATTTTACATATTTCTCGTATGGTTGTTGTCCAGAATAGTTGGATTTTGGGGCACTCCCACCACATGTGGAGGTATGTGCCTGTGGAGGTGCACCCTCTCCAGCATTTTGGTGAGGTTCCTGAGTGTATTAGCGCTAATTTTCTTGGCATTAGGTACCACCTGTAGGTGAGTTTCAGAGTGAGTTCTTTTCTTTTCATTGATATGGATTTAAAGGGGGGTTTAGACCACATTCTGGTCCATTGAGTGGGGTTAATCTCATAGCCTATGTCTTCCTCCCATTGTTTTTTGATTGTGTCTAGGGGGTTCGTGGGATTTTGGAGTAGTATTTTGTATATTGCGGATAACAGCCCTCTGCCGTGTCCCTTTGTCATTAGGATGAGGTTTTCGAAGGTCGTCAGGGGCCTAGTTGCTGCTGATTTTACTGCTGGATTGTTTAAGAAGGCACATAATTGGTGATGTGTTAACCAGGGCATTTGAGTGTCTTCCAGTTTGCCTTGTATTTCTTGTGTTGGCAAAGGTTTGTTATTTTTATAGAAGCCTATTGGGCGATATAAGCCTCTGGTTTGTCAGGTTTTAATCTGGAGGTTTTGTGCTGCGTGGTGGAATAATGGGTGGTACGCCAAGGGAATTAGTGGGGATGGGGTGGGGATAGTTTGCCTAGTACTGTTTTCCATAAGGCTTCCTTATAAGGAATTTCCTAACAAAAGCAAACAGTCCATTTTCCCCACTAGTGGCCACTCACTATCCTGGTATGATGGTTTCAGTTTTGTCTTGAATTTTCAACCTCAAAAGGAAGGAGCCTGAAGCGGTCCTCTCAGGCTCACCAACCTGAGGAACATTTACATGCCACTGGGGCTCTCTGCCAAAGGTAAGTGTGGCATTCGCACAGAGCCCCCCCCCCCCCCGTTCCACAGACTATTGACCCTGCACCACCACGGCTTATCTCTTCCACTGCCACCAACCAGGTTTCCCCGGTAATATATTCAGACTCAGTCAGGTTGTAACGTATTAACAAAGATTCCAGTTTATTGTGAACGCAAACAAGTTTTAAATACTTTGAAACACTGTAATCCAATTCACTCTCTCTTTCTCCCCTCTGTCTCTAACTCACTCTAACTCCTATGCCTCCTACCCACAAGAAACCAACCCAACTAACTGCCAAAACCCCTGTGTTGAGACTTAAAACACGGTTAGGCTCCACCCCAGGGCTTTCTTGTTGGTCAGCCTATTAACCCTTTCTCTCCCCCCCCCCAGTACGACATCTCCATTATGAGTGGGCAAACGCCACATTAAGAAAGAACAATCCTTCCAAAATCTTTTCTTTTCTTTCTTTGTTTAATGTGCAAAGGAAGGCCTTATTGGCTCCATGGCTGTAGCAGTCACTGATTTGAACTGGGAATGGCAGACTGCTTTTGGTATTTACAAAGGGGTGGAGTGAAGTGGATAAAGAATTGGGTGATAAGAGGGTTTGAGATGGGGTTCATCCCTCTTCTTGATAGAGAGAGAGAGAGAGAGAGAGAAGGAAACCCCTGCATCCACCACCACCACCATGCAGTGGCGGAGTAAGGCTCCGCGGTACCCGGGGCGGCAAAGGAAACGCCCCGGGGGCGGGGCGTCGTGACATCACATTGTGACGTCATGACGCTCCGCCCCCAGGGCGGTTCCGGGGGTGCCGGCGCCGCTTCTGCAGCCCTCTTTTAAGCCGAAGAGCTCGCTTTTAAGCTCTCCGGCTCAAAAGGAGGCTGTGGAAGCGGCGATCCGTCGTCGGGCCGTGCGCTGCCGCTCCCAGGGTGACGGAGGGAGCGGCAGCGCGTGGGAATGGTGGGAGGGGCTGCCTCTTGTCGCCCCACCCGCCGCTTCTCGCCCCTGTCGCCCGGGGGCGTACCGCCCCCACCGCACCCCCCTAGCGACGCCCCTGCCACCATGCTCTCTCTCTCTCTCTCTCACACACACACACACACACACACACACTCTCCTATAATTCAAACCATTAACACAATAATTGGAAACAGTGGGAAAGGAGAGAAGCAGGAAGGCTAAAAAAGAATCCAATTTTCTGAGAATGTGACTGGGTGTGGTCCTGTTCATTCATGGGTGGATGGGTGGGTGAGTAAGTGTCCACCAATCCAATATTGGTTTAGAGACATGCAAAAGATAAAGAAGATCTTCCAGGAAACTGGAAGAACAGCTCATTGGTGAGAACAGAAACCAAAAGGCAGCTGTTGTAGTGCCACACACTACACTGAGAAGGCAAAGCAGTTCGGCAATTACAGAGCAGGTAAGCTTGCTACTATATTCATTATTTATTATTGTAAATGAGTTTATATTCCACCATGTACTCCTAATTACACCCACAAGCTGGAAGCCTCTACCACCCCACAGAAACTCCCAGCATAAAAGATTAAGGTGCAGAGTGTATCTGGGTTTACACCAGACTGATGTTCTGCATTCCCAAGATGTGAAGAGATGCAACAGTTAACGCTTTTCTCCTGGTTGCTGCTCTATCCTGGGGGAAGTGACATATGTTGGTCTTCTACTTGTCACCAAGCTAGGAAAGAAAAGGCAACTGTGCTAGGTCAGGAAGAACATCTTGTGCCCAGATTATACATGTCTGCTTTTAGATGGAAATCAGGACTTCCGTGGTTAGTTCCAGGGCTTCCTCTTCATATTTACGTTCCTGCTGTACATTCAGTCACCTCCTCAGCCATGAAGTTCACTGCATGGCCATCATTATGGGATAGCCAATGTTCAGACATTGCTCAACTAAAGCAACATCTCTGACCATTGACTGGGGTTGATTGGAGTTGCAAGTCCAGCAACATCTGAAGAGCTCCATGCTGGTGACCCATGACCGAATAGCCTGTGGTCCTCCAGGCTGTTGCTGAACAATAGCTCCTACATTCCTGGCCATTGAACCATGGTTGCTAGGGCTGGTGAGAGCTTTAGCTCAGCAACATCTGCAAGGCCAATGGTTCCCCACACCTAGCCTAGTGTATACCATTTGGAGTCGTCATGACTCAGTGGTAGAGCATCTATTTTGTGTGTGGAAGCCAACAGGTTCAGTTCCTGGTACCTCCAGTTAAAAAGGGTCAGGTAGCAGCAGGTGATGTGAAAAAAATGCTCCGCCTGAGACCCTAGGGAGCCACCGCCAATCAGAAAATATTGCACGAGATAGACCAATAGTGTGACCTCATAAAAGATTGTACCCAGCACCAGGTACAATGAAATAAAGTTTGTCAGAGCAAGGCTGAGTCCCTTATTAGAAAACAGGGACTCAAGCATGGGAAATGTCTGAATGCTACAAATAAGTCTTCTCTGTTTTATTCCCCATGGTAATATGAAGACATCTGCCCCACTGGGGGGAAGGATCATAGCAGAACAATCATGTCCAAACAGTGCCTCTTCCTAGCAGCCTTCCTCCTCCTTCTCCAACTTCCACCGACAACTCCCAGCCCCTGCCAAATATTCAACAGGTCCATCTGCATGAAGCAGGACACCTTTGTGCCTGGCCATAGCTTCATTGGCGAGGGGGTGGACATCACCTCTCTGGAGAGAAAGGGAGCGTTTGTGGTGGACACCAGCCAATGGCAGGGCCCCAACGGGACGTGCAAACTCTGCCGGAATCGCCTGATGAAGGGGCAGCTGCAGAAACTCCCCTTGGCTGGCATGGACTGGCGAGTACTTCATACGTGTCATCGAGATGTCAGCAGTTCCATTGAGAATTTGGATGTGGATGTTGCGAATTCAATAGCCAAGGAGGTGAAGAACGACTGGAAAGTAGAGCTGGGGTTTGGCAAAATGCTGAGCAAAGCAGGGCTGGATCTGCCTAAGATGCGGGTGGCCTTTGCTGGATCCCACTCCCGGATGGCTATTTATGCACATGAGAAATCCCGTCAGGACAGCCATATTTTTGTGAGGCAAGAGGTCTCCTGTGCATACTACAGGTGAGCATCAGTACCCTATAGAGCCACAGTTGGCTGGTCAGAGATAGGGGTCCTTGATAGAGACAGCCCCTTTCTTTGCAGCGCAATATGCTGTAAAGCTACCAGCAGAAAATTGATACACGTGTTTTAGGTTAAAATCAGTATTTTTGTGCTTCTCGTTTTCTGAGTTGCGAGAAGTTCAGGGAAGCCCTTATGAGGGGGAGAAGCATCTTTGGGCGGAGGAAGAGCCCTGGGCTGTGTATACACCAAACATTTAAAGTACATGACTTTAAATGAATCCAGGGAACTGCAGTTTCCCCCTCACAAAGCACCCTTAATAAATAACAAATCCTAGGATTGTTCAGGATGAAACCCTGAATTAGCAAATATATGTTTTTGTTCTAATATGGGGAAATTGAAATACGTAATAGATAGCGGGCAATTAATTTCAAGGCCAGCAATGGCATAAAAACCATATACATTTTCACAAATGGGGAGAGATTGCTTGCTTGTGATTGGACAACATTACAATGATGTCATCAGCAAATGAACCAATGGAATGTTCTACTTCCAAAATGACCGCTCCCCAC
The DNA here is from genome assembly GCA_900245905.1 of Lacerta viridis. Classification (NCBI taxonomy): domain Eukaryota; kingdom Metazoa; phylum Chordata; class Lepidosauria; order Squamata; family Lacertidae; genus Lacerta; species Lacerta viridis. The sequence goes on along the minus strand of OFHU01001767.1, from coordinate 338,070 downwards.
ATCAAATGGGGGCACCATTTACATGGTCGCGCACAGCCCCCCGGATCCCAGTGCGGCTACCGGTAGCACGGGCTGACTTTGTCCTCCCCAGGCTGGATACCTGGAGGTCTCCGCAGACCTCAGTCAATCGCCCAATCCCGCCTAGGGAGGTGTTGCCAGGCGATTGACCAGGCAGGGGGAGGGACCGACCTGCCCACACAACAGAAGGTTAATCTTACTTGCAAAGCGAATGTTCTACTCCCAGAATGCATACCCCCTTGATATTAGAAGTGGATCTAATTCTATTATCCAGAGTCTCCATGACAAATTCAAATAGCACTGGGAACACAAGATGTGCAGTCTTCTCTTAAGGTAAAAAATCCATCTGTAACTGTTTCTGATGACAACCCCAAGTATTGTTTCAATTAAGTATAAAATTGTTTCTGAAATAAAAAAAATTAAAACAACATTTTCAGAAACACACACAGCACACTGTCAAACTTTGAATGTGTCTAGAGAGATAAAGAATTTCCAAATTCTTTATCTTTACCCTTTGGATCACGTCAACAATGTTCCGTCTAGTAATAAAGACTGTCTGATCAGTAGATATAAATCAACTAATATGTGCATTTTAATACTGCAAACTATAACTGCCAATAGGAATTTATTAGGCTGTGTCCCTGACCATTGGCCATGCTGGCTTAGGCTGATGGGAGCTAGAATTTTAAAAAATGGACCCCTCATGGTTCTCTTCTGTCATATAGATGGAAGCATGTGGTTGTGGGTAACACTATTTTTCTTTGCTTATTCTGCTCCTCCTTTTCTCTTCTTGAGCAGGCTGAGACTCCGCCATAGACGCTCACTGCTAGCCTCCCATTTCTCCCATGCTCTGGCCAAGCTGCCAAGGAGGAATAACTCTGAGGAATACCAGCATTTTATCAACATCTATGGCACCCACTACATCAGCAATGTGCAGGTGGGCGGGCGATTGCGCCACCTGCTGGCTGTGCAGACATGCAAGATGGCCTTGTGGGGGATTACCGCTTCCAGCTTTCAGAGCTGCTTGGGCTGGGAGGCTTCTCTGGGACTCAAGATGTTCTTCGGGTCCGCTTCCCTGAGTTCTAAGTGTGAAGAACTCCAGAGGACCTACAACCGTGGAATCGTCCAGGATGCTTACGCCGAGCAGCGCACTGAAGTTGTGGGAGGAGAGAAGCAAGCAGAGATTCTCTTCTCAAAACCCGGAGAAGCCCAGAACTTCTCCGCATGGATGGAGAGTGCAAAAACAAAGCCTGGGCTGGTTTCTTACTCTCTCCTACCCTTGTACACCTTGTTGAACCAAAAGGATCCAAGGAGGGATTTGCTGAAGCAATCCATTGTGAACTACATCAACCAGAGGGCCCTGAAGAGGAACTGTTCACAACCGTGTCCCAGCTGGAGCTTTCAGAGCTCAGATGAGGAATGCACCTGCCGTTGTCATCACGGCAGCTTCCACAGCAATATGTGCTGTGCCTGGGAACGGGGCAGAGCACACCTCAAATTTACTGTGCACAGAGGATACAACCTTAGGGGTAACTGGTTCGGTATCACTGATGGTTATGTCAAAATTTTCTTCCATGGTCAGGAAAGGAGGACCATCGTCATCCCACATAACAATAACCCCTGGTGGACTGAACCTATCGATTTTGGGGCTGTCACGCTGTCAGGCGACGATGCCTTTGTAGTGCAGCTCTGGAACAAAAACCTGGGGGAGGATAAAATGCTATGCTATTGTATCCATAACCTGCAGGCTGGAGCTGGTACTGTCTGGCACAAATGTCACGCGAAACATGGGCACATTGATTATTATTACACGCTGGTTTGTGGTCACACTTTGAGTGGCCCCTCCTGTCATAATTACGTCCCCTTACAGCTGCCCACTTCTTACTTCAATTAGTTTTCTCCCCAACCATCCTTTTCCATATGTGTCAGGACCTTATGCTCAAGAAGTAGGCAGGTTCATTAAAAAAAACCAGCCAGTTACTTAACAGCTACCCTATCTGCATTTAATAGCAGTTAACTGCAATCTGTGGTGAAGATGAAAGACAGTAAATATAAATATATATTTTTTGTTTTACAAATTTAAAATACTCATTTTACATCCTTAATATATCAATGACTTCTATTTTTTTTCTCTTTCCATGGTTCATTTTACATATCATAAATCCCTGCATATTTTACAACAACTATATTATTGAGTATTCCATTATTGCATCTATCAAAACTTGTTTACACTGTTGAATGTTATCTTACTGCTGCCAGCATTTTCAGCTGTACACAATTATTTCCCATATATTCAATAAACATTTCCCATCTTCTTTAAACGTGTGTTCTCTTAATCTATATGTTAAGTCTGCGAGTTGTGCATATTCTGTCAACTTATGTTGACATTCTTCTTTTGTTGGGACCTCTCTCGTTTTCCATTTTTGGGCTAACAAAACACAGGCCACAGTAGTAGCATACTTAAACCACCTTTTTTGACACCTGGGAATTTCAGTCTGAATTATCCCCAACAGAATGGAACGGTAAATATGGCCTTTAATTTATCATGGTTACAAAAGTGCTTAAGATAGAGTGCATTAAAGATTTTAAAAAAACTGATTCAACAACGGAAGCAAATATGGAGCTCAAGCATTTAAAGTATATTTAAAGAAGTATGCTAAGATTAGTATTTAAAACAAGCAGGGAGAAACAGATAGGCAGCAGATATAGAAGATAGATAAGTGATAGTTATAGATGAAGTAATGTTAAGGCTATTAAAGAAGAGAAGTTGATTTGTGTATTAATATGAGAACATAAAAAGGCAAAGAAATTACTAAAGATGATTTACAAGGAAAGCAGACTGAGAGGGCGTGAGGAAGTCAATTTACAAAGTTATAAAAGAGGGTTAGATAGATTTAAATGTTTTTATTAATTTTGTTTTGTTTTGTATTTTGTTGCAATGTTTCTTGGTTGTATGTGTTCTTTGTGTTTTGTTAAAAATCAATAATTTTTTGATTTTAAAAAAACAAAAACAAATATGGAGCTCAGGCAATATGCAAGAATGAATAGTGGTAGATAATTTATTATTTACCGGTATACCCCACCCATCTGGCTGGTTTTTCCCAGCCACTCTGGGCAGCTTCCAACAGAATATTAAAACACAATAGTCTATTAAACATTAAAAGCTTCCCTAAACAGGGCTGCCTTCAGATGTCTTCTAAAAGTCTGGTAGTTGTTTTTCTCTTTGACATCTGGTGGGAGGGTGTTCCACAGGGCAGGTGCCACTACCGAGAAGGCCCTCTGCCTGGTTCCCTGTAACTTTGCTTCTCGCAGTGAGGGAACCGCCAGAAGGCCTTCGGCACTGGACCTCAGTGTCCGGGCTGAATGATGGGGGTAGAGATGCTCCTTCAGGTATACTGGGCCTTTGAGGCCGTTTAGAGCTTTAAAGGTCAGTACCAACACTTTGAATTGTGCTTGGAAATGTACTGGGAGCCAACGTAGATCTTTCAAGACTGGTGTTATGTGGTCTCGCCAGCCACTCCCAGTCACCAGCCTAGCTGCCGCATTACATTAGGCTCCTTATCATGCATGATGATGGGTTGATGGGTGGTTGAGCGAAGGTCAGCAGAAAGCAGGCTTTGGTGATGCAGCTACGCATGGTGTTTTGAAGTCCCGACTTTGGGACTTCAAGGCACCCAATCACCTGACACCGTTGTGGTGACTAGCAGACTTGCCCACTTGTCATATTTGGCCCACGAGGCTAGCCCTGATAAAGATAAATAAAGATATGACCTCTTGGAGCCAAATAGTTTCTCCACTTCCTGGCGCCATTGCAGCTCTTTTTATGAGGTCCCCTCCAGACATTTTGGTGTTGTTGGTTTTTTTTAAAAAAAAGATATTGGCTTACTTATAAGGATTTTCCTCACAAAAATAAACAGTCCCTTTTCCCCAGTAGTGGCCGCTCACTATCCTGGTATGATTGTTCCTGTTTTGTCTTAAATTTTAAACCTCAAATAGACAAGAGTTTAAAGCAGTTCTCTCAGGCTCACCCATATGGAAACTTCTCGTTTCCACTGGACTCTGCCAAAGGTAAGAAAGAACCACCCTTCGAAACTCTCATTTTTAAAAATGTGCTTTAAAATGCTTTGTGACTGTAGGAGTCCTTGAATGGCAGGCTGGAAACATTAAATGACACCCAGAGGCCTTTAGTGTTTGCAGAAGTGGGATGGATAAAAGAATTGGGGTGTTGAGAGGGTTTGAGATTGGGGTTCACCCTTCTTCTTCTTCTTCTTCTTCTTCTTCTTTTTCTTCTTCTTCTTCTTCTCTCTCTCTCTCTCTCTCTCTCTCACACACACACACACACACAAACCACTTTTCAGGAAAGCCACCAGAAACCCCTCCTTCTCTTACAGACACAGAAAAACTCACACAACACACTGGCCTTTGTTATTCTCCTATAATCCAAGACATGTGTGCCAGAACTGGAAGAAGCTGCAAAAGAATGAAGCGGTAAAGCCCAAGAAGCATCCTATTTTCTGAGAACGTGATTTGGAACTGTCCTGTTTGTTTTCGGGGCAGAGGGGTGAGTGAGTTTCTACCCGTCCAATCTCCGTTTAGAGAGAATATGAAAGAGAAAGTAGGTCAGTGGGAGAGGGGGGAGGGAATTGGAAAAATAGCCTGCGGGTGGGAACAGAGATGAAAACACAAGTTGTTGTGGCGCCATGTGATATACACTGAGAGGGCAAAGCAGTTTGGAAATGACAGGACGGGTAAGGTTGCCACTGCATTCATTGCTTTTTTAATTATTATTATGATTGAGTTTATATTGCACCGTATACCCTTAATTAAACCCACAGGCTGGAAGCCCCTCCGCCCCCTGCATAAATATCATGCAGAGTATATCTGGGCTTACACTGAATTGATGTTCTGCATTCCCAAGATGCAAATATATGTAACACTTAAAGCTTTACTCCTTGCTGCAACTCTATGGCATGGGAAGCGACATCTGTTGAGTTTCTGCCCGTCACCAAGCTATTAAAGACAGAGGGCTGGATAGGCGATGGTGCCCAGGTCAGGAAGAGCTTCTGGTGCCCAGGTGGTACATGCCTGTTTTTAGATTGCAGTCGGAACTTCCATGCTTAGTTCCAGGGCTTCCTCTTAATGTTTACGTTCCTGCTGTACGTTCGGTGGCCTCCTCAGCCATGAAGTTCACCGGGTGGCCAGTCCTTGGGCAAGTTGCTGAACTTCATCCTAACGAGGGAATAGCCCATGTGGTGCTCTTCAGACATTGCTAGACTACAGCCACATCCTTGACCTTGACCCCTGACGGTGCTGGCTGGAGCTGAAGGGAGTTGCGAGACCAGCAACATCCGAAGAGCACTATGCTGGTCACCTGTGCCCTTATGCCAATGTGGATAAGCTGTGGCCCTCAAGGTTCCCTAGCCATTGGGACATGATTTGGGGGGCTAATGGGTGCTGTCGTGAACCAAAGTGTAGGGCCAAAGGTTCCCCACACTGGGCCTCAGGTACTTTAGCAGTGGCCATGGGTCGGGGGGGGGGACACCTACTTGGCATGTACAGTGGTACCTCTGGTTACGTACTTAATTGGTTCCGGAGGTCCGTTCTTAACCTGAAACTGTTCTTAACCTGAAGCACCACTTTAGCTAATGGGACCTCCCGCTGCCGCCAGAGCACGATTTCTGTTCTTATCCTGAAGCAAAGTTCTTAACCTGAAGCGTTATTTCTGGGTTAGCGGAGTCTGTAACCTGAAGCGTCTGTAACCTGAGGTACCACTGTATAATGTCCCAGGCTCACCTGCTGGTAGTTCCAGTTCAGAAGGATCAGGTAGGAACAGGTGATGTGAAACACCCTCTGCATGAGACCCTGGAGGGCTGCTGCCAATCAGAGTGGACAGTCTTGGGTTAGATAGGCAAATAGTGTGACTAGCGCCCTGACGCCCAGTACGATGAGATAAAAGTTCATTTAAGCAAGGCTGAGTGTTTGGTTTGAAAAGAGGCGCTCACAGATGTGGGGAATACCTAGACAGTGCAAAGAAGCCCTCTCTTGTTTTGTTCTGCAGGGTTATTTACAAGCCTCCTGCCTCCTGGAGTGAAGGATCCCATCAGAGCAATCATGTACCAACAGTGCCTCTTCCTAGCAGCCTTCTTCCTATTTCTCTTCCAACTTCCACCAACTTCCACCAGCCACTGCCAGATGTTCCACAGATCTGCCTGCATGAAGCAGGACACCTTTGTGCCTGGCCATAACTATATTGGCGAGGGGGTGGACATCACCTCTCTGGAGAGAAAGGGAGCGTACGTGGTGGACACCAGCCGATGGCAGGGCCCAAACGGGACGTGCAAACTCTGCCGGAATCCCTTGATGAACGGAAATCTGCAGAAACTCCCCTTGGCTGGAGTGGACTGGCAGGTAGTCCACTCGTGCCATCGGCAAGTCAGCAGCTCCGTGGAGAATTTGGATGTGGATGTTGCCAATGCGATGGCCATGGAGGTGAAGAACGACTGGAAAGTAGACCTGGGTTTGGAGATGGAGACGAACAACGACAGGGAAGAAGACCCGGGGCTGCCTAAGGCCCGCGTGGCTTTTGCTGGGTCTCGATCCCGGATGGCTATTTATGCGCATGAGAAATCCCGTCAGGACAGTTACAGCTTTGTGAGGCAAGAGGTCTCCTGCGCGTACTACAGGTGAGCACCAGTAGACCTCTCAAGAGGGACTTGCATAGTCTTGGTACATTATAAAGCAACTGCCCTGATTGACAGTTCGTTTCTGGGCCCAATTTCAGGTGTTCACATTAGTGTTTAAAGGACCAAAGTACCTGAAAGACTGCCTCCTTCCCTGTAGACCCCCTCGGGTGTTATGAGCAGTAGAGGGGGGGTCCTCTTGGTTTCTCCGCCACTCACAGAAGCATGGCCTAGGAGAAGACATTCTCCGTGGCAGCTCCTACGCTGTGGAATCCCTCCCTCACAGAGGTGTGTCTGGCATCTTCTTAATTTAGCTTTCAGTGAATGCTGAAGACATATCTCTTTACCCTGCCATTCATTCATTATTTTCAGTTTTATACATTTCAATGATTTTATAATCATTTTAACATTTCAAAACTCGGCTTCCTTCCCATTCTTTCTGTGGTTCCTTAAATTATATATACATTCTGCATGTTCCAAATTAACTTAATTTACTCATTTATTCGTCTACTTTAAATATATACTCTTATAAAACTGCGGGTTATTACAATAATCCTGCCAATGTTCTTGTCTGTTTAGTTTATTTGTAAATATTCCATAAACCGTTTTCATTCTTTTATAAAACGTTTTTGTTATCTTGATTTCTTATTTTTCCAGCAAGTTTCGCCATTTCTGCATATTCCATAAGTTTTTGTATCCATTTTTCTTCCGCTGGGACTTCATCTTCTTTCCCTTCCTTTCGACACTTGTCGTGTACATTTTTAGAACCCACCTTGTTTCTATGATTGTTAAGTTGTTTTATACGTCATGTTTTAATTGTAACCATTCCAGGACGAAGAGCAGATAATAAAATAATAACAATCTTTGCTCCTTCAGTACAGAATGCTATAAAGTCACTATAAACTTTGCTTAGGGACGTGGGTGGCGCTGTGGGTTAAACCACAGAGCCTAGGGCTTGCTGATCAGAAGGTTGGCGGTTCGAATCCCCACGATGGGGTGAGCTCCCGTTGCTCGTCCCAGCTCCTGCCTGCCCACCTAGCAGTTCGAAAGCACATCAAAGTGCAAGTAGATAAATAGGTACCGCTCTGGCGGGAAGGTAAACGGTGTTTCCGTGCGCTGCTCTGGTTCGCCAGAAGCGGCTTAGTCATGCTGGCCACATGACCCGGAAGCTGTACGCCGGCTCCCTCGGCCATTAACGCGAGATGAGCGCCGCAACCCCAGAGTCGGACATGACTGGACCTAATGGTCAGGGGTCCCTTTACCTTACCTAAACTTTGCTTACAAGATTCTGCTCCACTTCTTCTTTGCGTGTGCAGGCTGAGACTGCTCCAGAGACCCTCGCTGCTGGCCTCCCACTTCTCCCGCGCTGTGGCCAGGCTGCCAAGGAATAACAACTCTGAGGAATACCAGCATTTTATCAATATCTACGGCACCCACTACATCAGCCACGTGCAACTGGGTGGGCGACTGCGCCACCTGCTGGCTGTGCAAACGTGCAAGATGGCCTTGTGGGGGATTACCGCTTCCACCATCCAGCGCTGCTTGAACTGGGGAGCTTCTCTAGGAGTCGACTGGCTGTTTGGCTCCGCTTCCCTGAGCTCCAAGTGTGAAGATCTCAAGAGGGCCTACTCCCGTGGAATCCTCGAGGATGCTGATACCAAGCAGCACATCGAAGTTGTGGGAGGAGATAAGCAGGTGGAGATGCTCTTCTCCAAAGCTGGAGAAGCCCAACTCTTCCCCGCATGGATGGAAAGTACAAAAACAAAGCCGGGGATGGTTTCCTACTCCCTCCTACCTTTACATACCTTGTTGAACCAAAGAGATCCAAGGAGGGATTTGCTGAAGCAAGCCATTGTGGGCCACATAAACCACAGAGCCCTCAAGAGGGACTGTCCACAACAGTGTCCACGCTGGAGCTCCCAGAGCTCAGGTGAGCAATGCACCTGCTTGTGTCAGCAGGACAGCCTCAACAACGACATGTGCTGTGCCTGGCAGCGCGGCAGGGCCCGCCTCAAGTTTGTTGTGGTCAACGGATCCAAGCTTTGGGGCGACCACTTCACAGCCACCGATGCTTATGTCAGGATTTTCTTCCAAGGTCAAGAAATGAGAACCAGCGTCATCAGAAACGACGACAACCCTCAGTGGTCGGAGACCCTGGACTTTGGGACGGTCACATTGGCAGACCACAATTCTTTTGAGGTTCAGCTCTGGGACAAAGACGTCTGGCGTGATGACCTTCTGCAGGGCTGTTTCCACCCGCTGGAGGCCGGGGCTGGGACTATCCGGCACAGATGTTATGCGCCTCATGGATACGTCGAGTATTATTACTTGCTGGAATGTGGCCGCACTTGCTGGAATGTGGCCCCAGCTGTCAAAATTGGGTGGCCCCAGCTGTCAAAATTATGTCCCCCTACGAATGCCAACTTCTCATTTCAACTAGTCACCCCCTTCTAATTCAGTGCTTTTTCCTTGTTCCATTTATTTCAGGACGATGGGATTGGTAGTCCAACAATGGCCAGAAGGCCACAGGTTCCCCAACCCACTGAGGGCAGAGTTGGGACAGACCCTATTGAGGCAGATTCAGAAGGAATCTGGCAGATTTGGGGTTGGGGCCTAGTTGGTCCACATTGTTATAAACATACAAAGCATCTTTATGCAGGTTGAGACCACTGGTTTGTCTGGCCTTATACTCTGCCTGGTAGAGGCCAAGCTCTTAGGATCCCTCAGGCAGAGATAATCTCTAAGACTGTTTCCTATCTCTGCTGTTTTCCTGCAGCTATGAGTCAGCGTCTGGAGATTCCCAGCCCCACAAAAGTGGGTGAATCACCACTTGCATTCTCTCCAGCTCCTGCGTTACAAATACATATTTGTGTTTACATATGCGCTGCGTTTATCCACCTTGCCCTGCAAAATCCTTCAAGGATTACAGACATTCCAGATTAGAAATTTGATATTTTTGAAAAAAATTAATATGTTGCAAGGGAGCAGATTAATGAGCTTTATTCGTTATAGTGGTGGTGAAGACGCGAGGCTCACAGCAAGCAAACCTGTCTATCCCACCTCTCTTGATACAGAAGCCCAGAGTAACAAAAGTGAATTTGTCTTTAGAGGAAGAGGTAGAATTCCACACCATAGGCTCAACTGGGTCCAGTTGCTCCTCTTCTGGAACAATTTGCTACCCAAAGAGGCTTTTAAAAGAGGCTTTGAAAGAGGTTCAGATAGATTTATGGAGGTGAAGGTTATCAATGGCTACTAGGCATGATGGGCTAGTTTCTACCTCTACTGTCTGAGGTGGGAATAGTGCTGTCTGAGGTGGGAATCAGTGACCTCCTTGAGCTCAGGACCTCCTTCCCACAGACATGGTTTATGGTGTTTTATGGGCTTTTCCTTGTGCCTTGTGTCCTTAAGCAATCTTCTTTATGGCTATCTCCAACCTAGTGATTATGTAATCAGGACGTTTTGGTAAGCACCGTATGAGACCCTGGGTAAGAACGCCTAGTACCCCTGGAATTTTGCACTGCTCAAAGATTGGGGTGCAGTGTAATAAAAAGGAAAAGTAGGTCTGTGGGAGAGGGGGGGAATGGAGGGGAACAGCTTGCAAATGAGAGGGGAACAATCATCAAATGAGAATGATCAGAGTAGGGAAAGAGATGAGTACCCTCAGCTGTGATTTCCTTCTTCTTTGCAGCATATTATGTTATAAAGTCACTAACATTTTACAGATGTTTTACAGCATTTTATAACATTTTACACATGTTCTATTGCTTCTTTTATGATTGGACGTAAAAGGAAGTTCTTGGGAAAATAAATTGATGGAGTGTTCCACTCCCCGAATGCCTAATGGATAGTACAATCTAATTTTACTCTCCAAAGTTTCAATGATCCATGCAAATAGCAGCGGGAACAGAGGATGTCCTACTTAGGTCCTGCCTTAAGATGTGCACTCAGGTAAGAGAATCCATTTGTGGCTGTTGCTGTAGACAACCCCAAGATCAATTTAAGATAAAATCATTTCTAAATTTAGATTTTTATTTTTTTAAAAAAAAACACATTTTCAGAAACACCCACTCCACATAGTCAAAATCTCTGAATGTGTCTAGAGAGACAATCCATACACACCCCAGTCAGATTCTGTGTCACGTTGAGTGCCCTTTGGATCACGTCAACCATTATTTTGTCCAGGAATAAAGCTTATCTGATCAGTAGATATAAACAGGGGACTCCAAACTAAGGCCCGGGGGCCGGATGCGGCCCAATTGCCTTCTAAATCCGGCCCGCGGACGGTCCTGGAATCAGCATGTTTTTACATGAGTAGTATGTGTCCTTTCATTTAAAATGCATCAATCTGGATTATTTGTGGGGCCTGCCTGGTGTTTTTACATGAGTAGAATGTGTGCTTTTATTTAAAATGCATCTCTGGGTTATTTGTGGGGCATAAGAATTCGTTCATTCCCCCCCCAAAAAATATAGTCCCCCCCCACAAGGTCTGAGGGACAGTGGACCGGCCCCCTGCTGCAAAAGTTTGCTGACCCCTGATATAAACCAACCCATATGTACATTTAATGTGAAAACTATAACTGGCAATAATAATTTGTTAGGCTGCATCCCAGGCCATTGGCCATGCTGGCTGAAGCTGATGAGAAACATCATCCTAATTAAACCATTGTACTTAACATACCAGTCCCTCACTATACATGTGATGTTGATCTATGGGGCAGGTAGAGACACGGCTACCAAGGCATAATAGGGAACCTTACAGAATGCTCCTGATCCTGCAGAGGCAAGAGAAAGCAGGTTTTGAGTCCACAGCCCATCAGTTGAGCCAAGGTCAGTGGAAAGCAGGCTTTGGCGGTATCACTCTACATGGCACTTTGAAGTCCCAACATGCCCAATCACATGACATCATTGTGGTGACTGACAGATGGATGTCCCCACCCTTTGTCACATTTGGCCCACAAGGCTAGATCTAATAAGAATGAGGATCTGGCCTGTGGAACCAAAATGTTCCCCCACAACAATTGGAACTTCTTTTATGAGGCCTCTGCCACTTTTTGGGTTGGGGAAAAAAAGGCTTCCTTATAAGGAATTTCCTCACAAAAGCAAATGGCCCATTTCCTCCCACTTGTGGCCACTCACTATCCTGGTATGATGGTTTCAGTTTTGCCTTGAATGCTCAACCTCAAAAGAAAGGAGTCTGAAGCAGTCCTCTCAGGCTCACCAATCTGTGGGACCTTTCATTGCCACTTTGGGCTCTCTGCCAAAGGTAAGAAAGAACAATCCTTCCATTATTATTATTATTATTATTATTATTATTATTATTATTATTATTATGCAAAGGAAGGCCTTCTTGGCTCCATGACTGTAGCAGTCACTGATTCGAACTGGGAACAACAGACTGGAATGGCAGACTGCTTTTGATATTTACAAAGGCGTGGAGTGGAGTGGATAAAGAACTGGGTATTAAGAGGGTTTGAGACTGGGATTCACCCCTCTTCTTTCCATATCTATATGGAGCCACCAGGAAACCCCTGCATCTACCCATCCCTCTCTCATACACATACAAAAATACACTAGTGTTTGTGACTCTCCTATAATTCACACCATTAACGCAAGAATTGGAAACGGTGGGAAAGGAGAGAAGCGGGAAGGCTCAAAAAGAATCCAATTTTCTGAGAATGCAACTGGTGCGGTCCTGTTCGTTCAGGGGTGGATGGCTGAGAGTGGTTTAGAGACATGCAAAAGACAAAGCAGATCGGTTGGAGAGGGAGGGAACTGGAAGAATAGCTCGTTGGTGAGAACAGAAACCGAAAGGCAGCTGTTGTAGTGCCACACACTACACTGAGAAGGCAAAGCAGTTCAGAAATTAAAGAGTGGGTAAGCTTGCTAGTATATTCAATATTTATTATTGTAAATCAGTTTACATTCCACCATGTACTCCTACTTACACCCACAAGCTGGAAGCCCCTACCACCCCACAGAAACTCCCAGCATAAAAGATTAAGATGCAGAATGTATTTGGGCTTACACCAGACCGATGTTCTGCATTCCCAAGATGTGAAGAGATGCAACAGTTAATGCTTTCCTCCTGGTTGCTGCTCTATCCTGGGGGAAGTGACATATGTTGGTCTTCTACTTGTCACCAAGCTAGGAAAGAAAAGGCAACAGTGCTAGGTCAGGAAGAATATCTGGTGCCCAGCATGTCTGCTTTTAGATGGAAATCAGGACTTCCGTGGTTAGTTCCAGGGCTTCCTCTTCATATTTACGTTCCTGCTGTACATTCAGTCACCTCCTCAGCCATGAAGTTCACTGGGTGGCCATCATTAGAACTTCAGTCTAATTATGGAATAGCCAATGTTCAGACATTGCTCAACTAAAGTAACATCTCTGTCCACTGACAGCCCTGGCTAGGGTTGATGGGAGTTGTGAATCTAGCAACATCTGAAGAGCTCCATGCTGGTGACCCATGACCGAATAGCCTGTGGTCCTCCAGGCTGTTGCTGAAAAATAGCTCCTACATTCCTGGCAATTGAGGCATGGTTGCTAGGGCTGGTGAGAGCTTTAGCTCAGCAACATCTGCAAGGCCAATGGTTCGCCATACCTGGCCCAGCATATACTATTAGGAGTGGCCATGGCTCAGTGACAGAGCATCTACTTTGTGTGTGGAAGCCAACAGGTTCAGTTCCTGGTACCTCCAGTTAAAAAGGGTCAGGTAGCAACAGGTGATGTGAAAAGAGGGACTCTCAAATGTGGGAAATGCCTGAATGGTGCAAATAAGTCTTCTCTGTTTTATTTCCCATAGTAATTTGAAGCCACCTGCCCCACTGGGGGTGGGGGGGGGGAAGGATCATAGCAGAACAATCATGTCCAAACAACACCTCTTCCTAGCAGCCTTCCTCCTATTTCTCTTCCAACTTCCACCAACAACTTCCAGCGACTGCCATCAGCACCGCAGATCCATCTGCATGAAGCAGGACACCTTTGTGCCTGGCCACACCTATATTGGTCAGGGGGTTGACATCACCACTCTGGAGAGAAAGGGGGCGTTTGTGGTGGACACCAGCCAATGGCAGGGCCCCAACGGGACGTGCATCCTCTGTCGGAATCGCCTGATGAAGGGCCAGCTGCAGAAACTCCCTTTAGCTGTTGCGGACTGGCAGGTCGTTCGCTCGTGCCATCGGGAAGAAAGCAGTTCTGTGGAGCATTTAGATGTGGATGTTGCCGATGCAATGGCCACGGAGGTGAAGAATGACTGGAAAGCAGCTTTGAACATAGAAATGAACATAGCAGGGCTGGAGCTGCCTAAGATGCGGGTGGCCTTTGCTGGATCTCACTCCCGGATGGCTATTTATGCACATGGGAAATCCCGTCAGGACAGTTACAGCTTTGTGAGGCAAGAGGTCTCCTGCACACACTACAGGTGAGCATCGGTAAATAATGAGTGGGCGTCCTCAATTGGAAGTTGGATCAAACAGATATAGCAATTCCAGCAGAGGTTCTTAGTGAACTGTGTTGTTGTGTCCCCACAGGGTTCAGTTATTCATTCGTTCTTACTATTCCATTGTTAGACTTCTCTCTCAATTCAGATAGCATTCAACAAAGCTCCACAAAGCTCTCATACATAGAGTTACTGAAGATCACAGGGCACATGTAGAAACATTCACTCGCATTCCAATAGGCTGTTCTTTGGCTCTGAATGAAGATGGTTAGAAAGCTTTTTTTATGAAGTTCTCTTTGGAATTCATGGAGTTATGTAAGAACGAGTAAGTGCACCCATCTTCCTGGCATGCAAGAACTAGACTGAAACAAAGGAGGAAGGGAAGGTTTCTTCTTGCTCTGGGCAGAGCCAATAGAAAGAAAGGATAATAGGAAGTGGGAGGCAGATCACCAGCTTGCTTGCAGGCTCAGATGTTCAGGACGAGTTAGGGAAGTGGGCTGGAGAGTTAAGTGGCACCCATTCAGGTCAAGAGCTCTGCCCCAGAAGAGCCCTGGCATCCTGCAATGTGCATCGGTTGATTGACTAGACACCATGAAAACACTGTCAATGGAGGCTCAAACCTTGGTGGCTAGGAAGGGAAGGCCTGCTTTCTTCTTGCTCCTGGGCAGAGCCAATAGAAAGAAAGGATAATAGGAAGTGGGAGGCAGATCACCAGCTTGCTTGCAGGCTCAGATGTTCAGGATCAAGGAATTAGGGAAGTGGGCTGGAGAGGGTTAAGTGGCCAGGTCGGGGAGGGCAATTCAGGTCAAGAGCTCTGCCCCAGAAGAGCCAGGGGTGGGTCCTGGGAAATAATGTGCATCGGTTGATTGACTGATTGTCACCATATCTTTAGTCAACACTGTCAATGGAGGCTCAGGTAACCTTGGTGGCTAGCAGTATTTTGCTCCAGCACTGCCTGCTTCACCAGTTACGGGCCCCTTTGGAGAGAAATTATTTGGCCACTGTCTCCCATGCTCTGGTAACTCCCAGATTGGATTACTGCAATGCATTCTACATGGGGCTGTCCTTGAAGAACATTTAGAAACTTCAGTTGGTCCAAAATGCTGCAGCCAATTTACTGGCTGGGATTTTTTCAAAGAGGGCCAGATTTGATGAAGTGAACATGGGCTGAGATTTATGCAAAAGAAAATTCTTTCCAGTTTAACTGAGTTTGTATCTAGCTTTCGTGTACCCTTGTTTTTTTTTGGGTTTGTTGAGCTTTTTTTCTGAAGGTTTTGTAGGATTTTACTCCAGGAGATATAAACTGCCACAGGGACCGGATTAAATCGACCAGTGGGCCAGATTAGGCCCCCGAAACAGACATTGGACATGCCTGGTTTAGATCTAACATACCCTGTTACACTTTAAAGCAGCTGCATTGGTTGCCAGTTCGTTTCCAGGTCCCAATTCAAGGTGCTCAAATTTGTGTTTAAAGTCCTCTTGTATGTGTACACTTCCTCTTTTCTGATTTGCAGGAAGCTCTGGGGGCCTTTACAGGGGTGGGAGAACATGTTCAAGAGGAAGAAGATCCCTGAAACTTTGCAGGCTTCCCTTCCCTCAAAAAGATGGAGGATTATGGGTGTGGGTGGTGTGTGTGGGTCAAACTATAAACTTTGCTTCTAATATCCTGCTCCTCTTTTTCTCTTCTTGAACAGGCTGAGACTGCCCCATAGACCCTCACCGCTGTCCTCTCACTTTGCCCAGCATGTAGCCGAGCTTCCAATGAAGAACAACTCTGAGGAATACCAGCATTTTATCGACAGCTATGGCACCCACTACATCAGCCAGGTGGAGCTCGGGGCCCGAATTCGCCACCTGCTGGCAGTGCAAACATGCAAGATGGCCTTGTGGGGGGGTTACAGCTTCCAGCATCCAGGATTGCTTAAAGTGGGAGTTTTCTTTGGGAAGCAATGGGGTATTTGGGCCCGCTTCCCAAAATGCCAAGTGTGAAGAGATCTGGAAGCTCTACAGTCGTGGAATCTCACATGAAGCCTATGCCAAGCGGCGCACTGAAGTTGTGGGAGGAGATAAGCAGGTGGAGATTCTCTTCTCAAAAGCTGAAGGAACCGAACTCTTCTCGGCCTGGAAAAACAGTGCAAAAGCAAAGCCTGGGCTGGTTTCCTATTCCCTCCTGCCCTTGCACACGTTGTTGAACCACCAAGACCCAAGGAGGGGTTTGCTGAAGCAAGCCGTTGCGGATCACATAAACCGGAAGGCCCTGAAGAGGGACTGTCCACAACAGTGTCCACGATGGAGCTCAGCTGAGCGATGCACCTGCCTTTGTCCGATGGATGGCCTCCACAACATCATGTGCTGTGCCCGAGAGCGGGGCAGGGCACACCTCACCTTTGTTGTGACCAAGGGATCCAACCTTTGGGGCGACCGCTTCTCACCCACAGATGCTTATGTCAGAGTTGTCTTCCAAGGTCGAGCGCTGAGTACCAGCATCGTCACATCAGATAACCCCAGGTGGGATGAAACCCTGGGCTTTGGGACTGTCATGCTGAAGCATGAAAACCCCTTTCACATAGAAGTCTGGGACACTGATGGCTGGCGTGGTGATGAACTTTTGCAGAGGTGTACCAGCGAGCTGGAAGCCAGGGCTGGTGCTCAATGGTACAGATGTTCTCCACAATATGGATACATCCAGTTTTATTACTTTCTGGAATGCGGCCACACATTGAGTGGCCCCACCTGTCAAGATTATGTCCCCCTCCAGCTGCCAACTTCTTATTTTAACTAGTGTTCCCATCCGCCCATCCAAACCAGTGCTATGTCCTTCTATATTTTAGGACCTTATGCTGAATAGGTGCGGCAGGTGCATGGAAAAGTAGGAGAAGGGCATCCGGTGGCGTAACTGATGTTTCTTGCTGTACTACAGCTCCCACCACTCCCAGCCAGCATGGCCTGTGATTAGTGGTGATGGGATTTGTAGTCCAACAATAGCTGAAAAGCCACTGGTTACCTCCCCTGAGATAAATCAAGGGGCAGAGTTGAGACAGATTCAGAAGGAATCTGGCAGTTCTGGGACTGGAGCCTAGTTGGTCCACGGGTGGTCACAAGGAGCAAAGATGCTTTTATCAGGTGAGCTCTGGCTCTTGAGACACTTTGATGGCAACCACATAATTGTTTAAACTCCCCCAACCCTGCCGAAGGTTCTTATAATCATACAAACCTTCTTTATACAGAGTTCCACCTTACCCAGGCATAGGCAAAGTCGGCCCTCCAGATGTTTTGGGACTACAACTCCCATCATCCCTAGCTAACAGGACCAGTGGTCAGGGAGTTGTAGTCCCAACACATCTGGAGGGTCAAGTTTGCCTATGCCTGATCTTACCTAATACTGTGTACCAGCACCCCAAACCTCAGGATCTCAGGATCACTCAGAGATCATATTCAAGCCTGCTTCCTTTCCTATCTTTGTTGTGTGTTTTCTTTCTCTCCAACTCCTACAATGTTACAAATACATATTTGTGTTTACATGTGTGCTGCTTTCAACCCTGAAAATCCTTAACTGGTTAAGGATATTCCAGATTTGAAATATGATATCCTAGAAAAATAAACATATTGCTAGGGAGCCAATATTCTGTGAACTGCCCTTGCAGACAGGCAGTATATAACAAACAAACAAACAAACAAACAAACAATATCTGTTTATCCGTTGTGGATATTTCAGCAGTTCGACTCAGTGAAAAACTCAGTGCCCCCTCCCCACCACCACGTCTAAAACTGCCTCTTTCTTGCAGATTTCTTTCTGCAAGACATGCTAATGAACAGCAAAGTGAATTTGTTTTAAGAACTGTAGAAATCGGAGTTGAATTGCAAACCTCAGCTGGGACTAGTAGTTTCTCCTTGTCTGTGGAGCTGCAGGATCCATTCTTTTTTTTTTTTTTTAATCTAGCACCTATAAAAATAAAAATTACCACTCCATTTTTAAATGCTGGAAACCGGAAAATGCTGGATGGAGACTAGTCTGAATTGGGTTATGAAGCGGCTGTTCGCTTATGCTTCACCTCTTCCCATTGTACTCAAGATCGCTGGCCGTGAGTCGTTCCCAAATCCCAAGCGAGCCACGGAGGCATCCGCGGGAAGGGGGGCGGAGTTCCCCCGTTTCCGGCTTCTCCTGCCCAATCTGGGACTTCGCCGGGACCCGAATCGCTGGGGACTCACCCACCTCCAGGAGGCGGCACCCTGCTAGGGTGATGCTCGGCCCTTCTCTCAGACCTTCCCAGAGGCGCAACAAGGGTGACAGACACCCAGCACGTGGCCTCTTCGGAGAGCTTCCGCCCAGCCTGACGGGAAGTGAAGCCTCATTCCAATATATAGTGTCCGGTATCTAGTCTCCAATGAGGTCATGGTGCAGAGAATCCATTTTATTGGAATCCATATATTGGCCCGGTCCATCCTGGCCGCAATCTCGGAACTGTAAAAAAGAATAATAATAGCGGGATAAAAGAAACACCGGGGTGGTGGTGATGCTAAACTGTGAGCGGAGACCATCATGCAACGCTTCTTAATTTGCATTTCCCCTCCTCCTCAATGGCGCGTAAGCTTCTTAACAAGCGGGGCCCCTACGCGTGCGCGCGCAGGTTGCTTTTTATCGATTCGCCGGGGGCGTAGCATGCAAAACAGTCGTATGCAAATGAAGTAAAAAGGGGCTGGAACGTTCCCCGGGAGCAGGAAAAAGGCGCCGTTTGCAGCCGCGTAATAGCTGCTAAAAAAAAGAAGAAGAAGAAGGCAACGCGGAACAGGTTAATTGGAAAAGCGGATCAGCCTATTCAAGCGGGGGGGGGGGGTGTTAATGCACAAATAGGGAGGGAAATCGATGGAAAATATTGCACAGAGTGGTGGATTAAAAAAATAATAATAATAGGAAGCGGGAGGCAGATCATCAGCTTGCTTGCAGGCTCAGTGGGCTGGAGGGAGTTAAGTGGCCAGATCGGGTAGGGCGATTCAGATCAAGAGGTCAGCCCCAGAAGAGCCAGGGGTGGGTCCTGGGAAATAATGCGCACCGGCTGATTGACTGATTGTCACCATATCTGCAGTTTATATTACGATTAGCAAGGTTTGGTCACGCTGGGGGGGTCGCGGTGGCTGAGTAATCCGCACTTCCCCGGAGCCGGGTTTCTTATCTGCGGGATCACAGTGGGGCGGAAATGGTGTCTCGAGGGCGTGGTGACGAATGCATTTCACCGCAGCTGATTTGAAACAGTCCTCCGGGGCCAGATAAATGTCGGTGAAACTCGGTAGATAAAGCACAGGGGGAACCCGGCAGAAAGACCAGCCTGATTATTGCAGCAGGAGCTTTTTCGTGGACACCTCATTGGGTGCATGAAACGCCGTCTTGTGTGAACATAACAGCAATTGTTTGCTTGTGTGTGCTTGTTGTACATAAGAATTGTGAACATCGGGGCCACAAAGGCAGTGATGTGCAAGAGTTACGGCTTGTGAGATTTCTGTGTTTGTTTCATTTGGCCACCATGTTTACAATTCCTGTCCTTGTGCATGTATATCTGAACAGCATTGGCACCAGAGGCCAGCATCGTTGGGCATCTGCCAAGCCCAGGAAGGGGCCCCCTCCCAAACTTCTGCTCCTCTTCTTTTTCCTTTTCCTAGTGGGAATGGGACCCAGAGAGAGGGGAATAGGCGCAGGCTTCAGAAAGGTCTGAGTGAAGTCAGGAGGAGGGCCTGACCCAATACAGCCAGGGAGTACATACCACCGGCTCCTGACAGAACCATCATCCCACCCTGCCCCCCCTGGGATTCCTTAAGAGCTAAGGGAAAGCCCAGGCCAGGGAGCTTGTGCCATCAGCCTGAGAGGACTTTGCATCATTTGTTTTAGTATTTTAAAATTGCATCCTGCCTGGGAAACCTTGGCAGAAAGGCAATCCGAGGCATGAAGCTGTGCCCACTCAGACAGAACAGCTCGATTGGCTGTGCCTGGTCTGAGCGCCGTGCCCCCCCCCAAGCAGGAAGTGGTGCTACAAGCAAGGATAAACTTTCCACACATATGACTAAGTGGGCTCTAGCTGCAATAATTTTTTTGGTCTATATAAGGTGCCACAAAACTCTTATTAAGTATTTGCCATAGAAAGGCATGTAGTTCTGAAGCCTGTGCGTGAAGAAATATAGAATTCTAAAGTTGGAAGGGAACCTGAGGATCACCTAGTCTCAACCCCTGCAATGCAACTGTCTCATATGGGGATCAAACCTGCAACCTTGGTGTTATCAGCACCACATGCTAACCAACTGAGCCAACCAGAATGAGGCATCTTCTTGCGGTAGAGGTCATCTGCAATGACCCCCAGTGACACTTCGGCTTCCTTGTTTAGGTGATTGTGTGAGGTGTCAACTCAGCCTTCTTTGCACGCTCTGACGCCGCCTCAGGGATGAGACGGAAGCGGAAGGCCCCCGAGCGCCAGAATGGGGAGCCCAGCACTGCCGGGGCTGGGTTGGAGCTGCGCTGGGAGTGGGAGACCCCTGGCGACTGGTGGCAGCAGTTCTTGCCCGAGCAGAGCGAGATCCTGAGCCAGGCAGCCCGGTGAGTTAGCGCAGGAAGCTGCTTAATATTGGGAGTCGCATCACTGGGCCACTAGACATTGGCTGGCAGCATCTCTCCAGGGGTTGAGGGTCCCTATCTGGAGATGCTGGGGATTGTGGCACTCCAGATCAACCTTTCTCAAGCTTGGGTCTCCACATGCTGCTGGACTACAACTCCCATCATCCCTGACCAGTAGCTAAGGATGATGGGAGTTGTAGTCCTACAACATTTGGGAGGGGGCAGTGGTTGAGAAAGGCTGCTCTGGATGCTGGATGACAACTCCCATCATTCCTCACCTGGTAAGTTCCCTTATACCAAGCCACACCATTGGTCCATCTAAGTCAGTGTTGTTTTCACTGACTGGCAGGCAGGGTCCCACCCCCCGCCCCGACCCACATCACTACTTGGAGATGCCAGGAATTGAACCTGGCACTCTCAGTATGTGGAGAAGATGTTTCCCCACTGAGCCAGGCCCTTCACCACATTGGTGCTCCCATTGTTGACCCCCCACACACACACACACATGGAGAAGGCAGGCCGAATTGAGTCAGGGCGATGACGCTGGAGGCTTCTGTGTTCCCCACAGAGCCGGGAAGCTCTCTGTGGACATCGGCGAATCCTGCGTGGACCTGCGCAAGATGCTGCAGCGGAATAAACAGACGGGACTGGAATCGCGTGTGGCTGCGGCTGTGCGGGATCAGGATTCTCGTGAGCAGACTTTTAATTTTCTTGCATTTTCTTAGTGGATCCCACCTCCAGCGGACCAAGATTCTTTCCTTTCCCGGGGGCCAACTTTGACAGATGGGCAAGGCCACTCACCTGTCAGTCACCTGGTGCCCTTGTAACATCAGGCAAAACTTCAAAAGAGTCACTTGGGCACTGGCAGTGTGCCTTCAAAGGGGTTTGCTGTGAAGTCCCATTTGTAGTTTAAACGCTGGGAGCTTCCAGGGGTCTGGTCTGAAGTCATGCAGTGATGCAACTGCAGTGAGGAAGCCGAGCACGTCGGTCTGTCTGGTCAGCGCATGGATGAGAGACATCCTGGGGACCTCCATGGATCCCACCATGAGTTCCTGGAATAAAACGCAAAGTGCTTTTCATGGTGCTTTCCCTGGCTGCAGCACCACCTACAGTGTCCAAATGCAAGACAGGTTTGCTGCTCAGTGCAAACAGGGGTGTGTCAGTAGGTTAAATGCAGCCCATGTTAGGTTGCAGAGCCTCATTGGGCAGTGTGGGGACATCACTATACGGTTTGGCCTTTAGCGCAGGGATGAGGAACATGTGGCCCTCCAGACCGTATTGGACTACAGTGTCCGTCATTCGTGACCATGTTGCCTGGGGCTGATGGGAGTTGGAGTCCAGCACCATCAAAGCCCCCCCTAATGTGCCCTTTGCCCTGAAGGCAAGGGTTCCTCTGGGCACGTACTCATTTGCCCATTTCTCCCCACTGAAGGATTGCTAGAAAATGCCTCCTAGTCCCTTTGGATTTGCTTCGCCAGGTTTTGACCGAGAGATCTTCTCTGCTCTCTCCCTGCCACCGTGCTGGCCCAGATTTTGTTTGGTGCTGGCAAGGAGACGAAGAAGGCGAGTGGCTTCCTTACCCTGCGGACACCTGCCTGGCCCTGCAGGCAGCCAGGAATGGCCACGGAGAACCAACAGTGGAAGCGATGGTTGGGCGGACACGCTACAAGCTGGACACAGCCCGCATGGTGCAGACCAACAGCCGGACCGGGTTTGAACGGCTGATGGAACGCAGGGAGTCAGGTACAAGGATGTAGGGTTTAATGTTAGTGATAATACTTTGCATTCTTCCAGTCCTCATTGAGGCTTCAGAGCAGCGTTACAAGAAAGGCCAGCAAGAAAGGTTGGGAATCTCAGGCCTGTGGACTCTCCCTGTGCCGCAGCCCTGCTTTGCACCCACCTTGAATGTTTTCGCCAGGCCAAAATGTTCCTTTCCCTTCCCCTAATGCCTTTTCATTGCCCAGGTGCATAATGGAGAAGGGGCGGGGCTGAAATGGCAAAATTAACAGCAAAATCAAGAGGACATATTGACGAAGTGTTTAAGGAAGAATGGAAAACCACTGATGGATTATACATCAAATTATCATCCATATATGAAGCCGCTGGCAGGATTTGAAAAATAAGCAGTGGATTACTGAAAGAATTGACGGTAGCAGGGTTTAGACAACAACAAAATATTTGTTCTAAAACAGCTAATAAAAAGAAGTAAAAAAAAAACCCAATAATCAGGAAAGGAGGGGTGGGAAGTCAAGAGGGAACTTTGTTTAAAAATGTATATGATGGTAAATGTTTTGAAATATTTTTGGAGACTTAATAAAAATGATACGAAAAAAATGAGAGGGGTGTGTGGGAGATATATAGATGGGAATATATTTATGCCAAGGTAGAACCAGTTCATAGCCTCCCAAAATCTCTCTTACACTTTTCAGAACCTGCAACCAGCAGGCCTGCTCCACCCTGGGCTTTTCTCTCTCTTTCAGACGCTGCAGAGAGTGAGGAGGGAGGATCCCAGCCAAGCGACAGCATCTCAGGCACCGTTCCTGCTAAGAAGGCCCGGGGCGGAGGAGACAGCGCAGCATCTCAAGGAGAGGCGGATAACAAGGGTAACGGCCAAGGGGAACGGGTCTTAGTAGATCGGCCTGTCAGCCAAATCCCCCAACAACTTGAGCCTAGCAACTCAGACCTTGGGGGATACAAGCAGGTGGTGATTTATACCATGAAGCACCTCTCCCAGGAGGCTGCCAGGTGTGTTTATTGCCGGAACGTACTGCCTGCTTTTAAGCATCTTGGCATTAACACTCTTGGAACTAGAACCGTGTCTCTTTTTAAGAAATGCCGAGGTTCTTAAGAGGCTAGCTAGTAGCGTCATGGATGCCAAGGTTGTGAGGGGTTGGGGTGAATTTAATCGGCACATCTGCGCTCCAACCCACCTCCTCATCTTCCCCTGCAGAGGCCGTGAGGACGCTGATAGTGAAGGGGAAAGCACCCGTGGATCCAGAATGCTCTGCCAAGCTGGACAATGTAAGGCACCTATTGGCATGGATGGAAAGCCTCTAGTTTGCTGAGACTACCATTCCTGACCATCGGCCTGTCAGTCTGGGGCTGAAGGGATTTGGAGGCGAGCCCCACCTTGGCTAAGCCTCATAATAGCTGTCCCTCCTGACTGAAAACATATTAAATGCGCGTTCAAAAACAGAAGGGAGGCGGTTTTTAATTTACAGTGGTAGCTTGGTTCTCAAACTTAATCCGTTCCGGAAGTCCGTTCCAAAACCAAAGCTTTCCAAAACCAAGGCGTGCTTTCCCATAGAAAGTAATGCAAAATGGATTAATCCGTTCCAGACTTTTAAAAACAACCCCTAAAACAGCAATTTACAGGGACCCAGGTGGCGCTGTGGCTTAAACCACTGTGCCTAGGACTTGCTGATCAGAAGGTCGGCAGTTTGAATCCCTGCGACGGGGTGAGCTCCCGTTGCTCGGTCCCAGCTCCTGCCACCTAGCAGTTTGAAAGCATGTCAAAGTGCAAGTAGATAAATAGGTACCGCTCTGGCGGGAAGGTAAACGGCGTTTCCGTGCACTGCTCTGGTTCGCCAGAAGCAGCTTTGTCATGCTGGCCACATGACCCGGAAGCTGTACCCGGCTCCCTCGGCCAGTAAAGCGAGATGAGCGCCGCAACCCCAGAGTTGGACACGACTGGACCTAATGGTCAGGGGTCCCTTTACCTTTAAAACAGCTATTTAACATGAATCTTACTATCTAACAAGACCACCGATCCCTAAAACGAAAGCAATAAACAATGTACTGCAGTCACACAGTCAATCAATCAGTAGCTGAACTGGGTTCCACACAGTCACATGCTATTCTCTGATCATTTCATTCTGAAAATAACCCTCTTTTTTCTTCTCTCTTTACTGCTGCTCTTCCTTCCCAAACAAGGCTCATGTTTATTGTGAGGGAGACGACGTTTATGATGTGATGTTGAATCAGGTAAGTGGACTTGTAGGCTTCTTTTCACCCGCATTTTAATGGATAGTTAAACTAGATGCCTGTATAGCGCAGGGTGATGGAAGCGAACGGGGAGACTCGTGTTCAAATCCCCACTTAGCCACAAACCTTGAGCCAGTCTCTCTGCCTAAGCTACCATTATAGGGTTGGTGTGAAGATTAAACAGTTGCAGGGAGGGCAGGTATGATATACTTTGCTTGGGAAGGGACGGCATCACTTGCTCACGAGGAGACGCTTTTCTCAAATTGCACAACAGCCCAGATACGGAGCTTTTGGGGGTCTCGAGTTATTTGAGAACAAGAAGTGGCTCCACCTCTTCCTCTGACAGCTGCAAGTCTTCTTCAGCAGGTTCCCAACTGAGAGCCACTCAGTTGTGGTTCTAGGGGACCCTGCTCGCTCCTTGTAAGGTCCTCTGTTGGTTGCTCATGAGTAAGCAGGCAAAACTCCGAGTTTCCTTTAGGAGTTTTATTGTGCAAACTGTGTACAGTGCAGAGCTAATAAGTTCATGTCTGTATCGAGCGTCGTCAGAATCCGGGAATGGCCCCTTCCGGTTCTGACCCCAACAAAAGAGTTTCGGTATACGGAAACACCGCCTCCCATCCTTTCGTTTCACTCCTCGACGCCTTTGGGGCGCCGGAAGCTGCGTGTCTCTTTCCTCGCCCCTTGAGCGAGAGGAGTGCGAGGGCTCTTCAGCATCCTCAGAGCCTTCTCCCTCCATACCCTGAAAAGCCTGCCCCTCCCTGCTCGAAGCCTTGCTGCTCCCTCGGCTGCCAGAGGAGGTGCTGCTGGCCAGGTGGGACCGGGGCTCTCTGTAGCATCCCGAGAGCCCTTCCACCACCTTGCGCTGTGCCGGGGACAGTTCCCTGACACTCCTCAAGTTCCTCAATCTGTGGAGTATCTGGCTTGTCCTCCAAGGACCCCGTGCCAGGTCAGGGCTAGGCATGACTATAACATATGCACCAGATGAACTTTTCCAGGGAGGGGTATTCAATACATGGGGTGCTGCCGCCACTGATCTGCTCTCACCGTCTTCCTTCTCCTTGGTTCCTCCCAGACAAACCTCCAGTTCAACAACAACAAATACTACCTAATCCAGTTGTTGGAGGATGACAGAGCCCGGAACTACAGCGTCTGGATGCGTTGGGGGCGTGGTGAGTCGGGACAGGGAACTTGGGGGCATTCGTATGACACATTTGCTTTGAATGAACCTTCAGTGGCTCTTAGGCACTGTCGCTGAGGATGGAGCCCCTAGAGGCTGGATAACTTTTGGAGTTGTATCCAAAGTTAGTCATGCTCAGAGTAGCCCCATGGAAATCAATAGACATGGCTCGCCTACTTGCGTTGATTTCAAAGGGTCTGCTCAAAGCTGAACCTCTGGTTGCTCATGATGGGTTGCAACAAGATGGGAAATCTCACTTTCAAGTCTTGTTTGTGAGCTTTGCCCCAGCAATCTGGTTGACCACTGTCGGAGACAGAGCATTGGATTGGCCCGTATAGCAAAGTAGTTCTTACCTGCTTCCCCCATTCCAAAATGTGTGGTTTTTGCTCTGTAGAAACCACCCCTTGGAGCCACGGCTCTTGGACTTTCTTCTCAGCTCCAGAAAGCAACACGTCTCTTTCACTGTCCCACACTCTGCAATGTTTTTTTTCCCCTTAGCCTTTACTCATTCTCTCTTTGTCTCTTTCCTTCTCAGTTGGTAAGCCGGGTCAGCACGCACTTGTGAGTTGTGCTGGAGATTTAGCTAAAGCCAAAGACGTCTTCGCCAAAAAGTGAGTCACATTGGAAATTTTGGAGGTATTCCCCCATCCCATCCAATGCCTGCCCTCCTTGAACTGGTCTTGCGTCTTCTTTCCTCTACCTCTTTTAGGTTTTTGGACAAAACCAAGAATGAATGGACCAACCGTTGCAGCTTCCAGAAGGTTCCAGGCAAATATGATATTCTCCACCTGGACTATGAAGCCAATGATTCAGTGAGACTTCAGGGAGGGAAAGAGCAGGGAGGGGAGGTCTTGTGGCTGAAGGACGCCCTGCCTCATGATCTTTTGCTTTACATTCTTTCCAGAATGAGGAGAAAACTGCCTCGCAGAAGATAGCCTCATGCCCTAAGCTTGTGTCACAGCTGGACCAACGAGTTCAGGCCTTGGTGGAGCTGATTTGCAGCATCCGCACCATGGAGGAAATGGTGGTGGAGATGAAGTATGACACCAAGAAGGCTCCTCTAGGCAAGTGGCCCTAATTTGTCACTTTTATATCTAACTTAGTTCAGGAGCTCTAAAGAGAGAAGAGAGGCAAAGAGGAAATCTTTTAATACAGAAATCTGGAAACCACAAGAGGGGAGAGTGCTCTTGTGTTTCCCACAGCCACCTGGTTGACTACTGTGTATTGGATGGGCCATTGGCCTGATCCAGCAGCTCTTCTTATGTTTGGAGTGAAATCTGGAAACAAATGTCTTATGCTATATAATAAAACCCTAAGGATGTCGTCATGCTGCAGTTCTCATGGGCGCCAGTAGACTTTTGCCCTTTCTTTCTCCTTTCCCCCACAATACTGGGAGTGGCAAAGTGTAAAGGGAGGGGTGAATAGTTGTGGTTTGGGCAAGGGGGTCATGTAGGTGAGTGGCGTGTGCAGGGGTGGGAGCCGCTAGTTGTTGTTGCTGCTGTTTTAATTCCACTGCTCTACACCATTGGGAGAATTGTTGCTTTCCGTTTCATTTAAAATGGGCTGCATGCTTGGGCGAGTTAAGCATAAAGCCCAGTAACTTTTTTGGGCAGACGGGAAACACCCTCGGCTGAGTTCCTCTCTCTCTCTCCCATGTCCCCTCCAGGAAAGCTGACAGCTGAACAGATCAGCGCAGGGTACCAATCGCTGCAAAAGGTAGAGGCGTGTCTCAAGCGGAAGCAGACCGGCCGTGCCCTGGTGGAGGCCTGCAATGAATTCTACACACGGATTCCCCATGATTTCGGGTTAGTGCTGCCACTAACTTACCTCCTTACCTTGGGCTCCCAGTGGCTCAGGGATGGGACTCTGTTGTCTCTCTATACTCAAAACTTCGTACAGCATTGTGCATCTCCTGCCACAAATATTTGGTGCTTCTCAACCCACTTCCCAAGTCATTCGCGATCTTGCAATATATGCCTTCCCCACACCTTCCTGCCACGGTGTGCATGCAGAAGGACCAATCGCCTCATCCACCAGGCCCTTTTTATGTTGTCAGTAACAACAATCTACATGCTTTACATAGACACGTAAGAAAATATTGATCAAATCAAGCGCTAGAAACTAGAATAACGTGTACCAAAATACAGATAAACTCAACAGTTTTAAACCTAGTATACAGGTGAAACTCGAAAAATTAGAATATTGTGGAAAAGTCCATTTATGTAAGCAATTGTTTTCATTAGCTACTGGAGTTTAATATATGAGATAGACTCATGACATGCAAAGCGAGATATGTCAAGCCTTTGCTTGTTATAATTGTGATGATTATGGCGCACAGCTGATGAAAACCCCAAAGTTGAAATTGTTAATTTGGGGTTCTCATCAGCTGTACGCCATAATCATCACAATTATAACAAATAAAGGCTTGACATATCTCGCTTTGCATGTCATGAGTCTATCTCATATATTAGTTTCACCTTTTAAGTTGAATTACTGAAAGGAAATGAACCTTTCCACGATATTCTAATTTTTCGAGTTTCACCTGTATATGGTAAAATCCCCAGCGTGGGTAGGCATTCCTTAACAAAGTTTGTAGCAGCTGTTGAAAACATCAACAGTGAAGGTACCTGCCTAATATTTCATAACTGGGGAGTTGCAGAGAGCAGTTGCTGCCACACCACACAAAAGGACCAGTTCTTTGCAAGTGCAGAACAGTGTTTGTAGGAGTGCAGAACCCAATGCATGTATAAACCCCTCCCCTTCATTTCTGCAACCTTTCCTAAAGTCTGTGCCCCCACCCCGGTCCCCTTTTGCAGACTGAGGACCCCTCCACTGATCAGCACGGAAGAGGAACTGCAGGAAAAGGCCCAGCTGCTTGAGGTAAGAACGCTTGAATGCAAACGCACAACTGAAGTGGGGAGGAGTGAATGGGATGCCCCGAGTATCTGGCCAGCAGAATGCCAAGATGCTAGGAAAGGGAATTTCATTAAAAAAACAAACAAACTTTTTTTAAAAAAAGCAAAGAAGAGCAGCAATAACAAAATAACCCATAAGATATCATTAAGGCTATAATATAACACATTCTTTCTTTGTTCTTCATTCTTATTTACTTTAATAATACTCTCAGCAAAATTGTAAATATATATTTTTAAAGGAAATTGAATTTCCTCCCCATGCAAATTCGGAGCAATAAGTGACTGGGCCTCAAGCCTCCTAACTCCCCTCATTCCAGATGGGGGGTGGGAGAAGGAACTGGTTGAGACTATCCTCAATCAATCAATCAATCAATAGACAGACAGACAGATAGAAGATGACCACCATGGATGGATCAATTTGGGGAGCGCTGGTGGTCCTGCTGTCCTGTGAAAATGCTCCTGCCACTCCCTTTTGCCCCTCAAGGCTCTCGGCGAGATCCGTGCTGCCATTAAACTGGTGCGGTCAGAGCAGCTGGACAAGGAGCACCCGCTGGACCGGAACTATCGCGGCCTCACCTGTGAGATTCGACCCTTGGAGAGGGATAACCCTGACTTCCCAGTATGTGGGGGATGGGGACTGGTCTAGGTGCGGGGGAGTGTTGTGTATTAAATAAGATATTCTGGCAGCAGGGTAAAGTATTGTTATTGGTCAATTTGAAGTGTTCTATCACAATCCACAGCCTGATTGGGTCCCGCCGGAAAGTTTGAATATTATTGGTTCCCGCTAAAATGTATCTTTTCCCTCAGTCCCAATGTATCTATAAATAGAGCTTTCCCTACCCCCTATCCCCAGTCTTGTCTGATCCCTTACAATAAAGAGCTGTTTTCACTACGAAGTATTGCTGGACTTCTTGCTATCAGAACCCACGACACAACATACTGGCGACGAAGGTGGGATCGAATTAGGCCGGCTGAGGGCTGCTGACCCTAGCGACCTGATTCTGGCGACAAGACTCCCTGTGACTGACAGGACAGATCAGTCCACTAAGATGGCTGCGTCACGGTTCATGGAACCATTTCATCCCGGAGCAACTGAGGCCTGGGATGCTTACCTCGAGCGCTTTGAATTCAGCGTGGCAGCAAAAGGGGTCACTGACGAGGAAAGGAAAAAGGCGTTGTTCCTGAGTTGCTGCGGGGCAGAGACCTTTGAGTTGGCTCGGGCAATTCTGGCCCCCACAACACTGCGGGAGGCGTCGTTCGCAAGCATTACGGAACACCTCTCAAATCACCTTAATCCGACAGCATCGAAGATGACATGGCGCATCGAATTCCATAAGAGGCAACAACGACCTGGAGAGTCGGTAGCAGTTTTCCTCATCGAATTAAGGAAGCTGGCGAGACACTGCAAATTCGCCAACTTGGAGGAGGCCCTGCTGGATCGGTTTGTGTGCGGCCTTCGCAGCAGCAAGGGCCGCAGGCGGATTGCGGCAAAACAAGATATGGATCTGTCGACAGCGCTCCGTGAGGCCATTGCGACAGAAAGCGCTGAGAGAGAGGAGCAAGACCCGGACCAGCGAGCCGAAAAGAGAGCTGGAGCGTCAACCCACACCGTGGACGACCAGGATGTCAGCCCCAACCAAAGCCCTGTGCGGGGAATAGAGATGGTGCGACAGGAGAGCACAGCAAATAAAGGTCGGCAGGGGTCTGCCCTGGCTGCGGCGGATCACATGAGAGAAGGAAGTGCCGGTTCCGAGAAGCTACGTGTCATGCTTGTGGGAAAACGGGGCACATAGCCAGGGTCTGCAAGTCGAGTGGCACGTCGGGGTCCGCGAAATCAAGAGGTCAGAGGACATCCACAGCGACGCACCAACTCGACGATTGCAACTACCTCACGCAAATCGAGGGCAGAACTGTGCCATTTCCAGCCCAAGGGAAACCAGCTGTGCGGGTCCTAATCGAAGGGAAGCCGTGTAACATGGAGGTGGACTCCGGATCCGGATTCTCCATCGTATCGGAGGACACGGCCAGATCGTTATTTCCTAGAGGTAAGCTTCCGAGATTGGAGCCCTTCCCGGCTACTCTGCAATCCTATTCCGCTGGCCGCATAGACATTTTGGGAATGTGCGCAGTGAACGTACAGTTCCGCGAGAGGGAGGCCGTATTAAAGCTTGTGATCGCAAAAGGGAAGCGCACTAGCCTGCTGGGCACGGACTGGTTCCCGGCCTTAGGGTTGGGAATCTCAGGGCTCAACACGGTCCAGATAGCTTCGGAGACATTTAACACCCTGTACACGGAATTTGGGGAGCTATTTAATGGAGAGTTAGGATGTTATAAGGGGCCTCCAATTGACTTAGAACTGGACCCGGGGGTTGCGCCAATGCGCCTCAAACCCAGGCGGGTTCCATTTGCGCTACAGCCTAAAATAGAGGCTGAATTGGAGAAGCTAATACAGCAAGGGGTGCTTTCACCAGTGGACTCTGCTAAATGGGAAACACCCATTGTCACACCCCTGAAGGCTAATGGGGAAATACGAATTTGTGCGGATTACAAATGTACGATTAATAAGGCCATCAGGGGCAACTCGTATCCAATTCCAGTAGTGTCCCAACTATTAGCGAAGCTGGCTGGGGGCAAGGTGTTTGCAAAGATTGACTTGGCACAGGCATACCAGCAGCTTCCAGTGACTCCAGCGTCCGCTGAAATCCAGACAATTGTAACGCACAAGGGCGCCTTTAAGGTGAATAGGCTGCAGTTTGGAGTCTGCGTGGCACCTGGCATATTTCAAAGTCTTATGGAGCGCCTGTTACGGGGCCTGCCAGGTGTCCTGCCGTATTTTGATGATGTGTTAATTGCGGGCAAGGATGCTCAAGAACTACTGGGACGCATCCAGACAGTCCTATGCAAATTCCGGGATGCGGGGTTGAAACTAAAGAAAGAGAAATGTAGTTTTGGGGTAGCAGCTGTGAACTTCTTAGGGTACAGAATTGATGCTGCTGGCATCCACCCCATGGAAGACAAGGTTAAGGCTATCGCCGCAGCACCGACACCTAGTAACAAGGCTGAGCTGCAGTCCTTCTTGGGCCTCGTCAATTTCTATCACGCCTTTGTGCCACACAAGGCATCGATAGCCGAACCACTGCATCGGCTACTCCAAAAGAAGTGTGCATGGCGTTGGGGGCAACCGCAACAGAGAGCTTTTGAAACGCTGCGGGGCGTGCTGTCAAAGGAAAGTACACTTGCCCACTATGATGCTGCTAAACCACTGGTGCTGGCGTGTGATGCCTCACAATATGGCGTGGGGGCTGTCTTGAGTCACCGGGAGGCGGATGGGTCGGAGCGTCCAATCTCATTCTATTCCAGAACCTTGAGCCCCACAGAGCGGAACTATGCCCAGATTGATAAGGAGGCACTGGCTATAGTCACAGGAATCAAGAAGTTCCATGACTACGTGTACGGCCGCCCTTTCACAATTCAAACGGACCACAAGCCTTTGCTGGGTTTGTTCAGCCCACATAAACAAACGCCTCAAATCTTGTCCCCACGCATGCTCCGATGGTCCATCTTTTTGAATGGATTTCAATACGAACTGTGTCATGTGAAGGGTAAGCTGTTGTGCCATGCGGACGCGCTGAGTCGTCTACCACTACCTGGAGCAGCCGACGACGACCCAGCCCCGGCCGAGCACGTCATGATGATGGAGACACTTCCCGGACCACCCGTGACGGCCGTCGACATCGCCGCAAGAACTAAAAGGGACCCCGTCCTCGCCCGTGTCCTTGTGTGGGTGGGGAGGGGATGGCCAAGTGGGACTCAGGAAGAGAAATTTAGACCTTTCATGGCAAGACAAAATGAGCTGTCCCTCCATAAGGGTTGCATATTGTGGGGCGATAGGGTGGTTATTCCAAGGTCTCTACAGAATGAGGTGTTAGACACATTACACATGGGTCATCCGGGCATGGTTCGGATGAAATCTTTAGCCAGGTGCTATGTGTGGTGGCCTGGCATGGACAAGGACATTGAACAATGGGTGCGCACCTGTCGAGCGTGCCAGGAGGTGCACCCAGAAATGCCCAGGGCACCAGTGCATTGGTGGGAGCGGGCTAAGAACCCGTGGAGCCGGCTCCATGTAGATTTTGCAGGGCCGTTTCAGGGAAAGGTGTTCTTAATTGTAGTAGACGCCTACTCGAAATGGCTGGAGGTCTCAATTGTTCCAAACATGTCCTCAGCTGCTGTAATCAGGGCCCTTCGCATTTTGTTTGCAACGCATGGGTTACCCGAGACCATAGTATCAGACAACGGGGCGGCTTTTGTGTCCCAAGAGTTCAGGGCATTCCTGGCCGATAATTTCATTAGAGGGGTCACTTCTGCTCCCTTTCATCCATCCTCGAACGGACAAGCCGAACGGATGGTGCGCACAGCCAAGGGTGCAATAGCGCGCCTCTTGGAAGGGGATTGGTCTGCTCGCATTGCAAGGATGTTGTTCCTGCAGCACACAACGCCGTGTGCATCCACAGGCAAGTCCCCAGCTGAATTATTAATGGGAAGGAGGTTGGCCACAATCCTAGACTATGTCCACCCTGACAAGGTGCCGGGCCGCGATACAAGAGAACCACCGGCTGCCGAGGGTGACAGAACCCGATACCTGACAACAGAGGATTTGGTTTGGGTCCGGAACTATGCAAGGGGACCCGCATGGGTGCCGGGGGTGGTCACCCGACCCAGTGGGCCAGTGTCATATTTTGTGACGTTAGAGGATGGCAGAGTAATGCGCCGCCACATTGACCAGCTAAGGCGCCGGTTCCCAAGCAGGGTAAGCCCGAGGGGGGAGGAGCCGCGCACAACTCTGCCGGCGTCCGGTGAATCGCAGCAGTCTAGTCAGGATGACTCCGGGCCACAGGGGGTGGAGGGCTCCGAGAGTCAGGAAACCGAGATCACCACTGATGAACCTAACCCGGAAACAACTAGTCAGCCTAGAGAGTCAGCTAGTGACACAGCTCCAGCTGAGGTACCCGAGGTTATTGGAGAGAGAAGTCTGACCACGGATAGTCCAAGGAGTGACACACCGGGGGTTAGGCGATCCGGTAGGACTCGAAGACCTCCGCAATACTTGAAAGATTACGTGTATAGTCTCAACTAGGTGCGGGGGAGTGTTGTGTATTAAATAAGATATTCTGGCAGCAGGGTAAAGTATTGTTATTGGTCAATTTGAAGTGTTCTATCACAATCCACAGCCTGATTGGGTCCCGCCGGAAAGTTTGAATATTATTGGTTCCCGCTAAAATGTATCTTTTCCCTCAGTCCCAATGTGTCTATAAATAGAGCTTTCCCTACCCCCTATCCCCAGTCTTGTCTGATCCCTTACAATAAAGAGCTGTTTTCACTACGAAGTATTGCTGGACTTCTTGCTATCAGAACCCACGACACAACAGGGAGTCCCAGGAAAACTCTGCCCATGCTTTAAAAAAATAAAAATATTTGGGGAGTTGCTTCTCCTTTGATAGTTCCCTACTCCTACTGAGAGCCAGTGTGGTGTAGTGGTTAAGAGCAGTAGAATTGTAATCTGGTGAACCAGGTTCGCGTCTCTGCTCCTCCACAAGCAGCTGCTGGGTGACCTTGGGCAACTAGTCACACTTCTCTGAAGTCTCTCAGCCCCACTCACCTCACAGAGTGTTTGTTGTGGGGGAGGAAGGGAAAGGAGAATGTTAGCCGCTTTGAGACTCCTTCGGGTAGTGATAAAGCGGGATATCAAATCCAAACTCCTCCTCTTCTTCTTCTTCCCAGGTGTTAGAGCGCTACCTGTTGTCCACTCATGCTCCCACCCACCAAGATTACACCATGACACTGCTGGAGGCCTTTGTGCTAAACAAGGAGGTCTCCGATCCAGACTCGACCTTCCGCTCTGACCTCCCCAACCGGTGAGTGGAAGGATTGGGGGAGGGGGAGAGAGACACCCAACTTGAGCCTTTATTTATTGCATTTATAGAGGCCACCTTTCCTGCAAGAAGCTCAAAAGTGTGGCCTACATATCCGTCCTGGATAGCTCAGTCAGTTAGAGCATGGTGTTGGTAACGCCAAGGTTGCAGGTTCGATCCCCGTATGGGACAGCTGCATATTCCAGCATTGCGGGGGGTTGGACTGAAGATGATTCTCAGGGTCCCTTCCTGTTCTACAATGCAATGATTCTCTTCTCACAACAACAACAACCCTGCGAGGTACGTTAGCCCGAAAGCGAGCAACTGGCCCAAGGTCTTGCAGTGAGCTTCGTGACTCGAGTGGGGATTTGAACCTGGCTCTCATGAGTCATATCATTCTAGAATTGTAGAGTCGGAAGGGGACCCCCAAGGCTCATCTAGCCCAACCCCCCGAAATCCTAGCCCAGCACTGTAGCCTCTACACCAGGCACCCCCAAACTCTGCCCTCCAGATGTTTTGGGACTACAATTCCCATCATCCCTGACCACTGGTCCTGTTAGCTAGGGATGATGGGAGTTGTAGTCACCAAACATCTGGAGGGCCGAGTTTGGGGATGCCTGCTCTACACCATGCTGGCTCGCAACCTAGAGATCCCCATTGCGATTTGTCACTCTTCTGGGCTTCTTCCCCTTTCTCAGGACACTGCTGTGGCACGGATCACGCCTGGGCAACTGGGCAGGGATATTGAGTCACGGGTTGCGGGTGGCCCCCCCAGAAGCCCCCGTCACTGGCTACATGGTGAGTCTCCCCACTTTGCCGAGCTCTTGGCCTGTTGCTCCTGGCCCACCTCATGGCAGGGCTGAGTTAACGACCTTCCTTTCCCTCCCTTCAAGTTTGGGAAAGGGATCTACTTCGCTGACATGTCTTCCAAGAGTGCCAACTACTGCTTTGCCACCCGCGAGAAAGACGTCGGCCTGCTGTTGCTGTCGGAGGTGAGATCTGCATCCCACTTTGGGGGGAGGGGGCATGGGGGTGCCTGCAGATGTAGACTACAATTCCCATCAGCTCCGGGTTTTGTATGTAACTCTGTTTTTGTAATATTTCATTTTAAGTTTTCTGTTGTTTCTTCATTATTATTATTATTTTTTGCACACCGCTTAGAGGTGTTTTAATGCTAAGCAGTATGAAAACTAAATAATATTTTAAAAAAATCACATTTTATATGCACACAAAAAAAGGGAATGAAGGGAACTGTAGTCCAAAATAACTGCTTACCCCAGCTCTAGCCTTCCCTGAGAGAGCCAGTGTGGTGTAGTGGTTAAGAGCGGTACTCGTAATCTGGGAACCGGGTTCGCGTCTCCGCTCCTCCACATGCAGCTGCTGGGTGACCTTGGGCTAGTCACTTCTTGAAGTCTCTCAGCCCCACTCACCTCACAGAGTGTTTGTTGTGGGGGAGGAAGGGAAAGGAGAATGTTAGCCGCTTTGAGACTCCTTCGGGTAGTGATAAAGCGGGATATCAAATCCAAACTCTTCTTCTTCTCTTCTTCCTGGAGTGTAAATAAGTACATAAAAGACTCAGGGTGGGGCAGCCCTGTGATTCAAATTTGCACAGTATAGGCCCAGTTTGGGCTGACTTTCGGAGGGGAAGAGAGACTTTGGCTGGGTTGAGGAGTGAGAGCGGGGTGTTATGGACTCTAGACAGTGGATGGATCGAACCCTCTGGACTACCCTTTAGCTTACTGGCAAGAACTGCTGGTTCAGTACAAATTAGCCATAGTGGTTAGAGCATCAGACTAGGACCTGGGAGAGACCAGGGTTCAAATCCCCACTTGGGCCGAGTCACTGCCTCTCGGCCTAGCCTACCTCACAGGGTTGTTGTGGGGATTAAGCCAGATGGGGAACAATGCCCCCCACCCTGAGCTGTTTGGGATCCAAATGCAAGAAGGTGGCAGTGAGCTGAGATGGCACTACCCCATACATTGCTTATAGGACAACTGGACAGATTACATTTTTAAAAAACCACCAAACATTTTAACTTTCAAAAAGTGCAAGGGAAAGGGGGAGATGTGCCTGGGCCAGACCTGGGGCTCAACCTTGTAAAACCAGTATCCCCACAACCCATCACCGCCACATATTCCTCCTTCCTCTGATCGCTTCTCAAATTAGAGGCAATTTACAGGAGTTCAGCTACACTGCTTTAAATATTCAAGTGATGTATGCACAAACTGGGGCTGAAGTTCTGCTCTCCCGCCTCTGTAGGTAGCTCTGGGCGAATGCAACAAACTGTTGGAGGCAAACCCCGAAGCGGAGAAACTGCTGACCAGCAAACATTGCACCAAAGGGCTTGGCAAGATGGCGCCGTCCCCGGCCAACAGCACGACACTGTGAGTTTGGGGTGGGTGGAAGAAGCCTACCTGGCTGAAAATTCAAAGGCTGTCCTTAAGGCAGCAGAGATTTGTGGACCAGGATATTTCCATGCATCTCTGATTAAATAAAAAAAAATCCTACCAGTAGCACCTTAAGAGACCAACTAAGTTTGCACACGAAAGCTCATACCAATAACAAACTTAGTTGGTCTCTAAGGTGCTACTGGAAATATATATATTTTTGTTTCGACTACGGCAGACCAACACATCTACCTACCTGTAACTAGATCTCTGTTTAAAAACACTCCGGGCGCAGGCAAGGAACATGGGTGCTTGTGTGCAAACATTAATTTCTGAACATTGTGTTCTCTCTTCCCTTCGCTGGTAGCCATGGGGCTCTGGTCCCCCTGGGCCCTGCTGCAGACACCGGGGTGGTGAACCCCAACGGCTACACCCTGAACTACAACGAATTCATTGTCTACGACCCACGGCAGGTGCGCATGAAGTACCTCCTCAAGGTGCGCTTCAATTTCAACCAGCTCTGGTGAAGTTCAGCAGGCAACGCAGAGGACGACGGCAACAGAAAAACCACAGGCCTCTTTTTCCCCCCAAGCTGACGTCTCAAGTGCCTTCAAGCTGAAGAGACTTGAGAACTTTATTTTATTCCTAGTATGCAGTTTATTAAAACTTGAATTAATACACTGGCCTTGTTAAGGGAGTGGACAGTGGCAGCCCTTTTGTAGAAAGCAGGCTATGGTGTTGTGCTAGGAAGGGCTGGCAGTGAAGGAAGACTGTGGAACAAGTAAGGCCTTGCAGCAGCAGTGGGCTGTAGGCCTGCAAAACCTTTCTAAAGTAATTTCAAAAACCCTTCCCACCCTTGGGTTTAAGGTCCTTCACCTGTTTCCTCACCCTTCTAAGCCCACAACTGCTGCTTCTGCATATCGGTCAGTAGTAACACGCCTCTTCTGATGAGGAGGAAGTGAAGGAAGGCAATGCCTCAAGGCCCTTGAAGCAGTGGATTGCAAAGGCGCAAGCCTCAGTCTCTACGGGCATGTTCTCTCCCTCCTCCCAGGAAGGCATGCAACGAAAGAATGGGGGCCTCTTGTCTCACAGCTTCCACATTCCATGCTTAAAAGCAGAGTTTCAGGCCAGGAGGTCTCTCTTATTACCCAAAAGGCAATTTTGGTCACACAAACCCTTTTATCACCTGCATAGGATGTCACGTGGGGACAAGCAAAAAGGTGACCAAAGCCAACCTAAAAGGAGCTTCTGAAGTATTGCCACAAAGCACAGGGACTTTCAAAGATGCGCCTTGAAGGCCCAATATCCAGGCTTCAAAGCGCAGCGCCAGTCCACGTTGCCATTTCTCAGCTCTGCTGCTCCTCACTGTTTACTAAGTACAGGTTCTTTAGCACAGAGGAACACAAAATTGATTGACGCTGCTCCATTTTATTTCTTAATTGACATGTAAAGTAAGGGAAGGCGCATTAGCAAAATAAAAACACTATACAGAAGGCATCAGTGGTTGCAAATTTGTCGTCACAGTATTTTGAAGGCAAAAGGGGCACAGGGGAAATCGGTACACACAATAGATTTAGCCCTTCCGAAACTTGTTTTTCACCTCTGTGGTTAGAGGTGAGCTACAAAGCTTGATTGGCTCAAACCCAGACTCCAGTCAAGTTTCTAAGGTGGTTTGTCACATGGTTACCTGAGCTCTGTGGCCTACAGTTGCTAAGCAAGCATAGGCTCCAACAGAATCACAGCCTCCACATCAACTAAGAAGCCATGCGGGATCTGCAGATTCCAGCTGCTCTGAGAGGGTTGGGGCAAGGCTGAGGTAGCAGTGAAACAGCTGCATTCGTGCCTGGAAAGGAGAAGTGCCAGGCTTAAGAGGCAGCTGGCAGGAGCTCCCCCCCCCCCCCGGAAGACACGTCCCTCAAGCAGAGACAGAGCCCCACTCTAAGGAGTAAACGTTGCCGAGAGTGTCACCCGCGTAGAGAAAAAGGGAAGAGTCAGCATTGATCCAAGGCTGGAGCTGTGAAACTGGCCCGTGGCATCGGAACTGGCCCAGCTGTGTAAAGAAAACAGAGTAGAGAACAAGGAAGGGTTAGAATAAAAGCTTTGCATACAGAAATGAAAGATAGGGAAGAGGTTAGGTTTGTTGAATTCGTAATATATATATATATATATATATATATATATATATATATATATTATATATACACACACACACACACACACACACACACAACCACACACACACACAGTGCTTTATTTACATCCTGAAGCAAATTGACAGCCAAGTTATTTTAAAAAACAACAACACTAAGACATACAAGATATGACTCCCTACCCCAAAAGAATCCTGGGAACTGTAGTTTAACCATTCACAGAGCTACAACTCCCAGGACCCTTATTTCCCAGGATTCTTGGGAGGAAACCATGTGCTTTATGGTGTGTCTATATTGGACAGCTCTAGTCCAAACACACTTAACCATGCCAGTTTTGGAACATAAAGGTTAAGTCTGTGTGCATACTAAAAGTGCGATGTAATAAATGCCCCACAGGGAGAGGAAGGGGAGTGTGAAGTTACTCACCAGTTTCATAGTGTTGCCATCCCAAATCTTCACATCTCGGTCATGTGATGCTGTTACAACCCTGTCTCCCAGGACATGCAGGGCTGTGATTTTGTCACTGTGAATCTAGTAACAACAGACCCAGAAGAATTTTTTTTTAAAGCCTGCTAGCACTTTGAAAGTGCTTCCTTGGGGCTACCGGGGGGGGGGGGGAGCCAACCTTACCCCACCCTCTCTCTGACCCTGAGGGTTCAGGCCAATTAAGGAAGTCCCAGTTCTCAAGCCCCAGAGCATTTTTAAAGTCACTTTGCATACTCACAGTCTACTATCTATTACACTGCATTTACTAAAATGCATCTGTGCTCAAAATGGTTCACATTTTAAAAACAAGCCAGTCTAAATGCAGCATGATGAATGCATGTAATGCACTCAGGGCCATTTCATCTCATTAAAAAACAGCATGTAAAGTTAATTGTCTGGTTTGGGGTACAACAGCAGCAAAGTTAGCAGAATTCCAGTGGGCTTTTTTTTTTACTGTTCCCCACAAGGCAGGATTTTCCTGCTCCACCAGAAGAACAAAAGTGCACCCATGCCACAAACATTAAGATCGTTTTGTAAGCAACTTCTGCTCTTTTTGGTTTACACTACATGACCTTGGTTTGTCCAGGAAGCTTAGATTTTCCTGCCAAGAGACCTAAAACTACCTTCCTTTACAGAACTGCAGTTCCCCTAGATAAGGATGCACTGCAAGTGAACTCTATGGAAGCACCTCCAAACTGGATCAGGCCCCAGAGGTAGGCAAGGGCTCAAAATCCCTGTCACTTCCACTGGCACGTGACTCAAAATTGCACCCGGGAGGCATCCTGCTCACTGCTCAGGCTGATGAGTCATGCGCAGGTGGGTCCCCATCTTCTCCCCTCATCCCTAGGGACTTGCCTTTTTCCTCTGCCAGCCGTCAGGTTTCCATTTCTCCACTCTCTCCTCAGTCTGCCGGGTCTGAGTCCAAAGGCATCCTTCAGAGTCTGCGCATAATAGGAGTTTGCCTGCCCCAATGGAAAAAGCCAGAATTAGAGTGCATCTCTCCCTCCAACCCTAACTCCACTCCTTTCAAATCAGCTGGAGCTCTGCTAGATCCGGCCTGTAGTCCAGCATCCTGTTGTTCTCACGGTGGCCAACCAGGTGCCCACAAGCCCGTATACAAAATCTACCACTTACGCACCCACCTTTCTAATGCAAACTGATTTCTGCTGTCTTTTACAGGGCTTTTCATATTCTATGCTGGAGTAGCCAATATGGTGCCTGCCAGATCTCATTTGACTACAACTTCCATGCTTGCTGAGGCCTATGGGAATTGCAGTCTGGAGTATTTGGCTACCCCTGCACCGTGCCAATCTCCACCCAGTTACAACCTACTAAATTATTGGAATCTTAGCTATCAAAAGTTTTATTTTTATTTATTTTAAAAGAATTACATAACAAAAACAACAATAACAACTACAATAACAACAACACAGAACACACTACAAAAATTACAACTTATTATCTTTAAAGAATTATAATTTCCTCACATCTTGGTTGGACTTCCTCCTATCTCCTCCTTCTGCGTCCCTTGTGAATACCCTTTTCGTAACTTCCATAATCTTATAATTCTATCTATTTTCTAACAACAACTTATCATTTAACATCTCTTATCTCTTAGCCTATATTATTAAC
Source organism: Lacerta viridis (assembly GCA_900245905.1). NCBI lineage: Eukaryota > Metazoa > Chordata > Lepidosauria > Squamata > Lacertidae > Lacerta > Lacerta viridis. The sequence continues at coordinate 296,696 of OFHU01001767.1, read as the reverse complement.
AATTAAACTCAAAATTATCTAACTTCAACTCTACAGCCTATCCTATCCTCAGAATTTATCTAATTTTCAATCTTACAATGCTCTTGTAAATACAATTTAAATTTTCCCCATTCTTTCTCCACTTAGCTATCAAAAGTTTTAAGCCCATTAAATGTGATTTCATTCCAGAGGCAGGCCGCCAACACGGGCTCCTCTGGGGTTGCCAAGCAGGGGACACCCCTATAGTTTCAAGTATGTCTGCACAATGAACAACAAGAAGCTTCTGAGCGCAAGAGTGGCATTTCGCTTGAGCAAAAGTCTCTCTCAAAAAAAATATAAAAGTGAGACCAGAATAAGCAGGAGCCTGGTCTCGGCCTCACCTTTGACCTGCCGGGCAACAGTGACCCAAACTGAGGGCCTTTTGGGTACCCATGGAATCTTCTCCAGGGCGTCTGTGTCTTCTAACTTCCCAGATTCAGTTACCCTCTAAAGGAACAAACAGAAGAAGGCTCTGGTGAGGAAAGGGCAACTCAAGAATTTGCAGGCCTCTCCTGGCAGAAGACCCACGTTCCACCTGCCTTGGGTCAGACCAAGGGCACAACATCACAGAATAATTGAGGCAGCCATGCCACAACGGCAACCGAGCTGCAGGATCTCCTTTTGGACTGGGCAGCCTGGTGGAACAATTCCTGCAAAAACCAGGCATCACCGGAAGTACCTGGAATGAGGGTGGGTAACAGGAAGCTGAGGTGTGGGATGAGCAATCTGGGGAGGCCAGAGACGCATATATGCTTGCTTAAAGCCAACAATGGAGCTGCTTTCTGAGCTGATATTATCCCTGGGCACTTCTTTCAAAACGTTAAAGGGATCAGGAGACTTTGTACATAGTTTCCGCTAGGACTTGGGAAACCTGGGCTCAAGTCCCCGACATGGAGCTCCCTGGGCCAGTCACTGCCCCCTTCATCCGAGTCTACCTCACAGGGTTGCTGTGGGGATGAAATGGGGGAGAACCATGAAAGGGGGGGGGGGGGGGGGGGGGGGGGGGGGGGGGGGGGGGGGGGGGGGGGGGGGGGGGGGGGGGGGGGGGGGTGGGGGGGGGGGGGGGGGGGGGGGGGGGGGGGGGGGGGGGGGGGGGGGGGGGGGGGGGGGGGGGGGTGGGGGGGGGGGGGGGGGGGGGGGGGGGGGGGGGGGGGGGGGGGGGTGGGGGGGGGGAGAACACCTTGAGCTCCCTTTGAGAAAAAGGTGGGATGTCAATGCAATCGATCTACCAATAATAAGCGGGGGTGGCGCCATGGGTTAAACCACAGAGCCTAGGGCTTGCCGATCAGAAGGTTGGCGGTTCGAATCCCCGCAACGGAATGAGCTCCCGTTGTTTGGTCCCTGCTCCTGCCAACCTAGCAGTTCGAAAGCACATCAAGTGCAAGTAAATAGGTACCACTCCGGCGGGAAGGTAAACGGCGTTTCCGTGCACTGCTCTGGTTCGCCAGAAGCGGCTTAGTCATGCTGGCCACATGACCCGGAAGCTGTACGCCAGCTCCCTCGGCCAATAAAGCGAGATGAGCACCACAACCCCAGAGTCGTCCACGACTGGACCTAACCGTCAGGGGTACTTTTACCTTTACCTATGCAGGTAGACGCAGCCTGGCAGGCTCAGAGCTCACCAACTGGCCAAATCCTGTGGTGATTCCCGCCTGGGCCTTGCCCCAGAGGCCACTCACCATCTTGAACAAGGTCGGGCTGTGCATGGAGTCCCAGATGTGAAAGATACGCTCCTCCTCCTCCTCGGACACAGATATGTCAAAGCTCACGTGCTGCTGGAAATCCCACACTTTGTCTGTGTATCTGGGATGGAGGTGAAGATCAGCATTGGAGCCATAGAAGTAAGACTGTTCCACCACCCAGAGATGTCTTCCCCCAGCCCCTCGAGGGCCGCTGTTCTCCCAACTCACGGGTTCTGCTGGAAGCTCTGGGCTCCAGGCTGCAGCACCAGCAGGTCTCCGTCGGCCATTCCTAGGACTATGGGGCCGCTGGGCCTCAGCACCCCCACACAGAGCGCAGAAGACTCCTCTGCTTGGCGCAGGCACTTCCTGCGGGTCAAGCTGTGCAACGGGAAAAGGGAGAAATACACACACAGAGAGAAGAATACAAAAAAACTCAGGATCAGCGACATGCTGTGCAGAAGCAAAGGCCCGGAGGAGCTCTCTCTTGGTTATGGGGCTGAGAGCTCCATCGTGCAGTCAGGCACTCCCAGGGCAAGTGGTTCACACTGGAGACCCAGCACCTTACCTGATGGCCCCATTGCGCTGCCTGCTTATGTACCAGAGGCTGATCCCATCAGCTGCCACAAGGATGGTGCGGGTGGAAGTGAAGGCTAAGGCACTGATGCAACGCAGGCCGGCCTGGATGGTGAAAGAAGCGAAGCCACTCACACAACGGTTTGCTACGCCAAAGGGCTGGGATGAAGCCCAAGGTGCATTTGGATGACAAATCTCTCTTGGGATCAGTCAGTAGAGCACGAGACTCTCAATCTCGGGGCCGTGGGTTCGAGCCCCACGATGGACAAAAGATTCCTGCGCTGCAGGGGGTTGGACTGAATGACCCTGAGGAATCCCTTCCAACTCTATGATTCTCAGTTTGCAGTCCCTCTTCTGGCCACCAGGCAGCGGCTTCTCTCTCCAAGCCTGCTTTCCGGCACTGAAGAGGCGAGGGGTGAGGAAGCTGTGGCCCTTCAGATGATGTTGGGGAGTCCAGCGCCCTTGGGCTTACCTTCACTTTCTCCACAGCCTTGGCTTCGTGCCAGAGGACCAGTTCTCCGCGTTCCCCACCAGACGCAACGAAGTCCCCATCGGGGGACCAGGCCAAGGCCGTGACGGCACCGTGGTGAGGGGGAAGGTCTTTGGCAGCCCCTGCTAGTGAGCAAGGGGGAAAACAGCTCAGCAAGACAACGATGAGCTGGGACCAACCAGTTTGCAGTTTTAAAAACCGTATTGGGTCACATGCAACTTCTCCCCAAGAATGCCGAGAACCGTAGTTTGTCAAGGGCACTGGGAATTGTAGCTCTATGAGGGGATAGTTCGCAGGATTCTTGGGGGTGTGCGCATGAAATGGATGGTGTTTGTGCGACCCTAATGTGCACAGTGAGGAGAAAGGGTGGAGTCGCAATGTGTTGTCAGCTGGAAATCTCTCCCTCCTCCACCCTCAACTCCAAACACAGCTGGTTTAATCATGTGAACACAAAATTTCTGACACCAAACGAACACACCCCAATTGGCCATTAAGCATGGGGAGGCCTGTAAGCTCAGTGGGAAAGCTTAACTGCCTTGCATGCAGAAGGCTTCCGCTTTCAATCGCCAAGGAGGGCTAGGAAGGAGAGCCCAGAGCCAATCCACATAGACAATACTGAGCTAGGTGGACCAATGGCTTCCCCTCGGTACGGTAGAATGCAGATGGGCAATGCTCCATCGTGCTCTTTGGTAATGGACGCAAAACACAAGCAACCGGGCTCCCCTGGCCCAGCCCACCTTTTGGTTTGATCCACAAATGCAGGAAGAGCAGGGAGCTGCGAGCAGGCCCGCCTCCCCCCCCCCGATACTAACCCTCTTCCTTGGGGGCGGCCCACACTCGGACTGTGTTGTCTTTGGATATTGTCAGGAAAGAGGAAGACGCTGGGGAAGCAGCAGCCCCACAGATGGCAGCGCAGTGGCCAGGGAAGATGTCAGGTTCCGCCAGCTGTGAGGAAACGGGACACGAGTGAACAAGGAGCTGGGAGGGAGGCAGAACAGGGCTTGGGGTCTAGGTGCTAAGAGTTGCCCAGGCGGGAGAGATTATTATGGTGTAGGTGCAGGGCAGACCAGGTTGGCTCCGATCCACTAACAACAAGAATGATACCTAAAAGTTGATCCACCAGGTAAGAAGACTTTAAGCCGCTCCTTCAGGTATATTGGGCCAAGGCTGTTTAGGGCTTTAAAGGTCAGCACCAACACTTTGAATTGTGCTTGGAAACATAGGGGGAGCCAATGTAGGACCGGTGTTATGGGGTCTCGGCAGCCGCTCCCAGTCACCAGTCTAGCTGCCACATTCTGGATTAGTTGTAGTTTCCGGGTCACCTTCAAAGGTAGCCCCACGTAGAGTGCATTGCAGTAGTCCAAGCGAGAGATAACTAGAGCATGCACCACTCTGGCAAGACAGTCCGCGGGCAGGTAGGGTCTCAGCCTGCGTACCAGGTGTATTGTTAATAATAATAATAATAATAAAACCTTTATTGTCAATGTACAACCTGTGTACAATGAAATTAACTGAGCCTCCCCCCCACCACAAACACTCAATCTCATTGTCGCACAACACACCAACCCCAGTGGGAATTGTATTCTAAAAACATCTGGAGGGAATAGAGCCTAACAGGTAAACGTTAAGGTATTTATTAGGCAACTATGGATAACAGCTGCCCTTAATGCAAGTAACTGCAGTCTTTGAGAAGTCAAATCACCAGCCAAACTTTCAAGGGCATTTTTGTTTAGTGCAGCCTTCACCAGCCTGGTGCTCTCTCCAGATGTTCTGGACTACAATTCCCATCAGATAGCACAGGGTGCTGGCTAGGGGCTGATAGGAGTTGTAGTCTAAACATCTGGAGAGAGCACTAGGTTGGCGAAGGTTAGTTTAGGGTCACGAAGAGTCGGACACGACTGAACAACACATACACACATACTTCCCCCCCCCATCTCTTACCTTCAGGGGCTTCCAAAGTTTCACTGTGCCATCACTGCCAGCTGCAGCCAAAATAAACTCTTTTTCCCCTGTGTAAAAAAAAGAAAAAAGAAATGTACTAACAGCACAAAGTTGTTCCAAGTGACAATACCCCTCAGGGCAATACTTCCCCACTTTGAAAATCTGTTTTCACTCCCCCCCCCTCTAATTCTGGCCATTTATAAAATCATTATTATTTCCACATTCACTGAAATCTTCCTCATCTAACTGGCAACTAAAAACAGCAAACTTCCTCACGTAGAGGTGGCTTTGCAGGAACCAAGGAAAGGTCTTCTTCAGTCACGTAATTAAGCTAAGCTGCTTCAGGGAGGCCAAACTGCTCAGCAACCCACAGCCCCCTGCCAGACCTTGGTATTCTTAACATTACCAAGTTCAAAATCTGCTAGACAGCAGCTCAGATCTACGGTCTTGAAAGGGCTGCTTGCAATACCTTACTTGGACAGTGAACAATTTGTGAGCAACTTGTACATATTCATGTGAACCTTAACCACGTGCTCATCAAAAATAAATGCAAATACGCACACGGATTCATTTGTATCATACGGTCAAGTAACGGACACCAGAACTTCGGAGCTCATTTCCCTCCCCCAGATTTTCAGAAAGTGGTGGCTGAAGTATCTTACATGGATCTCTGAAGCCTGCACAGTGGTTGGCCCGGTCAGGGTGAGCCAGGAAGCGAGTCATCTCCAGCCCCTGTTGGTTCCACACCACCAGCATCCCATCCCTGCCCACGGAGAACACATGTTCTTTCTGTCACAGGAACCGGAAAGAGTAGCGGTCAACAAGGGATGAACCAAGGCCGTGCATATTTATCCAGAGGACGACTGCAACAAGCGTTCCATGCACAGAGTTAAGGCAGGGATGGGGAACCTCAGGACCAGGGGCCGCATCCGGCCGTCGGATTCCTCCCTTCAGGCCGCACCCCTCAATTCACCGCCCCGAGTGGTTTTGCCTGGGTGGAACAGGCCCTTGCACTCTTGATAGCGCTTCTTGCTTGCATGGAAGGAGGAGAGGGCGTTGTGCGGGGAACATTTGTTGCTCCACCCACTTTTGCCTCTGGCCCCACCCACCACTGGCATGTGGCCCCAGGGAGCCTGCCCAGAAAGGAATGTGGTCCCCGGGAAGAAAAATGGGTTCCCCACCCCAGGCTGAAGGACTGGTTGTGTCAAAGGGGAGCCAAGGCATGGTAGGCCACAGAGACAAGGTCAATAATAGAGTCGGGGAGGCTAGAATGGACCTGGGAGGACCTGGGAACAGCACTGAGGTTTTTTTAACAGCATCCATAAGACACTCAAGGCCAAACTATGCAAGATGGCAAGATGTTATCTGTACTCAGCTGGGATAGCTCAGTCCCACGCTGGGCAAGAGATTCCTGCATTGCAGGGGGATGCACTAGATAAAAACCAGCTCCTGGTGCCTTCCAACTCTGCAATGCTCCGATTTTTAACCTGTACAGTGGTGTTTCTTCGTTTTTGCTTTTTAACGTAAGGATTCGCTGTGGCGGCTGGTATCTGTGGGAGATTCGCTCCCAATGCAAATATGGCATTTTACAAAAAAAAAAAAAAAAAAAAAGAGGAGGGATTCTCTTCAGGAGGGGAAGAGAAGGCAAGAAGTTTCCCCTCCACACCTGCTAAAACCTAGATAGGTTTCTATCCCACCCACCGCCGATGCTGTTTGTAGTCTTCACCCACCCTGGCGCTCCCCCAGAGGTTTTGGAGTACAACTCCATCCAGCCACACCCAGAAAAATATGAACGTTAAAAGCAAACATGTCTTTAACGTGACATCTGGTTTGTCCCCTCAGGTGCCATTTCAGGCAGATGAAGAAAAGGACATTCCGTGACTTGCCCACCTCTTCATTTTAGAGGCCGCAAAGCCCAATCCAGAGTGCTTTGCCGAATTCAGGAAAGCATCTAGGGCCTAGGTAGAAAAATGAAGGACGAAGCCTCAAACGGATTCTTTTGCCTACCTCACTCGTGACACTGCATACCGGGCTTTGGTGGCCCAGGAATTCCTGGAGGCACTGGCCAGTTTTGGGATCCCAGAGGCAGACGGTGCAGTCGTTGGAGCCAGTGAGCTGGTTGGGGAACAATGCAAAGGACAGGCAGGAAGTTAGAAATGGTGGGATGTACGTCAGAGGCTGCTAGATTTAGGAGACCTGCCGTGAGTGATACTCCCATTGGAAGCCGACAGGAGGAAACAGATGTTCCGAATAATCAGCTGCCAAGTTATCACCAGGGTACCGAACACATTAAGGCTAGCATCCTTGCGGCAGTTGCCACCATCCCAACACCCTGGCAAGGGCCCTTCACTGGTGCCTGCTCCGGGGCCTGGGGATGCCAGAGAATTCAGAGGGATGTAGAAAAGGAAGTGAACAAATGCTGCAATTCACATGTCTGCCTGTTGTCAGGAACAGAAATTAGTCAAATGAGATTCATTCATTCATTCATTCACGTTGTTTGGAGGTCCGCAAAGGATATGCAATTGATGACTTTTTGCCGTAGTTTTGACACTCAAATGAATGTAAGTTACATAAGTTATGTAGACGGTTTTGTAATTTATGCTTAACAGGAGACACGTAGTGTTTAGCAGAAACCAAACTGCATCGTAATGGAAACGGTGACAAGCATGGTGAATACAGGCCAGAACTGAAATCCCTGCCTTCTCCCATCCCTATCGGGCCGTCCTTTGAATCCAAATAGTAAATATTCACTATTGGCCCTGCTGGCTGCAACTGATGAGAGCTGGGAGTCCAACACAACCCAAGAGCAGTTTGTTAGCTCCCCTCTGTGCCCAAACACTAGCTTTCCTCCCCACTCATTGCAAGCAGGAGCCAACTAGGTTAACCTAGCAAAGAGCTGCTAGGTTAAACAGGTGGGTGCCCAGACCTATCCTTTGGGAATGGGGTCATAAGCTGGCTCTGTTTGTTCCTCCCCCCTCTGTTTCTGGGATTATTCTTCGTGCATGAAAAGCCCACCTACCCACCCACTCTGTGCGGTGGCCGTCCAAACTCACCAACATGGGGCCTGCCCAGGCGCAGCAGGAGATCCAGTCCTTGTGGCAGAAAGGCAGTGAGCGCCAGAGGGAAGGGGTCTTCTGGGAGGGGTCCCTGACATCCCAGAGAAACAACGCCTGAAAACCAGAGCAGAACACAGTGGAAATAATAAAATAAGGACCTACGTTTTGTTACCATTACACCAGTCTTTTGCCCTGTTCCTTACTCTGCTCCGCCTCCGAAAACAGTAATTTTTTCCCCACTTGCTGCCTTTACATATCACAGGAATGGGCAACCTCTGACTTGGAAGCTGAATGTGGCTCTCTAGTGTTTTTTTGTGTGGCCCGTAGGACTCCTCCATGTCCCTGCTCTGCAGCCTCCCTTGAATACTTTTGCCTGACTGGAATGTGCATCACAGACACTTGCCCACTGCACAAGAGGAAAAATTCGCATCTTCTACCTCTGGCCCTGCACATTACTGTCATGCGGCCCTCAAAAACTTGCCTCGGAGACAATGCGGCCCCCTTAGGCTGCAAAAGGGTTTCCTGCCTCTGCCACAGCATCCCCTCTGCCAAGAAGTATGCTGCAAAGGATTCTGGGGCATCTGAGATATGTTAGGCCAGCTGAGCCTCACAATTGCTCTGAGCGCATATCAACATCTACTTGAAGGTGTGTATTGTGAGGGGAAGATTAAAAAAAGCTGCTCTTCCAGAGGAGCTCTGTGCCACCATTGCTGGACCTTGCAGAGGAGCCCTCTCCTCGAGACAAGGCTGCCTTACTCACCCGGTCTTTGCCTCCCGTGGCAAGGTAGCGGCCGTCAAGGCTGAAAGCGCAGCATGTCACCCCACCGGTGTGACCCCGGAGGACAGCAAGGGGCAAGATGTCAGCATCTAAAGCAGGATCCATTGGTCTCAGAGTGTCTGAAAACCACAGCTGGACAGTGAAATCCTCTAGAAAAGAGAAAAAGAATATGGGGGGGGGGAGATTCTGGAGAAAAATGGGGAGCCTCAGACTGAGGGATCAGGTAGGTCTAGGCCTCTTTGTCTGACCCTCAGACTCTACTCAGTCCTCACTGACCCAGATGGAGGACAGGGCTGTGCAGCCAGCTTCTCCTCTGCCACGGACACCTCTAACAAAATGGCGACTGCAGCAAGCTGCTTCCGTCTAGGTCCCTGGCCTTTGCTCTCCCCACAGACTTTGACAATTCAGGGCCCTAGTTGCTCTGCTAGAAGTTGCTCTGCTTTCAGTCACTGGGCCAGCAAAGAAAGCCAACTCTGGAGAAATCTTGAGACAAGTGGTTCTCAAGTAGGCTGGTGTAGCCAGAATACAATGGGAGAGGGAGAGAGGAAGGAAGGAAGAATTGGAGAAAGATAGGAAGCTCTTGTCAAGAGTATTGGGTCCATCTAAACTCAATATAGTCCCTACAATGACTGAAAATGGATCACCAAGGTTTTTCAGACGGGGGGGGGGGACACAATGGGCCCACATGATAACTGGAGCCTAGGCTCACAGCCTGCATCAGCTCTGCCTCTTACTACAAACTTCCCTCTCTCCTTCCACTGTCCTGCAGTTTGCAAAGCATAAGACAAGTTGCTCACTCTCGTCTAAAGCAACCCCTGCCTTATCCAGCCCTGCAAACTCTCCCTTCCTTTCATCCACAGCTTCTGGCTGATGCCCCAAGGAGAGGCAGGGATGGGGAAAGGAAGGCAAGCAATGTAACGCCTGCCACTAGGGGCTTCTCCAAATCACCTGACACCGACGCCACCAGCTTCTCGAAGACGGCGAGGCCCGTCACGGCTCCTTTGTGGCCTTGCAGCTTACGGAGGCAAGGGCGGCTGTGCTGGGAGGTGTTTGTGACACACAGGGACCCGTCGCTGCTGCCCCCAACCAGGTGGAGGCTGTCCAGCCACGCCAGGCTGCAGAAAGCTACCCCCGTTGCAGCACAGTGGGGCAGTGGAGTGTCTAAGAGAGACAGAAATAAAACAGAAGAACTTGGGAGCGCCGAAGACCAGTCCTCTAGGATAGAATTGCACCTGGGTAGCAATTCCTACTGGGGCAACCCAGTAAGGTGGGCAGCATTTACATCATTATAATTATTAACACCAGGAACAGCCAATATGGTGCCCTTGAGATGTTGTTCGACTGCACCTCCCATATTCCCTGACCACCGGGCTGCTTTGGCCGAGGCTGATGGGAGCAGAAATCCAACAACATATGGGATGCCGCAGGGTTTCGTTGAGGATTCAAACAACAAGGAGACAAAATGCATAACATACGCCAAGGATGCGTGAAGATCCGGAGGTCTCCCGAATGGTGCCCCACAGCCAAGCGGCTGCAATCGGGGCTGGCTGCAGTGCACAGAGCTGGGGAGGAGATTCCTGACCCCAAGGTGCTCCACAGCTGCCCCTGGTGACCTGCCCAAAGCTGGACCTGAAACTCAGAACGCACCAAGTCAGTTATGCCAGGGGCAAAGACAAACACACATCACACCGAGAAGAGAGCCCTCCTGCGATGCTGTTAACACCAACTATCTCTTCAGTGGCCGCATCCACACCGTTTAAAGCATTGTTATGCCACTTTAACACTTCAGGGGTCCCTTCCAACTCTAATTCTGTGATTCTACAAGGTGTGACCGGAAAGTTCGGTGAATGGTCACAGAAATCGGACAGTGAGAAATATTCGAATGTACATGCCTTCCAGGCTTTCAAAGTAGGCCCCCTTCTGATACAATGCACTATTGACAACATTTGTAAACGGTTGGAAGCTTCTGGAGAAGTCCTCTTTTTGTGCTGCTTTCAGTTCCCTCATCACAGCAGCTGGGATGTGTGAAATATTGGAAAACCTGTGCCCTTTCAGTGCAGATTTCAGTTTTGGGGGAAAAAAGAAAGAAATCTGGTGGGGCCAGATCAGGAGAATATGGAGGGTGGGACAACTCAGCAACCTCAGTAATGATTTCACGTGGAATATGCAATTCTTCCGCCATCATTTGGACGGACAAACGTCAATCCCGCATGAATAACTCACGAATTCTGTCGACATTTGCTGCCGTTCTGCTTGTCGATGGTCTGCCAGACCGAGGGTCATCTTCGATGGTTGGCAGCCCTTCACAGAAACGCTTAAACCACTCATACACTGCCTTTCGAGTTACAGCTTCCTCTCCGTACACAATTGTGAGCAATTTGTGGGTTGCCGATGCCAAGTGTATGTTTGAATATTTCTCGCCTTCTGATTTCTGTGACCATTCACCGAACTTTCTGGTCACACCTTGTATGAGCAGTCATAGCTTCCCTGCTGCCCTCCTGAAGTATCCTGAGAACCGTAGTTTGTTAAGAGTGACGACGCCATGGAGCTACAATTCCCAAGATTCTGGAAAGGATACGCCCAACTCTCCGTATACTTCTTCCCAACATTCCAGCCATTCCCAATCAATACAAAATTAATAAATAATAATAATACCACCTTGCAATCTTCTCCTGCTGTGAGCAGTTTGCCCCCTGGGAGGAACAGAGCAACAGAGATGCAACCCGAGTGACTTGAGAATGTCTTCAAGACAACAGCCTCCCGCCACGACCAGAGATGGACAGATCCCATGAGAGTTCCTGCTGCCAAAACATTTCCAGCCGAGGAGAAGGAAATGGAATGGATGGAGGCATCGTGGCCTTTCATCACCTATAAGGGGAAACTGGAGTCAAGAAAGCTGCTCCGTTCTGTAGGAGGTGTGTCAAGATGGGGAACCTGCGACTCAGCAGATGTGGTTGGAGTGTAACTCTCACCTCTCACCAGCCCCCTCTCTGCCAGCAGAGGCAATGGATCAGGGGAGTTGTGGTTGTCAGAAGTGAAACAGCTGGGATGCTTCAATTTGTAACTTAAAGGTTAATTCTGTTATCAATAAGACAGCTAACCAGGTACGGAGGAGGCTTAGCAGAGTGGCATGATTTCTAGTGAGGTAGCACATGCTCTGATTGGCTGTGTAGTTCTGAGAGAGTTTCCCCCTGTATATTTGGCTGAATGTCTCCCTATTTTCTATTTACTTCTCAAATTATATGCTGCTTTATTCATTTTCCTCAGTCAAGTGTTATCTAGACTCTTCTCTCCAGACTCCAGCTGTGTTATTTAAATGACTTTCCTAATAGGAATTTGGAAACATCTGAAGACCAGATTCTCCCATCTCTGAAATAGACTAAATCTGAAAGCTCCCTCTGTTTCCATTGCCTTGATCTCTTTAACCCACCCCTTTAACCAACTGAATCATATTTAGAACATTTCCCCCTTCCTCACCGAGGTCACACTCATCTCATTAGCATCCAGGACGGTGACAGTTCTGTCCCACCCTCCGGTAGCGACCAATTGACCCTCGGGGTGAAAGGACACACAGTTCAAAGGACACAAGCAGTCTCGTTCATGTGTCAGCTGACCATGAGTAGATTCCCAGAGCTGAAAAAGAAAATTACAAACAAGCTTTATTGCTACTGCATACTAAAAGGATTCCTTCTCTATTAAAAAATAAAAGTGTCATTACTGGCAATCTATAAGTTTTCCCTGTCCCCTTAAGGAAGCGTTCTGTAATCACTTGCACACGAAAGTATTTGCCCCCACCTCCATACCTTGATAATGCAAGTAAACTGCTGGCAGAGCTACAATCCCCAGTGTGGTTTATCAATCAATCCACATTCCCATGGGACCCTGGAAACTGTAGCTCTGTGAGGTGTGTAGGGGTCTCCTAACAACTCTTAGGAGCACTCTTTAACTACAGTTTCCAGAAACCTTCAACTTTTCAGACTGTTTAAAGCAGTGTAATAGTCCTCTAGCTTGTGGCCTTTGTCAAAATGGCCGCCATCCCCCTCAAAGCTGGGACAGAAACAAGTTGGAAAGAAAAGTTTGGAAGAGAGCAAATACCTTGAGGTGGCCATCCAGGGAGACAGTAGCGAGCAGCTTGCGGTCAGCACTGGTGCAGCAATCCGTGATCTGGGTCTTGTGGGCATCTGTGCCCATGAGCCTAAACACCCCGCGAGCGAAACGGAAAGAGGAGCATGTCACTTAAAGATGGCACCCAGCTGAGCTAGACAAGCAACATTAAGCCAGAAGCAGGACGGAAGATACTGGGAAAATTTAGAACTGGCAAATTAGCTACAGCGGCCATTTTGGATTCGATTATCTTCAGGTTTTGCTTGCAGAGCCATGCATCTATTTGGTCAATGTGGAGAACAGGATGCTGTGATAGACGGGGTATCAATAGTAAAATTATTAATTATTATTATTATTAATAATATCAAATCCTTGCTTGAACAGGAATGTTTTTAAACGCCACCAGGATGTTGGTAACGGAGAGAGAGACGCACGTTATCAGGGAAGAAACTTGCAACATACATTGTTCCTGGGTCTGTCTGCCATTAATTGGTATACGTGGACTGCCAGATCCTTGTCAGGAACATCTAAATCTGGGTGCCCTGCCTGCCGTTCCAGCACTACAGATTCATGGGAGACATTTCCCTCCATCCAACCTCCTTTCAGACCACCGCTGCTCATTTTGCCTCACAGGTAAACTACGAGCAGCCGTCACCATCTGTGCTATGGAACTGGCTCAGACCACCGTTTTGGAGAGGCCTACCTGCACCCTTCCCTCAGGCTCCACAGCTCCAAGCGTCCATTGAAGGCCCCGAGGCAGACTGTTACCTCCGACAGGAACTCACAGGCTGAGATCCCATCACAAGCACTCAGCAAGGACTTCAGTTCCTAGGTATTTGGAGAGGGGATGTGGGGCACGTCAGAACTTCAGAACAGTCTCTTTGTAAACCATCACATACACACACCAGTCAATCAAGCTCCTGGGCTCACAGGTAGAAAATGGAGAAGGTCCCCACATTCCCCGGCTGGGAATGCCACTGTCAGAAGCCCTGAATAACTGCAGCCCATCAAGTGCAGACAAGATGGACCAGTGGTTTCTATGTTCTCCGCAAAGCTGCAATTTAGGCCTGGCAGCTACTTGGTGTGTGTTATGTGAGGGGGGTGCTATTAAGTGGGACACATCAAACCAGGTTTTTACCTGCCCAGTCTCTACATCCAGGAGGTAAAGGGTTCCCTCAGCGGTGCCTACAGCAGCCAGTTTTCCAGAAGGGGCAACGGAGACACAGGAAGGAGTGGCAGGCAGGCTCAGGACAAGGCTGTTGGGCATTTGGGGTGGGGGCGGGGAGAGAGAGAGAGAGAACCAAAACAAGATCCGTGAGCCTTACACAAAAAGGAAAAGATGAAGTACAGCGAATACTTTGCAGAATTACCTATTTGTCTTCTGAGCTTCCTGGGGCTTGTTAGCCCATTTCAGGATAGGCCTCCCGTTGTCAATGAGCTCATTCATAGCCTGAACACACAGCGACGAGTCATGCGGTTCGTTGGCTGCCTGCTGCAGAAGCAGCAGAGGATTCTGGGAAAGCAGCCCCATGTTTCTTTGCAGGAAGGCCCGGAAGGTCCTCACAGTCTCATCAACCTCCAAGTCAGACGCAGTCTCTGAAAAGGCCAAAGAATCCTTTTTCAACGGAGACGGACTAGATGTCCATACTGAGATGTGAATTCATCCAGTCCGCCTCTGTTGTCCATCTGACCTGAAACGACCCTTTGTGTTTCTGCAGTGCTGCCTTCCATATCTGGCCCAGCCCAGGAGCAGCTTTGCCAATACCCAGCCTGCAAATTTCTCATCTCGGTCAGGAAGAGAGAAGCTTAGTCTCCAAACCTCTAATCCAACAGGGGGACAATGGCACCTTATGAACTGCTACCCCCATTCCAGCCACTAGGGGGCACCGGTGGCTCACCATAGAGTGCGTAGGCCTCAGAGAGGCAGTGGAGGAGACCCAGCCCGACGTGGGTGCTCACAATGCTCAGGTCCGTCAGCAAAGAACCCAGCAATTCAAAGTGTCCACTTTGGGCCTAATGGAGGAGAGGGTTGTGGTTAAGAAGGCACCTGCAAAGCTCACAAACCTACTTGACAGTTCTAGGTATAAAGTTAAGAATAACCAAATTTTAAAAGACTGAGTGACTGGAATAGGTAGCTGAGGATCAAAATTCCTTCCACAATGGAGAGCGATTATTGCTTTTAAAGGTTTTGCAAGAGGGTGGCATACAAATAATTTTGATAAATAAACAGGAGAGGGTTCATTTCGCTGAAGGATACAGTTCAGATCCACGCCTCCATACAATAGCTCCATTCTCAAGTCTCCCCCCCCCCATTTTCATCTCGGTAATCTTGAGATCTACAGTTGTAATCAAAATTATTCGACTCCCATTGCAAATCAGGTTTAGTATCAAAATTTACAGACTTTGAGCTGTTTGCAATGAGCAAATCAAACAAAAGCATCAATGAAATAGCTCAACACAACGGATGCTTCAAGCGGCTTCCCTAAATTCAGCTGAAAATGCAACTTATACTGGCTTCTCCAGTCTCAATATTATTCAACATGGCCTCCTAGCTCCCCAGTCGTCAGTGGCTAGCAGAGTTGTCACTTACTAAATGATAGGGAAGGGCCATCAAGGCCTCTGCCTCACAGTTCTGGTTCCAGGAATCGTCCGAGCCTACCAGTTTCCACCAATGAGCTGTAAGAACAAAAGAGATCCAAGACAACTGCTCTGTTAGCGCCCACCATAAAGAAGGCTGATCGCCGTAGAATTGATGCTTTTGAATTATGGTGCTGGAGGAGACTCTTGAGAGTCCCATGGACTGCAAGAAGATCAAACCTATCCATTCTCAAAGAAATCAGCCCTGAGTGCTCACTAGAAGGACAGATCCTGAAGTTGAGGCTCCAGTACTTTGGCCACCTCATGAGAAGAGAAGACTCCCTAGAAAAGACCCTGATGTTGGGAAAGATGGAGGGCACAAGGAGAAGGGGACGACAGAGGATGAGATGGTTGGACAGTGTTCTCGAAGCTACTAACATGAGTTTGGCCAAACTGCGAGAGGCAGTGAAGGATAGGCGTGCCTGGCGTGCTCTGGTCCATGGGGTCACGAAGAGTCGGACACGACTGAACGACTGAACAACAACAACAGGCCACTTGGCTGAACTGCAACACCCCTTGCTGACCTATTGAGCCGGCTGCCATCTAGAGATTGGTTGGAGTACTACCAAGGTCTGCTGAAAGGTGGCACATTTCAATCCGCTAATTAAAAAAGAAAGAAAAAAGCAGCCGAAGACCAAGAATTCCATAGTGCCTAAAAGGTGAGAAGGGTTACCTGCCAAGAGCATATGAGCTGTGTAGTCCAAGCCTGAATTCTTCAGATAGCGCCGTTCTACTGCCATCCTCAAGGGGGCGCTGGAGAGATGCAGCCGAGAGCCTGAGGGCCCCGAGGGGGAGCCACATGCCCCAAGCAAGCTGTGGGGTGACAGCAGAGAGTGATAAACCCAGTGCTCCCCCAAAACAGAGCCGTAATTTTTTGCTCTCAAAAACTACCTAAATGTGCTTGGATAGTATTCTCTACCCAGAGCCAAGGATGGGAGCCCAAGTCTCAACTCCCCAATAACAGAAATAAATAAATAAACAAACAAACAATTTATACCCCACCCCTCAAAGAAGCATCCATTTCAGATTCAGAGCAGCAGGGCCCTGCCCGGCCCTACCACTTGGCCAGGTGAGGCAACTGCCTCGGGTGGAAATACCTGGGGAGAGGGCAAACAGAGGACCCAGCTGTTCCACACAGGTTTGCCCTGAACTCCAAAGGGAGCCTGTGGACTCTCCATGTTCAGAGGCAGTTGAGCCTCTGGTCAACAAAATGGAGGGGGACAATTGCCCTCATGGCCAGCTTTGTGTGGGCTTCCTCAAGGCATCCAAGCTGGCCACTGTTGGAACAGGATGCAGTACTAAATGAAAGTCTATTCTCCAAAATATTCTCTGCCAGAAAATTCTGTGGAGAATATTCTCCACAAACTGTAAATTCTAACGTAAGAACCAGTTTTACAATCCACATGCTTTGGTTCAAAGCTTAGCAGAGTGGCTGTGGACATTTTAAATATGCCACCAACGACAGCTGCAATAGAACGTAGCTCCAGTACTTATGATGGACTTATCCATTCAGCAAAAAGGAATAGGCTTACTGGAGACAGAGCAGGAAAGCTTACATATGTAGCTCATAACTTAAAACTCCTAACAAGCTCATTGAATTTTACACAACCATCAACTTCGTTCCATGATCTCGCAGATGATCGGTGTGGAACTGAAAGCGCTGTTACCAGTGGAGACGAAGACGGTGACTTTTCCTCTTAAGATGTTTGAGGAGTCAATATAAATTTATAAACATTTGAGGCTTGTTACTTAAATTTCCTTTTTTGTGACAATTTATCAGTTATAATTTAAATATGTTGCGAGTTGCCTTACTTGTCTAAGCAGATAGTAATTTGCATTTCCGATGTTATGTAACTTGTCATTACTGAATAATTGTGTCTTATTTTCTGGAAATAATAACATTTATTTTAAACTTTATATTGGTTTTATTAGTGTTGCACTGAAAATACTGTACCATGTAGATATGCTTATTAAAGAACGTACTCATATAGCAGACCTGAGGGTTTTATTTAATACTTTTACTTTAAAAGCAACATTTCATACATACACAACATAATTAGAATTCAAAATTGATTGTAAATACAGTGGTGCCTCGCTAGATGAAAAACTCGCTAGACAAAAGGCAGTCACTAACGAAAGGATGACTCGCAAGACGAAGTTTCCTATGGCCGTGACTCGCAAAACGAAAACGTTTTGCGACCCCCCCCCCCGTCAAACCGCACTTCCTCCGGCCATGCTTCGCAAGACAAAATTTCTGCTATACGACAGCACTCGTGGAATGAATTAATTTCGTCTTGCGAGGCACCACTGTATATGGTTAGTGGCAGGCTTAGTGATTAGCGTGAGTCATTCATGTTGAATTTTCAATTCCAAGTTTGGTGCAAAAAAAAAAATCAAACAATGTGAATTCACTGCATTGCCCCATTGAATAAAAGTATCTGTACAGTTTTTGGTTGCCATCTGAACAAGTTTACCCATGAATAAACATGTATATTAACTAATTATATCATTTTCAATGCATTAAAATGAATATTCTCCTATTTTAAATGAAAATTCTCTAATATTCTCATTAATCGAGAATATTCTCCAAAAGATTATTCTCGAGAATTTAACATCCCTACTCACCCCCTCAGGCTCCGCAGGAAGTCAAAGAAGGGGGCCATGGGATGGCTCCTGGCTTGTCTTTGGACACAGACGGCGTGTTCCATGGTGAAGTCAACCCCATTCAGGTCCTTCACGTCAGCAAGGATGTTGTAGAGATCTCGCTCCATTAGACCTGCAGAGGGCCGTGACCACAGTTATCTATGTAAGAGTAGGCCCAGGGGTGGGGGAATCTGTGCCCTCCAGGCCTATGATTCACAGCGTCCCCAAAAAACTGGCCTGCTCAAGTACCACACTGGAACCTGAATAGCTCAGTTGGTTAAAGCATGGTTCTGGTAATGCCAAGGTTGCAAGTTCGATCCCCGTATGAGACAGATGCGTATTCCTGCATTGCTGGGGGTTGGACTAGGTGACCCTCAGGGTCCCTTCCCAATTCTACAATTCTATGACGTTGTATCCGAGTCTCCAAAAAAAAAACCACACATTTTTTAGTTAGTGGGGATAAGAGGGAAGATCAGCCTGCCCCTTATCTATCGGTGAAAGACACAGCTTCTCCCCTCCCCGACAGAACGAACACTCAGATCCAACTGGAAGCTGCCTGCCCTGGGGTTGTAGAGCTGAAGAGAGACATGACCTGGCCCCATGCATCAGCCAGAGGACTATGTAGCCTGTAAGCTATTCTGAGAATCATTTAACTGGAAGGCAGGCCTCAGATAAATATAATCAGAAACACTGGCCATCTCTGCCTCAGATACATCACAGTAGGACCCTGCAGACTGGTGTGGGTGTGGGTGTGGGTGTTGCGGGTGGATTTTGCTGATAATAGTGCATTAGCGGTGATTTAACGCCAGACCGTCCAAACATCATCCCGCTTTTGTTTGTCATTCTACATTGCTTCCCAAGCCTGGAAACTGAGGTCCATCTCCGAGGGTCTTCTGGTGGTTCCCTTACTGCGAGAAGTGAAGTTACAAGGAACCAGGCAGAGGGCCTTCTGGGTAGTGGCGCCCGCCCTGTGGAATGCCCTCCCACCAGATGTTGAGGAGATAAAAAAAACTATGCAACTTTTAGAAGGCAGCCCTGTATCAGGAAGTTTTTAATTTTAGATGTTTTATCATTATTTTTATGTGTTGGAAGCTGTCCAGAATGGCTGGGACAAATGATGGTGATGGTGATTGCATTGCTGAAGTCTGGAGGGGTACTCTTGTGTCAATAGTGCAACAGAAGCACAAGAACCCACCCTCTCCCCCGTCACATCTGTGGTATTTGAAAAGTTGGAAGGATTTCAGCGGGAAGCTACGGCACACGCAAAGATTGGAAACAAAGCAGTGTGTCTTCCCTGAAATATTTACAGGTGGAAGAATTGCCAAAAGCAGACAATCGCCCCGAGACCATCACAAACACAAATAATCACAAACGGCACCATGGGAAGGATATCCGGTGTGGCCCTCACAGGCCCAACAGCCTCTGGTCTGTGCGCAATGTCACCGCTGGAATTTCCCCCTCACGTGGGACTTACCGTCTCTGCTGGCCCAGAGACACACGAGGGCAACAGAAACCATCTCCTCCCCGTGATCTTGTTCCAGGCAGCCCAGCAGGTGCTGCAGCAGCAAAGGGAGTGACACAGGCAGTTTCTGGATCCTCTCCGAGAGCTTGTGGATTAAGGGGCGTGGGGGGTGGGAGGAGAAGAAACAGATGATCCAACTGTGCAGAAAGACCCTTGAGGTCTGGAGCCATGCGATGCCTCATCGCTCCTCCTCCCCAACCCACGATCCGTCTCAACGGCTGCCTCACCTTCTCATAC
This sequence comes from Lacerta viridis, assembly GCA_900245905.1. Taxonomy (NCBI): domain Eukaryota; kingdom Metazoa; phylum Chordata; class Lepidosauria; order Squamata; family Lacertidae; genus Lacerta; species Lacerta viridis. The sequence continues at coordinate 277,015 of OFHU01001767.1, read as the reverse complement.
AAGGCAAAGAGCCGCAGGTCCTGAGTCAGCAGGGACAGGTACAAAGGTTGCCGGGAGCCTCGCTTCAGGAGCACCAGCCGCATCTGTAGGGAAACAGGCGGAAGCAAGAGTCTGGGTGACCTCAGGCCCCTCCAAAAGCAGCCTCCCAAGCCTTTTTATTTATCCCCTGAGGCCTTCACCAGCCCCTCTGGGTGTTTTTGCCTAGCTAAAATGTGTGCTTGAACTCCAATAATGCCCTTTGTTTGCCTACAGAAAGGAACGTGTGTGAACAAACCAGCCGACTACAGAACATGTAAAGTTCACATCTGTTGCTCCGCCCACTTCCCCCGCCCACCACTGGCATGTGGGTCTCCGGGAGAGACTGCTCAGGTGATGCACCCCTTGAATCTAAAAAAAGGCTCCCCATTTCCATTCTAACCACTGGATAATTTATCATTGGAGGGGGAAAGGGGAAAGGCACAAGGCACGGACACGACATTTTAGTACATTTTACCCCAATTGTCCTTCCATGGAGCTCAAGGTGGCCCCTTTTATCCTCACAACCATGCTTGCAAGGTAGGTTGGGCCAAGGAGAGACAGTGGCTGGCCCCAACGTCACCCAGAGAGTTACATGGCAGGGTCGGGATTTGAATCCAGGACTCGGTAGTTCTCTAGCCACTATTAGGTCATCCTCTGGCTCTGAATAGCCCAGGAAAACCACTCCTTTTCTTCCCTGCTTCTTTCTCATTAATAATCAGGGGGGAAAACACAGGTAGTGCAACAAGCAAAGACCAACCACTTCACAGCTGATCTGGAACCTGCATTGGGATATAGGTGGTGCTCAAGACTCAACACGATGCAAGGAGCGAAATTCTGCATGTGCTTTACCCATGTTACATTGGGGGAAAGCATCAAGCCCTAGACTTTCATTAGAACAACATCCTTCCTTCTCTTTAACCCCAACACATGCATTTCTTTCCAAAACCACACCAGGAATTGCTCACATGTTTTCAGTTCCATGAGGACTAGTAACTTCAACAAAAGGAAAGGCTGAACAGCACTGGACATGGAAATCTACAAGTGATATTGAAATCCCACACTTGTGCATAATAGTCCAGGTCCCAGAATTTACACAGTTTACTTATAGCTTTCCAGACCACACTATCAAAGAATTCAACCTGACCCCTGACCTCCAACCCCCAAACACAACATTTTATTTTTCCATTTACTTGGTTGTTGAAAGCAGACTCCTCCAACTTTTTGCCATACAAGGCCAGGTCTTTGCGGACCATGGCAACTCGGTCAGGGGGGTCCAGAGGTCCAAGGGGAATGGAGAAGGCGTCCTTCCGCCGCCTGAGAGACCCAAGGAGTACAGATTCCTCAGAGACGCTGAGGACAAGGCTGACTCGCTGCAGGGAGAGTCAGAGAAAAGAGAGAAGGTTCACGCAAAGAGCAAGTGCAAGGGAACTTTGGGCCATCGTCTGTATGTGGCTGGTGGGAAAGGATGCGTGCTATATTCACACACAGGTGAGGGTAGATATAAAGCTCACCTGGGGCAGCTCCTCGGGCAGCCAATCAGAAACCAGCTGCCCACCGGCCGTGTAGGTAAGGTCAGCGCCATCCACCAAAACCACCAGAGACTGGCGTCGCTTCAAAGACAAGGCCACAGAATGGAGGAGCGAGTCAAACTGGCCAACCAGCCCCCTGTAAGGAAACGAGAGCAGCCCTCTTATTCTCTTACGCAGAAGCTTGCAGGTGAAGCAACGTCACCCCTGATAAACCAGGCTCCTCAAAATGGCCGCCATGCTAACCTGTAGCTTTTGGGTGGGGCTGGAGGATGCTCCAGCAATTTCCTCAGCTGGGCACACAGGTGGCCCAACACTACCTGGGCTTCGGCCTGATCGGGCCGGGCTTGGGTGAAGTGAGTCATGACGTGGTAGCTGGGAGCAGGGTCTTCTTTCTGCTGCGGGGCCTTCGCTCTGAGCACCTGGGAAAGGGCTGCCTGAGGTAAAAGGAAGACAGAAGAAGAGGAGGATTCAGCAACAGGTCCGAGCTGAGCCAAATCAGGCCTGGCCAGTGTTGACCCCATAACTCATTCTCTTAGCTTTTGTTCCCTGCTAATATTGACAAACAGCAGTGTCTTGCAGTAAATGAAAAGGAACCACACAGAGTCAAAGATCCACAGTGAAAGAAAAACTTTACTGAGGCAAAAACCTCGTTCCATACAATGCACAAGCAGAGTAAGAGAGCAAAGAGATAAAACAGCTCGCTGAGCCCAGGAATTTATCTCTCCTGGCTCCACGTGACCCTGAGTTAGTCAAAACAATATGAACCTTCCAGAGCCTTCCAGTACATTCCAGAATCTTCTATAAACTTCCAGTATTTTCTAGTAGTTTCTGCCCTCAAATGCCTTAGTCATGACAGATATATGTGCTTTCCCTCAGCTCTCAGGTTTATTAATTCACTTATATTTCACCTTTCCTTCAAGGTGATAAACATGGGTTTTCTCCTCCCTTACTTTATCCTCACAACAACCCTGTGGAGGTAGAGGTTAGGCCAAAAGAGAAGAGCGAGAGAGGGGGGTGGCTGACCCAAAGTCAACCCAGTGAACTTTCAGGGCCAAGTGCAAGATTTGATCTCTTGTCTGTGAGGTCCTAGTCCAACCCTCTTAAACACTGACCCTCTTTTGATGAAAGCTTTACTACTGTTTGAAAAGAGTGGCGGAGCTGTAAAACCCAGTAGCAATTAACGTTCCCCACTGCAAGCATCCCAGTGGAATGATCCTGCAAATAGCATGGTGTCATTCCCAGGGACAATGTCAGTAAACAAAAATTTAATTTAATTTTAAAGGTAGTTAACCACACCAGCAGTTTCTAGCCAGCCAGCCTGCCTGCCTGCCTGCCTTTGCTAGGCCGTTCCATTCCAGTTCCTCTATCAACCCAGTCTCCATTCCATCCCCAACCCCAACCCAGCATTCAATGAATATGCTCAGTTCTTGTTAGTTCATTTTGAGGTCCTCCCCTTCAGCATTTTTTGGTTTATTGTTCTTAAAGACTCTTTTTTGTACTACCACAAACCAAGACATTTCCCCAACCCTGCGAATGTATCTCCTTGGTGCATGGATGGTGTTCTGGCTACCTACACATTTTGAGAATCGAGTCCACTATTAGTATCTAGTGACTCGTTCCCACCTCCAAATCTCGCTTCCTTTACTTACCAGGAAGACAGTCTTCCCTTGTCCAGGCTCTCCGCTCACAATACAGAGCTTCCCTCCACGCAGCTGGGCAGCCACAGCATGGATGAGTTTTGCCCGGGCACAAAACCTCCTCTGCTGCAGCTCCTGGAAAGAGTCTTGCAGGTCGTTTTCTTCCTCCTTTTCTGGTTCGTTATTGGCCAGAGTGGAGCCATCTCCCTGGGGGGTAAAGCAGGGATGGGGGTGATGAGAAAAGCACCCAAGGGTGATTGGTTTAAAAACAAACATCCGTGGCTTTAAACTGCAGTGTTTTAAAAATGAAATAAAAAATTGCAAGAGTGTGCCTCTGGGAAGCCTCCATTACCGTACATTTCTCTCTTTACTCATTCAGTCCATCCCCCTGCAATGCAAGAAGCTTTCGCCTAACGTGGACTGGCACTCATGACCCTGAGATCAAAACGTATTTCTTGCTGGAGGGGATGTTGTTGTTGATGTTGGGAAGGAGGATATTGAGGAACTCTTCCAACTCCATAATCTCACCGTTACAGATGATGCTTGTAGACATAACTGCTGGGAACAAGCTTCCCTCTACGCAAAAAGTCCGTTAGGGAAAAAACCAAACACGCTTGCCCAATCTTGCTTTTCTCAGCCCTTACCTCTATAAACTGGCGCTGGAGGCATTCCCATACATCCTGCAGTACCTTGACACCAAAATCCTCGAGCCCCTTGACATATGGCCTGCCCTGGGCTACCCCGCCCCACTGACAAACGTATCTAATATAACAGAAGAACAAGAAGAAGAGAGAACCCACAAATGATTAAAACGTTTGCGGAAGGATCATGGGATCTCCCACTACCCGCCCCAATATCACTTTCCCATCACCTGCTACACGAGGCCAGGCTGCCATGGTTCTCAATGCTCTCCTTCAGGTCTGCCAGCCGGCGCTTGGCCTCCCCTGACTCAGCCACGAAATCCGCTCTCCACGTTTCTGGCACGGAGCTGCCAAGAGTGACAGAGGAGCAAAGAGGCACTAGATTAAGACAGACCACAATTCTGAATCGAAGCGAAACCCCTATTCTGTGAGATTTGCTTTCAAGATTCATGTTTTCTAGAGAACCTGGGTGTTTCGGTTGAATACCCAAAGTTGGACAACCAAGAAGTTTGGATATGAGTTATACACATATGCATATTATACAATCGTACCTTGGGTCTTGGATGCCCCAGAACTCGTACATTTTGGCTCCCAAATAATTGAAAATCAGAAGTGCGTGTTCCGGCTTTTGAACTTTCTTTTGGAAGCCGAACGTCTAATGGGACTTCAGCAGCTTCTGATTGGCTGCAGGAGCTTCCTGCAGCCAATCAGAAGCTGCGCTTTGGAAGTCAAACCGACTTCTGGAACTGATTCCATTCAACTTCCAAGGTACGACTATGTTTATGGGGGGGACTTACGGGGGGTTGAGAGAGCTCGTTGCTGTTATTGCTGTTATTGATATTATTGTTGTATCTTTAGTTTTACATCTTAGGATTTACGTGGAAATTGTTTCCATCTGGTTGTGTACGTTTTGATGTGTTTTATTGTTTATGACTTCTGCTATGTTTGTAATTATGTAATTTTGTAACCATGTAAATCTTGTCATGTTGTAAGCCGCCTTGAGCGTAGTTGCAACTATGGAAAGGCGGCATACAAACAAAATGATGATGTTGATGATGACTGCAACCCATTGCCCCTCCTGAGCCATGCCTTCCTTGAAAGGAACTGGTCAGGAAACCAGTTTGCTTTGCAATAAACATGTGCCAGTTCAATCTCCCTTTTATGATGGGAGTTGCTTGTGATCAGCAACTTGTCACCCCGATTATTTCAGATGTCTTTCACTCTCTTCTTGTGGGCCTACAGCTAGAGGAATCTCAGGCCATGTTACAAATCAGATTTAACATCTTTCCAAACCGTTTTGTAGCTTTGCTTGTATTTCTCATGGTTGCATACCAATGTGATGTTGCAAGCACATGCGAAAGATAAGATACCCAAGAGAGACAAGGAGGCCAATGAATTAAATTCTCAGCAGCTCTCACAAGAGTTGCAATCCCCTGAGGCTAGCACAAACAGCATAGCTATAACCAGAGTTTATGTTTGGAGCAGAGGTGTTGTCACAGTACAGTATTGTACTCTGGAGGGAGTGGAGCTTCAGGACCCTGGACAGCTCCTTGCCTCCCAGCAGAAGCACTAAAAATGGTATGCACACATGCACAAATGTGTTTTTAATGTCCATAATGTATGCCAGATGTAAAGCTTGTGTGTTGTAGTGGAGACAGAGTAAGATCAGGGAAACATGGTTTTCAAATCCTCACTCGACCACAATGCTCTTGAGCCAGTTGCTATCTCTCACTCAAACCTACTTTGCAGGGCTGTTATGAAGATTTTGAACTTGGTACCCAGAGTAGAGAAGAGAAGGCCTGAGGGGCCCTCAAAAACTTATGAAGAAGAAGAAGAAAAAGAATTTGATACTCCACTTTATCACTACCCGAAGGAGTCTCAAAGTGGCTAACAATCTCCATTCCCTTCCTCCCCCACAACAAACACTCTGTGAAGGTGAGTGGGGCTGAGAGACTTCAGAGAAGTGTGACTAGCCCAAGGTCACCCAGCAGCTGCATGTGGAGGAGCGGAGACGTGAACCTGATTCCCCAGATTACGAGTCTACCGCTCTTAACCACTACATACACACCGATTTTTCTGATCCCTCCCCCCACAGGTCTACACATCTCTAATCCCGAGGTCCTTAGAGAGACAGGGTAAATGAATAAAATCAAGCTTCTTTTAAGCACAACTCACAGGAAGACGAAAGGGAGGGATCAGAGGGACACAGCCTCACCCACAAGCCCAATCCTACAGTTTCACCAGATACTCACACAATTCAAAGCATTTTATCCACAGCTGACAAAAAAGACTAGAGTTCTGACGGGCTTACTTTACTCAAAAGAAACACATGAATTTTCAAGATGCACAATTCTCCTCCAGAATGCCAAATTTCAGCCCAGCATCTGGAAAATGTTGCACCGATACGAAGGGCCCTTTCAATTGGGATCAGCAAATAACCTGAGTGGGAAAGTACCACGAGGGTCATCTAGTCCAAGCCCCTCTGCAATGCAGGAATATTTTGCTCAACACGGGACTCAAACCCATGACCCTGAGATTAAGAGTTTCACGCTCTGCCGACTGAGCTATAAAGCAGAATTAAAATATTGGTGCTTTTGTGTAATAACTATTATAGGTTATGGCATATTAATTTTTTTAAAAAATAAAAAACATTAAGCTACACTACATTACAGGCATATGGAAATATTTTAAAACAAAATGCGTTACTCAAGAAAGTCTGGCTGCCGGAGGTAGAAGAAGCCCCTGGATGCTGCAGCAGGGTTCTCACAACCGTTCAGGAACTGAACCACCTCCAGCTCAGTGATGGAGCGGCCCGCTGGGTAAGACTTCACCTGCGGAGACGACATACAAGCTTTGCAACACCCAACCTGAAGGACTCCTTAGGGCCATTTTAAGGTCATCTTCTCTTTGACTGCATTCTTGCTCTTTTAATGTCAGTTCTCCCTCACACTATCTTCCCCTTCCTACTGAAGTTTTGTCGGATTCAACATTCTCTGCCTGCTGGCACAAGGGTGGGTACTAATGTGCAACAGCTGTGTTTGCAGGAAATAATCTAACAACAGGCTGTGCAAAGTTACAAGCAACCTGCCTGTGTGTCCTCTTGTGCGACAATGTTCCACTGGAGCAAAACATTTCCACAGTGGAACAAGTAATCCCTTAAGCGACTTTAATATAGAGCTGCATTAGAAACAACCCTAAGTCTCCCAGGGCAGCAAATTCACAATTTTATTTTTTGCTTATGTTTATTCTGTAAGGTGCTGTATCCATTAACAGTATTCCCTATGATAGGGAATATTGAGAAGGTTGCTAACGGAATGAGGGAAGCAGGGACATTCCATGAGAGATCAGCATCTTTTGCCTCCTCCTTGACTTAAACTGTTTCCATTCCACATTCGAAAACTGTAACTAAGATCTGATACCAGAGTTTACTTAGTCCCTTCTCCCTCTTCCCAATTAGTATTCTTTCTGTGCCATGCCTTTTTTAAGACAGCAAGGCTAAGAATAGGGAGTGCATTCTTTTCACAGATCTGTAAGCTATGCTGGGAAAACCCTTCAGGAACAGAAATGTACATATAATAAATAATAATAATAATAATACTAATAATAATAATACTAATAATAATAATTTATTTGTACCCCGCCCATCTGGCTGAGCTTCCCCAGCCACTCTGGGTGGCTCCCAAACGAGCAGCAAAATTTCTCTCTTGTGTATGGAAAGGAGAAAACTGCTAACCAGACTGTGCCCATTTTGTTTGGGGAAGAATGCTTCCTCCTGGGCCCTGAGTGCTACTGAGCAGCACTAGAACTGGCCAACTCACAGTCTCTTCACTCACCCACTCAAAATGGGGTTCATCTGGCAAGGAATACTCCGTAGGGACGTGGCCATACCGCTCCCCAAGGATCCCAATGAACAGCTGACTCCGACAGACTTCTGACAAGCAGAGCTCCAGCTGCCTAGAGAGAGATAATGAACCTTTAGAACATCTTGTCTGCTGAATCGCCAATCCCACCACCACCTTCCTAAACGCATTTACATGAGACAGTTTTACACAGGGAAGAAAAACAGGCCAAGGTGTTCTGACCGAACTCCCATAATGCCTTGCTTCCGACGCACAGAAAATTTTGGTGCTGCGTTTTCTTTATTCGCTCAGTCAATCAATAGGGGAAAGGCCACAGTTCAGTGGTAGGGCATCTGTTTTGTGTGCAGGAGGTCCCAAGTTCAACCCCTGGCATCTCCAGGTAGGGCTGGGAGAGACTTCCTGCCCCAAACCCTGGAGAGCTGCTGCCAGTCAGTGTAGACAGTACTAAGCTAGAGGACCAAAGGTGTGGCTCAGTATAAGGCAGCTTCCCATGTGACTTTTCCAAAGAACAAATTCATAAAGATCCACCCAACTGCACAAGAGAAATTACGGACATGAGACTGGGGGTGGCAATTGTGGGCATCAGGCTCCGGCCCAAACATTAGGCGAAGTGATGCAGCCGCCTCAGGCAGCAGCAAAGAAGGACTAGAGGAGTAGAACTGTGCGTGTGCCACATGGCCTGCCCTCTACCCTGTAAGCTAGGCTACTACCCTCCAAGTGTAGTAAAACGGCGCTGTGCTCAACTAAAATTGAACTATCAGACTAGTTGACTTTGGTATGCAGAACTGAGGAAGTTTGGAGCACCCCCAAATAACCCTGGTCTTTCCCCTCCTCTTCTCATACTTGTTCTGCTGGCTCTCGTGCTCAGTGATGCCCCAGCGGAGGTCGATGTCCTCTATTGCCAGGCAGAACTGGGCTGCCCGGGCTCGTAGCTCAGGGAAGACGGAGCGGATCAGCAGGTCCCGTTCACCGTGCATGTCCCGGAAGGTGGAGGAGACAAAAATCCTGACGGAGCGCCACCTATGAGGAAAGTGATGCAGGGTACAAAAGGAGTCATAACCCTGAGAGGTCTAAGCACCACTGGTGCCCACTCGGCCATTTTGATCAGGCAGGTGCCTTCACTGTACAGTCGCACCTTGGAAGTCGAACGGAATCCGTTCCGGACGTCCGCCCGACTTCCAAAAGATTCAGGAACCAAGGTGCGGCTTCCGATTGGCTGCAGGAAGGTCCTGCAGCCAATCGGAAGCCCTGTCGGACATTCGGCTTCCAAAAAGAGTTCGCAAACCAGAACAGTCACTTCTGGGTTTGTGGTGTTCGTGAGCTAAAATGTTCGAGAACTAAGCTGTTTGAAAACCAAGGTACGACTGTACTGTTTTTGCTGCCTGCTAAATACATTTTTGTTTAGCCTTTTCAGTTTGTAGAATGTGGACTGGTGTTTTGATGTGGATTTTAACTTTTTGAGTAAAAAAATTTTGGGGGATGTTTTAAATAGTTGTTTTTAACCTGCTATTATGTTAATCGCTTCAAGGTTTGTTTGTTTTTTACAATCAAGTAGTATATAAATTTTACGAAGCTCCACTTTTAGGGCAACCCAGGTCCTCTCTCATAAACCTCATTTCACAGTCACCTGCTCTTGGGGGCTGGTATCAAGGAGGCAACCCCGGTTTCCACCTCAGCCGCCGCCGCCTTCCGCTTCTTGGGCAGGCCATGGATCTCGTCGGCCTTCCCAACGTGCTCGAGGAACCGGGAGTTGCCACATTCGGCCATGAACCTGCAAAATACAGAAAGGGGTTATTAATCCAGCACAAAATGCAAAAAAAACAACAACCCCAAAATGAGCAAGGTGCTTCTCAGGTTTCTGTTTCCATGGCTGGCTGCATGCCAAACTGCTAGTAGCCACCAGCCATCAACGCTCATAAAAGCACACTTTAAAATATCCTTTTCTGGCTTTCAGCGACCATTTGCAGAATTAATCCTCGGCCATCTAAAGGAACAAAGACAGCTGAAGCTCTCTCAGTAAATACACATTGGTAAATAGTGTCATGCCAACCAGCAGTTCTTCTATATCCGCTTCCCATGCATTTGCTCAGTTCTGAGACTCACCTGAGCACTTGCTCATTGAACCCGCTTATCACAACATTCCTGGAACCGGAAGGACTTGAACTCCTAAAACTGGAAAGGGGAAGGAGCGGCACTCAGTGAAGTTTATGGGGTGTGTTCCACCAGACCCAACCCCCAATGCTTCCCCCCCCTGTCAAATGCTTCAAACCCAGGTAGAGCTCTAAAAAATAAAAATAGAAGTGGGAAATGCAAGTATCGCATATTTCCGTTATTTTATTGGGGGGAAATGCTAAGAATCTGGGGTCGTCTTATACACGGATAGTGCTGGGATGGGACGGGCGATCGGTGGGTGCCTCAAGCAGGAGATGGTCAGCGGCGTTTGGGAGGTGAATGGTGGCTGCGGCAAGATCTGTTTGAGATGTGCTGCTGCGGCAACCGGGCATGCAATTGTCGGCTGCTGGCTTCGTGGATGCGTGCGATTGGCAGCGGCGGTTCGGCGGGTGAGCAATTGTCGGCAATCCCCCCCCCCAAAAAGCTCAGTAACTCTGGGCAATCTTCCCCCATTTCCTCAATTTGGAGTCTCCCAAAATAGGGGTCGTGTTATACACGGGGCATGTTATACATGGAAAAATACGGTGTATCAATGGGAAGCTGCCTACTACATAAGGGCAGAAAATATTTCAATAAATGACTCAGTTAATAAATAGTTTAAAGGTAAAGGGACCCCTGACCATTAGGTCCAGTCGTGTCCGACTCTGGGGTTGCGGCACTCATCTCGCATTACTGGCCGAGGGAGCCGGCGTACAGCTTCCGGGTCATGTGGCCAGCATGACTAAGCCGCTTCTGGTGAACCAGAGCAGCGCACGGAAACGCCATTTACCTTCCCACGGGAGCAGTACCTATTTATCTACTTGCTTTCGAACTGCTAGGTGGGCAGGAGCTGGGACCGAGCAACGGGAGCTCACCCATCGCGGGGATTCGAACCGCCGACCTTCTGATCAGCAAGCCCTAGGCTCAGTGGTTTAACAAATACAATTAAATACAAATACAATTAAACAGTGATAGAATTAAATGACTGATTAATTGATTAATTGAATGAAATGATGCAATTAAAAATGACTGGTTTTTCTATGTTTTTAGCAGTTCTTGTAAGCTGTCTTGAGTCCCGTCAGGGGAAAAGGCATGCTATAGAGAAATATATAATTATCATCTTCAAAGAAGGGTTGTAGCTCTCTCTACCAAGGCTGGGCGGGGGGGGGGGGGAGAGAGAGAGAGAGAGAGAGAGAGAGAGAGAGAGAGAGAGAGAGAGAGAGCTATATAGGGAACAAAACTCTTATTGGGCAGTAATGCACATGAAGAACTTGGATACATTTACCTAAGAATGTGTTGCTATCACTCTTCCCAAGAGCACTGGATTAAGTGGATGGGATTGGGAAAGACTAATAGCTGAAACAGACTTCCAAAGCTAAGCAGGGTATGCTTTGGTTTCAAAATGGATGGAGGAACCACATGTTGAGATTCCTGCATTGCAGTGGGGGCTGAGAGAATTGAACTAGATGATCCTTGGGGTGCCCCCATCCAACCCTGCTGGTTGTACGATTGCTTCTATGCCCCGGTTCAGTATAAGGCAGCTTTCTTAGTCCCAGCGACTTCTCCCCTACTCACGCTGCATTCGCACAGACATTGACAAACAGGCAGTCGGGGGACACATGGTGGCGATACAGCCAAAGGGCGGAGCCAAGGAGCGGGACGTGGGGCTCAGAGCTCAGAAGAAGAATTCTGTCCACCTGGCGTGGGGGAAGTGAGAAGCAAGCAAGCAGGAGTCAGGAACTTGTAGGAAAACAGAAACCCCAAACGAGAAGCCCAAACAGGGTGGATAAAAATCAATGATTTTTAAAAAATAAAAAATAAAAAAATCTGATTTTTTTTATTTAAATTGGATTTTTTTTAATTTAAATCAGATTTTTTAAAATAAAATGCTTTTTGGGGGAAAATATATTACCATCCAAAGGTTATTCAATCATGAAATAAAGATTAGTTTTTTAATTATGTAGAATAAGGCTGTATATGTTTAATTTTTTGGTAAATAAATTCCATTAATCCATTCACAATGTCATTTATGCTCTTCCAGAGGTTTTTGTAAGATTATTGGGCAGTTTCTCTGCCTACAAGATATTATCACAGATGCTTGGTTTACTTTTGCAGTTCTCAAAACTGAATTTGACTCAGCAGAGATCACATGCCTCTTCTTCACAGCAAAAATGTTATAACATGAACAGAGTTGAGAAAAAGACCTTAATCCTATTGTTCTACAAACCTATGAATACAGAATCAACCCCTTCAGTGTTAAGTTTCAAGAAGTTCAGTGAATAGAATAGAAACAATATTTTTCTGATTGTTTGGAGTGGAATGGATCTAATAAATCTATTTAAATTGTTATTATTAAGGTAATGATTATTTTTCTCCTTCCTAAGTACAACAGAAAAGTTGTCCAAATATGAATGATTAACCTATTAAACTGGGGATAAAAAAACTAATATGAAAAGTTGTTATTCTAAAAATCTTCATCTACTTGCATATTAAAGTTATACCAGCAAGAATTAGTCTTTATGTAGAAAACTGTGATTTAAATCAAGCCTTACTGACTAGTGATTTAAATCGTGATTTAAATCCAGTTTGATTTAAATCAAATCCACCCTGAGTCCAAAGCAAATGTTAATTGCCTGAGCACATGGCTAATCCGCACAGGCCCTTCCCCATTAACCAGCAGCGTTCACTGGTGAACTGAAATTAAATCGTTCAGCAGCTGCACTCTGAAAAACCACGGAAAGCTCAGAGGAGTTGGGACCCCAGACCGAGGTTCTCTGTTGCCAAAGGAGATTCACAGACCTGCCTAACACTAGCCTAGAAGAGCATTGTCTATGGTTCATGGCACCAGGGCCACACCACCCCCTCGCAGTCACTGCCCAAAGGGTCATCATTCTACAGCCCAGCACGCTGCTTCCAAAAGAGGACAGCCTTGGGGAAGCTCACTGCACAAGGGCAGGGGCTGTTGCTGTTTGGCCGCATCATTCCTTAAGTCAGAGGTGGGCTGCCCTTTCAGCACTGTTCATAAATATCCACCTTCTCTCATTTATACAGACTGCCCCACGACATAGTTCTCTGGGCACATCACAAGTAACAGAAGAATAACACAGAGCTTTAAAACGCAAAAACAAAAGCCAAAAAGGGGATCCTTTCGAAGGAAGGATATACCGTATTTTTCGCTCCATAAGACACACTTTTTTCCTCCTAAAAAGTAAGGGGAAATATCTGTGCGTCTTATGGAGCGAATGGTGGTCCCTGGAGCTGAATTGCCCAGGGGCCAAAAGAGGATCATGCTTTTTATTTTACAAAGAGAAAAGGGGGTGTTGAAAGGACCCGCTCAGCAGCTGATCAGCAAGAGATCGGGAGAGAGATAAGAGTCCCGGCTCCCTTTCAGCCCCGCCCCCTTGCCCAGGCCTCCATTGTTGAATGTGCTGCAGAGGGAGGTTGTTTGTTTCCCCAGCGACATGTGACTGGCTGATTAGATTATCTGTCTGGAAACTGTAGAAACGGCTCCCTTTCCTTAAGAAGCTGTAGAAATGTGAGTTGAACCCCATAAAATGGGGCTTTTCCTCTTTGCTTTTCCCCCTTTGCAAAAAAGCTGCACAAATCTGAGCTGATCCTCAAAAAAACAGGGCTTTTCCCTTTGCAAAAAAAGCTGCACAAATTTGAGCTGATCCTCAAAAAACAGGGCTCTTAGAGGAGGAAAACCAGAAAAATATTTTTTTCCCTTGCTTCCTCCTCTAAAAACAAGGTGCACCCTATGGTCCGGTGCGCCCCATGGAGCGAAAAAATATGGTAAATTTGATCAATAAATGGAAGTGTAACGCTTTTTTAACCCACAGAGAGAAATCTAAGTCTTGATATGAAGAGGATCCCAAATTATTCTTAAATGCCTAGATGAATAAATGGGTCTTCACCCGGCACTAAAAGCACACACTAATGTCTGGTGTGGTACAAGGTAGCTTCAGACGCAACCATTTAAAAGGCGCCCTTCGTTAAAGTGGGCAGCATGTTTTATTATACAGTGGTACCTCGGGTTAAGTACGCTTCAGGTTAAAAACTCCGCTTAGGAACAGAAATCGTGCTAGCGGCAGCAGGAGGTCCCATTAGCTAAAGTGGTGCTTCAGGTTAAGAACGGACCTCCGGAACGAATTAAGTACTTAACCCGAGGTACCACTGTATACGTTATAAAAATTGCAAATGGCAGGCTCCATCCAAGAAGATTCAAATGCTGGCAACACTAAAAGCTTTGCATTGTCGCCTGGAAGAGATACTGTGCATTATGGTTTCAATGCGCATCACCTTTCAGAGATTTTCGCTCTGAAAGGCAGCATATACGCATTTGAAATAAACGAATCCCAACACTGTGGTTGCTGGAACAAATATACGTACCGCTTAAAAAGGAAATGAAGGACTGCTCTATTGAGTCGTGTTCAAATTCAAATCAATTAGCTAACCCCTTCCTTTCATTCTTAAGGTAGCCACCCAAATAAAGGGGTTGCAGTCAATTAATTCATCCACAGTGCAAGCCCAGAGACTCACCTTTTGGCGGCGAGTGATGAGGTCCATGATGGCGTCTCTGGCTCTTTGATCCTCTTCGTAGTTGTAGAACACCCCCTTAAGAAACAGAAAATGGCAGGTAAGTACGGAAAGGTGTAGGGAGATGTGACCGATTCTCTCCCATATTATTATTATTTGCTTAATTCTATTTGGCACGAGGCGATCGCAGCTCAGTGGCAGAACACCTGCTTGGCATGCAGAAGGTCCCAGGTTCCACCCTGGGCTCTCCCAGAAGGGCTAGGAAGTGACCCCTCTCTGAATTTATATCTGCCAATCAGCAGGTGAATCAATGGGCTGACTCAGTTTCTTATCTTCCTCATCTCCTATGATTCAGGACCTGGCCGGGACGGGGGGGGGGGCGGAGGAAGAGGATTAAGTCTGCCTTGGGAAGTCACACCCTTGGACCAGGAAAATGAACTCCACCCAGACCCCAATTCCAGGTCTTACCAAATCTCGCAGAGCTTGCACATCCTTCAGCACAGAGCCCGTCATGGCAGCAGGCCTGAATTCTTGCCCTTCGTAACTGAAGAGAATCTGGGCTTCCTCCGACGCAAAATGCACCATGGAACCCAACAGCATGGCCACGTCCAGCTTCTGGAGGAGAAACAGCGAGTCTTTCCTTTAAAAATATATGTGCAAAGCTCTAGTTCCTTTGAAGGCCTCCCTTATGGCTGGAGAAGCAGTCGCCTCGACGTGCCCAATATTCGTTTGGCTCCAATGTGGAAAAAGTCAAGCCG
Organism: Lacerta viridis; assembly: GCA_900245905.1. Lineage (NCBI taxonomy): Eukaryota > Metazoa > Chordata > Lepidosauria > Squamata > Lacertidae > Lacerta > Lacerta viridis. The sequence goes on along the minus strand of OFHU01001767.1, from coordinate 261,885 downwards.
CTTCCAGGTGATCTGTTCCCACTTATTTGCTTCTGGGGAGTTTTAGACGATGTCGTGTCAAGCAACTAAGGAGCGCTTATTCCACACTTCCCTTGTCACACAAGGATTTTTTGGGGGGCGGGGGTGAGGGGAGCGAAGCAGGTCGGCAACACTCCAAATCTACTTTAATTGCTGGTATCGGCACGTGACTGAATCCCACCTAAAGACAGCTGCAGTCTGGAAGAAACCCTCAATTATCCTAGATATAATTGTATCTGCCGGAGGCAAGCTCAAATCGCCAGTGGATTTGCCAGGAAGGAATTTCAGGAGGCCCTATACATGTTATAATCTCGCAGCTTCCAGACACGGGTTTTTACAATTATTTTCTTTTGTTGATTAGCAACAACAACAAAAACGTTAACAACTGAGGTTTACAGCTGTTTTAAAAATTAGGTTATAAGCCACCATCACATTTATTTTTAAGTCAAACAGAGGGGGTACAAATACTAAAACAAATAATAAATAGTTGAAGATTAAATGAATCCAACATACTGTTCCTGCAAACAACTGGCACATTTCGCTGGAAATCTGGTAGTATGGCCGGGGGGGGGGGAGGTTGGCGTGGCAGGGCTGTTGTCATATTAATAGGGCAAGAAGCTGAAGTACGAGAAGCCCCATCAATATTGGCATCCTGCAGGCTCCTGAAGAGACACCTGTTCAGCCAAGCAGTTGCCCGAACTTGGGATTTCTTATTGTTTTGCCTGATTTGTCATGCTTTTAAACTACAGTGGTACCTTGCTAGACGAAAGCCTCACTAGACGAAAAACTCGCTAGACGAAAGGCATTCGCTAACGAAAGGGTGACTCGCAAGACGAATTTCCCTATGGTTTTTTTTTCCGTAAAGCCGCGCTTCCTCCGACTGTGCTTCGCAAGATGAAATTTCCGCTATACGACAGCACTCACGGAACGAATTAATTTCGTCTTGCGAGGCACCACTGTAGTTTATTTACACATTTTTAAACTAAAGATGTTCTAATTCTCTGATGAATTGGTATTATGTATTTCAATCAGGTATGCGCTTTAGGATTGATTTTACATTTGTAAACCGCTTAGAAGCCATTCGGTATAAAAGCGGCATACAAATGAATTAATAATAATCAGTGGATCCGAAGCCAATGACAAGCAGAGCCAACTAGTTAAAGGTTTTCCCTCCCTCCTGAGTTCTACAAGGGCAATACAGAGAAGTCAGGAGGAAGATGGCAGCCAGAGACACCCTCTGGGCTGGTTTTAAGAAAGGAAACAGGCAGATGGAGGCCAAGCGAGGTTGGCAAGGAAGTGTCCCATTCGCCCTAATGCAGCTCCTCTTATGGAACGAGTCAACAGGGAAGGGGAAACAGAAAGAAAGGTTGCTTTTAAGATGAACAAACCGTAAGGGGGAGGGAGGCCCGTCCAGTGTCATCCTGCCCATTGGTGCCAGGGCAGCAGAGACCCTGGGCCTTCACGTAGGGCTGAAACATGTCCGAGTTTCTTATCAGGATGAGGGTGCGGCCAGGGATGGGGGGCAGATTGTGGCGAACGGCAATGTGGATTGCTTTCTCCAGAGCCTCCTGGTAGCGCTGCAGGAGGGCGTGGCTGCAGCGAATCTCTCTGTAAAGGAATACAGACGAACAAATGAACACACACACGCCAGTCAACACCTGTGCCACCGCTTCAACGATGGAAGCCTCCCCTGTAGTGTTTTGCAGCATAGTGAGATGTAGTGTTTTTTTTTTTTAATAATAATACAAAGTACAGTGGTACCTCGAGTTACAAACACCTCAGGACACAAACGCTTCAGGTTACAAACTCCGCTAACCTGGAAGTGTTACCTCGAATTGAGAACTTTGCCCCAGGATGAGAACGGAAATCGTGTGCCGGCAGCACAGCGGCAGCAAGAGGCCCTATTAGCAAAAGCACGCCTCTAGTTAAGAACAGTTTCAGGTTAAGAACGGACCTCCGGAACGAATTAAGTTCGTAACTAGAGGTACCACTGTCGGTGAAATATATAAACAACCTTGAATGTATCTATTTACAAAAAAAAAGACAATAGCTATGCCACAGTGCTTTTCTCTACAAGTATATCAGACCTCACATCCACATCTATTCCAGCATCCTGTTCTCACCGTGGCTGATCAGATGCCCACTGGGTGGTTAAGTCCAGTCAAAGGCGACTATGTGGTTGCGGCACTCGTCTCGCTTTCAGGCCGAGGGAGCTGGCATTTGTCCACAGACATGACTAAAACCGCTTCTGGCGCAACGGGACACCGTGACGGAAACCAGAGCACATGGAAATGCCGTTTACCTTCCCGCCACAGCAGTACCTATTTATCTACTTGCACTGGTGTGCTTTTGAACTGCTAGGTTGGCAGGAGCTGGGACAGAGCAACGGGAGCTCACCCCATCACGGGGATTTGAACCGCCGACCTTCTGATCAGCAAGCCCAAGAAGCTCAGAGGTTTAGACCCCACGCACAAAACCACTCTCGCCATCCTGTAGTTCCCAGCAACTGGTATCCAGAGGTACACTTCCTTCAACACTGAAGGGAGTAACACAGCATCCCCACCCTTCAGGATTTGTCTAATCCTGTTAGCTAAAAATGAAACTCCCATATTCCATTGCAAAGCATCTCTGGGTCAAAGATGCTGGAGACAGAAGGAAAGCGTCTCGGAAGCATTTGATTGGCTGCCGTTGGCCGAACAGGACGCTGGGCGAGGGTGAGCTTTCGCCTCCTTGTGAAACCATGTACTTCCCCTCCTGCTTCCCTGCACTTCCGATGCGAACAGTCCGCCTCTCACTTCTCACCACACAGCCAGCCCCATCGCTACCTGGCCTTCAGGAGTTTCCTCTTCTCCCGCTTCACCATACTGAAGATAACGGGGATCTCCAGACACCCACGCAGGCTTCTCCGTGTCCAAGATTGCGATGACCTCTCGTAAGAGATGTTCAGCCCTTGTCGCTGTATGATCTTTAGGATTATGTCTTTGTTGCTAGGGAAGGGGGTCTCTGTAGGGAAGTGGGAAAGAGAAGGGGGGGGGAATAAGGTGTTTATCCCAGCCACTAAATTCCAGCCCACCCGCTCCCTTCGAAGGCTGCTGCAAATTTGTACAACCTACAGCAAACCTAGCTGCCTTTGCTGTCGTACTAACTCACCCACCAACCCTTAAAAGTCACTCAGCCAAACTCCTTCATCAATCCCTTCTGCCGTTCTCACTTTCATAGACTCTTCCCCCTCACCATCAACCTTCCCCCTCTCTGTAATTTTCCCTGCGCCGCAGTCAGATCACCGGCACCCAAGGCCAGCATTTCGCATCTAGGGTGGGGAAGCCTTATTCAGGCTGAGGGACAGTCCAATACACAGCCCAAGGGCCTCATGCAGCTTGAGTACTTCATTGGCGGCCCTCAGCAACATTTCACACGCACACCCCAGCCCTTGCACTGCCTTCCCACAACCAGGTAAGCAAGCCGCTAGGCTTTGGGGAAAGAGGCGTGAGGGCTCTGACGGGATCCTAGCAGAGTCCAGTGCCTCACTTATCCAGCTTTGGGAAAGCAGCGCAATAGCTGGAGGGGCATCAAATTTTGGGCTCGCTTTCTCCCACCTACCCCACAAGTGCAAAAAAGGCAGTGTACAGGCCATGGGTTCTGTGCCAAAGTACTGTTGCGGACTGCTTGGTGTGCATCACGGGGCCTACATGCCAGTGGCCCCTGGTGGCAGAAATGGAAGGAGCAATGATAGGACCATTGCTTTTGTACTGTAGACTGTTTTTCACATTTCCGTGGCACAGTGTGCCGCGATGCCTGGTGTGCCGTGGGAGAAGTTTTAAAAAAACAGGTTTAATAAAGTATTGCAGAGTTTTACACACACAAACACATACAGCTCCTGGGCAAGGCAAGAGGTACCAGCATAGCCTAAGGCAAATGCACTCAAGGCGAGTGTGGGACTGAGCTGCTGGTGGGTGTGGCCTGGAGAGAGTCCCTGAGGGCCATACAGAGAGGCTGGAGGGCCACATGTAGTTCCAGGCCCAAGGATCCTCACCCCTGTTTTCTATCCAATTCCCACTGGTGCATTTAAAAAAATGCCCTCTAGTGCATCTTGGGTGGTGTGCACGCAGGCCTTACCCGTCTCTCTGAGGTCATTTTCCAGATCTTTCAGGACCTTAAAGGCTGAAAGGAACCGGAAAGGGAGCTGCCTGCTGCAAATGACGGATTCCTGGGAGGGGCAGAAAAATGTCAACAGGAGAAGCAAGGGCAGCGGGGGGTGGGAAATGAACAGATTAAATCAATGCACCGCGCATTAAAGTTGCTATTACAACCGAGGTACTGAAAATTAAGGCCGTCCTTCACCAGCGGCAGATTTTGCTGTCGTGCCAATAGTCTCTCCCCCCCCAAAATATATACTTCAACATTTCTTCCATAGGTGCAAATGGAAGCCATACTCTTGTTGCAACACAAGAACGGTCAAAGCGCCAAGGCAAAAAACAAAGCGCTCAGGCACGGAGCTCTAAACCACATGCCTGTGTCTAGAATCGCGGCAGAAAAGGGATGAGAACCTCGAGATTCAGGTAGCAAGTGACCTTTCTCTAAGAACCTGGAGACTTCAACACCATAATCCTGGGTTAGAAAGAGAAATCCACTGAGCACCTTCCTAAGCTGGCTGTTAAAAAAATAAAAGCTGTATGAGGGCCTCACCTTGTCCTCCAGGCGATTCAGCAGCCGCACGTGGTGTCGATCACTCACACCAGTCCTCAAGATGCTGCGCAGGTTCCTCAGCATGGCCATGAAAGGCAGCTTCCCTGCATCTGCGAAAGGCCAACAGCAGAGGTTTGGAAGGGACTCAGAAACTTCGGGCCAAAGTCAGAACTCTCCACCAACACGAGAATAATTTTGAGGCCTGCGTGCAGCACACCCCCTCCCTTCTCATGCTGAAGCTATAGGCTTTCTGCAACCTAGAGCCTAGTTAGCATTCGAGATTCGGAGGGCTCCCCCAATTCTGAAACCAGGCCAAAGTTTTCAAATTGCGGAAGGCATGCTCCTTCTACAGGCAGAACCCTAGCGGTCTGGTGTTAAGGAGGAATGCAGCATACTTATTTAGAGCTTTTGTACCTCACCGTTCAACCAAAATGGTTCCCAGAACAGCATATAAGCAATCAAGAACGAGCAAAAGGGGGGAAGCAGACAAAGTGGGGAGGGGAGAAAACAGCTCCTGATTCTTGAAAGTTAAAAAATATTTCTATATCATGACCGGCTGGAACGGAAGAAACTGAGGTTCTGGGGGAAGCCGGATGTAGCTGGTCTGCTCAGAGTCCCGCTTCTCCCACAAAAACACATGTCAGCGGACAAAATAACTGTTTTCTTCACTCGACACAGGTGTGAACTGGGATACTGTGGCACCACTTTTCAGCAGATGGGGAAGCAACCGCAACAAAAATCAACTTCTCTCTCACACCTACCAATCAGCTCTTCCCAGGCCTTGGCCTTGTTCCCCAATTGGCTGAGGTCCCGCTCCCAGGTCTGAGGCTTCGGCAGCCTCATGCGAGTGCCAACAAGGCTGGAGTCCCAGGGCCCGGGGAGGCGACTTCGCGAGAAGGCGTGCAAATCTGAGGGGTACCTGGAGAATTCAAGCGAGAGGAGGAGATTTAGGGCGGGGGTGGGCTGGCTGAAGGCTGATTTGAGGCCCACTGGCGAATCATGGCCCATGTGGATCACTTAGTATGTGCTGGTTTCTGGAATTCTTGCAAAATGATTTATTAGCTCAAGCGTGAAATTTAACAGGGTAGGTGGCTGTCGGGGAACTGTCCCCGGCGCAGCACAAGGTGGTGGAAGGGCTCTTGGGATGCTACAGAGAGCCCTGGCCCCACCTGACCAGCAGCACCTCCTCTGGCAGCAGAGGAAGCAGTGAGGCTTCCAGTGGGGAGGGGGCATTTCAGGGTATGGAGGGAAGAGGCTCTGAGGATGCTGGAGAGGCCCTGCACTCCCCTCACTCAAGGGGCGATGAAGGAGACACACAGCTTCTGGCGCCCCAAAAGCGTCGAGGGGTGAAACGAAAGGATGGGAGGTGGGGTTTCCGTATACCGAAGCTCTTTTGTTGGGATCAGAACCGGAAGGGGCCATTCCCGGATTCTGACAACGCTTGATACAGACATGAACTTATTAGCTCTGCGCTGTACATAGTTTGCACAATAAAACTCATAAAGAAAACTGAGTTTTGCCTGCTTACTCATGAGCAACTAACCGAGGACCTTACAGTGGCTTTGTCAAACCAAGGTTTATTTATTTTTTAATTGTCATGCATGCCTCTGCTTCCACTGCAAGCCTGACACAGCTCAAGAGCGCCATCTAGGATGCAGTTCAACTATCAGCTGAAGCATTCCGTCAGCTGACCTCCTCCGAGGGCCAATCCCTGCCCACCAGGCCCTATAAAAGCCCCATCCTCGGAACCCGCTGTTCAGTCCAAGCCACATGCTTCCTTTCAGAAGGAATGAGTTCAGTGGCAGAGCATCCCTTTTAACATTCGGAAGGTCCACAGGTTCAATCCCTGGCATCTCCAGATAGGGTTGGAAAGAAACTCCTGCCCGAAAGCTTCCAAGAGCCACTGCCAGTCAGAGTAGAGCATACATAGGCCTTACCTGCTCACACTTCAGAAACCAAAAGGCTACCATTAGCCAGGAGAAGGGGGGATTCAATGCTACCCAGGAAGCCTCACCTGCATCCCAGGAGACTCATCACAAGCTGGGCCGGCTCAGAGATGTGAAGGCGCTGGACCAAAGCCTTCAGGGAGAAGAGGTCCTTGGGGGCTGCTGGACACACCTTTTCCTTTTTCAACTCCTCTTCAAACTGGTGGAAAGCAATTGACAAGAGGATTAAGAAATCTCAAAAGCCACTTTGAGTCTGCAGGGAAGTTTTGAAAGGGGCCCCTACAGCCCTTTCCTTGAAGACAGGTGACCTCAACGCAACACTTCAAAGTTTCCTGGCCCTGAGCTATACAAAATTAGAGACTTCAGTGTTAAGGAAGGGAACGTGGTACCCAGGACACTTTCCTCTGCACCCCCCCCCCCAGGTATGTCTTACCTTATCCTGAAGAAGTCTGGCTTTTTTTGCAAATAATTTGCTCCGACCAGGCCAATGCTCTTCCCAGTTAGAAGCTCTTGGTTCTTGCTGAGGAAACGAAATGAACAAGCATTAGCCACATTAACAAACAGTGCAGGGTCACTAGGCCAACTTCACAACACAAATACACCTGGTACTACAGATATGCCCCAATATGGACAAGCTTCTATAAGCATGGTGTCTGCATTTTACAGTTTCTGGTGCTCAAAGCTCACAAAGCAGAAGATAAATACCTGATTGGAGCCTCCACCAAAACAGAAAGAAAGAAAGAGGTACAGGATTAGATACAAGGGAACAAGACATTTCCGTACATTTTTCCGGCACAAGAGTTTGTAGTGTTCCACATGAATCTCTTTTCAACGAGCAATTCCTGCATCTTACACAGGAGTAGCTACAGACTAGTTCTTTCCCAAAAAAGGACCTATGCATATTTAGCCCTATACCCACTTCCTGGCCCCGGGCTCAAAACCTCCCAATTCATCCTGCCCAGTGATACAGGCTCTGTCCCCACCCAACCATCAAAATTGCAGCTCGCTTCCCTCACACTAAGAGTATTCTCTGCTGCAGAAACCTTCCTCCAAGCCGTTAGAATGTTTCTGAACACTCCGTGGTATCACAGCAAGTCAGCTCATGTTTAGCCTATATTAGAAAGTACAAAGGTACCAGGAACTCTGAAATCAAAACACCAACCTTCCTGGGTTTCGCCCGGCGGTTTTTCTTCCCCTGGCTCTTGCGGTTATTGTATTTGGCCAACTGGTACGCATCAAACTGCCGGAACTTATCAGCCATTGCAGCACGAAGGCAGCAAGGCATTGGAGCCAGAGCTTTCCCTTCCCCCGCTAGGCTCTGCACGCAAGAGAAAAATGATAGCACCATGTGATCACCAGGATGAGACACAGTTCTGCATCCTGGATTACCACTGGAACTCTCTGCTAAAGGATTTTGTGCGGGCATTCTCTCCTTACCTGATAGAGTTTGGCCACCTCCTTCCAGTCAGAGGGAAGCTGCACAGTGTGGCAGAAATACCGCCGCAGATGTGGGCGGCAGGGCAAAAGGCGGGCAGACAGCGCCAGGAGAAAATTGGCCGTACTGCGGATATTCAGTTCCTGGCGAGTGTACAGGGCAACCTGTGATTGAGGGAGAGAGAAAATGCACAGAAGAGTATGTCAAGGAGAGCCCAGGGAGGTTTCTAGAGATGTTGAAGTGAATATGAGGACACCACTACACAAAGATGAGGCAGCTGGTCTGGACATTTTCCTAGAAAGGTGGACCTCGTTCGTATCCTGTGTTTGTCACACCTCTCAGGTTCTGTAGGTTTAACTCCAAACACAAGGAGGACAACGGCACAACTATTGTGCCAAACCTGACACAGAACACCATTGTTTTCGTTGGGCAGGCAATGAAATACTAACCAGAAATACCAGGTTAGCACTGAAACCTCCAATGCAGATAATGCTCTTAGCACAGATTCCACGCTTTTGGAGATGCAAGTTTCTAGCCCTCTGTGATCACACGATAGAAGGAACAAAAGCAAAATGACACGATTTGATATGAGGATTCTTTCTTTCTTTCTTTTTGCTGTCCTTTAATTTCCACATTCCTTCTGCAGCTCAAGATCTTTCAAGTACCAGTTCCCACCTCCCACCTGGAGAGAGTTTCAGAACCAGTCTATTTTAATTTGTTACAACCAGATAATGTGCCAAGGAGAATGGCAGCTTCTGGAAAGGAACAGGATCCCAGAGCCTAGGAAAGAAGATCTATCTACCTGCAGGGAAGAGCTCTAGAGAAATGAAATGAACTCTGCAAAATTTCTTTTAACATTCCCAGATTTCCCTGGGGGAAAAGATTGTTTAACTGCTCTGGGAACCGTAGCTCTACGAGGGCAAGAGAAGCTTCCAATCAACTTTCAGCACACTTAACAAACCAGAGTTCCCAAGATTCCTTGGGAGAAGCCACTGCTGTTTACAATGGTGAGGTGGTGCTTTAAATGTGAGGCATAGATGTGGCCTAACCACATTCAAAAACACTGCTGCATGCCAATCTGAGCCTAGGGGGACAGTATGGGACATATAAACACAAAATAAAATAGTCAACATTAAAAGGACACAAAAAAGACCAGCATAAAGGTAAAAAGAGCCAAGTTCTTCTGCATTTTAATTCGCATTTATCCTTATGCAATAATTTAGGCACCCTATCGGAAGAAATTATCCCACTTGCGATTCTCAACAATTGGCACTCAGTCACATTGCCGCCAACAAAATAACGGCTAGTCCACTACAGTGGTACCTCGGGTTGTGGACATGATCCGTTCCAGGGTGTTGTTTGCACCCTGAAAAGTCCACAACCCAAGCAGTGATATCGAGCTTCTGCACATGCGCGACCTGCGCAGAACGCTTCTGCGCGTGCGGCGAAACCCAGATGTAAACATTTCTGGGTTTCCTGCGTTCGTAACCCGCGCCATTCGCAACCCGCAGTGAACGCAACAAGAGGTACGACTGTATATAATTGACAATATCCTCAGGTTGTTGGGGTTTTTTTTGAGAAATAATTATTATAATGACATTTTGCAACAAGAGTGCCGTCAGCACCTGGGGAATTCAATGGCATTCATGAAAACAATCTAGGTAAATATTAAACACACATAGAGAACGAGGCAAGCTTTTCTTCCTGGCCCAATGATTGCACCGCAATGCCTCTCACACACACCCTTGTGACTTTTTGGGTGCAACCCCCAGAAATCCAGGCTCCCGGTTAACTGCCCCCTCGTACCTTGAGAATGAATTCAGGATCGTGCTCTGCTAGGCTCTCACACACTTGCGTCAATGCCTGCTGAAGCTCACCAGGAGGATTTCCAAACTTCGGCCCTTCCACCAGCGAACAGCAGGCCAGGCTCAACAACATCAGCTAAAAAGGGGGGAGAGGTTAAAGCCTTAGGAAGTCTCTCGTGGGAGTTTCCTTCAAATTTCAAGGTTCTAGTCCAGTGGACACCACCCACTCTTAAGCTTCTAAGAATCCATCATTGGAGCTAGATGAAAAGCTGGGAGCTCCGGCTTCAGTTAGGGCTAGATTTAGGGGCAGGTGACTGCCTTGGGCATCAGGCTTGGTGGGTGGGTGCTGGTTCCAGTTTGCCCATTACAAGAAGCCCCTATCAACTCAGCAGTTGAAACGGAAACCTAATACTAACAGCAAATCTTCACCTCTGTATCTAGGAACAGTCAGCTGCATGGCCCATGTTGTATTGTGCGCGCTATTTTCCAGTGCTCATCCAAAAACCAACAACCCAGAACCACTGTGTTGCTACTAGGATTGGAACAAGCCCATTTGTCCATTTCAGTTTCTCTTGTTTGTCCAAACTCAGCTCCCAACATCAGTTTGCAAGTTAAGAAAAAACTCTCATGAAAATTCATATACATTTCAGTGCAAATTTCTCCTAATATACACCTGCCTGTATGCCGTTTCACCTACCATACGCTTTTTCGGGGGGGGGCAAGCAATTATTTCCATACGCAAAAATGCACTCTGTGTTCATTTCATAAATATTTGCAGTTTTATGCAACTTTACCCTATTATATGCTTTTTTTCAAATACTGTTGTGTGCACTCCAATCTCTGAGCGGTGAGAGACTCCAGGGGTGGCCTGTGCTTTCCTGGGGTTTAGATCCCTTGAAATGAAGGTCAACGGAAACTGCAGTGTCTTTGGGATATTTTGGTTTTATAAAGACAACCAGAGCATAGGATTGAGGGGATCAACACAGCATTAACATCCCAGCAGATCTTTCTTTCTTGTTACATTTCCAGGGAAGTTGAAAACTCAGTTTTGGATCCAACACAAGAACAAAATATGCCTCCATCTCTCCAGCATCAGCAAAACACTTTCTTTCTCTCACACACACACTTTCACATACATACATACATTCATTCACACACACACACACACACACACACTGTTTAGCCCATTCTTCTCCATCCCACGATGACCCGGCATCCAGCCAAGCGTGGTGGAAGAAGGCCCACCCATTTGTCTCTATAGCAACAGAACTCACTCTAAGAAACAGGTGATGGGTAAAATTAGCTGAGCTGCCACAAAGGAGCTAGTCTGACTGGTTCCACAACTCTGAATCACAGGTTTGGAAGGGCACTATGGTCATCCAGACTGACCACCCCCTCAACCCATAACAATCTGTCATTTGGCTGGAGAACTGTACTGTACTGCAAAATTTGGAGCAATGTGAACTTAGAAAAAGACAGTATTCCAGTTCACGTAGCACTTTGGAAATTGCAAAATAGGCATTTTGTTTTTAATTGCAAGGTGAATCCAATGTCTCCCCAACCCCTAGTTCCTACCAGCACAACACCTCTCACCTTTTGATCTTTCAATTGCTGCTCTTTGCTCTCCACAGGCAGCTCATAAGCTGAAGATTCGTCCTCTTCCGACTGCACTTTCAGGTCATCTTCAGGCAAAGTCAGAACATACTCTGGGATCGTGCCAGCAGCTTCCGCCTCATCCCTTTCCTCCTGCAGGGGAAGAAACCCCACTGTCCCTCAGTCAAAACTGCAACCACGACTTCCGGCGGCTGGCGCCATCGCGGATGGTCCTGGGTCGCTTCGGTGGCGAGGCACCCAGTTCATCCCGGGGGTTAGGAGCCCTGCAGCCGCATGCAGGGCTCTGGTTGGGGCGCGGGAAGAGCGTCCCGCGCCCTGGGCTCCCCGGCTATGCCCGTTGTGCTCCGAACCCTTCCCCCGCGCCCTCTGTAAGGAGGGAGTGGGGGTGAAGGGACCACGGAGTCGGGCTCCAGGGGACATGCCCCAACCGGGATGTTTACATGCGGCGGCAAAGTCCGTGAGGAGCGTCTCTGTTCTACCTGTCATTAAGGAGTTGCTAAGAAACCAGAAGCTGTGAGTAACTTGACTGACTCTTTGTTCTCCGGGAAAAGCTCTGGGATCAAAAGAAAAGGCAGCCCGCCTCTCTCCCTTCGGGCGGTGGATGGAATTAACTCTTTAAGTGACTGCTGCTACATCAATCAATTGAAAGTACTTGGAATTTGAAAACTGAGTCTGTAGAGATTCCCTTTCAGGGGTTAACTGAGGAGAAATATCTCCATCTGAAGTTTTGGTCTTTATACTCTGGCTTCGGAAGAAATGGCGGCGATTTGGAATTGCGCAGGAAAAAATTGAGACAAGGAGGAAAAAGACAGGAAATGTAATTTGATACCCACCTCCCTTCTCCGAAGATGTTGGACTTTGCTCTTACGCTGGCACAGAAGGATTGGGAGGTAGAGGAAAAGCTCACTGTCTTTCAATTGGAGCTGACTAATCGTAAATTAAGAGCCTTGTGTGGGATTATAAATGGAAAGAATCTGCATTCCACAGAGGAGGCTTTCCAAAAAATCTATTCAATGGAAACAGACTTTTGCAAAGAGTTGCAAGATGTGCTGGAAGGATGGTCTGAGATGGCAGAGCAAATCCGATTGGAACAGGGACCGTTTTCAGGGGGTGGCAGAAACCCTGTAACGGAAAGATTTTTAATATCCAGATTCCGAGGTGGCAGCTCGGGGTCGAGGGACAGAGAATTAAGATTTCTACGTGAAGAAGAATTTTGGTACAAAGCTACGGAGAAGCTCAGAATGCAGAGGATGAACATCTTGGAGCTTGATGCAGGGTTTGTTGTGGTTGTAACTTGGATCTGTGGACATTCAGAAGCATACAATAGGGGATTTGGCTCTGGTGAAAGACAGGAGAAGGCAATGGACAAAAGGGGAGTGGGTTGAATTAATCATTGTATAACATAGATGGTCTGCCATGGTATCCGAAATCGGAGTGTGAAGTTGGTTAAATAAGTTTTTTTAAATAAGTAAGGAGATATTGAATTTAAGTTAAAAGCAGCATGTTAAATGATAGAAGAAATAAGTTTAGCTCTAAGAATATTTGGTTAAGTCCTAGGTTATAATGCAAAAGATAAGACAAAGGTGTTTTTTCTTTCTATATCAAGTTAAGTTAAACTTTTATAGAGAAAAGATGTTAAGGAGAAAGTGTATTGTTTTAAAACCGAAGGTGTATAGGCGGGGGAAGTCAAGTGTCAAGATTTGGAACTAGAATTTTTTTTTTTCTATAGCAAGATATACAGATAAGAAGAAGAATCCTGACATTATGTGTATGTCTATTTGTATTTGTTTTGATATTTGTAGGTGTGGGGGTTGGGTTTATGTTATTTTGTGAAAATGTCAATAAATTCTGTTAAAAAAACAAAAAAAAACAAAACTGCAACCACTCTACAAGCATTATCCAATATTCATTTTCCAGGTGTCCTTTACCAGTGAGTATAGAAGCACCAGCAAAGTTCTCAGGCACAAGCCCCGTGCAAATGCTTCATCTGAATCTCTTGGGGGGGGGGAAGCATCCACAACCCAGAATGTTAAAGTGTGTATTAATTGTGGCTACACTCCTCAGGTGTAGTTTGTAAACCCTTCACCCAAGTAAAAAATAGCAACGAACATGTGTGGACGATGACTGAGGATTCCCCCTGAAGCTCAGGGACGGGGAACCTGTGACCCTGCAGATGTTTTCGGACTTCAAATCCCATCAACTCCAGCGAACCATCAGGGATGATGGGATTTGTAGTCCAGTGGAGGGCCTCTGCTTTGGCTGCTGGCCCAAATTTATGGAAGGAAAACTCTTAAAATTCAAACAAAATAAAAAATAAAAATATTCCTTCAAGTAGCACCTTAGAGACCAACTAAGTTTGTTCTTGGTATGAGCTTTTGTGTGCATGCACACTTCTTCAGATGTCTTAAAATTCAGGTTTTCCCAACTGCCTAGATGTGTTCCCCCCCCCCCCGCTATAAAACTTTCCTCCATTCCCTTTGCCATCCAACCCAAGCTTCTCCAGCTGGCCAAAGTTACTGCTGCTGAAACCTATCTCACGCAATACCCTGTTGCCACGGCAATACTCCAGCAACTGGGCCTGGCCTCTATAGGCCCTTGCCCAACTGAAGTCTTACTTGCAACTGTGGTTGTTCCAGTTCGGTGCTTGGTCCAAAAACCTCATCCTGGGCTCTGTAACCCGGTGGCAACCCCAAGGATGTTGAGGCACAGATACTTTTCTGATGATCCAGTCGGAGAGAGAACTGCATGTCCAAAGGCTTTGATAAACCAACAGAGGCGGAAACAGGGCGCAGCAGGTGAGCCCTGGATTCCTCCAGCCCCTGAACAGCCAAGTGGGCAGGCTGCTTCAGAAGGGAATTCTCCAACCAGAGCAGCCTTGGTTCAGAGAAGGCAGAATGCGACAAGTTTCTTTGCGTCAGATGCTGAAGAAGAAAAAGAAGAAGAGTTTGGATTTGATATCCCGCTTTATCACTACCCGAGGAGGAGTCTCAAAGTGGCTAACATTCTCCTTTCCCTTCCTCCCCCGTAACAAACACTCTGTGAGGTGAGTGGGGCTGAGAGACTTCAGAGAAGTGTGACTAGCCCAAGGTCACCCAGCAGCTGCATGTGGAGGAGGGAGACGCGAACTCGGTTCACCAGATTACAAGTCTACCGCTCTTAACCACTACACCACACTGCCTTGCCTGGAGTAGGGAACGATAAAGGAGCAATTACTGGCAGGAATAAGGGTGTCCATGCAATACCATCCCCAAGTGTATATGCAAAACACTTGGCTGTACAAATCAGCAAGCGTACACGCTTTCGCACAAACACATGTACCTATATAGAGACAGGCTGCAACTGTGTTCAGCGTAACACATGAAAAAGCCTAATGCCAAGTAGAATCCCATTCACCTTTACATCTGCCATACAACTCTGACTTCCCTTGGCTGGGGACAGAACACTGGGGAAGGAAAGGAGGTACAGCAACAGCGGCACACCGGCCTGCGGAGCAGATCTACACATTCAGGAGTATCACATAAGGCCTATTTCCTGGTACTACACTACCTCTGAAATGTTGAAACGTTTTCCCTGCATCAAAATCTCCCCACCCACAGTAGGGATGTGCAGGAACAGAACTGATCCCACAACACCCACCCATCTGGGAGCACCCAGAGGGGGAAATTGAAAAAAAAAACCCAGCTACGTCTGAATCAACTCCTAGTGACACCTTGTGGCTTATATCTGGCTGGGTTTCCCCAGCCACTCTGGGCTCCAACAGAATATTAAAAACACAATAAAACATCAAACATTAAAATTCCCTAAACAGGGCTGCCTTCAGATGTCTTCTAAAAGTCTGGTAGTTGTTTTTCTCTTTGACATCTGGTGGGAGGGATTCCACAGGGGGTGCCACAGGAGAAGGCCCTCTGCCTGTTCCCTGTAACTTGGGGGACTACCGAGAAGGCCCTCCTCCCCCTCCCCCCTGCCTTGGGGGTGGAGACGCTCCTTCAGATATAAACCGAGGGTTTAGGGCTTTAAAGGTCAGCACCAACCTTTGAATTGTGCTTGGAAACTGGGAGGAAAAAAGGTCTTTCAAGTTTATGTGGTCTCGGCGGCCAGCCCCCAGCTGTTCATTCTGGAAGTCCTCACGGCCCCCTTCCGAGGGCGCATTGCAGCAGTAATCCAAGCGCGAGATAACTAGAGCATGCACCACTCTGGGGAGACAGTCCACAGGCATGTAGGGTCTCAGCCTGCGTACCAGATGGAGCTGATAAACAGCTGTCCTAGACACAGATTTAACCTGCGCCTCCATGGACAGCTGCGAGTCCAAAATAACACCCAGGCTGCACACCTGGTCCTTCAGGGGCACAGTTACCCCATTCAGGACCAGGGAGTCCTCCACCCTGCCCCCTGTCCCCCAAAACAGTACTTCTGTCTTGTCAGGATTCAATCTGTTAGCCGCCATCCATCCTCCAACCGCCTCCAGACACTCACACAGGACCTTCACCGCCTTCACTGGTTCTGATTTGAAAGAGAGGTAGAGCTGGGTATCATCCGCATACTGATGAACACCCAGCCCAAACCCCTGATGATCTCTCCCAGCGGCTTCATATAGATATTAAAAAGCATGGGGGAGAGGACAGAACCCTGAGGCACCCCACAAGTGAGAGCCCAGGGCTTCCATTTGTGAGCGCACCTAAGAATTAAACATTTTGTGGAAAAGCTGCCTTTCTAGCATGGTCACAAAACTGTCTTTCCCGGGGTTCTTTGGGCGGGTGGACGGGCTTTGACCATTAAACCCATCATGGATCGGACATGCATCCAAATAAACTACCTCTTGTGAAATAATTATTGTTGGTGGTGGTGTTATTGCTACTAGCATTACCACAGCCATGATTACCTGTGCCTGCTCAAGGACTGAGTCAAGCCATTTGAAATCCGGAGCGTTTGGCGTCATCAAGGAGCCTGCCCCGACCTGGCTCTGGGTACCGAGGGCCTTCAGCGAGGCTAGCCATGAAGCAGACGGGGTAATGGGCTGCAAGAGTCGGGCCTGGACTTCCTCCAGCTTTGGAAGGGTGAGAGAAGCAGGAGCACAAGCATGAAGCAAGGGCTTCTCCCCCAAGAGAGAGGCAGGGGGATCCATGGACTTCACTGGGAAGGCCGCTGGGCGCTTGGACGTCTGCAAAGAGAAAGAATAGACTTTGGTACTCAACACAAACAAGCCCTATGCAGATTTGAGACCAGGATACCTGAAAGAGCATCTCGTCCCTTATAAAAACAGCTGAATGCTACTCTCTTAACGTATTTTTAATCTTTTGTCGGAAGCCGCCCAGAGTGGCTGGGGAAACCCAGCCAGATGGGCGGGGTATAAATAAATTATTGTTATTGTTATTACTCTGCAGGAGAAAGCTATGCTGCACATGCCATCTCCTCAGGAGCGTCAGCTCCACACTATGTCATAATCGGGCCTTTGGTGTGGTGGCACCTACTTGTTGGAAATCAATCCCCCCCCCGCCGCCACCCACATTATTAGACAGGAACTTTATTGTATATATTTTTTAAAAAAATCTTTTTTAACCAGCTGTCTTAAGTGGAGATCTTCAGCCCACTAAGTTACCAATATTGGATTTGTAATTGTTTCAATGGCTTTGCAATTCCAGACGATGCCTTCAGAATACTTAAAGGTAAAGGGACCCCTGACCATTAGGTCCAGTCGCGGACGACTCTGGGGTTGCGGTGCTCATCTCGCTTTATTGGCTGAGGGAGCCGGCGTACAGCTTCCGGGTCATGTGGCCAGCATGACTAAGCCGCTTCTGGCGAACCAGAGCAGCGCACGGAAACGCCGTTTACCTTCCCGCCGGAGCGGTACCTATTTATCTACTTGCACTTTGACGTGCTTTCGAAATGCTAGGTGGGCAGGAGCAGGGACCGAACGGGAGCTCACCCCATCGCAGGGATTTGAACCGCCAACCTTCTGATCAGCAAGCCCAGGGCTCTGTGGCTTAACCCACAGCGCCACCCGCGTCCCTCTTCAGAATACTTAGAGGGGTGTAAAAATACTTGCAGAACTGCGTCTCTGTGGTGCTCAATAAGCGGAAGATCTTTATCATTGTTTATTATACTGTTCTTTGCATTCTGAACCAAGGGAAAGTTTATTCTGAATTTGTTAAGCAGGATACCCGATGGCAATGATCAAGCAAAATCGTGCATTTGCTGTGCGACTCTTGAACAGATTTGTGTTGGCTCAGAGTGGCAAGATTTGCAGTGGCTGCTCAAAAGTTTTTATTGAAAGGCTGGCTGGTCACCTTATCAAGGCTGCTGTAGCAGTGGAATACCTGCATGGGCTAAGATGACCTCTGAGGTCCCTTCCCAGTTCCTGCGTTTCTACCTTTGTACCTTCACATTGCACATAGCACCTAGAAAGCTTCCTGGAAATCAGCTGCACAAGTTAATGAATAAACTAAGCATCCGTTAGTGTGAATTTAACACGCTGGTGTTTTAATGAAGTGTTTCTTAGGCCCCATACTGCCACATCTCTAAGCGAACGTTGCTGGGTTTCAACCAGGAAGGAGAAACCTATGGCTCTCCAAATATTGTCGAGTCTCAATAGATCTGAGGAAATGCTTCACACAGGCTCTCAATGAGAAATGTTGCAGTTGTGGGATGGTATCCTTACAACACTTGGGGTGTAAAAGACCCCAGGTTTAGAGTTATGCATCCTTTTGGCACAGCACCCCCTTATGGCACCATAACATGGTGAAAGTAACTAATTATTTTTATTTTTTGAAAAGCAGAAAATTTGAGGGAATGAAGTCGGAAGATTCCCTAGAAGTCCGAAGGCCCAGGCAGGCCCCCCCCCCTGCCACTCATAGCTGCAGCCACAGCGTCCCACCCTATCTAAATGTTCACTGAGTCACAAAGCCTTGCACAACCACCCCTAGCCGCAACTAGCCCCATGCTCTTCCTGCCTCCTGGTTAATTCAATTAATTCCCTTGTTTATCTGAAGCCACTGTCTCTCGGTTCCTGCTTTCAGTTCCTGTATTTCACTGCAGGGTTGGCGCCAGCCACAATTAAACTCCCTCCCTCATCTATTCTGCACATTTAACAAACAAACAAACACGTTGGGCAAACATCCATAGGGAACTGCCATATACCGTATTTTTCGGTCCATAAGGCGCTCCGGACCACAAGACGCACTTGTTTTTTAAAGG
This sequence comes from Lacerta viridis, assembly GCA_900245905.1. Lineage (NCBI taxonomy): Eukaryota > Metazoa > Chordata > Lepidosauria > Squamata > Lacertidae > Lacerta > Lacerta viridis. The sequence goes on along the minus strand of OFHU01001767.1, from coordinate 243,190 downwards.
GGAAAAACCAGGGAAAAATATTTTCCTGGTTTTCCTCCTCTAAAAAACACGGAGGTGTTGGTGGATCGTGCTAGCAGCTCCGTTAACGGAGCTGCTGGCACGATCCACCAACATCCCCTTCGCTTCCTGCCGCCTCCCCCCATCCCCCGTCGCGTTCGGCGGGACGTGGGGGGAGGCAGGCGGAGGTGTTGGTGGATCGTGCTAGCAGCTCCGTGAACGGAGCTGCTGGCACGATCCACCAACATCCCCTTCGCTTCCCGCCGCCTCCCCCCATCCCCCGTCGCGTTCGGCGGGACGTGGGGGGAGGCGGCGGAGGTGTTGGTGGATCGTGCTAGCAGCTCCGTGAACGGAGCTGCTGGCACGATCCACCAACATCCCCTTCGCTTCCCGCCGCCTCCCCCCATCCCCCGTCACGTTCGGCGGGAGGTCGGGGGAAGCAGCGGAGATGTTGCTGGATCGTGCTAGCAGCTCCGCTCGCCGAAAGAAGCTTCTAGCACGATCCACCAACACCTGGGGGGAGGCGGCGGGAAGCGAAGGGGATGCTGGTGGATCGTGCCAGCAGCTCCGTTCACGGAGCTGCTAGCACGATCCACCAACACCTCCGCCGCCTCCCCCCACGTCCCGCCGAACGCGACGGGGGATGGGGGGAGGCGGCGGGAAGCGAAGGGGATGCTGGTGGATCGTGCCAGCCACAATTAAACTCCCTCCCTCATCTATTCTGCACATTTAACAAACAAACAAACACGTTGGGCAAACATCCATAGGGAACTGCCATATACCGTATTTTTCGGTCCATAAGGCGCTCCGGACCACAAGACGCACTTGTTTTTTAAAGGGGAAAAACCAGGGAAAAATATTTTCCTGGTTTTCCTCCTCTAAAAAACACGGAGGTGTTGGTGGATCGTGCTAGCAGCTCCGTTAACGGAGCTGCTGGCACGATCCACCAACATCCCCTTCGCTTCCTGCCGCCTCCCCCCATCCCCCGTCGCATTCGGCGGGACGTGGGGGGAGGCGGCGGAGGTGTTGGTGGATCGTGCTAGCAGCTCCGTGAACGGAGCTGCTGGCACGATCCACCAACATCCCCTTCGCTTCCTGCCGCCTCCCCCCATCCCCCGTCGCGTTCGGCGGGACGTGGGGGGAGGCAGCGGAGGTGTTGGTGGATCGTGCTAGCAGCTCCGTGAACGGAGCTGCTGGCACGATCCACCAACATCCCCTTCGCTTCCCGCCGCCTCCCCCCATCCCCCGTCGCGTTCGGCGGGACGTGGGGGGAGGCGGCGGAGGTGTTGGTGGATCGTGCTAGCAGCTCCGTGAACGGAGCTGCTGGCACGATCCACCAACATCCCCTTCGCTTCCCGCCGCCTCCCCCCATCCCCCGTCACGTTCGGCGGGAGGTCGGGGGAAGCAGCGGAGATGTTGCTGGATCGTGCTAGCAGCTCCGCTCGCCGAAAGAAGCTTCTTTCGGTGAACGGAGGTGCTGGCATGATCCAGCAACATCGCTGCTGCCTCCCCCCACCTCCCGCCGAACGCGGCAGGGGATGTGGGGAGGCAGTGGGAGCGAAGCCTTCGCTCCATAAGGCGCACAGCGATTTTCCCTTCCATTTTAGGAGGGAAAAAGTGCGTCTTATGGAGCGTAAAATACGGTATATACCAAAGCCAGACCACTGGGTACATCTGGCTCAGTAATGCATACACTGACCTGCAGCAACTCTTCAGGGTTTCATGCAATGATCTCTCTCTCTCTCTCAGCCCCAAAGCAGATAAACCTGCAACTGAACCTGGCAACCTCTACATGCCAAACTACCACTGAGCCACACCCATGGCTCGGAAAAGCTTTAAGTCAATGAAACGTTAAAGGCACAGGAGCCACACACACACACACACACAGCAGCCCCTTATCGCTGCTTGCTAGTCGGCAACCAGAAACCATGGTTTGCGCCACAAACCATCACCTCGGTGCGTTGCAGGAAACCAATTCCAGCCGAATTCATTCAGGCTTGCAAATTCGGTACAGGTTGGCCAAATTGTCGCCGCTTTAAGCTGCTTTATCCCTCCTTTTAGTTTTTTTTATGATGATGATGATGGTGATGATATACCACCCACCTGAGCTGATCACAATCTTTCTCTTTCTCTCTTTCCTCCTATCAGGGATACCCCCCCCCCTCTTCTGCGGAATTTGTAAAAGGACTTTCAAGGCGGGGTCCGCCTCTATTGCAACCTACAGCCTCTTTCCCAGAAATATTAGCCGCCACCCCCTAACGGCCTTTGGAGAGGTACGGGTTAGGAAGTCAGCCCCACCAACAGACCCTGTTTTATCGGTTTTCTTAAGAGAGATCGGTGCGCTCACCCAACCCCCCAAAAACCGAGTCGCCCGCGCACCTCCAGCCAGCCCTTCCCGGACGCGGAAGCTGAAGCGGAGAAACCACAGCCGGCGCAAGCACCGCCTAGGCGGAGCCTGGACTGCGCCCAAGAAGCGTCTCCCTCCCTCCCGGCAGCAAAATCCCACGCACCTCCGGTGGGACCCAGGTGTCCAGGTCACCGGGTTTATTCCACGCGTCCGCGCTCGAGCCCCCGGAGAAAGAAGGCGGTCCCGGCTGGTGGTTTATAAAGCGTCGCGTTTCAGAAAGAGGCTTTGGGCGAGAGGAACCCCACCAGCCGGAAATATGACCTCTCCGGTCCGCCGCGGCTTTTAACCCGTTAGAGAGCTCATGTTGCGCGAGAAGAACCCAGGAGTCCTGGCTCTTGAACCCGGAGAGCGCACTCACCGCGCAAGGAGCTGCAAAGGGAGGGAGCGGGAGCCCTGGCTCCAGCTTCCACTTACAGTAGTCGTTTGGTTTATAAATCACTCGACTGCAAGAGCAGTTCACAAAGATGGGATACAAAAAATAATTTTTAAAAATGAATCAGTTATGACTATAAAATCAAATGCCAATTAAAGTACCTCATGGGTTGTAATAATAATAATAATTTGTATACTGTCTTGTACCCGCAGGTCTCAGGGTGGTTACTACGGAAAATCACCATTTTGTTGTTGTTCAGTTGTTCAGTCGTGTCCAACTCTTCGTGACCCCATGGTCCAGAGCATGCCAGGCATGCCTATCCTCCACTGCCTCCCGCAGTTTGGCCAAACTCATGCTAGTCGCTTCGAAGAACACTGTCCAACCATCTCATCCTCTGTCGTCCCCTTCTCCTTGTGCCCTCCATCTTTCCCAACATCAGGGTCTTTTCCAGGGAGTCTTCTCTTCTCATGAGGTGGCCAAAGTACTGGAGCCTCAACTTCAGGATCTGTCCTTCCAGTGAGCACTCAGGGCTGATTTCTTTAAGGATGGATAGGTTTGATCTTTTGCAGTCCATGGGACTCTCAAGAGTCTCCTCCAGCACCATAATTCAAAAGCATCAATTCTTCGGCGATCAGTCAAAATCACCATGCCAAAAACAAACATAATAAAAACAAAAACAGCCCAATAACCTTTCCCCCCAACCTTTTTTTTTAAGCCTTTGTTAGGTGTGGAGGGGTCAGTAGGAAAGGTACATACTCAGATCTTGATCGGAAGACAGCCCTGTAAACTTGAGCCCACAATTAAAGAATTGGGTGGCGGGGTGAGGTATCAGAGGCATGAAGCTTTACTTGATAGCCCCCCCCCCAAATTATATTATAGTATACAGTTCCCCACACTTTTTCTCTAGGCCACACGTTCAGAATAGAAAATTGCTCACACCACACCGATTTTTTTTATTTCTAAGTAATACATTAGAAAACAAAAAGAAAGAAAAAACTAGCAGTGCTTGATCTGTAGCACAGAACACAGCTACTTTATAAAATGATTGTGGGGCATCCATAAAGTATGCAACAATGCAGCTACATTTGGCGAAAACATTGCCTAAATATAAACGAGCCTCTTACATGTGTATTATGGAAGACAATCTTACTTGGCTTTGAGTGATCGCCAAAGAAGAAGAAGAAGACAGACTCAGTGAGAGGTGTGAGCTTGCTTTCACCAGGTAATCTCATTTATATTCAGTCTAATCTGAAACAAACTCTCATCTCGTCAACACACAGAAGCCTTTCTCCTTTCTGATCTTTCATATTTATCAGAATTGAAAATCCCTGTTTGCGGCAAATATGCAGTGAAGGACTGTAGAAGAATAGGCCAATGCGCTTGGAGATTATTTGGGGGGGGGAACCCTGACCCGTTTAAAGTGGCATGATATTGCTTTAAATGTATAGCAGACAGAGGGCGGCCCTTTAGCAGATGTTTGCTATACTGTACATGAATCAGCAGGTTAAGGTTTCCCCAGCAGGAACACAAGCATTGTCTGCAGACTGGCTTTAAAGCTGCAGTAGCCCGTTTGAAAATCTGGCAAGGGCCTTGCAATAACATTTTAAAAATCCAGGAAGAAAAGCTGGCAACCCCAACAGGAAAGTGAAGTAATGTGCCTTAAGAGCAGGATTAACCACAGCCGTATTTTTTAAAACAAGCCTACAGTAACATGTGTTTTAATGCTAAATAGTGGGCAGCTTAATTGTTGTGTACACATCATTTTGTAACTCAAAAAGAGCTTAACAGAGAAGCTCTTGCACTGGGCCCTATCTGGCACAGGGGGGCTTTTCTCAGAGGGTGGGCCGCCTTCTCTTCCGAGGGGGGCAACAGTAGGGAGGGCCAAAGCGGGTGCAGCATTGAATCTAAATGTTACCCTCTTTCTCCTCCAGGCAGTCAAGCAAGGGGTGTTAACAGAGTTCAAGGCCTGCCAGTCAAAAAGATTCCAGCCCGAGCAACACTGAAGAATTCAACTCTTGCTTCTGATAACTTCATCACGTTGAAGGAAGTGGGGGAAATCCCAGCCTCGCCCGTAGCATTTTGCCTCTCTGCTTGTTCCTCACAGAAGCGCTTGCCTTCTTAACAGCTGCACAATAGAAAGCAGAAATTCAACAGATGCAGCTTTAGCCAAGCGTAGTGGAAATGCAGTGGCGGTTTAAAAACAACACTGCTGCCGTTTGGTGTTTGCTTGGTGTGGTTCCATTAGAAGCACCAGGCTGCTTTCACACAAGTCATGGTTATTTCTTGGTAACGGTAGCATCAAACGGTATTAACGGCTCAGGCAGAATTCTCACATTGCCTCCTCCTTGAGGGTCCTCTATTCCCTGAAGTATACAACTAGGGTGTGGGGCCAACCTTCTTGGGGCCATGAGGCGGGTGAGATGACCCAAAATGGCTGCCACATCACCTACACCAGCCACCGTCACACTCGCTCTGAGAGGGAAGCTCTTTGCACCGCTCAGTTCAGAACAGAGGTTGGGTGTCATGTCTTGGCATCCAATGAAATGTTGAGCATGTTCAGAGGGTGCGTTCAATGTAGGAGAAGCTCAGCCACAAATTGAGCAGGGAGACAAAACTTTCTGTTGTGCATTGTTGGGCTTTTTTTTTTTTTTTAGGGGACAATCACTGAAACTTTTTGCAAGCACCATAGAAGGTGGGTACCCTGGCACCCATTAGCGGTCCTTTTAGGCTACGGCTCTTATAATCCTCAACAGCTGGCCATGCTGGCTACGGTTAATGGGAGCTGGAGTCCAGCTAATGTGCAAAGGGCTGCCAGCTTCCCCTGCCCCTGCTGCACAAGCACAGAGAAATCACACATGCAAGTGCGAACTATTCCTAGAGTTTCTGCCCCTATTGAAGCTGTGCTGAAAACTGGGGAGGCACCTCAGGAGTACTGATACGGGAACTCTGTCGAAGAATCAGCAGGGATCTCCACACTAGCCGTATCTAAGGGCGAGGGCTGTTTCCTCCTCAGAGAAGGAGGAACTTCTAAGATGCAGGCCCTGAGGTCGGCGTAAGCCTGAGGCAGCGTCCCGACGCTGACCCAGCGGTCATGGGTTGGGTTATAGCAGTGGATCATGTGGGTATCGCGATAGGTGTTGTGGCTGTAGCCTCCCATGATGTAGAGCTCTCCGTCCAAGACGGCGGAGGCGGCGATTACGTGGGCCTGTGGCAGAGGGGCAAGGGCGGCCCACACGTCCAGGCCCGGGCTGTACACTTCGCAGGCCAGCTGGTCGGCGTAGCCCCCGTGGCCATCCCGCCATCGCAGGCCTCCCGCCACGTAGAGGCGCCCACCCATGGCTTCCATGTTGTGGCCTGCGCGCTCCTCTCGCATCATGGCCAGCGGGATGGGCGCTGCCCCCGGGCGGTACTGAATCAGGGAGGACTGGCAGCGGCACGAGCCGTCGCTGCCCCCAGAGACATAGATTACTCCATCCAGGATGCAGGCTGCGTGGCCACAGAGCGGAGCGGGCAGAGGTTCACACGGCCTAGTGGGAAGGAACAGGAAGGAAAATGTATATTATTCACACAACACATAGTTAAACCACCGCATTCGTAACTGCAAGAGGGTGGTGGTTGTCCCCCAACAACAGCAACAATAGGAGCATCACAGTGCCAGCCCTTTCCTCAGAAACAGTCAGTTCCCCAAAACCTGTTGGAATATAAAGGTCTTCGTCGGCTGGCAGAAGAACACAAGGAGGGAGCCAGTCTAACTTCTCTAGGAAACTACAATTCCCAGGGTTTCTTAGGGTAAGTCACAACTGTTAAGTAATGTGATGCCACTTTAAAAGTGTGTCCTAAGTTTCTAGCGTCTGTACAACCTGAAATTTAAAGGCAAAATGTACAGGCACTATTGTTGTCATTTTGGGGGGCTCCTGAGAAACTTGTGCTCCTCGTTTCAATATTTTGCTTTGTCACTCTCTCTCACACACACACCCAAAATCATTTGTTACCTGGGTCCCACCTCAGTCTTTTACTCCCCGGGTTAAAATTTATCCAGTTCCTTCACCCTCGGACTTGTTTTCCTGATGGTTACCCTCCTCTGAGCCCATTCCATGTGTCTATATGCAGATGAAAACGCTGTGCCCGATACTGGACTCCAGGTGAAGTTTGACAAAGCCCCACCTACACACAATTCCTCACCTCCAGGCATTGGTCTGGGGGTCATAGCACTCCACTGTATCCAGGCAGTAGGCGTCATTGGAGCTGCCCCCCAGGGCATAGAAAAAGCCGTCCTGGTGCAGCACCTGGAAATAGCTCCGGTGACTTGTCATGTCGGCCAGCCGCTCCCAACTCCCACAGAGAGGGTCAAACCTGCAAGAGGGGAGCGTCAGGGAAAAAGATGGCGCTTGGAGGCAACCCCACCTCCCCACAACTCTGAATCTGTTCCTAAAATTAAAGGTTCAGAAGCATCCCTCGTTATGTTGTCTGTCCTTCACATCTTCCCGCCTTTTCCACAGTGGCTTTAGAACATCCATGTCAAATTTCTGGACAGCCAAATGCTGCCAAAGACAACATGTCCCTTCCTGTTTGGGGAACCTGATCAGAGAGCAATGGATTGCTAGAAGGGCAGCACACCAACAATCCTATTTTTTCTTTCTCTTGAGCCAGTCAATCACTAACATCCAGGGCGTATGTTACTGGAAGCCAGAGATGGACGAAAACCTATTGGGGCTGCTGCTCCTGGTGGAAGCTGCAGCCAATCGGGACTGAGACGCGAGGGGATCTTCTAATCTTTCTCACTGCCTGTGTACCAGGCTTTGATTGGCTCCCAGCCCAGTCTTCTGATTGGCTGGAGAGCCCTATAAAACTCTGCAGGTCAGGCCATCACCAGTTATGGACATTCTGACTGCTGCACGCCATCTCTGACACCTCCTTTTGCCCCCACCCCTCTTTTGCCCCCTTATCACCCTGTTCAATGGGCTACTTCTCCAAACATCCACCTCTACTCTGGCCTACGCAACTGTACTGATTATGTCCGTGCTGAAATACTGATTCTGAAGAAGACCAGTTTAACCTTCCCATGCCCCACCAACAACTCTTCTCACATCGCGGAGTTTGAAACCTGGTTCTTTCCCTCTCACCCACTCTAATTCCAAAGGCAAGAATCCTCGTCTCACTTGAACACTGAGCACATGGTGTCCCTGGTCCCATAGTAGTCCTTTCCCCCAAAGATGTACATCGCGTTGTCCTTGACCGCCACAGCATGCCGGAAGCGTGCCCCCTCTGGGAGCTCCCCAAGACGACGCCACTCAACCTGCTTGACCAATCCGATACTGCTAATGAACCGGTGGGTGAACCAGAAATCCCGGCTAGGGCTGCGAGTGGCCATATTCTTTGCCAGCGTATCTCCTCCGCTGATGGCAATCACCTTCTCTGGGTACCTCACCCGGCAAGGGAGTTGCTCCAGCTTAGAAGGGCCTGGCGGGATGCTAGCCAAGGACTCGACCATGAGGCTATAGAGCCGGCCTGGGGAGGCCATCATTTCTACCGCGTGAACCTGTTTGAGCTCCCGGGTGGACATCAGAGGGAACCTGATGCAACGCAAGACTTGCTCAGCAAGGTCCATCCGTCCATCCCGGTCAGCTTCCAGCCATCGGATGGCCCCTTGGAAGGCCTCCAATTCATTGAGGATATAGAGGGCATCGGAGCTGAGGAAGTGCACAAGCTGGCTGGCCGGAAGGTCCAGGAACTTGGGTGTCTTCGTGACGTGAGCAAAGTTCCTCAGCACAAAGTTCTCTGCGGCGCTTTCCAGATCGTGAAGGCCATAGGCACGTGCGAAAGAGAGGACATCCAAGCTGGATTCGGGAGTCAGCTTGTGGTGGAAGAAATCCAGGCAGAGTTCCAGGATGCCGGAGACCTGATACTGGAGGGCAGCCTGGGCAGCATCAAAGAGGTTGTCCCATCCGCCTGCCAGCGTTCCCGAGTACACAAAGGAGATGACCAGGCCCAGATCAGTTGAGGTGAAGCGGGTGCAGAGAGGGGCATCTGCCTGGCGGGATTCCTTCATGCCGCTGGTGAACATGCCGTGGAAAAACTCACAGCCACAGGCCAAGGCTAGTCGATGAACTGGAAGGAGGGAAGATGAGATCAGGGGACCCAACAGCCATATCTCGGTTAGGAACCCATAGTCCCAAACCCAAAACATCTAGCCTTCCCATTCATTCCATCCCACCTCACAGATCCCTTTCCTATCAGTATGTGGAGCTACCCCTCAAGCTCTGCCTTGTTCACCTCGATAGATATCTTCCTCAGCTTTAAGCTCCAGGTCCCAGCCGACACCTTTCTCATAAAGCTCCTCCAGGCCCCGCAGTGTTTCCCATTTCTCATCCGCTGGACTCAGCCTGTCCTCTGCCTCTATCCCAATCAACACCGCCTTGCAAATCTCGGCCACGCGAGGGATGCCCAGGGCCTCCGCGGCATCTAAGATCTCCCCAGCCTTCTCCGGTGTGGCCTCCAGCTCCCCAGTGTAGGCAAAATTCAAGATGGCATCCCAGCCGCATGGTGTGGTCACGCCATCCAGCTCCACCGCGCCGTGCTCCCCACATTCCAAGCGTTGCCGGAAGACTGAGCTCACTGCAGCAAGGATAGCGCTGTGGGCTTCGTAGTCCCTCAGGCCCAGGGTGACAACCACGTCCACGAGATGGCGCTGTTCTCTCAGCTGCTGAGCCACAGCAAAGAACCCATTGGCGTGGCCCTCATTCCGCAGCTCCAGCTGCTGCCCCACAGCGCCCTCTGAGGGGCTGTCAGTGCATGACATCGCCTCTTGAAAAGAAGACTTGACCTGTGGGAAGAGAAGGAATGAAAATCATAAGGCAATGCAGCACTGCAGAGTGGGAAGGGACCCTCGAGGGTCATCCAGTCCAGCCCCCTGCAATGCAGGGATCTCAGCTAGAGTATCCATGACAGGTGGCCATCCAACCTCCAGTGAAGGAGAGTCCACCACACCACCTTCTGAAGGAGTCCAACCCAAACCATGGGCTTCGTGTTACGAGAAAGGAGATTCCGACTAAACACCAGGAAGAACTATCTGAAGGTAAAGGAATGCCGTAGAACTGGAGGCGGAGATACACAGCTACATCCCAAAACACGCCCTCAAGTCACCCAGATTTGAAACACTACCACAGTCAACACCGCAATTGCTTGTGTGGTGACAGAGCTTCTTTTCCCAACAGCTGCAACCATAATAATATTTCACACCAAAGAATAAAAAAAGATTTCGAGTGTAAAATTTTCTAAAATTGTTGTCTAAGGCTGTGTACACACCGCGCATTAAAAGCGCATTCCTCACAAAGAATCCAGGGAATTGTAGTTTACCCCCTCACAGAGCTACAGTTCCAAGTGCCCTTAACTGCCCTGGATCCTGCCCCCAAACAGAGGCTCTTACTTGTCCGTAAGTTCAGAGAAATAATAGCAGCAGACACTAGACTCGGGAGTCATGGTCCAGGAGTTCAAGAGCAAGCAAGAAGTTCAGAAATGGACGGAAACTGTTCATGCTCCACCCACCAAGATTTTGAGGAAGAGGTGCAGCAACAGCATGCTCACTTGCGAGACTCATTCATGTTGCGGCAAGGTCAGGGTTGCAAACGCACACCCCAGGTGGGTGAGTCTGCTCCCATTTGCAAAGGCAGCGCCTGGTTCTTAGGTAGCAAAACCGAACCCTCCCATTCATTCACCCTCACCTTTGGTTCCATCTCCCCACTTGGCTTCTCGGAGCCCTTCCCTGCCTCCATGGAGGCTCTGGGCTCTGCAGGAAAATCAGCCGGCAGGTGAGGGAGGAGGGAGCCGGCATCCTGGCTCCATAGTTCCCTGTACTGATTGTTAAAGCACTCTAGGAATTGTGGCTCTGGGAGGCATATAGAGGTCTCCTAACAAACTTTCAACACATTTAACAAGCCACATCTCCCAGGATTCGGGGAGCGGGGGGGGGGGCAGGGAAGCCATGACTGTCTAAAGTGATGCCGTTGTGCTTTATATCATAGGCGTCTAGTTGAGCCCAATATTGTGGGGGCCCGTTGCGCATGCATGTCGTCACACGTGCAGCACACACACCCCCACCTGGCCAGGCCGACTCAGCCCGCCATCCCTCACCAACCCACCTCCAGCTGCCTTAGCTTTGTGAAAGGAACGTGCGGGGCTTAGTCCCATGTGTCCCTTTGACGATCCTCAAAAGGATCCAGCAGGGCCAAACATCTTCCTGGGGACAGACCTGGCCCGCTTCTTGAACATATTGGGAGGGGACCCACAGCCCCTGTAAATGGCACCCCTGCTTTATATCTATGGTGTGAATGTGGCCCGTGTCTCCTCACTGAGACATTTTGCTGCCTGAGGCAAAGGACAAAATGGCGTCTGTACCGTTCCATGTGGAGAATCTAATTGAACTGGCACAGCTGACTCCTATTTCAATATTGGCAAAACTGGTATTCTCCACTGCACCTGAGGCAACAGGCTACTAATGGAGAAGCAGGCCAGGCCTCACAGCTTTGTTCTCCAACAGAAAAGTACAGCCAGCAGCCTGTAACTGCTGAGCCCCCTCAAACCCGTCCTTGAACCCGAGGTAGTTGCCTCCCACCCACCACAGTGTTGTGGACCCAAGCTGCCTCAGCGGAAAACTGAATCCTATTTCAACACCAGGCAGGATTGTCCACTTCTCTCTCCATCACCATGTGCGAAACACAAAGCTCCCTCTCCAAGGCTCATTTCCCCTGCAGCAAACATTGGAAAACCTTTGGCGGTGTGGGTGGGTGGGTGTTATATAGATGATGCATAAAAAAGCAAATGTGCTTTAATTACAGCTGCAAAGGGTGTGCATGTGTTGCATTTGCGTGATGTGTGCTTCTGAGAGCAAGCGGTGGAGCTGTGCGCAAATTTCTTGGAAACCAGAGTGATCACAATGTTCTAGCCAGTGCGGCATTTTTGTGGTGTCTCCTCAGGGACATACCTGTGTTGCTGTGATGTGTTGCGCATGCGTGAGTGTGCTGTATGACTCAGTTTGCTAGGACTGGATGTCTGTTTGTGTTGTGCTTTCGCACCTGGTACATTCTTAGAAAACTGCCGTAGGCGCTTAAGTTGCAAAACCTTAGGCTGAGATGGGGTTCAGACACCTGCCTTTCTTAAGAGCTTAATTGGGGGAAAGGCAGTGTGCATATATCCAAATCCCATAGGGCAGTCCACCCCCCACAGCTCACCCTCCCCCTCGCCCCACCATAAAGCTCTTCCTAAATACTCCCGGCATTGCTGAGCTGCTCAGTACCGTCCTGGGGGGGGTCCCAAACTCAAGTCTCTCACCTGTTGGGCCTGTCCAGACTGTGGGGGCTTTCCTTAGCCTATGAAGAACCCGTAGCTGGAGTGTTGACCTCTGGGGAATTTGGCCCACGTGGAAACTTGTGAGGTTAATTATAGCCCGGCCTGAGCTATTGAAGGAGGAGAGGGAAGGCAGAAGTCAAAGCCAGATGTAACTGGTCCAAGGAACCGAAAAATTCAGGCTGAATCATTCAAGTTTTTTTGTTTTGTTTTTTTTTTTGTTTTTTTTTACAGCACCTTGAACATTGCTGGGAATGTTTACGTTGCTAAAAAGCAAGAGATTATGGAATGTGGGGTTGGAAAAGACAGGAAGCTTTTTATATGTGGCATTTTTCCAGGGTCTGAGGCAGACCTTTAAAGCATATCTTTGTTCTCTACAAAGAAACTTGAGAACTGTAGTTTGTTAAGGGTGCTGGGAATTATAGGTCTGTGAAGATTAAACTGGTTTTTTTTTTGTGGCGGTGGCGGTGGGGGTGGGATATGCTTTGAATACTCTTCCACAGTCTGGTGGGCATGCAGCCATGAATAATATCCTCCTTTTCTCTTATATTCAGAGCTTACGGAATTCTAAGTAGGGTGATAGGGGCAATGATCCTCGGGGGGTCCCTACAAGTTCTATGATTCTATGTGACTGGAGAGCTGAGCCTCTGGAAAACATGAGGAAGGAGCAGTGTATGATGGAGGCAGCTGAGCTTGGGACAGAAATGTGCCCAGGTTCTGGCCTGAGATCTGGGAACGGAATGAGAAATAAGTAAAGGCGTGCCCTTTTTTAGGACAGGGCTACACCTCTGGAAAAGGGCTCCTTAATCTCCTCTTCGCCAGCTTCATTTGCATCGTAGGGGAATTCCCTCAACAGTCTCTCGGAAAACTTTTTGTCCAGACTGGTTTTTCCAATGGGCCATAAAGAGAACAAAGGGATTTGCATGGGGGGGGGGTGCGAAACACCTGGAGCATGAGTAGGCAAACTAAGGCCTGGGGGCCGGATCCGGCCCAATCGCCTTCTAAATCCGGCCTGCGGACAGTCCGGGAATCAGCGTGTTTTTATATGAGTAGAATGTGTCCTTTTATTTAAAATGCATCTCTGGGTTATTTGTGGGGCATAGGAATTCGTTCACCCCCCCAAAAAAAATATAGTCTGGCCCCCCACAAGTTCTGAGGGACAGTGGACTGGCCCGCTGCTGAAAAAGTTTGCTGACCCCTGACTTGGAGCATAAAGACAGAGTGGAACTAAGATGGGGCATTGGGGGGGGGGGAGAAGGCAGGTGGAAAGAGGAGCACTTCGTTTTTTATTGCTTTCAAATAAAGTTAACAAATAAGTTAACAAAGATATTTACGTATATATGGAACTTTCTCCCCCAGGAGGGAAGTCACGGCCACCAATCTGGGTGGCTTTATTTTATTTTATTTTATTTTAAATTTAAAATAATCTTTATTTCAAAATATTTTAAAAGAATACATTCACACACAAATATACAACAAAGAAAAATGCAAATCATACAATACAAACACAATCACAAAAAAGATAACCAATAACCCCCCAAAAAACAACAAAAAAAAAAAATAAAAATGAAAAATAAAAACAATGACTCCCCGTCATTTGTATATCGTTTCCCTCTACGTTTTAACATTTCTTACTTTTCCTCACCATACAATACCACCATCTAGCAAATGCATCAATCTGTCATATAATATACTATCCATCTATATATTCCCTTATGTGTCTCATTCTAGACAAATCACCAATTCCGTTTTTATACCTTCTTTAATCAAGTAATCCTCCACATATTTCCACTCGCTTTTGATTTTTTGTTTTGGGACATTTCTAATCGCTGCTGTCATCTTTGCTAAATTCATATATTCTACTAATTTAATCTGCCAATCCTCAATTGTTGGGATTTTCTCCCCTTTCCAATTTTGAGCAATCAACATCCTCGCCGCTGCACATGCATATAGAAATACATTTCTCCTATCTTCCGGGATATTCTCAGGGATCAAGCTTAAAAGGAAGGCTTCTGGCTGTTTCTCAAACGTCACTTTCAACTTTTTTTTTTTCATTTTATCATAAATCTCGCTCCAGAATTTAGCAGCCTTTATACATTTCCACCAACAGTGGAAATAACTACCTACCTTATCCTGACATTTCCAACATTTGTCCGGATTATTTTTGTAGATTTTTTGCCAGTTTTTCTGGTGTCAGATGCCACCTGTATACTAGCTTCGTCATATTTTCTCTAATTCCCATGCAAGCAGTGAATTTCATATTTACCTTCCACAACCTATCCCACTGGGTGGCTTTAAAAGGGCATTGGATAAATTCGCAGAGGAGACGGCTATCAGTGGCTACTAGCTATGATAGCTATGCTCTGCCCTCTGCAGTTAGAGGCAGCAATGCTCCTGCATGCTTGTTGCTGGAAGCCACAGGTGGGGAAAGGGCTCCTGTGCTCATGTTCTGCTTACTGGTTTCCCACAGGCATCTGGCTGGCTGGCTACAGGATGCTGGACTAGATGGGCCATTGGCCTGATCCTGCAGGCTCTTCTTAAATTCTTATGTTCTTATGTGCGCGCACGCACACACACACACGGTGTAGGTGTAAGTGTATACATCTGATAAAAATTAGTAAAGGGGGTGGGTGGGAAGAATGATCAGGGGTAAAACACATATCAATGCAAAATAAAAACAGGAACCAGTGTAAGTTCTGGTGAATTGCAGGCTTTACAAAGCTGGGAAAGGGTTAGCACTAGCAGTCATCTCCAATATATTTTAAGGAGGTAAAGAACTACAAAACTTTTAGAAGACACCCGAAGGCAGCCCCGTATTGGGAAGTTTTTAATGTTTGACATTATGTTTTTATTTGTGCTGGAAAGTGCCCAGAAACTCAGCCAGATGGGCAGGGCATTTATTATTATTATTATTATTATTATTATTATTATTATTATTAAACAGGGCTCATTCTTTTCCCTCTTACATTATCCCAACGTATCCTGCTTGGAGTTATAGACTCCCATAACTTCATATACCCTTCTCATAATTGAGGGCACCATTTCTTTCTTTCTCTCTCTCTCTCTCTCTCTCTCTCTCTCTCTCTCTCTCTCTCTCTCTCTGTCTCTCTCCCCCCTCCTCCGGTACTTGGCATAAAGTATCCTTGCTGCTACAAACCATAGGGAATACAGCAATGATTTCTCTTTTATCATTTGGGACAGCGTCTCTCAAGTTATGTTAATGAAAACAATTTGGGTTCAGGACATCACGTGCGTTCCAAAATCATTTGGATGATGTCCCTTACAATACCTTGCCCAATACTTCCTTGCGACACACGGTTGGCACACCGGCGAAGGGACAAGTCCATCAGCATTTCTTAAAACATTGCACTGCAGATGGGCTGCGGGACAGTTTGTTCTTTGCAGGTGGCCTCGTTTTCTTCTCTCCAGTGCTACAGCCACGTGGGTCAGAATTCAAACTCGGCTCCTTCAACATTCCAGTGCCTCATTACCACACACACACACACACACACACAAAAAACCGTGGGGCAGAGGGAGAAAGTGGCATTTCTAAGGAGGAGGTGGGCACTGTCAGGTTTATACCTGCTTTGTGGCATAGCTTGAAAGCTTTCTCAGGGCAGAACACAGAAGGAGTAGAAGCTGTTATAAAAATTAGATTCAACCCCAGAAGGGAGTCCACGAACCCGGGGGAGAGCCTTAGTAGGGCTCCCCTCCTCTCAGGAGCACTTATGAATAAATAGAGACGATACAGAATCTCCCAAAGCAAGGCGATAGCCCTTTATTTGTTACTGCTGCAGCAGGGTGTTTTGCAAGCCAAAAGACCACGAACAAAGGCGCGCAAGCTCCTATATAGACTTTTGAAATTGCCCCCCTCCAGCTCAAGACCACCCCTCCATACATCAGAATTACATCACAAATTGGGAGGGTCTGGTAGCAGTGATCTGAGCATCTTGGACCCTGCCCCCATGTCTCCTCTTGCCCTCCACCAAAAACCCATCAAGTGAAACAAAAGATATTTACATTTCCCTATATCCCAGCCAAGTTAATCACACCCTTTTGTCTGACACTCAGGTATCAGGATGCCAGAGATTATCACTCAGGCAGAGGGCTGCTGAGTAGCTGGAGGGGCAACCCCCCCCTTTGTTCCTGAGACAAAGAAATACTTGGTCAGTTGGGAGTCAAAATGGAGTGAGGCCTGTCTGTGCTGTTTTTCAGACATGTGGCCTTATTTGTTTTGGTACATTAATAACAATTATTATATATAAATAAAATACCTTAAAATTCTTACAACAAAGCTATGTGAGGCTTCAGCGCTTTTCTTCTGGAATACACGCTTCCAGCATTTCCCCATTAATTCCGGCTGTATACACGCACAGGGCTTCCCCCAAAGAAGCCTGTGGGTTGCTAAGGGTGAAGGGAAATGTAGCTCTGCCAGGGGTAAACTACAATTCCCAGGATTCTTGGGGGATTCTTTAAATGTATGCAGTGGCGGAGGAAGAGGAGTGCGGGGGGAGCACACCGCCCCCGGCAGCGCAATCCTGCCTGCGCTGGGAGCCACGCCCCCAGGATGTGCGCCAGCCCCCCCCCCCCGTGCTGGAGCATGAAGCTCCACCACTGAATGTATGTAGCCTTTTATTGTTGGCTATATTGCCTCCTGAAACAGCATTGTGGGTTTTAAACTCTCTGACACACAACAAAGAATTAAACCAGGGGCCAGCAAACATTTTCAGCAGGGGGCCGGTCCACTGTCCCTCAGACCTTATAGGGGGGGCGGATAATCATGTTGCCATGATTATGACCCGCATTTTTGGCAAAAACCCTTATTGGGAACAACCCCAACATTGCCCAAATTTGAATTTTTTTGGGGGGGGGTGTTCCCTCAAACACCCACGCTGCTTCCTTTGCGTTTTACCCGTTGACAGTTATTATTTCTCTCGTAAGGGGGGGGGGGGGGGCTGAGGTAAGCGCACCATTCCTGTCAGCCCCGGAGAGTGTGTGTGCATTTGTGGGTGAAGGGAAAAGCCATTGGCCGCTCAAGCAAAACGTTATTTTCCCAGCGTGAGGTAAGATGAGGCGGCTTTCCATGGCTCACACCGTGTAACTAACAAGCGGCCTCCCCAGCAGAGCACAGAACTGCTTCGGAGTGCAGCTGCCCAGGCGCTCCCCGCTTCCTCTGGCGGGGAGCATCGCCGCCACAGACACAAGTGGGCATCGCTCCTGAGGCGCCTCCAAGCCCCTGCCCTTCCTGAGTTCAGTCGCCGGCGGCTCCATGATGGAAATCCAAACTGTGGCGCCTTTTCTCTCTTCCCCACCCCCCACCCTGGAAGAAAATATTGCTGCGCACCACAGACAGAAAAGGGGCTTGACCCGAGCAGCCTCCCGCCTCACTTTTGACCCCCAAGCCTGGCTGAGTCGCAAAAAAACATCATGTGCGCACACTATGCCGGCTGCCTGGATTCCTGAACCGTCCGCAGACCGGATCTAGAAGGTGACTGGGCCTGATCCGGCCCGCGGGCCTTAGTTTGCCGACCCGTGAATCAAACAGTCTCCTGTACTCCCTATATTGCAGGCAGACTAATGTGCTCCCCTCAAGATGTTGTTGGACTACAGTTCCCACATCATCCCTGACCGCTGGCTGTGCTGTGAGGAGCCAGTGTGGTGTAGGGCTTAGAGTGCTGGATATGGGGACCAGGAAGACCACAGTTCAAATGTGGTCTGGTGTTTTAATGTATTTTTAATCTTTCATTGGAAGCCACCCAGTGTGGCTGGGGAAACCCAGCCAGATGGGCGGGGTATGAATAATAAATTATTATTATATTATTATTATATTCAAATGCCAACACAGCCACGAAGCTCTCTGGGTGACCTCAGCCTATCCTGCCTGCCACACTAAACGATAGAGCTCTTACAAATGTGGAACAAGCACCATGTGGCATCCGAAAGAATGCCAATTCCGTCAGTCGAAGCAGTCAAGAGAGGACACATGTGGTGGCAAGGCGATCTCACTGACAAACTGGTCCTAAATTTCTACACACATCTGCACTCCCCTCTGCAAAAGTTTAAGGACACATTCTAGCTGGGGGAAACAACTCAGGATAGGAGGTCCGAGGAGATTTCTGAGGGCTAGACAGAGAGGCCGGAGGGGGGTAAAGTTTTATATGGCTCCTGCACCTGCCCATTCTTGATGTAGAAGGTCACTGGTTCGATCCCCGGCATCTCAAGACATAGCTGAGAACATCACCTGTCTGAAAACCCCCGGAGAGCTGCTGCCAGTCAGTGTAGGCAATGCTGAGCTACATGGACCAGTGCCCTGACTCAGTACAAGGCCTGTTTCCTGTGCCCACCCTGCGAGGAGAAGAAACAGCAGCCCCCACATGTTCTCTTATTCTGGAACAGTGGTATAAATTAGGTGTAGTGGTGACAGTGGCACGATCAGGATCTGCCGCAAGGAAGGGAGGAAGCCCTAATGAAGACATCTTACATAGGAGCTCCCCTAAATCTGAGGGTGCCTCTGCCAAATATCAAATGTTCTGCCCTGGACTCCGAGAGGAATTATCCTTTTTGTTTTGTTTATGGAAGTACGAAATAGGATGCAATCCAGATATCATCTGAACAGTTTGAAGCATTTGGAGAAATTCTGATTGTTGTCACACAGCCAGTGGTTCTCTCTCATCTCCATTTTACAGGTGAATTAATCACCTTTTATACCAATTGCGTTGGTCTTTAAAATATGATTAGACAAACTTTCAGAGGAGAGGGCTATGGACGGCTATTAGCTACAGCTATGCTCTCTTGCCACAGCTGGAGGCAGCAATGCCTCTGAATACCAGTTTCTGGAAACCATGGGGGGGGTGAGAGTGCTCTTGTGTTCGAATCCTGATTGCAGGTTTCCCATGAGCCTCTGTTTGGGCACTGTGAAAAAAGGATGCTGGACTAGATGGGCCATTGGTCTGATCCAGCAGGCTTTGGGGAGGGGAAAGTTTCCTGTGACATATATACTCTCTCTCTCTCTGAGCTCCCCTTTTGTTTCGGTTGCCCTCGCAGAGAAGTGTTGTTGCAGTTCATAGATACAGCTTCCTCAACACCCAACAACCCTCTAAGGCAGAGATTTCGCCTTTTACACCTAACCAGTTTCAGCCGAAGGGGTGCCAGGGAGAGTGTGAGACTCATTATTTCATCAAAATATATATGCGTGTGGTTATTACCGCGAAGCAAGTGCCAGTAACATGCTTTCCGCCTCCAAGGTGTGCGGAGTCACCCCGTTTACAGGTTGCTCCCTACGCGGCCTGCCAGAAAGCCTTCTGCAAGCTTCCTCAGGCCTAGACAACCCGAAGGGGTGTTGTAAGAGGAGAGCCTCGGGCGGGGCGGGAGTTTCGGTGATGGTGCGTGGGCTTGTACATGCTGCATGTGTGCAAGAGCATGGCAAGGGGGCGGGGACATGGATTCTGCCCCGAGGATTAGGCCTCATCCCTTGGGTTTATCAGATGTGAATCACATCAATCGGGAGCGCGCTCCTCTTTGCACTTGCGAGTTGGCGTGCAGCGCTGCAGGGAGGTGAACCGCTGTCAAGTGTGTGGTCTGTGCGGTGTCTTTTGAGTGAGCAGAAGAGTGGATTTGGGGTTGGTGTGTCACCGAGGCCTGTCCCTGTGCCTTGCAGCTGTGGAGAAAAGCTCTCCGGGTGCCACTTTTTCCGCCCACCTGCGACTGATGCAGTTCTACCTACAGGAGTGCTTTGAGAGTTTGACTTTAATGCTGTGCGACAGGCAGAAATTTAGCAGGTGAGCCTTATTTATTTCTTCGATCGCATGCCATTCCATTCCTGTGCTGAATGTATTCCTGTCATGCAGGCAACTGGCAAAGAATACATAGCAATCCTGAGACAACATGGCCCGATGGAAAAGAGAAAACCGCATGGCACCTGCCGCTTTAACAGGGGATTTCAGCAGGTTGCATAGGGATGTCCATTTTGGTTTCTCTCAGTTTCTCATTTTTCCAGTCTTAAGTTCAGTTCACCACATTTCCACATTAAGTTTGCTTAACAAGCAACAACAACAAAAGTCATTTTAGTGTGAATTCCTCCTAACAGACACTACTGCATGCCATTTTGCCTAATATACACACATTTGCAAACCAATGTCCCCATATATAACACATTTTTAAAGGTTGTTTTCACCTAATGCACGCCTTTTGAGGCACACTTTTTACCCTGACATATCGTACACATTTACTTGGTTGAAGAACCGAATTGCAAAATTCAGAGAATCGCACCTTTTGAAATATACAGCTCGTCCACATTTTCGCTCTCCCTAGGCCAGGGGAAACCTGCTGAATCGGAACAACTACCAATAGTTTTCTTTTCCTGCATCGCTTCGGAAAGAGGTAGGTTCGCTTTTAAATGTGAACTGAACGTGAGCTACCCCCTCCCTAAGCAGGTGTAGGTTGTTGCGAAAGCTTCACCTGCTGAAATTCCCTCTTTTACACAACTATTAAAGGTGCAGCTGCATTGCTTGTGTGTGCGTGTGTGTGCACATCTGGTCACCCTACGCTGAGGTCATGGGAGCATTGACTCTGTGTGGGCCTTGACGTGAGTCCTGTGTTCTGTTCTTCCTGTGTGTGCCAGAGGTGGGGAACCTGTGGCCCTCCAGATGTTGTTGGATTCCGACTCCTTCTCTGGATGTCCAGCTCCCATCAGTCCCAGCCAGCATAGCTGATGGTCAGGGATGGGTGTGTGTGTGTGTGTGTATGTGTGTGTGCAGTCCAACAAATCTAGAGGCTCACATGTTCCTGGTCCCTGTTGCACATGTGCAATACTTCCAGATCCATTATCATTTCCCTTCTTTTTGGATTGTTGACCCGTGGCTAGGTAATTAAGGGGACTTACGTAGGGAAATTTGCTTCAGAATAATTTCTGGTGCTCTAGAGCAGTTGTCTTCAACCTTTTCAGACCCGCTTAACCCAAACATGCATTATTATTTTTTACCCATTTATTGTCTTTCTTTCTTTTAAACCATAGATTTATTCGGTGGTAGTGCTGCTGTTACAGCGACCCACCTCAGATTTGGCTGAAACAGTGGGTCCTCAACCCACCCACTGAAGACCAATGAAACGCTGATCTAACTAAGCATGTGTATTTATTATCAAACCTTCATTAGGCATTTACAAGTAAAATCGTGAGAGAAAGAATCACATGCAGGAACTTTAAAATATAATGTTTATTCTCCCCAAATGTAGTAAACATAGCTAAAAGCTTTGAGACTGCTATGATTCTCTAATATTGGACTATAGAGTAGACCCACTGAAATTAAGGAACCTAAGTTGTTCATGTTAGTCATAGAGAGGCATTTCCATTAACTTCCATGGGCCTACTCAGAGTAGGACTAGCATTGGCTAAAACCCTTTTGCATTTGTATTGGGCACCCATTTGTTGCCGCTAATGAATTTATGAAACGTAAAATTCCCTGCAGAAATATAAAGAACCACACACACAAAAATCCCAGTCTGCATCACAGCTGCTGTGTGAAGCTGCCAATTGGCGAGAAAATGATTTGTCACCTGTGCCTTAATATTTTTTTTCAGAGCCTGGAGATTTTTTTTTTTAATGTTTATTTATCTTTTATATCTGTACTCAGCCCTTCCCTCCAAAGCAGCCCAGCGCATCAAACACATGAGCAATAAGAAATAAACACGCCGCTTGGTAAGGTAGTAGTTATGTGTGTAAGTGCTGCTTTTAATTACATCACTATCTCCCCTATTACATCTTCCAAAACGAGACTCATCTAATTGCCACTTTGCATATTATATAACGTTTGGCTTTATGCTGCGTTGCCAACTTTTGCCTTTAACCAGGAATTCGTTCTGCAGAGGTGAGCGGAGGATAATCCCATCCCCCTCCTTGCCCTGCAAAGCTGATAATTGTTCCATTATGAAGTCCAAATGTAAAAAAAAAACTGGTGCCAAATTAGAAAATGTAGCTCCCCTGAGAGTGTGGAAAACCTAAAACACAGTCCATAGGCAAGGCCACCCTAAAGGAATATGGATTGAGTTTTAACACAGCAATCTGTTTATTATGTGCGACATGATTATACTGCCCTTCCTCCAATGAGCTCAAGGTGGTGGGCTGTTGTCTTCCCTCAGCCTCATGTTGTTTTCACAACAACCCTGTGAGGTAGGCTAGGCCAAGACAGAGAGCGAGCGGCTGGGCCGAGGTCAGCGAATGAGCTTCACTGCTAAACTCTTTTAACCTAGATATGGGGAGGATTTTTGGTGGACTACAAATCCCATCATCCCTGACGGCTTCCACCAGGAGGGCTCCCTGACACCGGTCCCCTCCAAGGGAGTGGTGTGCTTCACCTGTTGGTTTTCTAACTAACACAAATGCTATAGGAGCATTGCCAAAAAAAATGAGATGGCTGGCAGCCCTGTGCCAAGAAAGAGAGGCAAGGCACACCTGTGACCTTTTCAGGCATCCAAGAGCTACTCAAATAATAGAGCCGAGCAACTCATAAAAACTATTTTCCGACACCACCGTCTGTCTTGTATAACTTTATGGGAGAGAATCCCAAGGACCAACCCTTAACAAATGACCACGTCGGACAGCTGGCTGCCTGCCCACGATACACAACAACAAGAAGAGTTTTGAGGCCAAAAAGGGCACGCGTATTAATTATTTTATTTTCGACGGGTAAATATGCATTGCTTGTCGCCACAGGCCATTGCAAACAGTGTGGGTGAAAACCTGTCTACAGAGACATAAAACATGAGCTCTCTAGGGGTTTTGTTGTCGTTGTTGTTCTCATTTTAACATACAAACAAGAGCTAAAACAAATCCTTTACGTATTAATAACTTCTGGAGAATGCCCTCAGATTAATGAGTCGCCTTGTTTTGCTGAAAAGAGAATCTTATTGCTTTCAACTGGCCTGGTATGTACACAGTAGAGGCTGAAAAATACGGCCAGGTCATGTGTGTCCGTCCCCCCCTTTATCAAGTCACATTTGCCTGCAACCCACCCCACCAACTCCTGTTCATGAAGCAATCCTCTGCACACATGCAAAGGCTGCCTTGAATGTGCATCCCTCAGCTTAACTGCTAACTGAGCCTGGCTTAAGTTTTCCAATCAGGTAGATGCTGATTCGAGGAGAAACGCGTCCAGCGACAATTTATCTCTCAAGAAACTACAGGGCAGGTACGGATTGCGGCTAAGGCCATGTGTGCCTGGTTTCAGGGGACATTCCCAGACCTTTCTGGGGGTGCCAGGAATTGAACCTGGGACCGTCTGCGTGGGAACCACTGAGCTCCAAACATTTCTTTGGGGCACTGGGCTTCGGAGGAGAGGATAAGCCAATGGGCAGGGGTGATAGTGACAGACATTGGGGGGGGGCACCTCTAAGAACTTCCCCAGCTGTCCCCCCAACCCTGAAAAGAATATGGGGACAACCAAGTGCTCTGGCTTGCCCCTATGATTGCACTTCGTGCGGCACCACTCCTTTAAAATTTGGGGGGCATTGGCTCCCCAGATGTTGCCCCTGGCCACATTCTTTCCCCCACACAAATATGTGAGAGGATAACTAGATCACTGCAGGAATTGGGCCCCTTGCAGAAGTAATTTCAGGCTCCTACCCTACATTTTAACACTACTACCTGTAGATAGATAGATAGATAGATAGACAGATAGATAGATAGATAGATAGAATTAGGCTCTAGCCCAGCTTACTTACAGGGATATATGGAGGAAAATATATTACATTATTACAATATTACATTATTCTCAACTTCTCAGTATGAAGTACAACTGTTCCTGCCTTCCCTAGGGTTCTGGGCAATGAGTGCAAAGAAGCTGGGTTTATTGACAGGTGCTTGGGCACATTTTGTTAAAATTCTGTTTTGGAGTGGGTTTTTTTTTTGAGCCTGTTGAAGACCTTCCTCTTTCAAGGAGCCCTTTATAAGTTGCTTTTAATACGTTTTATTGTTTTATCACTTTATCACTTGTTTGCCACCCTGGAGTTCTTTGGGAAGGGCAAGCAGGGTATAAAGCAAGCAAGGAAACAAACAAATAAGCTTCTTACTTTAAACATCTTTAAATGTAAAGTATCAGGTCACCTGCTGAGGTTAGTTTTTGCTCTTTTGACTTACACTGGGTGGCTCTTAGCTCCACCGCACTGCACCCCAGAGTTGATGTTGATAATGATAATGATAGTGATAATAATAATAATATTCACTACCCCCCTGCTCCTCTTTCTTAACAAAATAGCTTCCTCTGCAGACGATCTCCATGGAAAGCCTCACTTGATTATTTTTCCATACCAAACTCTGCTGGGCTTTGACCGTATTAAAGTTTTACTTACTTATTACTTCCATACTAAACTGCTGCTAAAGGCATGAGGAGGAGGCCAGGCTGTTGTTGTTGTTGTTGTTGTTGTTGTTGTTGTTGTTGTTGTTGTTGTTGTTGTTTCTGTCTCTCTTTGTGTGTTTATGTGCCTTGGTGAAATCCATGCGAAATATTTTGGGTACAGGTTGAGTTCTCACATAGGGCTGGCTAGGCCCCGCTAGGCCCCGCTGTCGCCCTGTGTGAACTGATGGTGCACCCTAGATAAGGATCGACAAGATTGCCTGTTTGCAAAGGCAGCAATAAAAATCCCTCCTGTTGCTGGAAGGCAGCCAGTCATACATGAAGCATTTACGCATCAATTGCTTCAGGTGTCTTGTTGTACAGTATCCTTTTTGCCTGCGGCATAACATCGGACCCTCTTACTGCTGAATCGCTGTCTTTATAATACTGTTTTTACTGCTTTTTTTTATAATTGTCTCTCTGCTTTACTGCTTTTACATTCATAGAATCATAGAAATGTAGAGTTGGAAGGGACCAGCGGGGTTATCTACGCCAACCCCCAGCGATGCATTATTATATACTGTGTGTGTGTTATATATATGTACAGAAATCCTTCTAATTAAAACAAAATCGAAAATTCTTTCCAGTAGCACCTTAGAGACCAACTGAGTTTGTTCTTGGTATGAGCTTTCGTGTGCATGCACACTTCTTCAGATACGTATCTGAAGAAGTGTGCATGCACACGAAAGCTCATACCAAGAACAAACTCAGTTGGTCTCTAAGGTGCTACTGGAAAGAATTTTCGATTTTGTTTTGACTATGGCAGACCAACACGGCTACCCACCTGTAACCTTCTAATTAAATGCAGACATATAGCACCTTTGCACTTGTACATAAGAGTCATCCCAGTATGTGTGGCTCATGGGGTGCAGGAGGTAATTGGTCCCCCCCCCATGGGCCGCCATTTTGCATCTGGCTATGCTCCCCCCCCCCAGCTTCCCTCAACACTATTTTGTAACTGATTTGGTGGACCTCAGGGTTCCAGCAAAGAAGGAAGCACGCAGCTCCCACAGGTTCCCACATCTTACGCAGATCATGGCACCCAGGACTGTTTTGTGGCAGCGCATTGTAAGGTCAGCTCAGGTCAGCTGGGGTGCCGGGGAAGCTGCCTTTTGCAAAAGTTTGTCTGTCCCTGATGGATCTCCTAATGCTCGTTTCTGAGCTTCCCCGGAATGTAGCTTGAAAACGACTGCACCGTTGCGTCAGCGACCCACGACCCAGGCGGCTCAGTCGCAGCATGGAACAGAAACCGCCCCCCCCAGCCCTGAGCAGCCCCAATTAAACCTGCCTGCCACACTGACCTGCCTGCCACATTGACCGTTCTCGACCCTATTGGCTGGGTCCCCTGGCGCATGGGCCCGGCGTGTGTCCAGCCAGGCTGATCCCTGTGGCTCCAGTCTCCCCGTCGACCATTGTCTTTTTTCAAGTTTCCATTGCCCTGTGCAAACCGGCCCCAGTGGAAAGAACGTTGTAGGGGCAGCTGATAAGGCAGTGCAAATAGGATTTTTAAGTCATGCGTCGATGTGTAAGGAGTGGACAGGATGTGCCTTCAATCATCTCCCTCTCACCCCCCCCCTCCGCAGTGCTGCGCACTCGGAAAGTTTGTCTGTTTGGAGAAGGGGTGGATATATGGGAGGGATCAGGGCAGCCAGGAGCTGTTGGGTCCAGTTTTGGAGAAGCTAGGCCTGGCATTATCCGGGACCTTTATAAGGCAAAGGCGGACAGGAGTCGAACCTGCTGCCTGGAGAGAGATAAATTGCCAAAGGCTGGCTGAGTGGAGAGACAACATCGGAGGAGCAGGTAAAAAAGGGAGCGGAGACATCTACATACCTGTCCCTGCATCTCTGTCTGTCCATCTCTCCTGTGCGGTTTCCCTCTTCACTCCCCATGTAACCATTTACCCTCTTTTCTCTGCTTGTTGACCACCTACTCATGCCTGCCTTAACACCCTGCCTTTCTTCATCTCCTCCAGCCAGTGTGTGTGTGTGAGAATCAAGGGGGAGAGAGAATGCCGAGTTGCATTTTAAGCAGTCAAGGAGTCAGGGTCTTCGTTATCCTGCAATAGCACTCACACTCCAAGAGCAGCAGGACCAAAACTGCACATGGATTTGCTTTCGCTTTATTCGTTTGTACAGGTTGTGGTGTCCAGCTATTCCTCAGGCACAAAATTACAGACCCTATTTTAGTGCAATAAACACCCTGCCACCAAATCTTGTGTCCCCCAAGTCCCTTTCTCAAATTTAGATGTCTGGTTTAGATGGGTTTTTTGCACTTCGTATATCCTTAGGGACACTCATGTCTTTATTGTGAATTCATATATTGTTGGGCTGAGTCCTGTGAATGAAAAAGAAAGTTTCAGAGCCCAAGAATGGTTTTGAGGCATACAGTACAATTAAGTGCCATCTTTTAACTCTGTCATCTCTGCTTCTTCTTCCCCGTCCTTCTCGCCCGACAGCTGAAAAGAACGACCCTGCTTAGACAATGGAGGAGGACTCATCATACAAGACCATCTTTTCCCTTGGGCGGTTTAAGATCCGCAAGATGCAGAATGGACCCCCCTCGGAAGAAGCCAAGAGTGCCCCCAAATGCCCGTCGGAGCTCCCGCCACCTTCGCAGATGGAGGAAGACGGATCTCTTTCAGCCCCTCCGGATTATGAGACCACGATTGACGCGTGCCCTCGCTATGAATTCTACGCCCTTTCAGCACCTCCTGGGCGGCGGAAGGTCCGCCCTTCGCTGGACATGCTCAGAAACGCAGATCTGGTGAGACCCGTTAGAGAACGCTTTTCCGCAAATGGTGGCATCTGCCAGAGTTTTCCAGAAAATGTGCATCACTGGGTGCCAAAACACACTTTTGAAAACAGCTGGCAACCTTCTGCTGCATGTGAAGCGCTGGATGGGAACCTGTGGCCCTCCAGATTTTTGTTGACTACAACTCCCATCATCCCTGGCCATTGGCCAAGCTGGCTGGGGCTGATGGGAGTTGGAGTCCATAAGCTTCTGGAGGGCCACACAGGGGGCAAGGTGAGGCGACCACCTTGGGCAGCAGGATCCACAGGGCGGCAGATCCGACCTCCAAGGGATGCATTGCTCACTCCTGCTGCCGCAGTGGCAGAACCAGGCCCAGCACAATCATTAGAGGCCAGATCTCTATCCTACTCAGCAGCCTCCCACTAAGCCACCTCTATAGCGGCCTGTTGGCAAAATGGAGGCCCTGCTGCTCTCTTCCCACCCTTGGTCCCGATGTAGATCTTTATTCCACCCGTGTTGCTGATGTAGATCTTCACTCAGCTCTTCTTCTCTGGCAAGGCATGGCTGTGTGCCATTTTGTGGTCCGCCTCAGGTGCCAAAATGTTTTGAGCTGGCCGTGACGCCAGAGGTTCCTCACCCTTGGTGTAACTCAATAGGATGGGCCTTCCCACTTGGAGACAAAGGTTTCTATTTCTACAGAAGACCACTTGGGCAATTAAAATATCACCCTCCTGACCGACCCAAGTTCTCCTCTTTTCCTTCTGTCCATTGCACCAAGCAAGACTTCACAGGAAGCGAATGTGAAATTCACAGAATGCTGGCGTCCTCCCAAACTTGGGGTGTTTTATTCTGTTCCTAAATTTCAATCCGTGCATGTTAACTCCCTCATCCCATTCCCTTGCTTTACTATTATTTTTCACAGGGGAAAGGAGATCCCAATGCCACGGAGGCAGAGGAGAAAGATGTGGAAGCCGACGAACCGGAAGTGGAACCAGTCCGCTTTGGCTGGGTGACCGGTGTCATGGTAAAGTCAATAAATGAAATGAGTGGATTGATTGGATTGCAGGGAAAGGAGGAGGGCACCCATCTAGTCCCAGGAGTATACAATAATGTTGGGAAGATGCAAGCGAAAAAGCAGCAGCCAATGAATTGGTCCTGAATTATATATACACCTCAGTTTACGAACTTAATCCGTTCCAGAAGTCCGTTCTTAAACCAAAACCGTTCTTAAACTGAGGTGCGCTTTCCCTAATGAGGTCTCCCACCACCGGTGTCCTTCCACCGTTCGGCTTCCATTCGTAGACCGAGGTAAAGTTTGCTAACCGGAACACTAGTTCCGGTTTTGCGGAGTTCGTATACCGAATAGTTCGTAAACAGGGCTGTTCTTAAACTGACGTACCACTGTACATAAAAGGCAACCAGTAAGACATACAAATTTGATTCAACCTTTGCTGTTCTGGTCCCGTCCCCCCGATGTTTTGGGATTACAGCTCCCCTCAGACTCAGCCAGGGCAGTAGTGCTGGCTGGTGCTGATGGGAATTGTAGTCCAGAACATCTGGAGGCACCAGAACTCTCTGTTTCTAACTTTTCAAATCCTAAATTCAGTTCTCCACATTTTGCAGCAACTTGTGATTTTTTTTTAACCCTTTGTGAAAATTCACCAGCATTTTAGTGTGAATGTCCTAACCAACCCCTTTAGATGTACAGTTTGGACTAATGTGCGCAAGCAATTTCCCCCAATATAAATCCACTTCTGCATGTTATTGTCACCAACGTCTTCACCTTTAATGCACACTTTGCACCCAGTTATGCAAACACCTTCGGGTTGGAGAACTGCATAGCAAAATTCGGATGAGTGCGAATTTTGAAAGATAGTGGTGTGTCAGTTCGCATCTTGTTCCGGAAGCTGAGAATTTGCTCACGTGCATACTGAATCGAGTTTCTCATCCATCCCTAGTGTCAGTGTGCTATTAGGTTCTCAGCTTTTTTCTTCTTCTATTTCTGAAGATCCGGTGCATGCTGAACATCTGGGGTGTGATCCTTTACCTTCGTTTGCCATGGATAACTGCACAAGCCGGGATAGGTGAGAGTCCTTTTGCTCACGGACAGCTGGGATTAAAAGGAAAAGAGACTGTCCTCTTTTGTGTGTGTGTGTTTCTGTGTGAACTGTTTCGCACAACCCTTTCATGCTTGTTCCTTGATTCCTGATGTGGACACCTGTACATGTTTGAAAATACATTTACATCATGTAGGTATAAGGTGGGTGGGGATGAGAGGGAAGAACCGCAGAATTGTAGAGTTGTTGGGGACTATGAGGGGTCATCTAGCCCTGCCCACTGCGATGCAGGAATCTTTTGCCCAAAATGGGACTCGAACTCATGACCCTGTGATTAAGAGTTTTGTGCTCTGCCAGCTGAGCTACCATATGTGAAATAAGAGATATAAATGTGTTGAGGTTGCCAGGTTGTTCTGTCAACCAGGATAGCGGTTAGTAATTAATGAAAGTGGGTTTCAACTATTTAGAATCTGTTTTTCTTTTAAAATAAAAATATGAAACCATTTTCAAATATTTGTGTGAAGTCTTGAGTTGTAGCTGGTGCTACTCAGAGTAAACCCACGGAAGTTAATTAACATAACTAAGGCCCCCATCTGCTCTATACATCTAAAGCAGTAGCCAAGGGCGTAGCAAGGTAAATTGGTACCAGGGGGCAAAAAAATTTTTGTCACCCCCCCACCCCAGGCATGGGAAGGTCAGGTGGTACCTGGTGCGAAAAATTTCTTGTCAACCACCCCATTGATTCCCCCCTGCAAAAATGGTTTTATGTTATTTCATATTTTCTTACAAAGGAATAATAACAAGTAATAATAAAAAACTTTTATTTATATCCCACCCTCCCTGGCCAAAGTCGGGCTCAGGGTGGCTAACATCAGATACATAACATTGGTATAAAATCAAACAATAATTAAATTACCTCCTAAAAACATCTCAAAATCAAATTAAAGTCTAATTAGATGGCTTTCCACAGGGTTAGGGTTGGGAACAGTAAGTGTTCTCTGAACTGAAATTTCAGCCTTCATGACATAGGAAAACAGCCAAGTGAACAGCTATTTTGGTGGAGGAGGGTCAAGATATTAACCAATATGCATGAAATTTCATATATAGCTATATAAATCCCTAGTATAGTAAGATAAGACCTTCGGAGCAGGCATTTAAAAAAAAAATTCAAAAAAAATTGTTCCTTGATAATTTGTCACCCCCTCCATTATGGAACCAGGGGAGGCCTGCCCCCCGCCCCCCCTTGCTACGCCCCTGGCAGTAGCTTCCCAGAGCTATATTTCCACACTTCTCTGTGAAGACAGACTGTTAAACCACTTGGAATTGTAGCTCTGCGTAGGGAACTGGGGGTCTCCTCGCAACTATCAGTACCCTTAACAAACCATAGTTCCCAGTACTCTTTGGGGGAAGCCGTGGCTGATTAAAGTGGCACGACACAGTTTTAAATATATACAGTAGTGCAGATTGGGCTTTTGGGGCTCATTAATTTCAACAGGACTACTCTAACCTAGTCAGATACAATCTCTTGTTTGCATTCCAGCCCTTGTTCCTCTTCTGAATTTTTCCATTATGGGTTTGATTATTTTTAAAACAAAAATTGCTCACCTCTGCCTTCCGTGTGTGTGTGTAAACCAGCCCAGAATTTCAACCCTATATCTAGCAAATAAAGAACAAGATAAACCAGAGGTTTTCAACGTTTTTGAGTTCACGGCTCCCTTGACCAGCTCCCTTCTTTCTACGACACCCCTGTGGGGCTCAAGAGCCGAGTTGTGTCACCCCTTGCCTGCAGAGCTGGCAGCCTCTCACCCTTTTTTGAAGACCCTCCCTTGTGAAGTGTGTTCCCTCAGCCTCCTCTCCCCTCTCCTTGGGAGTCCTCTGGGCAGCCGCCACCACTGCCCGTGGTCTCTGAGCTGCCCCCCACCCCCTGCCCCAAAGAGAGGTGCCTCCTCCCTGACCAGCCCCACAGGCACAATTCGCCTGGGGATCTTGTAGCCAGGACAGCTGCAACAAACAGCAGCGGCAAACCTTTGTGAGGCAGAGACGTGAGAAGGCATCAGGGGAGGGAGGGAGGGAAGGAAAGAGGGACAGGAGGTCAGTGTTGCCTGCAGCACCCCAGGGTGCCACGGCACACTGGTTGAAAACCACTGGCCTGAACCATTAGGTCCAGAAAGTGGGTGTTGGTGAGGTTTGTTGGTGATGCTGACAGGATTGCTAACCCATTCAGTTACCTCTTTTTTCCTCCCTCCCCAGGGTTAACCTGGCTGATCATTATAATGTCATCTGTGGTGACCAGCATCACTGGCCTCTCCATCTCAGCCATCTCCACCAACGGCAAGGTCAAAGCAGGTAAGCCACCTTCCTCTTCGCCAAATGGAAAAGCCAATCCTTCTTCCCCCGCCCTGTACTAGGCAATGGCCACATTAGCACCATACGTTTAAAGCACCTCAAGGCCCCTTTCAGCAGCAGTGACTTCCCGCAAAGAATTCTTTGTTAAGGATACTGTGAGTCAATAGAAGACCCCCTATTCCCCTCACAGAGCTACAATTCCCACAGTGGTTTAGCAATCAATCCCTCTTCACCGGGAACTTGGGAACTGTAGCTCGGGGTGTGTGTGTGTGTGTCTCTTGACGACTGTCAGCACCCTTAACAGCCTACAGCTCCCAGAATTCTTTGAGTAAACCCACGACTGCTTAAAATGGAGCTTTACAGGTATGGAGCAAATGTTAGCCATTGATAAAGGTGGAATGAGTGATAATTGGTAAGTGTGTGGAAACAATATTTGAACATGCTGAAAGTGGGTTGCTGTGGTGTTGCCACAGAGAGCTGCAACAAGGCTGGAGTCAGGAGTCAGCATTCACAGGCACCTGCCACACTGTGGGGCCCACTGCCGGCCCTGCTGCCTGTTCCCCTGACCTCTCCGAATGTCTGAACGCTTCCAAGAGTGAGTAGGAGGCTCAGCAGCTTCCAAATGCATTTATTTTTCCTTCCAGGAAGAGATGCACATTGAACCCAGGGTTGGAGGCAAGCAAATGAGTGCTGTGTTGACAGTGGTGGGGGTGGAGTCCACCCAGGAAAGGAGCCCCAATGCGGGTATCTTCCCCTAGGGTCTCTCAAAATATGGGGCCCACACCAAGCTACACAACATTGCTGGGGGAAATGCTTCATTCTGAGAAACTGGCTTGAATCCAGATCGCTTCCTCTGAATCAAGGTTTCCCAAACTTGGGTCTCCAGCTGTTTTTGGACTACAGCTCCCATCATCCTGCCTGGTCCTGATAACTAGGGATGATGGGAGTTGTAGTCCAAAAACAGCCGGAGACCCAAGTTTGGGAAACTCTGCTCTAAATGGGCTTCTAAGGGACTCCATGTAGCGGCCAATCGGCTGGTTGGTGGTTATAGCAGGCCGCTATAACATCTGAATATAACATCTGAATTGTCTCCTGGTGCAGGGGGTACCTACTTTCTCATCTCCCGCAGCTTGGGCCCAGAGCTCGGCGGCTCCATCGGCCTTCTCTTCTCCTTTGCCAACGCCGTCGCTGTGGGCATGCATGTGGTGGGCTTCTCCGAAACTGTCAAGGACCTCCTTGTGGTACGTGTGGCACACACTCCCATGCTATCCTGCCCCCACATCCATTTCCTTAGCAATAGTTTGATCTGCATAAATTATCGGATGGCCCTGTTGAGCTCCAGGCTATTCTAGGCAGATTGTTGGTTGTGGTGTGTTTTTTTCTGGCCAGATTGGTAACACTGCATAGGCCCTTCTTAGACGACAACAACAACAACAACAACAACAAAATACAAACAATTTTTTAAAAAATTACATGCTGCCCATCTGACCGGATTGCCCCAGCACTCTGGGTGGCTTCTGACAAAATATCAAAACACAAAAACCTTCAAACATTTAAAAACCTCCCTGTACAGGGCTGCCTTTAGGTGTATTCTAAAACTCAGATAGATGTTTATTTCCTGGGTGCTGATCTGGGGCAAAAATGGGCAGAAAAGTGAGGTCACATGGCAGCAGTCTCCTCCCCCAATTTGCACATGCTCATTAGAATATTCTAATGGAGATACATATGCTGGGGACAGGAGCCTTTGAGGAGGAGGCAGGGCTGCAGTTCGGCGGCGAAGCGTTTGCATCGCGTGCAGAAGGTCCCAGGTTCAATTTTGAGGTAGGATAGGAAATGCCCCTTGCCTGAAACCCTGGAGAACTTCTGCCAGTCATTGTAGTTCTGGGTTCAGGAAACTTGCACCTGATCAGTGCCTGGTGGTGTGACTGCTTGGGTGCCACATTTACGCTCCCCTGGTTTCCACAATGGCAGAGCGCACCACTCAGCCCCTGAGCTGGCAGCTCTGTTCCCCTGTGCTCTAAGCGATGGACATGAACCAAGGACCCAAAGAGGAAAAGACAATCCTAGGGGAGAGGGTCAGACCTGCCTTTGAGGCCTACCTCACCTTCACTCTCCTCCGACAGGAGTTCGATGGGGTGATGACCGACCCAACAAACGACATCCGCATCGTGGGTGTGATCACCATCACTGTTCTCCTGGGCATCGCCCTGGCTGGCATGGAATGGGAGGCCAAGGTAACTGGAAAGGAAACCATGTTTGGATTTGGGTAACGGGGAGCAGTTAAAACAGAGCACAAAGTTTCAGGAAGCCAGGAGTCCTGGGTCTGTGGTAGTTGGGCGTGTGCATCAGCTTTGATTTTAGAAAGAGCAGAAGCAAAATCCTCGTCCCGTGGAGAGGAGAAGAGAGGGTGTCAATCAAGAAGAGACCCTGAGAATCAGGACCAGATAGGGCTGGCTTCCAGTTGGGTGAAGAAAAAGTTTGCTAGGAAGCATGGCTTTGTTTAATAACCCCTCTCTTTCCAGGCTCAAGTTGTCTTCTTCTTCGTCATCATGATCTCCTTCATCAATTATTTTGTGGGCACCCTCATCCCAGCCACTCCAGAGAAAATGGCTAAGGGGTACTTCAGCTATCGAAGTAAGGGCCACGTCCTCCGCAATCTTTTAAGGCCCAGGCACCAGCTTCCTCCCAGAACCATTCACCCTGTAAGATTTGCCCTGCTGGCACAAAACAACCCCAGCCTACCTAAAACAGGGGATCAGCTGGCTTCTGGGGCTTCCTTCCCCTTGCTTTCAGCCCAGCTGTATCTTTATCTGATTCCCCTACACCTGACATCAGGTGTGTGCTTTGGCTTGGCCAAAACAGCCTTGCAGGTCAAATGGAGAAGCCTGCTGGGCTAAACATTCCTCTCGGTAGTGGCGCCCGCCCTGTGGAACGCCCTCCCATCAGATGTCAAAGAAATAAACAACTATCTGACATTTAGAAGACATCTGAAGGCAGCCCTGTTTAGGGATGATTTTAATGTTTGGTGTTTTATGTATTTTAATCTTTTGTTGGAAGCCGCCCAGAGTGGCTGGGGAAACCCAGCCAGATGGGCGGGGTATAAATAATAAAATTATTATTATTATTATTATTATTATTATTATTATTATTATCATCATCATCATCACATCACACACCACCACCACGATTCAGAAATTTGGTTTGACTTGATTATCTCTTTAAAAAACTATAACATTCTGTTCCCCCCCCCCACTGGGTTTGAGTAAATCACCTATCCTTTTCTCTCCTCTTTTTCCAAAGCCAGTAACTTCTTGGACAATATCGGCCCTGAATGGCGAGGCGAATCTGGCAGCTTTTTCGGCATGTTCTCCATCTTCTTCCCTTCGGCTACAGGGATCCTGGCTGGTGCCAATATCTCGGGAGACCTCAAGGTAAATTGTTCCGGGTCTGTGTTCTGCTTTTGTTTAATTTAGTCAATAATGATTTGCATTTATATCCCACCTCTCATCCGGGCAGCTCAAGGGGGTGACGCTGGTTCTCCCCCCTCCCCACTTCATCGTCACAACAACCCTGTGAGGTGGTTGCTATGCATAACCGTGAGCCCCCACCAGGTCTGCTGGGCCCCAGGAATTGTTTGAATCTGATGCATGTGTTTTTGCTGGCTCTGCCTTTCCCTCGGAAGCTGCTAGCTGGAGATGCAGCAGCTGAAGGGGGCGAAGGGATGTGTTGTCAAACACCTAGTGGTTCCCAGCTGTCTCACCTGGTGGAATGGCTGCTGGTGTGAACAGTTCTGGGAGGGGAGGGACCAAAGGGCTACCAGGTGAAGAAGGCCTTGCTGCCTCATCTCTGCCTCCGAAGAGCAGTGAGGTGGAAACGCCCTTGGCCAGTCGCGCCCTAAAGCCTGCAATTATTGCTCATTGTGCTGTTTCCTCGGCAGGACCCGGCGGTGGCCATCCCCCAGGGGACACTCATGGCTATCTTCCTGACAACCTTGACGTACCTGGCGATCGCTGCCACCATAGGTAAAGAGCTTCCCTACAAGAATGGTGCATGCCAGCGCTGGGCCAAGACACTTTTGCTGACCCTGAGAGGCCTAGCGGGAAGACAACAAATGATTTAGACCTGTTTGGTCTCCCAGCGATTTAATTTACAACGTAAACGCCTTACAATGCTGACTCATTCCTACAAAAACACACATCTTTCATTAGAAATATATACAAAACAAACCTCTTCCCTGCCCTCAGGGAAGTTGCAGGGTGCTTTAGTAACTCACTGCCACAGGAATCTCGGGTGGCACATTTCACAGCAATGTAATTATCCAAAAAATACCCAGGGCTATTTTTCAGCCGGAACTTGCCGGAACTCAGTTCTGGCAACTCTCAGGTGGGTGCCATTGCCATTATAAGAGAACAAAGGAGGTGTTCATGGTGAGTTCCGGCACCTCTTTTTTCTAGAATAGCACCGCATACACCTTATATTTAAACTACACACACACACACACACACACACGACCCGCTTTTCACTACCCGAAGGAGTCTCAAAGTGGCTAACATTCTCCTTTCCCTTCCTCCCCCACAACAAACACTCTGTGAGGTGAGTGGGGCTGAGAGACTTCAGAGAAGTGTGACTAGCCCAAGGTCACCCAGCAGCTGCATGTGGAGGAGCGGAGACGCGAACCCGGTTCCCCAGATTACGAGTCTGCCGCTCTTAACCACTACACCACACTGGCTCTCCTTACCCTTCACAGACCCAGCGCCCTTAACAAACTACAGTTCCCGTATTCTTTGAGGTGGAGGGAACATGCTTTATATGCATTATGTGCATGGAGCCATAGTCTGGGGTTGAACGTTATTACCTGGTGCCTCCCTGCCTCCATTCCATGTATTAAAGTGGATCAGTGAATCTTCCTTTGACACAGGCAGAGCAATCGTGTCTCCCACGGCACCTGAAGTTAGCAGGATCGCATAGGGGGCTTGTGGCACGCTGTAGGGCTCGGTCTGCTCCCTGCCACCTGCCCCATAGCAGC
The DNA here is from genome assembly GCA_900245905.1 of Lacerta viridis. Lineage (NCBI taxonomy): Eukaryota > Metazoa > Chordata > Lepidosauria > Squamata > Lacertidae > Lacerta > Lacerta viridis. The sequence continues at coordinate 206,505 of OFHU01001767.1, read as the reverse complement.
TGCTCGACCTCCTGACATTTCCCCCCTCCCCTGCCCAGCCCATGGGGCTCTCATGGCCACAAGAAGCCCTTCACCTTAAAACAATATTAATAATCACGGCCTTTCCTCTTGCCAGGCACCTGTATGGTCCGCGACGCCTCCGGCAACATCAACGACACCCTGGCGTCCGCCAACTTCACCAGCGGGGACTGTGTTGGCCGGGCCTGCGAATTCGGGTGGAATTTCACCGAGTGCACCGTGGCTGGCACCTGCGAATATGGCTTGGCCAATGACTACCAGGTAGGGGAAGCCGGTGTTCCCGCCTCCCCTCCCTTGGCTCTCTGTGGGACAGGATTGAGGCCTTGTGGCTGCATCTTGGGTTTACTGGGGTTCTCCTCCCCCCTCCCGTAATACGGTTTTGTCGCCTCGCTTGTCTCTTAGACCATGAGCTTGGTGTCTGGGTTCAGCCCCCTCATCACAGCCGGGATCTTTGCCGCCACCCTCTCCTCAGCTTTGGCCTGCCTCGTCTCTGCCCCCAAGGTCTTCCAGGTAATTTGGGGAAATCAGGGTGCGTGTGTGTGGGTGTGTGTTATACTCAAGCTCTACTTGGAGTTCAAGATGTAAGGAAGGCTGTGGACGCCGACCCACTGGGCCCTATGGGGCACTGCCCCGTCAACCTGTTTGCCTGCACCTGCCTTGCCCGTCTTCTTTGCTTACAACTACCCCAGGGGTGGGGACCCAGGTAGCGCTGTGGGTTAAATCACAGACCCTTGGGCTTGCTGATCAGAAGGTCAGCGGTTCGAATCCCTGCCACGGGGTGAGCTCCCGTTGCTCGGTCCCTGCTCCTGCCAACCTAGCAGTTCGAAAGCACGTCAAAGTGCAAGTAGATAAATAGGTACCGCTCCGGCGGGAAGGTAAACGGCGTTTCCGTGCGCTGCTCTGGTTCGCCAGAAGCGGCTTTGTCATGCTGGCCACATGACCCGGAAGCTGTCTGCGGACAAACGCCGGCTCCCTCGGCCTATAGAGCGAGATGAGCGCCGCAACCCCAGAGTCGGACACGACTGGACCTGATGGTCAGGGGTCCCTTTACCTTTACCTTTTTACCCCAGGGGTGACCCTGGCTGTCAACTTCCTTCTAAACCAAACAGAACTGAAATTACAGGCAACCCCCGCATTTACACGCTTTTCAATGCCCGAGCGACTGCGCACACGCACATTGCGCTGAACCCGGAAGTCACCCGCAAATCTCACCGAAAGAGGCAGTGGGCAAAAACAGGCTGTTTGCAGGCTTTTTTGGATGGCATTTCACCAGCGCTTGCAGTGCCTCGGAACGTAAACTCCACTTAAATATGGGGTTTTCCCTGTAATTGACCCTGCCTGTCATCAGCTCTAGCAAAACCTTTGGTTTGTTTGTTTGTTTGTTTCGTGAAATATATATACTGCTTGATTGTAAAAAAACAACAACAACAACTCAAAGCAATTTATGGAAAGATAAAACGAGAAAATCGAATTTGCAGCAGTGCTTAAAAATGTACAAAAGTTAAAATACTGAAACGGATCAAAGTTATCTCAACTTTCTAAGGGTCTGGGTGGGCTTGTCTCAACAAGAATGTTTTCAGCAGATGCCGAAAAGGGAGCCGTGGAGGTCCATGTTTAATGTCAATAGGCTTTGCTGCCTTCCATCCATTCCATTGCAGGGGGTTGGACCAGATGACCCTCAGAGTACCCTTCCAGTTCTACAATTCTATGGTAGCATGATCCTACCGGTCTCAATGGGCATTACCCACTGCTGACAGAAGGTTTGAAAAAAACAGTGAAGATCTCTCCCATTGGACATTTCCCTCCTTTCTCACTTGTGCTCCTCTCCCCCCCCGCCCCCAGTGCCTTTGTGAGGACAATCTCTATCCCCTCATTGGCTTCTTCGCAAAGGGATATGGAAAGAACAATGAGCCGCTGAGGGCCTACGCTCTGACCTTCCTCATAGCTGTTGCCTTCATCCTCATTGGTAAGAGAGACCACCTTCCCTCCCTTATTTATCAGACCCGCAACTTCCACCCCTGAAAGCTATTATTTTGTGATTGACAACAGTGAGCTTCAGGGCTGAGTGGAGATTCTAAACCTGGTCTCCCAGGTCATTGTCCAATATGCTAACCAGGACACCACACTGGCATTTGGGTGTCAGGCCAAGCCATTCCAATTTTCCCAGGCTTTGGGTCATTCGTTGAGATCATAGGGCGGTATTCAACTATGCTGAGTTTTGTGCAGAGTGGACCTCTTGAAATGAATGGACCTCACTCAGCCCCGTGTCTTAATTTCAATAGGTCTATACTAACTAAAACTTAGTTGCATAGTACCCAAACTGTTGCATGCTTTCTCTCATGTCTCACGGTGTTCATTTTTTTTTAGCAGGGCGGGGATACAATAATCCTTTTTATAATTTTAGGGATTTTGTTCCGTCATTTTTCTTATATACTTGATTTTTTTTTCCCTTATGGGGGCCACGCTGCTTTTGTCGGCCACTTTGCGACTTTTTGTGTGTTTGGGGTTAATGGGTGTAATAAATAAAATAATAAGAAACAAATAGCGCAGACGTGAACGGTCTCCCCCAGGTGATTGTGGACTCTCCTTCCTTGGGGGGTTTTTAAACAGAGGTTGGATGGCCATCTGTCGTGGATGCTTTGGCTGAGATTCCTGCATTGCAGGGGGTTGGACTAGATGACCCTCAGGGTCCCTCACAAGGCTATGATTCTATGAAATTAGCAGCGTTGAGGGCTAGCTGCTTGAGTAGAGCATACAAGAGCACCCCCCCCCACATCCCATCCCCTGTTCTATGCCAGAATACAGTGTCCCCTGGTTTACCTTTCCTTTCTTTGCCTCTGCAGCGGATCTGAACACCATCGCCCCCGTCATCTCCAATTTCTTCTTGTGCTCATATGCCCTTATCAACTTCAGCTGCTTCCATGCCACCGTCACCAACTCCCCAGGTAAGGTGGGCAGGTGAGCCGTGTGGGAGGTAGAAATGGTGTATGGGGGGGGAGGGTACGAGGTGGGAAAGAGCAAACATGGACACGCTGGGAAAGACGAATGAACGAACAGGCTGGGCAAACTGTGCCAGGCAGGAATGGGCTGGTCCGCATTGCATTCACAGTGAGCTTTTGCCAGGTGAGCCACTGCCAGGAAGGCTAGGATGAGAAGTGAAAGGGGCAGAGGAAGGTCCTGATTTGGGCCACAGCACTCTCCTTAGGCCACACTGCCTCCCCTTCCCCTTCCCCTTCCCCACCTGAATCTTCCCGCTTAAACAGCTTGCTGCGTTTCCTCCCTTTGCTCCCCTTTCCTCAGAGTGAGGAAAGCAAGCTGGAAAAGAGATTTGTGTATGCAAGGGTGAGAGCAGTGGGGTGTGTGTAAGGTATGTGTGTTTTTAGCCTTTATAACAGGGGCCGGCAAACTTTTTCAGCAGGGGGCCGGTCCACTGTCCCTCAGACCTTGTAGGGGGCCGGACTATATTTTTTTTGGGGGGGGGTGAACGAATTCCTATGCCCCACAAATAACCCAGAGATGCATTTTAAATAAAAGCACACATTCTACTCATGTAAAAACACGCTGAGTCCTGAACCATCCGCGAGCCGGATTTAGAAGGCAATTGGGCCCCCGGGCCTTAGTTTGCCTACCCATGCTTAATAATAATAATAATAATAATAATAATAATAATTTATTACTTATACCCTGCCCATCTGGCTGGGCCTCCCCAGCCACTCTGGGTGGCTTCCAACAGAATATTAAAAACACAATAAAACATCAAACATTAAAAACTTCCCTAAACAGGGCTGCCTTCAGATGTCTTCTAAAAGTCAGATAGTTGTTTATTTCCTTGACATCTGGTGGGAGGGCATTCCACAGGGCGGGTGCCACTACCGAGAAGGCCCTCTGCTTGGTTCCCTGGTTCTCGCAGTGATATTCAGTCCCTGTCCACTTTTCCCAGAATAATTTTACCATTAGCAAAGGTCTCCTCTCCATATTCTATTCTCTTCTGTCTTCTCCATTTTATCCTCACAACAACCCTTGTGAAGTAGGCTAGGCAGAGAGAGAGAGGCCCAAATTTAACCTAGTGAACTTCATGGCTGAGTGGAGATTTGAGTGTCTTCTGAGTAACCGCACAAGATTCTGGACCCGCATGGCCAACCAGAAGATGTTTGGAGGGGAATTGATAACCTCAAATACTTTGGGGAGCCGTGTGTGTGTGTGTGTGTGTGTGTGTGTGTGTGGAGTTGTGCTAGGTCAATGATAGGATAAACCAGGGTGACATCTGGGCTCCCTCTCTGTGTGCAATACCTTTTGATCTCACCTGTGTTCCCCCATCATCACCATCCTCCAGGCTGGAGGCCTTCTTTCCGCTACTTCAGCAAATGGACAGCCCTGTTTGGCGCCATCGTCTCCGTGGTCATCATGTTCCTGCTGAATTGGTGGTCGGCCCTCATTGTCATCGGGATCATCGTCGTGAGCTTGGCCTACACCACCTACAAGAAACCAGGTGAGGGGAGCCAGGCGTTGGATCTGAGAAGCAAAGGGTGGGGTGTGGGTAGAACGTCCCAGATCTCCACACCTCCTTCCCAGCTTAGTTTATAGAATGAGCTGTGAGAATTATTTATCATTGTGAGGAGTTCTGTTTCGGACTATACCACATTGCGGGTGCTATGCCTCTTCCGCTTAAGGCTGCGTGTGCCTCGCCAGCGCCAACCACTGGAATCTTCTCAGCTGGAGGAGATTTTATTTCTTAATCCAATTCACAGAATCCCAAAGTATCATACCAAGTTAAACAGCCATGACTCTGCCCGCCCTGGGGATAGTTTCTTAAGGGTGCTAAGAGTTGCTAAGGGAACTCTCTCAGAGCTACCATTCCCGGAGTAGTTTAATAATAATAATAATACCTTTATTATCAATGTACATCCTGTGTACAATGAAACTAAATTTAACGATCAATCCCTCTTCCCTGGGAACTCTGGGAACTGTAGTTCTGTGAGATGAAGATGGGGGTTTCCTAACAACTCTCAGCACCCTTGACAAACTACACTTCCCAGGATCCTTTGCCTTTAAATGTATCATGTAGCTGGGGCCCAATCAGCTGGTGGCCAGGGCTTGAACAGTACCATGTGCAGCTGCTTTCAAGCTCCTTTCAAGCAGTGTGCTGGCTAGGGCTGATGGGAATTGTAGTCTGAAACTTCTGGAGGGTTGGGAAGCCTGGGCAAGGATCCTCTCCCTGTGTCGCCAGGCAAGATCATCTCCCTGTGTCCCGAAGCGGATCCTTCAGTGAAGGATACCCCTCTAGGTCCTTCCGGTATCTGAATCCATTGCAGAAGGTAGATATGGACTAAAGCTCTCCTTCATTTCTCTCTCCCTGCCCACAGAGGTAAACTGGGGTTCCTCAGTGCAGGCTGGCACCTACAATATGGCCCTGTCAAATGCCGTGAACCTGAACGACGTAGAGGACCACGTCAAGAATTTTCGGTGAGGGAACTACTGGTACTTTAGGTTATCAAGTGAAGAACAGAAGGCCCGTGAGCCAGATTTCCTTGGTGTTCTGTTCCCCCTTTCTGGGGTGGGGTGGGTCAAAGACTGGGGAGGCACAGCACGATCCCGTGCATCATGTTTACTCGGAAGTAGCTCGTACTGTGCTCAATGGAGCTTGCATTTTAGGACTGCGGGCTTCAGTGGAAACTCGGGGTTAAAAATGGTCACACCCACACCATTTAAAGCATGCTTATACAATTTTAAACAGCCACGGCTTCCCCCAGAGTAGTTTCCTTGAGAGGTCCGGAGGGTGGAAACACGAGAATGGGCCTTCTCTGCAGTGGCTCCCCGTCTGTGGAATGCTCTCCTCAGGGAAGTTTGCCTGGCGCCTTCATTATATAGTGGACCCTCTGGTTACGTACCGCTCTGGTTATGTAACTTTCAGGTTATGAACGCGGCAACCCCGGAAGTGTATTCTTCCGGGTTTCGTCGCATGTGGAGAAGTGCTCTGCATACTGCATGGATGTGCAGAAGTGGGCCTCTGGTTATGGATTTTTTGGGGTGCGCACGGACCCCCGGAATGAATTAAATCCATAACCAGAGGGCCCACTGTACACCTTTAGGCACCAGGCAAAAATGTTCCCTTTCAACCAGGCCTTTGGTTGATCTGATTTACATCCTAAGCCCTTTTAAAATGTGTTGGTTTTTTTGGGGGGGGGTATTGGGTTGTTGTTGGGTTTTTATTATGTTTTTCTTGATTTTCTTTTGTGAACCGCCCAGAGACCCCCGGGTATAGGGTGGTATATACATTCAATAATAAAATCAAATCAAATCATGGGAACTGCGGTTTGCTAAGGTTACTCAGAGTTGTTAAGAGACACCCCCCCCCCCCAGAACTACAAATCCCAGTAACCAACTAAGTGGCGCCTAGTTACAGCTCTTTCACCTTCCTAGGCCTCAGTGTCTGGTCCTCTCGGGCCCACCCAGCTTCCGCCCAGCCCTGGTGGACTTTGTCAACGCCTTCACCAAGAAAGTGAGCCTCATGATATGTGGGAACGTAGCTGAGGTGAGTTTACCTGGCCTGAGAGAGCCTTGTGGGGGTTGATGGAAAGAAAAGAGGCCAGGGAAATCTGAGGAGCTGGGATGCTGCCATTTTAAATAGACTGTCAATCTTTTTATTGCACCGTCAGCTGGAAGACTCCTCATCCGTCGAAAGCTACAATGAACAACTCCAGTGGCTCAGCACACGGAAGATCCGCTCTTTCTACAACTTCATCACAACGGGGGACCTGAGAGCTGGAGCCAGGGGCCTCATGCAGGTGGGTGTGGGTGTGTCTTGACCTAGAAGGGCCCTTTTAACGTCGGGAGTGGGGCAGCAAAGGCAGAGGACAGGTCCACACCATAGATTTACAGCGCATCCGACTTCCTCCAGAGAATCCTGGGAACTGCAGTATGTTAAGGGTGCTGGGAATTGTAGTTCTGGGAGGGGGGAAACGACAGATTCTTAGGACGGGGCAGCCGTTTGCTTAAAAATGTGCACCAGGTGTGCTTTAAGTGTATGGCACGATCTGTCCAGAGATGCCAAAAAGCACGAAGGGATGGAGGACATTGAGGTGCATAGTCTTAATTCCTCTGTACGCATGTGGATGCTAGGGTGCTCCCTCACGCAGCAAGAGGGACCAGAGAGTTCACCTTCCTGTCCTTCCAATTCCTGCCCCTCATCTAAGATGGGTGAGAATGGACCAAAAGCCCCGGGTCCAATCTGGGAATCAAACAAGGAACCTTCAGACCTGTGTGAGGCTTCCCCTGTGTGGTGAGCCACGGAACTGCACATTGCAACATCTGCCCCCGGCAATTCAGTGTCTGCAGTCCCTTGGACTGGCCTTGCCCACCAAGACTGGTCCTCGGGTCCTCCTGGACCATAATAACTTTTCCTGCTCGAGTTCAGTCTTCCTCAAGAAGCAAGACCTGTTGTGCCATCTGGCTTGGCCTCTGGTCCTGAATTCTGCCTCCTTTCTCAACCCTGGTCCCAGGGTTTCCCCTTTGTCCTCACCTTCTCTCTGATTCTGAAAACTGGCCTCGCTCCTGGTTCTTGGCTCACCTCGGAGATCAGCCCATGATGCCCTCTGAAAAGGATCTCGATGAGGAAGAAGGGGCAGGAAGAAAGGTCTCTGCTTGGGACACTGAAGAGCAGTTGCCAGGCATAAGGACACATGAGTCCTGCTGGATTTCTGTCCTTTATACAGCTACAAGTTAATGGCAGCCCCTGTTCTCTCTCTCTCTCTCTCTCTCTCTCTCTCTAGGTCTCAGGTCTTGGGCGACTCAAACCCAACACCATCGTCCTGGGCTACAAGCAGAATTGGCAGACCGACAGTCCACAGAACCTGGAGAATTATGTGGGCATAATACAGTAAGGGCAAAGAGGCGACGGGAATGGGAAGCAGTGGAGGGTTTAGGAGATTGGGCTCAAACGGGTTTCAACAAGATGTACCCGATGCTTAGAGGAATGTGAGTTTGCAAAGCCAGTGGGCTGTATGGCCCATACATGCCAGATGGCAAGACCTCTGCAGGATAACGTTTCCTCCCTTTTATAGCAGGGTTGGGGCTGCTCTAGCCTTCTAGTTGTTTTTGGACTCAGTCCATCAGTCCCCGCACGCAGCCAGCAAGGCCCACGGGGAAGGGTCACCTGTTCCACATCATGCCTTGGCTTGCTTGGAGGGAGGGAGGTAATGTGTCTTGAAACCTCTAGCTGGAATGGAGGCACCTGCTTTTGCCTCCGGCCCTCGCCCCACCACTCATATCTGGCCCCTGGAAGGTTGCCCATGAGGCAGTGCGGCCCTCGGGATGAAAAGGCTTCTCCACTCCTGGTTTCAACCAATTCCAGCAGCAGCAAAGAGTCTTATTCGGGTGGGCTGAAGTGCATATAAAATGTCTGGCAATGCTTTTCCTTGGCACAGAGGCCCTGCTTTCTCGAAAGGACTAACTGGGCGGAATCCAACCTTGCACATGTTCAGAGGCGCTCTCTTCATGAGTTAACCTCATCAAGTAGGGAAAGACCACACTGACAGCCATGTGCTGTTGAGGATCCCAGGTTCTGTATGTATGAACGCTGCATGTTAATCTTCACTGCTCTCTCTTCTCCCCCTCTCCCCGGTTGCAGCGACACTTTCGATTTCAGTGCCGGAGTGTGCCTGGTCCGGATGCGCGATGGACTGGATGTGTCGCGGAAGGTGAAAGCGCAAGGTGGGTGTGTCCAGGAAAGCGGGCGGGGGCTGAAAATGCTGGAGGCTGCAAAGCCTCCTGTCTAGTTCTGGAAGAAGAGGGTGCTTGAAAGAGGGAGCTGACTTCGACTGAAGTCGTGGATCCATTCTGTACTGTACTGTATGTACACAGTATTCTGTACTGAGTATGAATATGTAGCAGTATGATAGGTAAATAAAAGAGAACACACAGATATAAGAAATTATTATAGTAGCAAATATAGAAGGGTTAATAACCTGAGAGGACGACAAGTGGAACTCATTGGTTGAGAACGGGGAAATAAGTGTAGAATGATGTATAAGAGAGAGAGTTGCGATAAACCAGGAAATGTTAAAATGGTGAAATAGCGAGATTATGGATACATGTCAAGATTTGTTTGTTTTGAATTATACTTGTTTTGATTGATTTTTGATGTGTTTTATGGATTTGTATTTTTTGTTTTTAATTTTAATTTTAATAAAGATAATTAAAATTTAAAAAGAAAGAAAGAAAGAGGGAGCTGTGCTTGGTGGCGAAACGCTCAGCGGCTCTTGTGCTTTCTTCGTTCTTCTCCAAGGCTAGCAGAAGCAAAACAGATTTGGCAAAACAGTAAATGCTATGTCTAAAGAGAGAAAGGGTGGATGAAATACCTTAATTTGCATCATTCGTTCTGGTGTTGTTGGCTTCTTAAAAAAGCGAAAAACACAGCCTCAACTAATCCTCTCTTCATCTCTCCCCCCAACAGTGAACATGGGCTTTGAAGACTCGGAAGCAGCGCTGGGCAAAGAGAAGCAGAAGTGTAAGTTGGACGCCTTGAGTGAGGCTGCTCTAAGAAGAAAGAATGTGGTTTAGTAGAATAAGCTAAAGGACTCTCTGAGTAGACAAAAGCCCTCATTGCCAGGAGTGCTCTGGCCATATCCCAGCTTGGGCTGAATAGGGGTTTGAATGAAGGTGCTCCAGGCCCAAAACGAATGAGCTTCAAAAATGAGGACTAGAAGCTTAAAACATACTGTTTAATTGTAAATTATAATCTGGGTTTCTGATATTTTTATGCTTTGGTGGGGTTTCTTTACTGTGTGTTTTAATCACGCAGCGCATATTTGAATTGTGGATGTGAATTAATTATGGATGTTCATATGTTAATGATTGTGCAATTGACCTTTATGCTAGGAGCCCACTAAGAAGCCAATTTTGGCACCAAGCCTTAGATGAGTTAATTAACTAATAATGTGGGAGTGCTAGGGGGGAATCGCTGCAAAGCCCCATTCATTTACTCTTCTCTGCAGGTGACAGCTACAAAGTAGTCGGTGCTGACACACACCTGGAAACCTATTTCCAGGGCAACCAGAAGAAGAAAAACATTGACATCTATTGGCTCTTCGATGATGGCGGTGCGTATGGTTCTTTCCCAGTTTAAGTTTGCACCTATCATCATCATCATCTTCATCATCATCATCATCATCATTTCTATACCACCCTTCTTCCAAAGATCACAGGGTGGTTTACAATATTAAAACCACAAAAAACACATAGCATACTAACAACCAAAACAACAGCCCCCATGCATAGTCTAAAAGGTCCTAGAACGATTGTTTAGTTAATAACGTGCTATACATCTCAGCCCGCCCCAACTCCGGTTTCCTAGCAATGTAATTTCCCCCTCACTCACTGTCTCCCAAGGAGAGCCCAAACGGTGCATTGTGCCCCCTTTCTAGAGGAGCGGGGGCCTTGAGCCCCATTTCCTTCTGTGGACAGGGACTTGAGCACCAAGAAAAGGCTACAGGGGGGCACACGGCCGTTGCTTCTCTTCCTAAATTCGGAATCCATCTGTGTGGATGGAGGAGCTGTGAGCAGAAAGGGAGAGTTGCGTGGACCAAGACTCAACAGGGTGGAGAGCACTGCTGTTGCAAGTTGGGCTCTACTAGCGGACTTCCATCTGGTTGGCCGCTGGTAGAAGAGGGTTTTCGACCGGATGGGCCTTTGGCCTGATTCCCTGGGGCTTCACTTACCGGTACATCCATATGACTTTCTGCCTCCTGCTTCCTGCTTCCACAGGGCTCACCCTCCTCATTCCCTACCTCCTCACCCGCCGGAAACGTTGGAGTCATTGCAAAGTCCGGGTCTTCATCAGCGGGCAGATCGCGAACGCTGAAGAGCACAGAGAAGAGTAAGAGGCTGGGATTGGGGGCTGGAATAATGAAAATCAAATAAAAATGCTTCCGCTGTAAATGAGGAGGAGCTGGTGAGCTTCTCCGAAGTTTAACCCGGGGGGGGGGGGCTGCTCCAGAACCTCAGGCAAGGTTCACTGGAAGATAGATTGCCCTTTGGTGCCGGATTGTCCCAGGCACTACAAGGGGGTGGACCATAAGTCATTGTTCTGCTTTTTTGCCAGTGTTCTCCTTAATTCCAAGCTTTTATCCATTGGCTTTCTTTTCTTTTTTCCACAGTCAAGTTTTTGACGTACATTAACTCATTATAAACACACGCACGTGCATTGGCAAACACAGAAAGTGAGAGAAATTCATGCAGAAGAGAGAATTTTGACAGGTCCATCAGGGGCGTAGCAAGCCTCTACACTGCCTGGGGTGGCGGTGGCGCAGAGGCACCCCCCCAGGGGAGGGGCACGGCGTGTGCGTCATGACGTTGTTGTGATGTCACGACGTACGTGGGTGCCGCTGAAAGGGGGAAAAGGGGAAGCATCTCCTTTTCCCCCCTCCCAGCGTTTTTTTCGGCCCGAGGGGCGGGCCAGCGAGGAGGGGGCGTCACGCTTGTCCCTGGCATGACGCCCTCTCCTAGCTGGCCCACCCCCCCCTGCCGAAAAAAAATGCTGGGAGGGGGAAAGGGAAGCAAAGCAGGCGCGTTCAAGCATCTGCTTTGCCTCCCCCTATCCCCCTCCTAGCGGCTTTTTTCTGTGCGAGAGGCGGGCCAGCAAGGAGGGGGTGTCATGCCAGGGACAAGCATGAAGCCCCCTCCTCGCTGGCCCACCCCTCGCGCCGAAAAATAGCCGCTGGAAGGGGGGGGGAAAGGCGGCATGCCTCCATTCGGGCCCGCCCGGCGGGGCAGGGTGGAGGGGCCGGCCAAAGTGTCACTCCCCCTCCCCTGGAACTCGGGTCGGACCGCCCCCTCCAACCCCCCCCCCTTGCTATGCCCCTGAGGTCCATCTTTTCACATCATCATGCCACAGGAGCGAGAAGAGCTGCGCTTGTTGACATTCCTTCTTGTGCACATTTATTATGTGGTTTATTTAAGACACTTTACATGCCATTTAAATTTACGCTGCATTTCTTGTATTTAAGACACTCAACATGCCACTTAAATTTACTCTGCCTTTTTAAAAAAAATTAAAATAGCTTTATTTAATTTCAGACTTCTAAAATACAACCATATCAAATCAACCAATAGAAACAAATAAACAAAAAAAATACAACCATATCATTTGATACGCTGCCTTTCTTTTATTTAAAGTACAAACAAAAATGGGGTAATGAAAAAATAAAAATTGCATATATATATGCAATTTTTATTGTTTCATTGCCCCATTTTTATACAAGATATATATTGTAAAGGGGTAGGAACCATCACAACCACAGTGAAACATCTCCGAACCTTCTGATCTCCTCGAGGTTGGTAGAGAAATACTTGTCCCTTTCCCAATCTCTGTCTTTCTCATCCTGATTTGCAGGATCCAGCTTTTGTTGAACAAATTCCGCCTGGGATTCACCGAGGTCGTGGTGCTGCCTGAAATAATGTGGAGGCCAGAAGAAACAAGGTGAATGCCCCAGGTCCCTCCTCATTCTCTGCTACCTGAGATCCTGTCTTTGTCCCACAATCCCTCCGCCCCAGCCTCAAACTCAGCAGCCCTCAAAGCTAGTAGCTTTTTTGTTGGGGGGCGGGGCAGGCTATTTCTGCAACATGTCACTGATGCAATAATAGTGGTGGATTCATACCCATCCACACATCATTCTGCAAAGCTTCCCCAGTGCTGTTCCTGCAGGGGCACCTCCCTTGCACTGTAACCAGCAGACAGGAGAAGAAGAAGAAATCCTATAATATTTGCAGTATAAAAAAGCTACAGGAATTTACAGGGTATGCACAGATTGGAAACAAAGCAAGATGTCTTCGCGGAAACCTCTGCAGGCGCAAACAGTATTGAGAGTGGGATCATGTGTAACTGCCCCAACAACAAAATGAGTACAAATCATTGTGAAAGTGCAATAAAAAAGGAGGCTTGCATTTAGTGCGAGTTCCTCTTGTTACAATTCTTGCTCACCAGTGACAGTCTAGCAAGGTTGCGTATTTTGTGAACGGTGAGCGCTCCACTAAATGGGTGGGTATGTTTTGAATTACACAGCTGTTACTCAAGTTGCCATTTTGAGCTTGGAATTTTCACCTGGGAGAGAAATAGGGCAGAGCGAGAGGATTAGTCATTTTCTACATCTGACGTCACCAGCAGTCCTTAGCTTTGCAGTGAGAAAGAACCTTTTTCTTACTACTGGCCCTAGTGGGTTGGGACATTTCAGGGTCTTTATCACTTTTTGCTTTTTTTTTTTTTTAAAGTCTCACAAATTCAGCCCTCGACTTTCCCCTGCCTCTTGACAGTAATGCTTTGGCGGAACACTTCAAGCAAGCAAGCAAAGGCAGACTGGAAAACGGATGTCTAGACCATTTGTATATCTACCCCGTATATACTCGAGTATAAGTCGACCCAAATATAAGCCGAGGCACCTAATTTCCCTACAAAAATGTGGGAAAGCTTATTGACTCAAGTATAAGCCGGTTCACCTTTGCCACTGTGGTAGAGGAGGAACGAGCAGCCCAAAGCAGCCCTTTGGGCTGCTCCTTCCTCTTCCTCCTTTGCTGCTGTGGAGCTCACCCCGTCGCAGGGTTTCGAACCGCCATTCTTCTGATCAGCAAGCCCTAGGGCTCTGTGGTTTAACCCACAGCGCAATGTTCCCTTGTGTTATACAGAGAAGGCTGGGATCCTGTCCTGTTTAAGCAGGAGCCAGGGAAAGTGAGCACCTGTGGGGTTTTAATACTTCCTTAACTGATAGGCTTTCTGCCTTCTGGGGTCTAAAATTTGCATTTATGTGAGCAGTTCAGGAATGGAACAAGCTGCCTGGGGAGAGTAAAGAACCACCGTTCTTGTACACTTCTTAAGGAATGGTTGACTTGAGTATAAGCCGAGGGCAGCTTTTAAAGCACAAAAAGTGTGCTGAAAAACTAGGCTTATACTCAAGTATATACAGTATATATATTTAAAGCTAACCTCTGTACATTCATACATTTCGAAAGCAACAGGTTTGGTGCCTCATTGCTTCTCCCACTTGGGAGTCTGTGCAAAAAGCCTCGAGATTCCACCCCCAAATTGTTCCATAGGCCTTGATTGTTGTTTCCACTTAAGAATACAGTTCCGTCCTATGGTTTGGGCCCTTCCTCCCGTTTCTCCATTTTGCTCCGCTCTGTCTTCCCAACTTTGGCTTGACTTGTTCCCCTTCTCTCTCCCCCCCCCCCCAATCTTCCTATCATGGCAGTCGCAAAGAATTTGAGGACCTCATAGCTCCCTTCCGGCTCAATGAAGGCCAGAAAGGCCAGGAAACCGTGGAAGAGATGCAAAAGGAAGCGCCGTGGAAGGTCACGGATGAAGACCTCCGAGTCTACAAGAAAAAGGTGGATTTTTGTGTGTGGATTCTGTCCCCAGTGATTGAGGGTCTTGGCAAGGAGGTGCCTTAATTCAGTTTGTATTAAAAGTCGAACCTACCTAATTCGCGCTTCCTAAAACAATGTGTGAACCAAAACAGAGAGCCGTCCTTCGTAATCCAAAGTGGTAGGAGTCTTCTGGACGCTGGTAGCTTCCCATTCTGGTTCCAATAGGGCGAAAGAGTCTACTGGGGTTTAAAGGAGCGTGAAAGGGGGAAGGGGTGACCAAAATTCACTTTTAACACGTCTCTGCTCCTCCTTTTCCAACATGGCGTCTTCAGTCTGAACAGCACATGCGTCTACACGAGATACTTCAAGACCACTCTAGGAATGCAGCCCTCATTGTCATGTGAGTCACTCCCCTACTTTCTTCTTCTTCAAACGTTGGGATCCCTGAATGGGGTGGCTTTGCCCCCGTTGACCAAAATTCACTTTTAACACGCCTGCCTCCTTTTCCAACATGGCGTCTTCAGTCTGAACAGCACATGCGTCTACACGAGATACTCAAGACCACTTAGGAATGCAGCCCTCATTGCATGTGAGTCACTCCCCTACTTTCTTCTTCTTCAAACGTTGGGATCCCTGAATGGGGTGGCTTTGCCCCCGTTTGCCCCTGTCCCATGATTCTTCTGCACACACCCCATTGGGTTCCGTCTGATTTCTGACAGAAGATCCACACCAGGTGGTTGAGACATAAGGTAACAGATACAGCCTTCATAGGAATGGGGAACCTGTGGCCCTCTAGTTTATGTTGGACTACAACTCCCATTATCCCTGACCACTGGCTATGCTGCCTGGGGCTGATGCGAACCATAGTCAATAACATCTGGAAGGTCACAGGTTCCCCATCCCTGCTCTAGGGCAGGTTTCCCAAACTTAGGTCTCCAGATTTATTTATTAGACTACAACTCCCATCATCCTGAACAATGGGAATTGTAGTGCAGAAACAGCTGGAGACCTGTTTCGGAAACCCTGCTCTAGGGGCTTTTAGGCCTGCTGGCAAACTCTCTCAGGGCCCAGGGTGACCCCAAGCAACCAACTGCTGGTCCCCATTTCTCTGAAGGGTGGGTGAAACAACAGTCATCGTCCCCCATGTTGTGGCGGTGGTGAGGCCCACATATATTCCATTTCTGCCCATGAAGAGAATTTGGCACTGGGTGCAAACAATCAGGAGCTGGTCCAAAAATAAAAGAAAATTCTCGGCTTTCTGAACACAAGTTCCTAGCACACACAAAAAACCAGGACACTAAACATTGGGCCCATCAAGCTCAGTATAGTTCACACTGACCGGCAGCAGCTCTCAAGTTTTTGAACAGGGGACGTTACCAGCCCTACCGGGAGATGCGAGAAATTGAACCTGGGACCTGCTACGTGGAAAGAGGGTAATCTACCTCTGCTCCCGAATGCCTTGGGAGTCTAATGTTCCGGCTCCTGAACGATTCAAAACCGGAAGTGATTGTTCCGGTTTTCAAACAATGGGGCATCCAATTGGCTGCAGGAGCTTCCTGCAGCCAATCAGGTGCCGCGCTTTGGAAGATGAACGTTTCAGAAGTCAAACCGACTTCCGGAACAGATTCTGTTCGACTTCTGAGGTACGACTGTATAGCTCTTCCCTGGAATAATTGGTTCCAGAGGAAGGGGACAAGCACCAGTATCTTACAGAACAAGCCCCTTTCTCTTTCCCTCAGTGCAGAATGTTGGCTGCCATAGGCCAAAACAGGCATTGAGGGCCTGTTTTTAAAGGAAACATTTTTAATGGATTTGTTACTCGCAAGCAGCCCACCCTCCCTCAAGTGCCTTCCCCCCGTTTTATTTATTTATCCCACCTTTCCTCCAAGGAGGCATACATAGGTAGTTCTCCTCTTCCTCCCCACATTATCCTCACAACAACCCTGTGAGGTAGGGTTAGGCTGAGAGGGAGTGACTGGCCCAGTGGGGATTTGAACCCCGAGTCCTAGTTAAATGCTCTTAACATTCTCCCTACCTTCCCTCTGTTTTTTTCTAGGAGCCTCCCCGTGGTACGGAAAGGGGCCTGCCCAAGTGCCCTCTACATGGCCTGGCTCGAGATGGTCTCCAAGGGCCTCCACCCGCCGGTCGTCTTCATCCGAGGCAACCAGGAGGATGCTCTCACCCTCTACTGCCAGTAGGAGGCAGCGCTGTATTCAAGGGAGTGCCTTCCGAGAGACTATTTGAAGCCCCAGTTGTGACACTGCAGCTTCATTGCCAAAGCAGACTCCAGAGACAGGCATATTTTGGTCTGCCACCTACAAAAATAAGCCAAAGGACTGGTTTCTGTGTCTCCAAAAAGCAGGGACGTGTTCTGAGGGGATTCTGCAACCGAGTGTTAAGTTTCCCCGTTTCCGTTTTCCAGGATTGTACCTGATGGACTTGAAAGCTCTAAAGTACCGATTTCCTGAGGGTTCCGTGCTTCGAAGCCTGGGAGCATCTGTAAATATTAAATACGTTTTAAATATTGTTGGTTAACGACGTCTGGGGCTCCTGCCCTGCAAGTTGCTCTTGGCTTTTTCCAGCAAAGCCGCCGAAATCACACAAAGGGAGCCGCTGGAGAGTGCAGTGCCAGAACAGGTTTTAACAACAGGGACTAGACACTTGATGTTGATGCAGAAATCCCAGGTGGGGGAGAGAAGGTTCTGCGAATGTAGCAAAGGGGTAGAGAAAGGTGAGTTTAGCAGAGGAATTCTAGAAAGGCGTATTATCCCAATTTTAGAGAATGGCAAACTAATGCCAATGACAGTCTGATCCTCTCTACCTACACCGGAGTGTGGGGAACACAGGCCCTGGGGCCAAATGAGTCCCTCCAAGGCTCATCTTACGTTTATCTGGCCCTGTAGATTCTCCCCAGATAGCACCCCTTCCCTAGCCACTGCCACCACACTGTCTTCCAAGGGCACACCCCACAACAGTTCTGCTTCAGACTCTCCTTGAGTGTTTCTGCCTCGCAGGAATGTGTTCTTGAACCCCGAGAATGCCTCTTGCTGGCCTGGGTGATGATGGAGGTGTGTGTGGTGTACAAGCTAGCGGACTGCACAAAAGGTAACAATTGCATGTGTTGGGGCCCCCTAGCAAAGAAGATCGCCCTCAGGCTGGGAGGGGTGGAGATTCCTCCTCTCTGACCTCCATGGTCCCTCTTGGTTAGGTCTTGGGTTGCTCAAGTAAGCCCATCCACAAATCACACCTTGGTTTTCCAAAAGGAAGAAGGTACATTACACCCCTTTTCTATTCACACAATAGCTCCTGTGACCTAGGACAGAAACAGGAAGCTTCTAAACAAAAGCCAAAGTGTTTATTCTGGTTCGAATTAGTTTCCCATCAAATGTCCATGGAGATTTAAGCAACCCTGGTATTCCTGCCCGCATTGTCTATGTATCCGGCTCTTTATTGCCTTCAGGAGGCATGGCTTCCATGCAGAGAGAAGGGGTGGTCAGTCACGCCAAGTCACCTCCACTTCGTCTGTACGATACCTGCGGAAAGGTGGGAAAAGGCCAGACTGAGGCTGCATTCAGGCAGCATTTTGTTCTGCCTTCTGCAAGTGCAGTGTAATGGTTAAGAGCGGTAGACTCATAATCTGGTGAACCGGGTTCGCGTCTCCGCTCCTCCACATGCAGCTGCTGGGTGACTTTGGGCTAGGTCACACTTCTCTGAAGTCTCTCAGCCTCACTCACCTCACAGAGTGTTTGTTGTGGGGTAGGAAGGGAAAAGGAGATAGTTAGCTGCTTTGAGACTTCTTAGGGAAGTTGTAAAGCGAGATATCAAATCCAAACTCTTCTTCCTAACTTTCCCTTACTTATAAAAAATAATACATGTTATGTTTCCCTACTATTGAGGGCAGGGCTGGCAACAAAAATAAGGTTCAGCCATCTCCATTTGATAGCTGCTGAAGCAACATCAGAGCTCTGCTCTCCTGAAACACAGGCCTCGCCTGAGATCTGCACTCAAGATACCCTCCCCCACCTCACAAAACAAGGCACAGTCACCTCTGTGTAATCCACGAATCCTGAAGCGCAGTGATTTGCCCTGATCGGAACATCTCCCAGCCAGCTTGTGCAATCATGGCTCCGTTGTCAATGCAGAACCTGGATGACAAAACGGGCAGAGAAGAATAATGGTTAAAGGGGTGTTGAGGTGGTGTTGGCGATGCTGGGACTTCTGGGCTCACTCCTAGCTTGGAGTTTTACTGCCTCTGTATTAATAAAACAATAAGCTGTGGGGGGGGGCCACACGCCCACAAAATGCAAATATGACATTTAGGTGCTTCTAGATGCAGTATCATTCACAATGCAAGTCCCCTTATCTTGCGGTACGAATTTAACATCTGCAGTGGGAGAGCAAACTCTTGTCTCGATCGAGGCCCAGGTGAATAGAATCAAACTTTGCTCGGCCTATAATTTGCATATCTGACAACGTGGGCCCCGACCCACAAAAGCTTCCAAAAATAAGGCTTTAAGATGCCACAAGATTCTTGGTTGCTTTTGCTGCAAAAGACTTTTTAACAAAAGGGCGCAACTACCCCTCTGCCTTAACCATGTTTATGAATCTTGGGGGGGGGGGGACAGCTTTGGGAAACTATTCTGCTGCAGACTCATGAGAGCCTAAATCTGGGAGGGTCTTGGAATGGAAGCAGGCAGGTGGAAGCTTACCTTTCATCCGTAGCAAAGAGTTTTGCTCCTCTTTCCTTGCACATGACTCCCATCATCTCCTGCAGCCGCTCGTTACCTGGAGAGGAAGAACACAGGGAATGCATGCTGTGCATTAAGTGAGGGCAGACAAACAACATGCCAGAAAAAGCACCTTTGTATGTTCGGCACTTTCCCACCTCCAACAAGGGAAGAACCTAAGTCGGGCATAGGCAAACTCTGCCCTCCAGATGTTTTTGAGACTACAATTCCCATCATCCCTGACCACTGGTCCTGATAGCTAGGAATGATGGGAGTTGTAGTCCAAAAACATCAGGAGGGCAGAGTTTGCCTATGCCTGACCTAACAGGTGGGTGGGTGGGTCTCAGTCTTGGCTGTCTATAGCAAACCTAGCCTTCAAGATCAGTTACCACTAGGATAGTGTTCATCAACTTTGGGTCTTGTTGGACTACAACTCCCATCATCCACAACCAGTTTAGCCAATGGTCAAGGATAATGGGAGTTGTAGTCCACCAGAATCTGTGGACCCAAGGTTAAAGAACACTGCCCTGGTGGACACAGGTAGTTTGGATTTTGTTTCCACAGAACAGTTGTGGGTATAAAATGAGGAACTTAAGAAGAGTCTACTGATCAGGCCAATAGCCCATCTAGCCCAGCGTCCTGGTCTCAAAGTGGCCAAACAGAAGCCCATGGGAAGCCCACAAGCAGGAGCTGAGCACAAAAAGCCCTCTCCCCACCTGTGATTCCTAGCAACTGGTATTTAGAGTCATACACTGCCTCTGGTTGTGGAGAAAGAACATAATTATTGTGTCTAGTAGCCATTGATAGCCTTATCCTCCGTGAATTTGCCTAATCCTCTTTTTAAAGACATCCAAATTGGCAACCATCTTGGATCAGCAAAGGGAACTTGAGTTGAGACACATACGTGGAAATCTCCAAACTAGAAAGGGCCGAATCAGAGTTTTTAAAGAAGCATTTGTTGCTGGATGAAACACGGGTGAGAAAATTTAGGATTTTGAAAAGATGGAAACGGTGGGGAAGCAATTAGACGTGACACCGTTCAACGGGGACTGAAAAGAGAGGGTCCCAGCCCAGTTTTGAGAGCATACTGGGAGCGATGAGAAAGCACTGGGGAGCGGGAGCGACGCAGATGGAGCCACTGTGTAGGTCAAATTGCTCTGAGGACTTGTTTGGGGAAGGAGAGATGGGAGGAGAATTCAGAAGGCAAACAGGGCAGCGACTTCAGCCATTCACACCACACTTGCTTGGTGACACCTACAGCCAACGCCACCCACGATCAACGCCTCACAAGAGCCTGTGTGCGCCATGGCCCGTTCTGTTATCTCCACCAGCATAGCAAACAGAGTCTCCTGGTGGGCAGAGAGAAACCAAAACAGACAAAACAATTACGAAGGCATCCATTTTTGAGTCTTGTGTGCAGGCCACATGTTGAGCCCCGGGCCCTGAATTTTTGTGGCCATCATAATCAGGTGCCAATTGCCACAGAAGGTGCCCTTGCCCACCCACTGGTCCAACCCTCTTCCATCTCTGGGCACAAAGTGTGTCACCCTCTCCTGCCTGCCCTGATGGGTAAGGAGAGGAACCAGGCCCTTCATGGTTGCTAAGCAACCTCTAAAGAGGCCTGCCGCCTCTTTCTTGGTTGACCTGGAAGCAGCCGATACACTAAGTTGGTCTAGAAAGCGCCGTTGTTGCTCGTTCCTCCTCAGATAGGACTGAAAAGCAGCCGCTCAGGAGGAGGAACCAGAAATGCTTTTGCCCAACAGTGGGCAGCCTTGAAAGGCCCACAAGCTCAGTGGCAGAGCATCGGAAGATCCCAGGTTCAGTTCCCAGCATCTCCAGACAGGGCTGACAGAGATCCCCTACGTGAAACCCTGGAGAGCATCAATACCTGTCCTTGTAGAAGATGCACCAGTGGTCTGACCCAAGCAACTTCCTGTGTTCATACGACAACCCTAGAGGCGGCATACTGTATCAGCTCCATCCTAGGCCTTGGCCTGGTTAGTTCCTCACCTGTAGGGAGAAGCAGAGGTCCTCCGGAGTACATTCTTTTGCAGCTAGCATCCTATGAGCCACTTCCTGCGCAGAGAGAGGAAGAGAAGGGGCAATGAAGAAGGGTTGCCACCGTTTTTACTGAAGAAGGCTGCTGTGCAGCTACAAGCAGGCGCAAGCCCGACCCATTCTCCTGCCTTGAAGTCAGACTATAATTTGAAAGAAGTCCCATGCCTGTCATCCAGCATTCAAGGGCAGAAGAAACCCCAACACGGAGGAAGAGAAAGGTGGCAACCAGCCTCAGGTGGAACGGAAGATAACGAGATTTGACCTTACCTCTATATGGGATAAGATCCCAGAAAATGACACATCCATGCCTTTCACTGTGTAGGGGAGTTCGACCAGCTTTTGGCCCCTGTGTAGGAAGCAGAATGTGTTAAGTCCCCCTCTCACAACCCAAGGCTGTTTTATAGAAGAAGAAGAGGAGGAGGAGGAGTTTGGATTTGATATCCTGCTTTATCACTACCCGAAGGAGTCTCAAAGTGGCTAACATTCTCCTTTCCCTTCCTCCCCACAACAAACACTCTGTGAGGTGAGTGGGGCTGAGAGACTTCAGAGAAGTGTGACTAGCCCAAGGTCACCCAGCAGCTGCATGTGGAGGAGTGGAGACGCGAACCCGGTTCCCCAGATTACGAGTCTACCGCTCTTAACCACTACACCACACTGGCTCATTGGGGTTTCTTGGGGGTGCCGCTCTTAACCACTACACCACACTGGCTCATTGGACTAGGTGTCCAGTCCCCTTAGAATCCAGTTTGTCTGTGTCCATTTTAAAAAAATACATCACAACGCGCTAGGCCTCATTAAAATTGTGGGGAAAGGCATCCAATATGTGCACCTTGGGACAAATTTATACAATTGTCTGTGACAGGAAAGAAGTGTGTGTGTGTGTTATAATATGAGTCTTCCCAAGGATATGGCTAGGCATTGGGCGACCTAAAGCCTTGTTCATGAGAAATATACACAGTGGGGGTAGCACAGGGATTTTCCTGCCACAAATAATCTTGCGAACTCCTCTTTATTATTATTTACTTTTACAATAAATTTTATATTACGTTAAATCATTGTTATTCATTGTTCTGCTTTTTAAATATATCAGACACTTTTAGAAGACACCTGAAGGCAGCCCTGTTTAGGGAAGCTTTTAATATCTGAAGGACTATTGTGTTTTAATATTGTGTTGGAAGCCGCCCAGTGTGGCTGAGGAAACCCAACTAGATGGGCGGGGTATAAATAAATAATTCATTATAAATTATCATCATCATCATCATGATCACACTGTCCTTCTACATGATGCCGTAACAAGGCACAAGAGTCACGTCCCCCTTCTCAGGATCTCGCCAGCTGCCACGCTCAAAGGACTTCTCTTCTGCAGTGCCCCCCCCCGAGTGAGGACATGGTTCTCCTGTCATCCTCATACTCTGGGAATGACTCCTTCTGTAGCATCTGCTGCTCTGCAGCCACGCAGGTGCACGGGACTGCAGAACTGGCCACAGGGCCCTTGAAGGGCTGCAGACAGTCCTCCCCAGGGACGAAGAACCACTGGAAGAGAAAACTCTGCCAGCTTTGGGGTAACTTAGGACCTGCACTGGGAGAGCGTCCTCCATACCTCAGCCAACAAGGCTCCCTGGGAGCTGTTCAGGGTCCTGATCTGCTGTACCTTGCCTAGACTTGAAGAGACTAGAAGAGGTGCTGGTAATTGTGACTACTTCCCATGTGGGGGTCCCGATCCTCAGCTGAACAGGGTCTAGGTCCCCACCATGCAATCTGTAATCTCAGCTTTGCTTAGTCAAATTTATTATATATATACAAATTTCGCACATTGCATATAAAAGGCTGAAAATGGGGAATATAGCATTTGTGGAAAGCTCAGGAAGCCCGAAAGAAGCCTGTTAGGAATGACTTTTAGCAATTGGAGCTCAATTCCAATTTGGGATGTGCCCCAAAACAGGACACTTTTCCTTTTGCATTTATTGGCAAATTCCTAGTCCCTTTTCTTCTCCCGAATTCTGGGTGTGGATCAAACTATTACTGAACAACTTTCTCCGAAGCCGGGGTGGGATTGAGAATGAAACAGAAAACCCAGTGAAACTCATGCAGCTAGTGAAAAATTTAACATGTTTGCATAAAATGTGTGTATGTCTTCCCCCCCCCCTTTTTACATTACTCACTTCTTGGCCAACTGTTCAATGTTGTAGCCCGGGCTGGGATCGTTTGAGATCTAAGTTGAGAGAGGCAACACAGCTGTCAGAACTCTATACGGCCTCGTAAGGCACCATCACCCTTCCCATCACACGGAACCAGCCAGATGGACCATTGGAGAGCCATTTGGCTACGTACGATACTCATCCCGTGAGAGCAGCCCTACCAAATGAGAGTTCCACCTGCTGAGCAACAGTCAGAGAAAGGTGGAGAGGGATAGAAATTGCACACGAGGAGAAACAGGGGAGCTATCGCTTGGCTCTCGCCTTCCATTTTCTGCATCTCTGGCAGCTGATGTTCCCTTCTCCGCCCCCTTCCAAGTCGTAAGGAAAATCAGCCACCAAGGTGAAGGAGAAGGAGAGATAGAGAAGGGGAAAGTAAACAGGAGGAGAAAAGAAGCCAGTTATCTCTCCATCGCTTTGAGTGTCGCTTCTATCCCTACCCCTCTCAATCTCAGGCAGGTAAGGTAATGGGGCCAGAGTGGGGGGGGGTGAACTGGCCTGCTCTTATTTATTTATTACATTTATATACCACTTTTTCCTTGAAGGAAATCAAGGTGGTGAACAAGTTTCTCCTCCCCTCCCCCCATTTTATCCGTAGTTGTCTCTACGGCTGGGCGTTATACCAATATCTCATTCAAAACCACTTTGAAGTCCGTATAGCGATATCAGTCTCATATTTTTTGACCTGGCGATATATCGCAAATCATATGTGTGTGCTGTGCAAAAATCACAGTGCGGCAAACGCCGTGAAGCTAGTCAGTGCTTCTACGTAGCTTCATCCTCGTTTCAGACGTGGTGATGCGTCAGGACGTTTAGCTGGTGATGTATCGCGATGTCGAAAACCAGGTATCGCCCAGTCCTAGTTGTCTCTCCTTTCAATTGCTCACCTTCAACACCCGAGCAAAGCGGTCCAGGCAGTTCCCTACGGCGATGTCGATGGTTTCTCCAAATATACGATATCGGTGCTCAGAATACGCAATAACCTGGGGGTGGGGTGGAGAGGAGAGGAGAAAGAGGGGGGCAACACCATGATGCTCAGGACAACTCCAGACCATACGTCTAAAGCACACTCAGAGAGAGTGCGGTGTAACACCTTAAGTGCTGAACTAGGGTTGAAATCTCCAAGCAGTGGGATGGGGAGCCAGCCAGCCAATACAAAAGATGAAATAAATTAAGAGGGGGAAGAGCTTGGGAGAGGGGGGAAAAGATGCCTATATTTCCCCTTCAGTGTCAGAGGAGAGAGACCATAAGAAGAGCCTTTCTGGATCAGGCCAAGTACTCATCTACCCAGCATCCTCTTCTCACAGTGGCTAAACAGATGCCCATCATGGGGAGCCCACAAGCCAAACCTGAGCACAAGAGCCCTCTCCCTGCCTGCAGTTTCCAGCAAGGATACTGCCTCCTACAATGTAAGTAGAGCAAAGCCATGCGAGTTAGCAGCTTTGTGGGACTACGACTCCCATCATCCATGTCCACGGGCCATGCTGGCTGATGGAAACTGGAGAATGTCCTGGAAGGCCACAGGTTGCCCTCTCCTTGCTGTAGTGTTCAAAACACAGCAAGATTCAGCACGGAGAACTGTGGAAAGGGCAGGAAATACACATTTTGCGCCCCCCCCCCCCGCCCAAAAGGGCTAAAGGGTTCATTGAGAAGCACCCAAGGACAAAACTCTGAATACCAGCTGCCGGGAATCACAACTGGGGAGAGTTGCTGTTGCATTTGGGTCTTCCTGTGAGAACGAGATCTTACCTGTGTGTTTCCACCGCTGACGTACAACACGGTCGGGTTCTGGGCACCAGTTATCAGCCTCCCCATCTCGATGTGCCCCACGCAGTGATTCACCCCAATCAAAGGCTTCCCCCACAGCTGGGCCACCGTCCGTGCCACAACTGCTACAGTCACCAGTGGGGCACCCATGCCTGGACCTGGATAAGGGAAGGGAAAAGATGTTTAAGGCCAACAGGACATCCTGTTCGCGACTGTGCTTTCCTCAATACTCTCTTCATTGTTTCCACCTAAGAACTATTAGTGTTATTATCATAAAACTGCCACAATACAATAGAAAAATGTGGCCCTCCGGGCTTCTATCTCTGGCCCTCAGACCTCTGCTCAGGCCCTGCCTCCTCACCGGCCCTGCCCCACACTAGCTCAAGTGCTTTTGCCTGGCTGAAATGTTTCTTTGAACTGTGGTAGGCCTAATGCTGCCTCTTGTTTCCTGAACGCAGAGAGAAGGAACCTCCGACCTGCTCTTCAAGGTCACCCGCCTGGTAAGGCTCCTTGAGGAATCCAAAATGGCGGCTGCCCAGCAAGAATTATGTGAGGGACTCACCCTTGGTGAAAGCCACAGCATCAATGTCCTGTGGCTTCAGCCCAGCCTCCTGCAGGGCCTCCTGCAGCACGGCAAGGACACAAGCCCTGTGGTGGCACGCAGTGTCACTTGGCAAGAAACCTGGAATGTGGAGGAAGAAAAAAAGGCATCAGGACAGGGAGACATGGAAAGGTTAAAAGCTGAGGGCAGATCTCTTAAGGAGGGCTGTGTAAATTCAGTGTATATTGCCCCCCCTCTCTCTGTCCACACTCCTGTGCGCTAGAAGCCCAAACTGTGTATCAAGAAAAAGAATTACACAAATGGTTGTAAAACTTGGAAAGGTAAGGAAGAAGCGTACTCAGGGCTGTCTCTGTGTACGCTGAGATTCTGCAAATAATTCGAATCCTGAAGATTACAACAACAGCAGCCATGTTCCTAAACCTTACAATGGAGAAACTGTGCTTGAAAGTGCACTGGCAAGGTCTCAGAAGCCAGAGAGACAGTCAAATAGTGCCCTGCCCCTAACTAGCAAAACGGGAATTAATAACGCTAAAGAAAGCTGGAATTATGCAAAATATAATGACTTTCTTTCAGTGCAGGGTACATGCGCCCCAGGGAACACAGGGCGGAGGAATAACGTGGTAGAAAGCCTACACTCACCCTGCCCCGGAGGGGTGACATATGTTCGCCGAGGGTTGCTCAGCACCTCTCCATCCCGCACGATCCCCACTCCAATCTTGTTGGCACTGCCCTCAAAGCCTATCACCACAGGCATAGCATCCTGGAAAGCAAGAGAGAGAGAGAGAAAAGAATTTTTACTTTGTTGCAAAGAGGCACCATGTTGCCTCCAACCCACCAGAGCAGGGGTCCCCAAACTAAGGCCCGGGGGCCAGATGCAGCTCAATCGCCTTCTCAATCTGGCCCGCAGACGGTCCAGGAATCAGCGTGTTTTTACATGAGTAGAATGTGTCCTTTTATTTAAAATGCATCTCTGGGTTATTTGTGGGGCCTGCCTGGTGTTTTTACATGAGTAGAATGTGTGCTTTTATTTAAAATGCATCTCTGGGTTATTTGTGGGGCATAGGAATTCGTTCATTTTTTCCCCAAAATATAGTCCGGCCCCCCACAAGGTCTGAGGGACAGTGGACCGGCCCCCTGCTGAAAAAGTTTGCTGACCCCTGAACCACAGGCAGTTTTAGGGTAGCATGAGCAGTTTGGCCGCACTGGGCACTGCACTGCAGGGGGCATCACAACAATGCTGTAGAACAGAGCACAAGAGGCACGCACCAAATTTTCATGTTGGACAGGGTGCCGTAGAAATTTGAGAGCCAAAGTCTGCCACTGAGCCCACTATGAAGAAAACAGAGTTCCATACAATCACAAACACATATCAGAACCACCCTGTTTTCCACTTCTCCCTTCCCTGCCCTGCCCTACCTGGTAATTTATTTATTTACTGCATTTATATCCCATCTGCAAGGAGCTCAAGGTGGTGTGCCTGATTCTCCTGATCCTCATTGAATCCTCACAGTAACCCTGTGAGGTAGGCCAGGCTGAGAGGTGGTGACAGGCTCAAGGTCATACAGTGAGCTTCATGGCAGAACCCTGATCTTCAGGTCCTTGTCTGACACTCTAAACAACCCATCACACTGGCTCTCCATGCAACTATAATAAGCATGCAGTTGACAGGCAGAGATGCCCGTCCACTTTTTTGCCACCCTGGTGGGCATGTGCAAGAAGGTGGCTAAAGAGCACATGCTTGACATTTGTCTGACCTGAGATTTTTCTCTTTCTATCCAAGATTTAGCTCAGGCTTTAGTTCCACTGGGAGAAAAAAAAAAACAGGGCAGTTCCAGCTCTGGCTACCAGGTTTTAATAAGGTCGTTGACAAAAAAGAGGGTATTCAGGTATTCAGGATGGTGTAGGTTTTGCAAACTTAGTCCAGGTTGACAGGGCTGAGCCAGTTTAGCTCGGAGAAAATTAAGAGGAGATGTTGGCAGCTGCCTCCAAATATCTGTTACTTTGAAGATGGAGCAGACTTGTTTTCTGTTGCTCTAGTGGTCAGAACTAGAATAAATAGGTAGAAATCGCAGAGATTTGGGCCAATTTTTTATGGGAAACTACTTAACTGTAAGGGCTCTTTTACGGTGAAGCAGATTGCCTCTGCAGGTGGTTGTAGACTACAACTTCCATCATCCCTCACCGCTGGCTGCACTGGTTAGGGCTGATGGGAGTTGGAGTTCAATAGATAGACTCTGCGCTATTGGGTTAAGCCCTTTCAAGGACCTGAAATGAAGGGTTCTCGTCTTGATCTCGTCTCCCATCTGCGGGAGAGGGATATTTGCACGTGTGAATCAGGGACCTCCGGGGCCCCTGCCTCCTCCTACTAGAGTTGCGGAGTATTTGCTTAGCGTAGCGCACTGGGAGCTGCAAAGAAGAGGATCAAAGGAAATAGCCAGAAGCGGGCTTACAATCTCTTCTCCCCGCAGTTGGTGGCGATGGGCTCCACGTGGGTTCTCTGTCTCTCACCCAGGCAGGGTCTCCCCGCTTCCGTGTCTTTACACTGATCCAAATTTGCAGCTGCAGAAACTCAAGAGTGCGAGAGGATGTTGATAGAAGAAGAACCGGGGGCGGGGATGGGAGGGGGGAAGGCGCGGAGAGGGGGGGGGGAGAGAGAGAAACTCGAGAGAGATTTAAACTGCAGCGCCTCCACCTCCTTGATTATAGGCAATGAGAAAGAGGCAGAGAATCTAAGAGAGAGGGAAAAGACAATCAGCCCTCGGCTTCTGGTTTTCATTCGGCCACCTCCATATGCGGGGGGGACGGGGACGCAAGCATAGGCATTTGTATAACAATTTAAAAAAGCATTGCTTCTCTTTAAGAGCCTTTAAGATCAGGTCAAGCACCCCACCCAAGGGCACATTCTTATCATCGCAGAAGGCAGCGAGATGCCAACCCTTGGCATGAACGCATGGCTCTCTCTCTCTCCACCTGAGAGTCCTAGCCACGCACTGGCATTCAGAGCGATGTTGCCTCCGGCAGTGGAACATGGTCATAATTTTTTTATTATTATTCTGTACAAACTCTCCCTCCACCCCTGATTTATTTTATTTTGCATTGCCCCCCGTTCAACTGAGAACCTATGGTGTTGATATAACTCCAGTAAAACTTGTGACTCCCCTTTGGGGCGGAGGCTGCCCTGAGAGAATCCCGCTACGTCATCAGCCACCGAACTTCTTCTACTCCCTCTCCACGTGACACCCTCTATGATTCTTTAACCCCTTCATGCCACCACGGTCCATACCTTTTCCTCCATCAAAACCAAGGCATCGCCCCTCTCGCTTTCACAATTAGAGCCCCGCCCTCCAAGGCCCTTTTCAGCAGCCTCTGTCACGTGATACAAATCCACTCCACGTGCTGCTCTCCCCGGGCTCTCCATTCTCCTTGCGCGCGTGCGAGCTCTGCAGTCTCCGCCTTTGTCTCTGGGGTGCGCAGGGATCCTGGTGCGGTAAGAGCAGGAGGAGGAGAAATAATTGGAGTTTGATCTTACCTGTTTATTAGCTATTATTTTTTATTAATTGCATTATTTATACAGAAACGAAGGGGGAAGCAGGTCTTCTATCTTTGCAGAGGGAGGGTGTATTGATAAGGTAGTTCCTCCTCCCCGCTTTTTGTTCCCTCTTCTCCCTGGAAGGCCTTTAAAGGTGCCCTTAAAAGTTGTGCGGCAGGTAAAATCTCAGCTGGTGCAGATTTCGTTATAGTTGCATGGGGGGGGGGCGGGGAGACACACAACCAAGTGGTGCATATGCAATCGTAGTTGCATAGCAGGTAAAAATCCGGTTGGGGCAAAATTGTCGTGGTT
The DNA here is from genome assembly GCA_900245905.1 of Lacerta viridis. NCBI lineage: Eukaryota > Metazoa > Chordata > Lepidosauria > Squamata > Lacertidae > Lacerta > Lacerta viridis. Next base: position 176,985 of record OFHU01001767.1, on the reverse strand, counting down.
GCATGACAGGTAAAAATCGAACTGGTTCAGCCCCCCCCCCACCACCACCATTGCATCTTGCTAAGACTTGAATTAGCTAGAAGGTTAATCCAGTCTAGTGTCTATGCCTCCTTTTATATTTCTGTGCTCTGGCCAGCTGTAGCACAACAGAGTGGTGAGGTCTTGTCAGGGCACTGTCATTTGAACTGGGGGAATTAACATAATTGGCTAAGAATGAGCAGATATTTGTGGAGCAAAAAGACACTTTGCTGGGTGGAAAGTCGCCCATGCATTGTTTTCAGGGTGGCATTATTAGGGGACTAATTATTATTAATAATAAAATAATAAATCATAATAATTAGGGGATTCTTCTTAAGGAGAGCCTGCCGGATCAGGCCAAAGGCCCATCCAGTATCCTGTTCTCATAGCAGCCAGCCAGATCCATATGGGAATCCCATAAGCAAGACTTGAATGCCAACAGCACTCTCTCCCCACTTGTGATTTCCAGCAAATGGTATTCAGAGGCAGAACACAGTCATCTCATCTTTATCCTCTGTGAATTTGACTAATCTTTTAAAGCCACCAAAGTCAATGGGGCTTATGGCCCTAGAAGGTGCCTGTTTGGAGGACATTTGGGAGTGTTTACGGTAATGATCCTTCCTCCCCAGCAGACAACGTTGCTGTTCAGTAGCCTGCTGCAGGCGAGGTTGCGCTGCCAGCTGCCTAGGGTAGGATCCAGCTGGGCACCTACAATGCCAAAACGGGGCAAGAAGAAGGAAGGCGAAGCCCTTCCTGAGGAGAAGGAGGCAGTGGCAGGTCAGTGTCTTCAGTCTTGGCAATAAAGGAGGATTTGAATGTGGATGGGGCTTATATGACACTTGAAATAGATATTTTTAGGACTCACCCTGTTCTTGTGGCTGTAATTTGTTTTAAACTTTTTAATATATATATATTTTTAATGCTGTAACCTGCTTTGGTACTATTTTTGTGAGGGATGGATAAGAAATTATTATTTTTATTACTACTACTACTACTACTAAGAATAACCTTTCAGATGTTTTGTGCGTCGTAGTCTTTCTCTCAAACGTACTACAAGGTGGGGAATTGAGTGAACTTGGAGGGCTGGATCCAGAACTAACCCAAACTCTGTGACATACACACACACCCGGACAACACCATTACTGGCCCAAATAACATCAAACATACCATCTCAGGACCATTTAATTGCTCATCTTCTAACATTGTGTATGCCATCAAATGCCAACAGTGCCCTTCAGCTCTCTATATTGGACAAACAGGCCAAACCCTACGCCAAAGGATAAATGGACATAAATCTGATATCAGGAATCACAAGACAGAGAAACCAGTAGGAGAACACTTCAATCTCCCAGGACATTCTATACAAGATCTCAAAGTAGCTGTCTTACTACAAAGGAATTTCAGAAATAGACTGGAAAGAGAAGTTGCTGAATTGCAACTAATTACCAAACTTAAAACCATGGAGAGACCTGGTCTGAACAAAGACATTGGATTCTTATCTCATTATACATGACAAAGCTATTTTTAGCCATCTCACCCCTTGCTTTTTCCTGTAAGACCAATTGCAGTCGTTAACAGTCGTCAACAGGTTTTCCACACCTATCAGCCAATCACCCATTCCCACCACCCTTCTGAGTAATACCCCTCCCCACTCTCTCACTATATATAAGGGTCTGGTGACTTCTGTTTCAGTGTATCTGAAGAAGTGTGCATGCACACGAAAGCTCATACCAAGAACAAACTTAGTTGGTCTCCTAAGGTGCTACTGGAAGGAATTTTTTCATTTTTCATTTTGTCCAAACTCTGTGAGACATTTTTGATAGGTGGCTGGGCCTGCCCATTTGCCAATTTCCTGGTGTCATTATGGCATCAGACAATTGACAGTTGCAAGCCTCAAAGAGCAGGCAGGCTTACCTTCGATTTTAGTGCTGTGCTGGCCCATCTTTCAATATGATGTCACTATCTTTCAACATAACTAGCCTTCCCCACAGTGTTACTGTGAACATAAAATGTTGGGATGGGGAGAAAGAGAACTTTGTACACTGCCTTGAACTCTGTGAAGGAAATGTATTAATGAAGCAAGTCATCTATTTTATTATTTAAAAATGTAATAAATAATATTGCACGCCCAGCGGGTTGTATACTGCTTCGTAGCCGAGTAGGAATTTGAACCCTGGTCTCCTAGATCCTAGCTCAACCCTCTAACCAACACACTGGCTCGTAATCCTACGTTGCTAGCCCTGGAGTTAAATAAAACCGCTTCCCTGGTATAGGTGTTCCTCTGCCCCTTGGTTCCTGTGTGGCATCTTTATATGTGTGTTTGTTTGTGTGAATGAATGAATGAATGAATGGCACACATGTGCTTGGATCCACTCTTGCAAATAAATCCACAGAACTAACTAGCCAGCCTACCTCTCCACCCTCAATCCACTAGGCTACATGCCTACATTGACAATGTTATTTCTATATGGACAAAAAAAATGAAAAAAGATAAACTGATGGTTACAAACCACTGCTACCTAGTTGCTTGGAGGAAAATGTTATTTGCTAGATGAAATCAGGCAAGTAGGTCTTTGCAAACCTTACTTGGTGGAACCCCAGTGTCTCTCGTGACTGATGGAAAAGTGAATTGTTTCTTACTCGTCCCTCTTTATTCTTGCCAGAACCAGAGCCTAAGAAGGCTAAGAAAGGTGGGGCGAAAGCTGAGAAGGAGGCCGACGGTCCAATCCTGTACCAAGACCCGCCTGACAAACTCACCTCTCCCAGTGGCAAGAAATACACCTTGAAGGTCACCTCCTGGAATGTCGACGGGATCCGAGCCTGGTTCAAGAAGAAGGGGCTGGAGGTAAGCCGTAAGAATAGGCTCAGCCGGTAGAGACTGACCCCTGATGGGGGGGACACTGCCCCGCTATCCCCAGTCTCCCCTCACAGCCCCATCTGCCTGCCTTCCTGCTTGCATCCTGTCCTGCCAGCTTCTTCCTCCTCCATCTCAGTCTCTTGCCCCCTGGAGACAAAATGAGACTTGAGTTTGCCACGCCTCTCCTTGGCTGGCTGTCCCCCTGCTTTATGGGCTCTCTGCCTTCCACCCTACCAGAATCTGACCTGGGATCCATTTATCCCATGACTGTTCATAGATCTTGCCCCCCCCCTGAATTTTTTCATTCCATTTCAAAGAGGCCGTCGCTGCCGCATCTCGTGGTGTCTGTGAATTCCACAAATTGGTTCTGGGTTCCATGAAGGAGTCCTTCTGTTTATTTGGGTGACTCCTCCAGAATGCAAGTAATGGTGCGGGGTGTAGATCTTCCCCCCTCCCATGTGCCTCCCTTCTCTCTCTGTGCTTGTATTTTGAGCATAATTTTATAAAAAGCTTGAGTCTCTTTAGTGATCCCCCCCACCTCAATATCTAAAGTAGAAAAAAGCTGCTGTAGTTCAGGAGTGGGGAGCTTGTGGTCCTTCAGATGTTGCTGGACTCCAAATCCCACCGACCCCAGCCATCATGGTATGATGGGAATTGGAGTCCCAGGCCTGGAGGGCCACAGTTGAGCTATGTTGGAGGAAAGCCTCTGCGTGGCAGTTTGTGTCCTTCCCTGCTCCCCTTCCACCTTCGTTACAGCCGTTTCCCCTTAGTTGCGCTTCACCATGGCTACCCATCACGTTAAACGTTTCCTTGGAGATGATGCAGCCCCTCCAGGGAGAGTTGCGTTCCCACCCTCTCATAGAGGAGCAATTAGGAGCCAGTGGTATGGCAACCAGACGCCGTCCTGGGTAAACCGGGGAATCCCCCCGGGACTGCAGGAAGCAAGCAACTGAGCCTGTGAAGGCCAGCAACCAGGGCAGTGTATTTGTATCCTGCCTTTTCTCCAAGGACGGAGGAGGCTGCTTCTGAGGGAAGTGTTGGGCCACAGTGAGGCCTTCTCTATCGCAGGCCGATAGACTGGGACTAAAGCAACCTTTTGCTCTTCCCCTCCAAGAACAGACTTCTCAATAGGAATGTAGGAGTGCAAGTGAGAGCTGCAACAAAGTATTGCTGTGCAGAATGCTCCCCTTCTGGGTGCCAGCCAGCCACGCCCTTTTGCAGGGTGCTCCATTCCATTCTCCCGTCTGCCTTTCTTTGTCATCTACTTCCCCCCCCCCAAATACTCAGCATTCCTTTGCATGCTCAGACTTTATTGGACTAGGTTTTTTGTTGTTTTATAGGGATGTTCTTCCTCCTTACGTTTTTGCTCTCCTAAAGATTATTTGCAAATATTGGGGATCCCCAGATCTTGCCTGGTGCCCCTCTCTTGTTTCTGTGTGTGTGGTGCTGTTTTGTTACATAAGAGCCAAGGGATTGGGGAACTGTTGAGGGCTAGTAGTATGTGTCTGTTGTACTCCATATTGTCAGTGATGACTGGCAATGGCTTTCCGGGTTTCAGACGTGGGTCTTCTGCCCGCCATTCTTCGAGATGTTGGGGAAGCATGTTGAAGACGGCATATAAGTGAATAAATACACTTTCTTCCTCGTTTTATCGTCACAGCACCACTGTGAGGGAGTTTTGCCTGAGGGGGAACAATTAGTCCACAATCCGCAAGCTTCGTATCTGAGTGGGGATTTGAACCCAAGTCTCTCTGGTCCTAGAGTTGACCCTATTACTACTACAATTGTACCTTGGTTGATGAACGTCTTGTGATTCGAACGTTTTGGCTTCTGAACGCCGCAAACCCGGAAGCGAGTGTTCGGTTTGTGAACGTTCTTTGGAATCCAAACATCTGACGCAGCCTCCGTAGCTTCTGATTGGCTGTAGGAAGCAGCACCTTGGTTTCCAAATGTTGGAGCATGAGGTTCTTAATCTTAGGGTTGTGGGTTCGAGCCCTACACTGGGCAAAAGAATCTTGCATTGCAAGGGGTTAGACTAGATGACCCTCATATTCCCTTCCAACTCTACACTTCTATGACTCTAGGAATTCCTTCAGTACATACCGTATTTTCGCTCCATAAGACGTACCTTTTTCCTCCTAAAAAGGGAAAATATCTGTGCGTCTTCTGGAGCGAATGGTGGTCCCTGGAGCTGAATTGCCCAGGGGCCAAAAGAGGATCATGCTTTTTATTTTACAAAGAGAAAAGGGGGTGTTGAAAGGACCCCGCTCAGCAGCTGATCAGCAAGAGAAGAGATCGGGAGAGAGATAAGAGTCCCTGGCTCCCTTTCAGCCCCGCCCCCTTGCCCAGGCCTCCATTGTTGAATGTGCTGCAGAGGGAGGTTGTTTGTTTCCCCAGCGACATGTGACTGGCTGATTAGATTATCTGTCTGGAAACTGTAGAAAAGGCTCCCTTTCCTTTAGAAGCTGCAGAAATGTGAGTTGAACCCCATAAAAACGGGGCTTTTCCTCTTTGCTTTTCCCCCTTTGCAAAAGGAGCTTTGCTTTTCCCCCTTTGCAAAAAAAGCTGCAAAACTTTTAGCTGATCCTCAAAAAAAACAGGGCTTTTAGAGGAGGAAAACCAGAAAAATATTTTTTTCTTGTTTCCTCCTCTAAAAACGAGGTGCGCCCTATGGTCCGGTGCGCCCTACAGAGTGAAAAATACAGTAGCTAGTTTCATCAGCAAGCTAACCCAGTCCCCTCTCTCAGTCTGCTCCCCGCCCTGCTAAATTCCGTTTTTCTTTTTCGTGAGAAGATGGGAGACCTGACCTAAAGCCATCTCTCCCCACAGTGGGTGTGTGAGGAGAATCCGGACATACTCTGCCTGCAAGAGACGAAATGCGCGGAAAAACAGCTGCCGGCCGAGATCCGGGATCTGGCAGACTATCCCCACAAGTACTGGGCCTGCTCTGATGACAAGGAAGGCTACAGTGGGGTGGCCCTCCTCTCCAAAGCCAAGCCTGTCGATGTCACCTACGGTATCGGTAAGGACTTCTGAAACTCCATGACAAACTGTACTGCAGGTGGGGACTCTCTGCCCTGGGGGCTGAATGTGGCCCTCCAGGCCTCTTGTCTGGCCCTCAGAACTCTCCTCAGGCCTTGCCTCTCTTGTCTGGCCCTGTCTTCACACCTCAAGTGTTTTTATGTGGCTTGAATGTGTCCAGATGGAGGATAGAGAGGAACGTGTGTAGAAACTGTGAACGTAGTTTGTATGAGTTACTTCACCCACTTTCCCCTCTGGCCTCCCCCACCACTGGCATGTGGCCCCTGGAAAGTTGTCCAGACAGAAACGTGGCCCACGGGCTAATAAAGGTCCCTCACCCCTAAAATACACTGTCCTCTGCCGCAAATCTATTCTGTTTTGTTTGCAAGCCCTGTGTTTCTTTTGCTTTTGAAAGGCGCCCCTGTTTATCTTACAGCTAGCATGGACAGTGGTCAAGGATCATGTGAACTGTAGTCCAAAACATCAGGGTTTTTACCATTTTCGCTGTAAATCAGTTTGGGACAATTGGTCCATTGTCAGGTCTTGCATAGTCCCTGGCGAGGTGGTTTGAAAAGAGCTCTGCGGACAAAAGAAAAAAAGGTCACCTGGCGACAGGTGGTGTGGCATAATGGTTAGAGTGTTGGGCTATGACCTGGGAGACCAGGGTTCAAATCCCCACCCTGCCTTGTAGCTCACTAGGTGACCTTGGGCCAGCCACCGTCTCTCAGCTGGTGTATGTAAGAAAAGGAGTATATAAATCAAAACAAACATTGTGACTCAAACTCGGCCTGCAAGGCCTGGGGGAGACCTAGGTTCTCCACCAGGTCCAGTTGCCCGCTCTGGTGCTCCTGTAACCGGCGACCGTTTCCGTTCTCTCCCCCCCCCCCCGCAGGCGAGGAGGAGCACGACAAGGAAGGCCGGGTGATCACGGCCGAGTTCCCCTCCTACTTCCTGGTGACGGCCTACGTCCCCAACGCGGGCCGGGGCCTGGTGCGACTGGAGTACCGCCAGCGCTGGGACGTGGCCTTCCGCTCCTACCTGCAAGGCCTGGCCGCCCGCAAGCCCCTCGTCCTCTGTGGGGACCTCAACGTGGCCCACCAGGAGATCGACCTGAAGAACCCCAAGGGCAACAAGAAGAACGCCGGCTTCACCCCCGAGGAGCGGGAGGGTTTCGGCAAGCTGCTGGAGGCCGGCTTCGCCGACACGTTCCGACATCTCTACCCCGACACCCCTTATGCCTACACCTTCTGGACCTACATGATGAACGCCCGGGCCAAGAACGTGGGCTGGCGGCTCGACTACTTTGTGGTCTCCAAAGACCTGCTGGAGAACGTCTGCGACAGCAAGATCCGATCCACGGCCCTGGGGAGCGACCACTGCCCCATCACCCTGTACCTGGCTGTGTGATGGAGATGCCAAGGGGATGGAGGGCGGTTACTAACATGGGTCCTCTGATATTGCAGCTTGAGCCAAGAGAGAGACCCAGCCCTAGAAAACCTGAAAGTCCTGCTTGTGGGATTTGAGATAATGTTCTTTCAGTATGCCAAGGGTCGCCAACATAGTGCCATCCAGATGTCTTGCTCTTGGGAGGTGCAGTCCATGACATCTAGAGGGCACTATGGTGGCAAACTCTGGCCTATGTTCATGGGGGTGTCCACTGGGTTGCCTGCTCCTGATCTGGGAGACCGCCTCTTTTGGAGTTCTGCCTCTCCCCAATGATGGTTTTGGGCTTGTGAAATGGTGCACAGTGCTAGGAGAATCCAGTCCTGCAGAAGTTCATGCACCCTTCCAGTCAGCAGGGTCCAAGTTTTCCACTCTAGAGCAGATGGGAGGGAAGAGGCGGGAGATGCAAGATAAGCCATATGGTGTCTTTCTGACTCAGGGCTGTTAAATGTGAGGTTGGTATCGCCGGTTCAGCAGCTGGCAACCCTTGTGTGATGTGGTTCTCCAAAGTGGAAAAGTTTCTCTGATATTTAGGAAAAGCTGGAGTTTTCTGTCAACCTGGCGCTGTTTTCCAACTCCTTTGGCCTTTAACTGTCCATCCTCCCTCCCTCCCTTATTTTTCTACCTAGCAGCTACCTGTTTTCTCCTTGCAAAAGGCTGCCCCTCTCCTCTAGGCAGCAATGGTGCTCCGAGACAAAGGATTTAACTCCTCTGGAAAAAGTGTATTAAACTTTCCTTTATATATATATAAAATGTAAATTTCTACAGCTGTCCTGGTTATTTTTGCAGCCTTATTCTCAAGGTTGGAGGGCAGCAGTGGTGAATGGGTGCTGCCACAGCAACCCTAAGCCTGTCTTCCCACTTCCAGCCAGCCCAAGGGGTCACCCGACCTGTCAGCTTTCTCTGCTTTAGTCTCTGTTACCCCTTGTGTCACTCAATAGGGGAGAGGATGAGGACATAGGGACAGGCTCCACCTAGTGTTTGGTTCCAATGGGCTTCAGTCACTACGGTTGGAGTCTTGAGTGATGGTCTTCCTCCCTACACCCTGCTAATGACTGTTTGCTTCATTTTTATCCTCTCCATCTTCCAGAGTCACAGGAATTATTGTATTTTTCACTCCATAGGGCGCACCGGACCATAGGGCGCACCTCGTTTTTAGAGGAGGAAATATTTTTCTGGTTTTCCTCTTCTAAAAGCCCTGTGTTTTTTTTTGAGGATCAGCTAAAAGTTTTGCAGCTTTTTTTGCTGCACTACAATTCCCATCACTTCTGACCAGTGGCCATGCCAGCTGGAGCTGATGGGATTCATAGTCCAACACCATCAGCAAGGCCACAGGTTCCCCCATTCCTCAGTTTAGGGCAGCCCCATATTAGCAACTGTGAACAAGGATTCAAGACCAGGAGAGTTTTTGTTTGAAAGGCACAGGATTAAGTCCACCTACAAGGGAGACAGGGCAGCTGCCGTCATGCCTGGCCACTGTATGTTGGCAGGGCACTTGCAGGGAGTTGTGGGCCCAAACATCTGGAGGGCACCAGGTTGAAATTAGGAAACGGCACATCCCCAATTAGCACACACCCCCCTCCAAAATCCAAATATGGTCCGAACCACACTCCCAAGAAAACAACCACCCAAAGGGCGTCCGCCCCTCAGAAGACGTATGGAATCTTTTACTTTATTTACAACCATCCAATCTGCATTCCTCCTTTGGCTGTGTGGAGGCAAAGGAGAGCGAGAGGCGAGTTTCAGCACGACTGAAGGAGAGACAAGGTGCAGGCACACAGGTGGGAGGGAGCGAGGGAGCCACCGGAAAGGAGAGCGAATCTTAAATAGCTCTATGTACACATCAGTTATTCTTATATATACAAAGCTGCAACGGCAACAAGTTTGGGGCCACAAGCTCAAAGCCATGGGGGCACGAGGAAAGGGAGAATCTGAGGAAGGGACTTAAAAACACCCCATTGACAAAATCCAAGACATGCACGGAAGCAGGACCGACACCCTTTCCCCTCTGGTTGCGCTACCAAGGCTGGCTTCCTTCTAAAACAGATGGAGCCAAGCCTCCCTCCCTTGAACGTCTCTCAAAGGCCTCAATTGACCTAGGCCAGGGAGTGGGGTATGTTGGGGCCTCCAGTTGCTGCACTTTCAACAGGGTCCAGCAGCAAGGGATGATGGGAGTTGCGAGTCCAGCAACGTCTAGATCCCCAAAGGTTCCCCGATTTAAGGACAGGAGTACCGCCACCACCCAAAATGCGGTTAACACAAAAGCATGTTCTTGGAAGCGAGTCGAAGGGGCAGGGGTGGAAGAGTTATGTCCGGGATCAGAACGCAAAAGAGATGAGGTTGGAATTTCAAGCCAGGAGGAAAGATCGCAGACACAATTGCAGGTAGAAGAGGGGAAAGGACTTAGCTGTCCCACCCAGTAGTAAATAAGGGAATCCACGCCCCTGGATCCAAGGGTGAAACTTGACAAGTCTCAGTGCATGATAAGATGGGATTTGGGGGGGGGGGGAAGGGTTGTTAAACCAGGCACAAATCAGTGACATGATGCGTAAGATGGGGGAGGGTCCCTCAGCCCCACCCTCCCACGTAGGGATTTGGTTCTTGGAGGGGCAAGAGGGGGAAATTCCTCCACCAAGGAATGTGCAAACAAAAAAGGGCGGAGAGGGGGAGAGAAATGAAGTAGGATCAAGGGACTTTTTTTTTAAAAAAAGTGTCAAAATGTGGTACCAGAGATTCTGTCAGCATGAGCCTTCCAGATCTCAGGATTGCCGCTGGTCACAGAATAGAGGGCTGTTGGCTGGGTAGGGGACATTTAGCCAAATGCCAGGTGGTATTAAGGGACAGGAGGGTCTGGGGAGAAGAAGGGCCTGGAAGGAGTCTGGAGCACCCACGCCAAGGTGCAAGGTACTGGCCATTAAGTAACAAGAGTTCTCCCAAGTGCCACGGGAAGCCAGCAGCCGAGGATCTGGTCGCCTTCCACGCCTCCCGCCACAGGCTCACCGTTAAGGAATGTGCAAGGTGCCTCAACTCTCTCGCAGCCTGAGCTGTCCTTCGCAGCTGCCCCTAAGTCACGGGGCAAAGAAAAAGGATGTAGCACTGATGTCTTGTAGCTCCTTCCAGCCCGGGAAGTGTTTCAAAAGCAGCTCAAAGTGCAGCCAACGGATTCTTAAAACGTACCGCTCTGCCAAAAATGTCCCAGCCGAGTCACTGTAGTTTTGTTTTTTATCTCAAGTGGTTGAGCCCATCACAACTGGGATTGGACCGCTTCAATCTAATCATCCGACCACTCCGGCCACCGTTGCTCGTAAGTCCCAGCGCAGTCGCCGTAGCTCTGATGTCTCCCACACACGGGAGGCACTCGGGAATTTATGCCAGTTTCTTGGAACCCACAATGTCTAATCACGCATAAGCCCCTCTTGACGTTGGTCCCATTTAGTGTTCTGTTGCCCCCGGAGAACTCTGCTGGCACTGGGGTAGTGCCCCCACCCCCACCCCCCCGATTTCCGCAGGTTAAGAGAGTTCTTCAGGTCAGATCGTTCGTTTTTGGCATCACAAGATCCAGGGTGAACGACCAGGAAAGAGACTCCTGGGTGAGGGTTGTAGCAGCTGCTGAGATGACTGAAAAATGGGGTGCTGGCACAGCAGGAGGGTGGCCCCCGGAAGGTCCCAGCCCCAAAGCGGAAGGAAGGGGGAGGAATAAATGAGGACGGACAGGACAGGGCTGGCTCTCGGTAGATGATGTGCTGGGAGCAGCAGCAGGAGCTGGAAACGGAGGAAAAGGCTCAGGAGAAGTTCTGGACAGGGTGGCTGACCCTCATGCAGGCCCAGTATGTGGCTCGACCAAGGCACACCAAGGCCAGTAGAATAACCAGGGCCCAAGAGGCGTAGATCCCGCCGTATATCTTGGCTTGCTTCCACGTACCAAACTAGAGGCAAAAAGGAGAGGCGAAGAGGAGTCAGCAAATGGTGGTGCTGCCAAGCTGACTTTCACCGCCAGTCAAACGGATAAAGAGGTTTTCTGTGAAAGAGGGAGGGGACTGAGGATATTGGGAGGAGCCCGAGGGCGCACCGTTGCTCAGGGCAAAGCATAAACACCTATGGGGCACAGATAGGCTAGTCTCATGCCAGAAGTGGATGGGGCTCTAACTTGCTGCTTCACACACACTGCAGTGCTGATATATGTGGGTGAGGTTAGGACCAAACTCTGGGAACCAAACTCTGAGCGGTCCAACGTGCTCATGTTTCTCTCCAAAACATACCCACCAAGTTTTGCTTCCTAGGGACTTTTCAGGAGTCGCTGTTGAATCTCCCTTGGAATGTCATCTGCCCCTTTTTAACGTTATGATTTTCTGTACGTGCCCCGTAATTTTGATACCTCAACAAAGCCATTCACAAAATAGGGAAGTGTATTGAGGATTCCATAATGTTGTACTTGAAGGGAGCTTGGCAAACCGGTGAGCCCTGGCTCCAGGTTGTACAGTCGTACCTTGGATCCCGAACGCCCTGGAACTCGGACGTTTTGGCTCCCAAACGCCACAAACCCGGAAGTGAGTGTTCCACTTTGTAAATGTTCTTTTGGAACCCAGACATCCGACGGGGCTTCCGTAGCTTCTGATTGGCTGTAGGAGCTTCTTGCAGCCAATCAGAAGCCGCGATTTGGTTTTCGAACCTTTTGAAAGTCAAACTACTTCCAGAACGGATTCCGTACGACTTCCAAGATACGACTGTACTGAGAAATTAGCAGCCTGTACAATGCATGGGGATTCTCAGGGCCATGGGCTACTTAAAGCCAAAAGCTGCCCCAGGCCCGGATCTAATGAAACTTCCTAATATTTTGCACTGAAAATTGAGCTGCGACGGCTAGTTCAGTTTCAGACAGCAAACGCCAGGAAGGGCCGCACTGGGACTGTGCCTTCTTGCTCACACTCACCGCAAGCCCTGTTGCTGTCACAGCCATCAGCATGCCTAGCAGGAAGCAGCAGAAACATCTCTTCCGGGGATAGCGTCGCCCGATGGAGGATCTGGGGGCAGATATAGGCAGCCCATCAAACTGTGCTTAGGGAGCCTCAGTTCTCTGGGGGGGATTTGAACACTCAGATCTTGGGGAAGCACTTCAGAGGAGTTTGCCGCACTGGCTGGCCCAGAGCAAGCAGCCAACCTCTGCTCAGGTGACTTAACAAAAATGCAGCTTGTGCCCTTGAGCAGCCTGGCTCAAAATACATAACACACTTCCAGGTTCACCTGTCCGAGGAAAAGAAGAGCCAATCCCACTCCTCCAATCCAGCTACTAACTAGTTCATCAGTGGAATGGTCTCCCTCGAGAGGTTGTGGGCTCTCCTTCCTTGGAGGTTTTTAAGCAGAGGTTGGGTGGCCACCTGCCATGCATGATCTAGTTGAGATTCCTGCATTGCAGGGGGCTGGACTCAGGGTCCCTTCTAACTCGACAGTTCTACGATTCTATGCAATGCATACAGCAGCTATTCAGAACATTGCTTCAGTCTCCCCCTTCCCCGTTAGTGCGGCTTGTGGGTTAAGGAAGAGAGGAGTTAACTCACACTTTACGGCAGTGAGGACATCGTGCTAATGTGCGGTCCGTGAACTCTGTCCACTGAAGGAAGAAAACAAACAAAAAGAAAACATGAAGTAAAGCTAGTCAGCCGGATCTGGAGAAAAAGTTGCTTGCTCCAACTCCAGAGGTGTCCACCTGTCAAGCAAACCACCTGCTCACCTGGCTCCCAAGCGCCAGGATGCCACAACAGAGGGGGCAAGATTGTCCCTTGCCACTCATCCCAAAAAGGAATCCCAAAAGCAGAACAAGCCGCTCCTTAACTGTAGCACATGGGCCAAGTGATTTGTGAATTACACTTTTATCCTGCCCTTCTGCCAGGGAGCCCAGAGCAGTGGATGTTGCTCCCCCACCAATTTTTCTGTGTAACAATCCTGCAAGGGACGTTCAGCCGAGAGATCCCGATGCCCAGAGGCCACCCAGAGGTGAGATTTGAGGCTGGCAGACAATTTGATCATAGGCTTCCCAGGCCAGGGACAGGCCAACCCAACCCAGTTCCCTCCACATGTTTTGAGACTGCAACTTCCACCAGCCCTGACAATCGGCTACACGGGGGCTGATCTGAGCTGCAGTCCGACCATTAACTGGAAGGCCCCACGTCGACTACCTCTGCTCTGTCCATTACATACATCACTGGTTCAGTTGCTGGCTTCATCACACCAATGTTCTGGGGAAAAGGTATTTTAGGCAAAATAACAAACTACTGTTTCGTTTCCAAAAGCTGGAGACGGTGGGAAGATCCCAAGTCCTAGCCTTCTCTCTTTCCACCCCGCTCCACCTCCAATGACCCTGGCCTCACTTCCAAGCACCCCTTACCAGGAAGTTGTTTTTGCAATGTCCGCAGTTGACGCGCACACCGACCGGCTGTGGCTCAGGACTCAGAGGCCCTGGATGCACAGGGCCCAGGTTAATGATCCTTTTACTGGGAGCAAGGGGGGAGGGGAAAGAAGAAGAATTAGATTAGATGACTGCTCTCATAAGCCTTTCCGTGCCTGTGCCAGTGGTACAGCCTGGAAACGGGCACAGCACCCACTTCCCAATCCCAACATTACTCCTTTATTCCCTGCTTGTTGCCAATATTGTCCCGACATGCAGCTAGGTCTGTCCTCCCAACAGATCCAGCTTGCCCAGCTAAATTCAGTTCCCCAGCAATACAACTATTGATCACGGCAAGTAAAAAGAGGTGCTCCATCTCTCCATTCCCCACCTCCTAAAACAAGCACCTATGGCCCCCCTGCTTTTGCGACATTGTTTTCACAGTTCCCACAAACAACAATCATCAGGCAACTCTGATCACACAATGCAGCAAACGTTTCCTAGTAAAGATGTTTTTCTCCCCAGGATACAAGGCTTCTTAATTTTTATTTCAAACAGCACCAGGCTCCTGGCCGCATCCTGTTCAGGGGTGGGAGGGGTTTCAGATTCAGGCTTCTAGTGAAATTAAAGCCATTTATATCCAGTCAATTGGTTGGTCCTCAAGACAGTGTGTACAATATAAAAACAGTTAAAAAAAAAAATACCGGCAAGTCACCAGAAACAGACCAACTCTGAGCTTATATAACTACTTGTTTACAGGTGCCTCCTAGTTAAGGAAATGCCACTGGAAAAAAAGGAGTGCGTAAACAGCTCTCGGATGGTGTCTAGGTCGGGGTGCAGGAGGGCAAAAGTGAAGTCAGGATCAACAGATCTCTGGCAATAGATTTGCAATAGATAAGCAAAAGGTTCTGACTGCCTTAACAAAAAGGAAAATTCTGCCCAATTCTTCCCTTTGATGTTAAGTCACCTGAAACAATGGTGTCAGGTGACTGACAGCTGAGAGGGACTACCCAACTGTCATAGTGGCCCACAGAGGTGTGGGAAATTTAGGACCCGGCTGGCTGGCCAAATCCTGTAAGCCACCACTCCATGGAGCATAGTGGGGGTGGAGTTCTAGGGTGCCCTCCCTCTACAAGAAATCAAACTTCTTTCATCTGAGCTGCAGAACTGGGGGTCCCACCCCCAAACTCCCCAATGGAATTGCAGCAAAGCCGCCGTGCCCCTTTCTCAGCACCTCTCCCAGCCCATTCCATTACCAGTATATCCGAGGGCAGGCAATGCGCTGCGATGTCACTTTGCAGATCAGGAGGCAGTTGCAGGGGCATCTCACGTACTTCTTACCAGGCGGGGCATTTTTGATAGGCTGTAGCAGAAAGAAGGCAAAAGGACACAATCTGTAAGAAGCAAACACACGTCCTGGTTTAAGAGTGAGGGGAGGAGGCTGTTAGGGGTGTGAAAGGTCTATTCCGCTAAATGTAATTTATGGGGTGGGGCTGCGGAAGGAAAAGGCACAGAGATGGGAGTGTGAGGATGGCTCAGTGGCAGCCAAGATGGCAGAAGGGTGAGAAGCACAGGCTAGGTCAAGCATAGGCAAACTTGGCTCTCCAGGTTTTTGGGACTACAACTCCCATCATCCCTAGCTAACAGGACCAGTGGTCAGGGATGATGGGAGTTGTAGTCCCAAACATCTGGAGGGCCAAGTTTGCCTGTGCCTGGGCTAGGTGAAATTCTCACCCAGGACCCAGGCTTGAGAAAAGAAAGCTTGACAGCCATCTGTCAGGAATGCTTTGATGGTGTTTCCTGCTTGGCAGGGGGTTGGACTGGATGGCCCTTGTGGTCTCTTCCAATTCTATGATTCTAAAAAGGGGTATTCACTGCAGCAGAACAGATGAGACTTTTAAGCCAGAGAGCCAGAAGGGCAAAAGGAGGAGAAAAGCACAGAAATTTTCAGGTCGATTTCCACCCCAGGTCAATTTTTTATTCCATTTTGGGTCCCAAGTATCTTGAACTGTGTATTATATGACAAGCAACAGTCAGTGCTAAGCAAGGGTTCAGAGCAAGTGTTCTGGACCTGGGACTCCTTTAGCCGTAAGGCTTTGTAGCTGGTCATAGATAAATCATTAAACTTGCAGCCACACCTCTCCTCCCAATGCAGAAGTGAAGATAAGAATTGTGAAGTGCTTTAAACTCTAGTACGGAATGCAACAATACCCACACCGCCCAATTTAAGCAGACCGTGCAAAGGAAGGCAGAAGTAATACTACTTCAACTTACAGTGCAGAAGAGAATGTATGAAAAGAACAATGGACTAAGTCACACTGGACTCCAGTGAATATGTCTATAATCTGTCGTGAAGGTTTAGAAGAGGAATGAGGGCTGTGGCCTTACAGTGTTGCTGGACATCAATTCTTGTCAACCCTGGACAAAGCATGGACAATGGCAAGGAAGGATGAGAGTTGAAATCCAGGAACATCTGGAGGACCACAAGTCCTTCACTTTGGGTTAAGGCACACAAGCCTCCCTTTGCTGCTAAACTACAACTCTTGATTATCCCTGCTGAACGTTGTAGTCCAAAACATCTGGAGGGCACCAGGCTGGGGAAGCCCAATATTAAGGAATGTTTCAACACGTGAAGAAATTGACATGTGAATGAGGTTTGAATGTGCATTGGGTAGACCAACGAAGAGATACCCAGTCAGGACAGAGTATTTTTTATGTATGCCACCACAGCAGCGAGAATCTTATTGGCAAGGAACTGGAAGGGTGAAGAGTTACCAACAGTGGAAGAATGGCAAATGAAGTTAATGGAATATATGGAACTCGCAGAACTGACCGCTAGAATCCGAGACCAGAGGGAGGAGAAGGTGTCGCAAGACTGGAAGAAATTTAAGGACTACTTATTGAAATGTGTTAAACTGAATGTCTGAACATTTGTGCAGAGTTATATAGATGGCTTTAGCAGGTTAATGTTAGAAATTTTGATTCAGTAGTAATCTTTGATGTGTTATATTTTATGATATAGAAGGGTTTAAGATATAGTATATAAGATATGATTTATAGACTAAGAAACTTTATATTTTTAGGAATTTGGTAAAAGTTAATGGGAAAAGAAATATAGCTACCTGAACAATATATGAGATTTGAAAGGCAGTGGAGGGAACGGGGGAAGTCCCTGATGAAGTTAAAAAACAAGAAGAAAACAGATAGATGTTTATCAAGGTTTGTATTTTCTTATGTTGTGCATTGTTTATTATGTATTTTGTTTTTATGTATTATGTCTTTAATGTTTTTATGTTGTTATAATGTTATGTTTTTTGTTTTTGTTCTGTTTTATTGGAAAATAATAAAATCTTTATAAAAAAAAAATGAATGTGCATTGGGTAATGTATAGAGTGACGATTATGTTGGAAGTCTTCACTCTGCTTCAGTGATTTAATTGTCACTGGGGCCATAACAGACAGCTCTGACGAAGGGCTGGTGGTGAAATTCACAGTATGCAAAACAGGGGTGGAAGATATGCATATTTTGATTGGTGGACGGAGGCTTAGAATTTTCATTTGGACAGTGTGACTGGCTGGGGCTGCACCAGTGGGGGTTAGAAGTAGTGTATATATATGGCCTGGTGTGCAGTAAAAGGGGGGGGGGTTCTGGGAGCTGGAAGGAGGATTTGGTCAGAAGAAATGGACAGCAGAATAAAGGAGGGCCAGGGAAGAAGACAGACGGTCCAAGAAGCACGGCCTCAGAAACACGGAGAGTGGCTCGGTGGCCAGAGATCTGGTTTTGTTGAAGATCGCTGAATCACTTGGCTCAGTGAGTTAAGTGGAGAATCTGCCTGCAGCCCCGAGGGAAGGAGAGAGAAGCAGCTCAGAGTGTTGAGCTCTGCTGGCGGTTAGGTGTGCCGGAGAGAAGACTTCCAGGGAACCACAGTAAGATAGATTTGAATGCCAATAGGTCAGCAGAGGACTGATAGAAGAGGCTTCTGGTGGTGACCTCCATTAAGAGTGCTGGTAAGGCTTAATTGGAGAGAACAAAGGACAATCTGACTAAAGGGTTTCAACAGAGCAATTATTTCCTTAAAGCTGACTTGTTTAATGTTTATAGCTGTCCCTAAGCTGCTGGTATTTATAACGTATTCCCATTTAATGATAAAACACCATATTAAAACAACTAGATAAGCTTGTGCATTTCACGATCTTGAAACATGAATTATTTCTTCAATATGATAACTACCTGAAAAGCTTTGCACCGTACCTCTACCCCACAGGTGCTGTGTTACTGGTAATTTGAGGTTCCAGAGGCAGAAAGTGCAACAGGAATGTGGCAGCAGCACAGCAAACCTGTATAAACCTAGCTCCAAAGTCCAACAGACCATACCTCTTGAACCACACTTCTGTGTTTGTCATCACCATAAATGAGATTTCACTTATTGGATGAGAAGAAGCTGAGCTAACTACAGTCAGACAGGTTTCTCCAGGTGATTTTTAAAAAAAGTCAGGTTAACTCCAGGTAATTATTCTGGGAAATACATGAAACAACAGAGTAGAGATCTGTAGCTTTGATTTAAAACTTTGGAGGGTGCCCAGACAGCAGTGCATCACATCACACCAACTCTGTGGAATCTGCTTGTCCAAGCATCAAGGCCATTGCTGAGCTGCAATTTCAGCTTCAAGATTTATGTTCGTACGCCGGACTAGGCTTTAGCGAAATTTTAGCGTATTACCCTCTGTCTCAAGTTAACATAGAATCTTCTCAACAAAGGAGCAGTGCAAAGGGAGGAATGGGGAGAAGCAAAGCCAAGAAAGGAAGCTCTGCCCCACTGTGGAACTGTCCTTATAGCAAGACTTTGCACCAGCCAGGCACCCTGTGTGTTCAAAGTGGTGGTCCGTGCACATTATCTTAGTAGTGCTTCCAAGAGCCCAGTAATTCAGAGTATTATTGCCTCCATAAGTTCAGACCTACAAGGAACTAGGCGTGGGGATGAAGAAAAAGGAAATCCCCACTAGCTCTGTTGTGCAAAGGAACCATCCCCAAATCCTTCAGTAACAACATGAGTGCAGGATAAGTTTTTCCACATGCTATATATTGGGAACAAGGGATGAGGAACTGAGTCAAGGATGTGCACCTTCCATTTTCCTTCCATTAAAACGGTTGGGACTAGGGCTCCCTAAGTTGCCCCTCTCATATCTATTTACTGTAAGGCTTTTGGGAGGAGGTAGACTTCTTTTGGGGAAGGGTGTTTGCTGTTGCACTTTTTTGGTCTGTACTTTATTTTGAGGTTGTTTGTCTGCAGGGGTTGGTGTTTCACCTGCTTTTTAAGTGTGTTTCTGACCATCGCCAACTTTTCATCTGTAAAATGAGTACGTCTCTTATCATTCCCAGGTGTACCCCTAAACTCCAAAGAGGTTGGGAACACCTGTGTCAGAGGGCCTAACACTCTGTTTGGTTGATTGGTGAATGGGATTGAAGAAAGAAGTGATTCATCTCATCCAAATTCATTGCCACCTTTAATTTTTTTTTTTTTTTTGCACTTCTTTCTGCAATCCCAGTCAACATTTGTGGAGGAAGCTCCTCAAGAGGCAGGGTATATTTTTAAAAATAAAAACCTCAAAAGGATCCTGGAGTGGATCTCCATTTCACATATAAGCAGATGAGTGCTGCTAGATGAGACAAAAATGCCTGTTCCCCGACATTTATTAACACAGTGCAAGTAACTGCCCTCTCCTTTAGATTCTTGCTCAGCAAATTTTAATTCAGAGGTATGTTGCCTCTGTAGTGGGAGATTCCACAGTCACCATTGACAATTTATAAATCCCTCTTCCTCCATGTGTCTGCATAAGCCACTTTTAAACCTAACTAAGCTGTTGACCCAACACCCTGCCTGGTGTCATTGGTTAATTATGTAGGGGTGTGAACAGGAACTGGTATGCCTCTTGGTTATTGCTGAATGTCAATCGGTTTTCACTGTGTGACCCCAGGATCCAATATTATGAGAGAGGAGAGAGAAAAGTTCCTACCCATTTTCTTCTTTTCTCATTAGGTCTCAAGTTAATAGGAAGTGAGCTGGTTGCTTTCCATCAGCCTAGCACAGCCACTAGCAAGCTGGTGCCCTGAGATGTTTTGGATTACAACTCCCATCAGCTGTAGTTGGAAACAGCTTGTCAAAGGCTGACTCAACAGTTACCTGGCAAACCAGCAGCTTACAGACAAAGCTGACTTATCCCAAGTCAGGCCACTTGTTCACCTAGCTCAGTAGTGCCGCCTACACTGACTAGCAGTAGGTCTCTTGAGTTTCAGGATGGAAGCCTTTCCCAGATCCACCTGGATATGCCCAAGATGGAACATCACATCTTTTAGAATGGATACAATGCAGGTGTTTTAACACCAAGCTAGATCAATTGTACCGGTATATCTTTTGCCTGAGCTCGTCTCATGGTTAAATAACAGTCCTGCTACAGAAAAAAAATACCCTACAACTAGATTTATGTGTACCTAATCTGTTACCTGGGCTATAACTTGGCTATTATTTTTTAAGATTTTTTTTAAAGATTTTCTTGATTTACAAAGGTAGTGCAATGTCTCTCTCATATTTTTCCATATAACATTTTTACAAATCAGTTTTTGTTGTTGAGACATTAGGAAGAAAAGGGGGAGAGAGGTGGGTGGGATGGGGAGATAGGTGGGGTGGGGTGACAATGTTTCTATTTTACTTAATATGAGTGGGATTTGGTGTCAGCGTTGTTTGTGCAGGTTCTATGTTGTTCACTTGTGTTCCTTTGGCGGTGAGAGAGGTTGGGATTGGCGTAGGGTGTGATTGTTCATTTGTGGTTGGCTGTGGTGATCTTTGGTTTCCTGTGTGAGTGGGGTTGGTGGGTGTTTTGGATCAGGTTAGCCATATTGATTTGTATGCTGTCAGTAGATTTTTGTCATTGTCTTGTTGGGCTGTGTGTGTGATGAAGGGGAACCATACCGGGGTGAAGGTGTCTTCTTCTGTTTGTCCCCGTGTCAGTTTCAGGTTACTGGTTAGTTTTTCTAGTAGGGCTGTTTCCCATACTACTTGGTACCATTGGTCCATGTTTGCTCCTGTCAGGTCTTTCCAGTGTCTGGTTATGATGTTTCTGGCTCTTGTCAGGTCTTTCCAGTGTCTGGTTATGATGTTTCTGGCTCTTATAACTTGGCTATTAGAAGTGTTGTTGTGGGTAGCAGCTGAGGCTGAGAAATAATGGCTGTTGAGCTAAAGATGAAACAAGCCTAGAGCTTCGATAATTGAGACAACATCTGTGCCAAGGATCTCCTGGCACACATCTCCTCCTCTTCACCACTACCTCAGCCCCACTGCCATCGTACCACCCGCCCTTCCAAGAGTGCTCACCGTGGCCTCGTTGCAGACGCTGCATTTCACGACATGCTGATGCATCTTGCCTTCAACATT
Source organism: Lacerta viridis (assembly GCA_900245905.1). Classification (NCBI taxonomy): domain Eukaryota; kingdom Metazoa; phylum Chordata; class Lepidosauria; order Squamata; family Lacertidae; genus Lacerta; species Lacerta viridis. Next base: position 155,835 of record OFHU01001767.1, on the reverse strand, counting down.
GATGGGGCTCTGGCAAACCCGGCAAGTGATCATGGGAGCACTGCCGCTCTCTGGAGATGCCATAGGCGAGTAGGGTGGGGGGTCCTCTCCGGGAAGCACAGCTGCCTGGCCCCCATCGTTGACCCCACTGAAGGAAGGAAACCCTTTCAAGAGGAAAGAAAGAACTGTCTGTAGAAAGGGAGCATAGACTATTGCTTCAGTGTCCCAACCCCTCTTCACTCTGCCTCAACCAGACCTGCATCTCAGCTGCCTTTTCCCAAAACAACACACATCACATTTCACAAATACTTCAACAACCCCTTTAAAAAAAAACACAACAACAACCCTGTCCTCAGCTCTGCCCAAATTTATCCCACGAGACTCCAATATCTACTGGCACTTGGCTTAACCCTTCACCCACTCCACCCCACCGAGTGGATCAGAAAAAGACAAGGATGTTATTCATTTGCTTGTTTATTTTTGCAATAGGACCTCCAATTGTCAGCAAACGTATTATTGCCTCCTGCAAATGCTCAAACTCAGCATTTGGGGAACCCCTCCACAAGGTGATCTACCTCTCTCCTCTAACATGTTGCCCATCAGACTACAGTGGTACTTCACGTTACAGACGCTTCAGGATACAGATGCTTCAGGTTACAGACTCTGCTAACCCAGAAATAACGCTTCAGGTTAAGAACTTTGCTTCAGGATAAGAACAGAAATCGTCTGCGCGGCAGTGGGAGGCCCCATTAGCTAAAGTGGTGCTTCAGGTTAAGAACAGTTTCAGGTTAAGAACGGACCTCCAGAACGAATTAAGTTCTTCACCTGTACTGTGAAGCCAATCATGCACTCACCTGTCCCTTTTTCTTATCTACCCGCCCTCCCCCCCTCAGCACCCTACAAAAATCCTTGCCAGACCAACCCTGAACTTCTCCACTTACTGCCTCACTAATTGCTGGGCAGGGGAGCCTAGAACCCCCATTGCCTGTAGCCCCAGCCCCTGCAGCACATGGCCACGCCTTCCTTCGAAGTAGCCACGCCCACGCAGCTAAAGACCCCGCCCCTGATGCTTTTAACTCGGCTTTTTCTACTTAGGAGGCTTCCCTCGCCTTCTCCCCCCTACGCCCCTCTATTGCTCCCCCACTCAATTGGAATATCATGCATATTAATGAGGGGGCGTGGCTCACCCTGAGGAGGGTTCGGCTTCCCCGGCGGGTTCGAAGCGGAGGCCGAGACCAGCCCTGCGGGCCCCACCAGCCCTCCAGCGCCGAGGCCGCCCCCATCCCCGGGCTCGGCTGGTAGCAGCGGGGAGCGCTCGCCGTCCGCAGCCATCGCTGCTACTGTTGCTGCTGCAACCGCCCTGGTCTTCGTCCCTCTCGGCTTCCGTAGCGCACGACCCCGCCTCTTGCCCCCCCCCGCGTTACTCTAGTCATGTGACGAAGGAAATCCTGTTCCTGTTGACTGCAAAGAGCCTGGTCACGTGAAGGGAGCCAGGGAATTTGTATACTGATTGGGCACTCATGGCCGCGCCCGTGCAGCTCCCGCGCGCCATGATTGGGCAGGAAACGTGCCCGCCCACAGCATACACTTGCCCCTCATCTCACCCTCATCCCATGACTCTTCTCTGGCCTTTTCATTGGCTGCTCGTGAAGTCCGCTCCCTCTTGTCCCCTGAGTCATTTCCTCCCGCCCCTCCGCTGATTTACAATACGGCTGTCAGAGCGGTGCGAACTGAGGAACGGTTGACCCACGTGACAAGCAATCCAAGTGTTTTCATTGGCTGAGACCTGTCGCTGTTCCATAGTATGATCCCACGTCTCTGCGTGTATTGGCCGAGACAGGGCCTTATTTTTCACGTGATGAAAACGCTGTTCTCCCATTGGATAGACTCAAGCTCACCCCTGTCCTTCACTCAGGATGTCTCCTCCCGTTCTCTGAAGTTTGCCCCGCCTCTTATAGTATCTGCGTATTGCCACGCCCCTCAGGCAATGATTGACGTCCCAGGCAATATTCCATTTGAAAGCGCAGGGGGCGGGGGCGGCGGAACCATATGAGCACAAATGTCAATTTGCATATACGCTTATATATGTAAATATATGCAAATCCTTGTTACACATCCTAGTGCAGGTGCTGAGGTTATAGAATTATAAATTAAATTAGGATATTTTCATTTAAATGCAAAACACATTTTATTGAAATGTAAATGCATACTACATTTAAAAATAAAAGGTGTGTTCTTAGGCGTGTGGTTGGCTGCTGTGAGAACAGGTTGTTGGACTCCATGGGCCTGATCCAGCCAGTCTATGCTGAAGTTCATTAGGTACAGGGTAATACTATATTCAGGTCAGTTTCTCATGGGAAAGGTAGGGAGCAAATACAGAGTTACACAGAATGCCTATTGAGGAATTCATTGTGATCAAAAATCTTGCACATTTTAATACTAAGAGATACTGACCCATTTAAAAAAATCAACCCCCTTTGTCATGTTCTACTAAAAACTAAAAGCTGAAAGCCTGCAGGCTAAGCAGAAGTCCAAATATGCACCCTACCTATTAAAACTGCATAATTTAATTTAATTATGCAAATCAAAATGTGACCAAAATGACGGTTGAGGATCTGAGTTGAACAAAAAACGAGCTAAAGCCAACCAACGAAACTGCAACTTTGTTAAGCTGTGAAACAAGAAAGCTACTTATCACCATGTTCTGTTGATGCCCAAATGTTAAGCATTAAATATTATCTTTGTTGAATTATGTGTACAGTGCACTTGTGTATCTTGTTTGCATAGCTTTTGCTAGGCCATATATACTTCCCAGATGCAGTGAGGCAGGGTGTAGCTGTCAATGGTGACATACTTATCCACAGTGCTATTTTTCTAGAAAAAGAGGTGCCAGAACTCACAATGAACACCTCTCTTGTTCTCTTATAATGGCAATGGCACCCATCCGAGAGGTGTCAGAACTGAGTTCCAGCGAGTTCTGGCTGGGAAAAAAAGCCCTGCTTATCCACATTCTGCTAGAGAGGGGTTGTTCCAGTAGCAGTTTTGCGAATTTCCATGTCACAGCAATGCTGGCTGGAAACAGGATGGGGCCCTATGCTTTAATAGTGCTTCCATATTTCATTCATTCAGCCACATTCTGAATACCAAGAGGACCTGCATGGTGCAAAGGCATCAAATACCGTCGTACCTTGGTTCTCGAACGTCCCAGAACTCGTACATTTCGGCTCCCGAACACCCAAGAGCTTCTTGCAGCCATCAGAAGCCGTGCTTTGGAAGTCGAACGGACTTCCAGAACAGATTCTGTTAGACTTCCAAGGCACAACTGTAACTGCAAAAGTTTCAGGCTGAGTTCATGGATCTATATACTGGCCGTTTCCCAAGAAGTGGTGGCCAATCATGAATTCCCAGGTCATATTGATCATGTGTCTCCCATATACACACAGGTTTCCCCTGAAAATGTTAAGGTGTTCACCAAGCATATGTGCATAGCTGTCAACCCTCCCTGCTGTTTCCCAATGCTATAATAAGGGAATTTCCCGCAATAAAAGGGAAAGGTTGACAGCTATGCATATGTGTGATCCAGACCTGCAACACGAAGTATTGCTAGGTAGGGGCCCTTAGTAGCCTGGTGGACAGAGGGGTCATCCACACTTAACTTTGCTCTGCATTTCTAGGCACAGGTCTGGACTTTCCACGTCTGTGTCAGCACCCCCTTTTTTTTTGCTGAGACTGCAAATAACTGCTCTTTGCAGCTGAAATGGAGCAAATGGAAATCAGCAAAAAATCTGAATTGCCATTTGTTCCAATTCAGTGTTAAAGAGTGGGTTTTCCTGGGGAAAGCAGTGGGGTGAAGAAGAAGAAGAACTCAGGCATCAAGTAGGTATATGTGCTCCTGTGCCTAGAAAGCACAAGGCAAAAGGTAAGTGTGGGTGAGCACAGAGTGCAAGTCACTGGGTTCAGTTCCAGAATCATCTCAGTCAGTGGCTTGTCAGCTAATAGCTTCCGGTAATTAATTGTCTTAAGATTGCTTCCAGGTGACCTGCTTATTGAGCACACATCCTGATTCATTTACACCATTGTTGCAAGGAGGATAGTCAACATCAGCTGCTGACTGAACATCCATTCTGATTTGTTTGTGGGGAAGTTACAGAACCCTGCATCAAAGCAATAGTTACCCCACACTTTCCAAACATTTCCATCTGGTTGATTGGGGTAAGGGAGAAAGGCTTTGTTATGGAAGAGTGCCAAATGAACTTTTAATGTGCAACCAGAATTCCCTGGCATGCAACTGGAATCTCACCCCAAAACAGGGGCAGTCTGGAAGTGCTCTGTGTTCCCCAATCAAAAAAGAAGCGGGGGCGGGGGGGGAGACACACCAAGTCATGGCTGACCTTATGCCACAGCCATGCTATGATCATATGATGAAATGGAGATAGCAATCAGCCTATCAGCATTGCTGCACAAAATAAGTCACATGAGTGGAACAGGATGCTTTAATTCCAGCAGCATATAATTAACTTAAAGCATTAGGAAATGCAATTCACACACACACGCACACCACTTACTGTACAGTTCACATGGAACCATCCTAACCTTCAACAGGGCAGCTTGTTCAGGGACCATTTCTGAATTTTTCCATGAAAATCTAGGAGAACTATCAACACAGTAACTGTGTGTGTGGCCAGTGTGATATAGGAAATAAGAGTGGCAGAAGGATACAGAGGGAAGTGGTGGTTTTAAACAGCAATAGAGGTTTGAATGAATCACAAAGGAAGGAAAGAGAGGAGGGAAAGAGACAATTTCAAACAATGGCAGAGGTTTGAGTGAAGTGACCAGAGGGTAACACTGAGCGGGGAGAAGTTTGATTTCAGTGGAAAGGGAGTTGGGAAAGGCTCTGTTGTGTTAGCTTGTTTTGTGTTAGCTTCTGTGTTGCACGCATCTCTGCTGTTTCTCCTTGTTGAGATTGGTTTGCTTGCTTGCTTGCTTTTTATTTTTTTAAAAAAAACGCTCACCATATTTCCAAGGCTGGATCTAGACACATCAAAGAAGTGTTGCAGTTCAACGCATTGTAAACTTTGTACAAGAAATTGGGTTGGCAAAAACGGAACTCCACAGCGGCATCTGGTGTCACAGTGTTATAATGCATATACAACACACCTAGGGACGCAGGTGGCGCTGTGGGTTAAACCACAGAGCCTAGGGCTTGCTGATCAGAAGGTTGGTGGTTTGAATCCCCGCGACGGGGTGAGCTCCCGTTGCTCGGTCCCAGCTCCTGCCCACCTAGCAGTTCGAAAGCACGTCAAAGTGCAAGTAGATAAATAGGTACCGCTCCGGCGGGAAGGTAAATGGCTTCCGTGCGCTGCTCTGGTTCGCCAGAAGCGGCTTTGTCATGCTGGCCACATGACCCGGAAGCTGTATACCGGCTCCCTCAGCCAGTAACGCGAGATGAGCGTCACAACCCCAGAGTCGGACACGACTGGACCTAATGGTCAGGGGTCCCTTTACAACACATATAAAGTGCTTTTTCTTTGCCAATGTAGCTGAGTTCCAAGCCTGCTTTACTCAAACCTCTGCTGTTGCTTAAAACAACATTGTTTGTCTCAGTGTCCCTCCATTCACTTTCCCCAAACTTCTGCCCTTGTTTGAGTACAGGAAGAAGGTGGAGACACTGAAAGGGAAAATGAAGCCTGTTTTAAACTTCTGCACAGCCTCATATTCCACTGTACCTTCCCACAATGTGTTTCACTCCAGGTACCATGTGTTCTCTTCAACATGAAGTTCCAGATCCACTGTATTAATTTAGGAGAGCTAATTTGTTAACAAGCAAACACCCATATATGTACAACGTTCATTAACTGAACTTAACCTTCTCTAACTGAACAAGCTAACTGATAGGTTTGCTCTTTATACTATTTATTTATTTCATGAAATTTATATACTGCTTGATTGTAGAAAAAAAAATTCTTTACCGAAAGTGTTTTACAAAAAATATAAAATGGAAGATAAAACAATAAAATAGTCACTAAGAAATTTGCAACTGTAATTTAAAACACACTGTACAGAAGGGTAAAATCTATTTGCAGAGCATAATTCTTTCTGAGATGGAAAATGCAAGATCCCTTTTCATATACAGTGGTACCTTGGTTCGCAAACGGCTTGGTACTCAAACGCCTTGGTTCCCAAACGCCGAAAACCCAGAAGTAAGTGTTCCGGATTTCGAATGCTTTTCGGAAGCCGAATGTCTCATGCGGCTGTTGGCTATTGTTACCAGGGCACCTGCACTAATCAGAAGCTGCACTTTGGTTTTCCAACATTTCAGAAGTCAAACGGACATTCGGAACGGATTAAGTTTGGCGCCTTTGTTTTTGCTATTTATTTTGCTATTTATTTTTGTGGCTTTTTCGGTTAATTTGTTTTCTTGACTGTGTGGAACCCAGTTCAGCTACTGATTGATTGACTGTGGAAATGGATAAAAGCCCCCCATCCAAACAATGACTATCATCCGTGCAGGCAAGAATTAAAAAATAATATATATTTTTTAAAATTATCATCAATGCTGTCTTATTTATTTAATAGTACAGTACATTGATTATTGCTTTCATTTTATGGATCAATGGTGTAACGAATCGGACCTAAGTTAAGGGATTTTATGGATCAATGGTCTTGTTAGAGAGTAAAATTCATGTTAAATTGCTCTTTCAGGGGTTGTTTTTAAAAGTCTGGAACGGATTAATCCATTTTGCATTACTTTCTATTGAAAAGTTTTGGAACACTTTGGTTTGGGAACGGACTTCCAGAATTGATTAAATTTGAGAACCAAGGTACCACTGTAGACAGATGCAAGACTGACTCCACTTTGATTTGCTTGATTCATGTTATACGATGCTTGTTAGAAACTTTCTGAATCACAAGCAAGCCAATAAGAGAGATGCTTTGCTATGCTGTTGCTTCTATTGGATGGTTAAGCATACATTTCTTAATAAGTCTATAGGAAATGGTTAGCTATTGTGAAAACGTTTACATGCCTGTATAAAAGGGTTTGGGAAAACCCCAACTTGGGGTGCAGCTCTGAACAAACTTTTCTGGTGGTTTGTCTTGCCGCCACCTTTCTCGTTTGCAGCCTGACATAAAATCTGATTCTATGTCCGTTTGAAAGAAGCAGGTCCCGGTCTCTCTCATCGTTGTTGGGACGAAGTGACTTGGCTGTGCCCGGACCTCAGGGTGGACCTTTGCCCACATCACTTCTAACACCCGGCTACCCTATCACATCCATGCCACTGAGCCCAGCCCCTTGCCTGCCCTCCGTTTGTCCGCCATGGCACGTGGCTATTGGCTTGGCACATCTGGCACCACTGGCCCACTGCAATTCCAGCTCAGGGACACTGTGGACGCAATCAAATGACAGGGCATTTTTGTTTGCTCTTGTGAAAGGCATTTCCCTCCCTTTAATGTTAAATGTCTTCTTTTGTAAAACAAATTGTCCACCCCTATCTTGATCCACTATCTTTGTTGACTTAGGTTTCCTCAGTATAGCAAGCAAGATATTATATAAGGCTGAATAAATAACACGAGAGCACAATCTCGCTGGCTGTGTGCTGCGTGATAAGGGGGTCGTCAAACTTTTCCTGAAAATGCAGATTAGGGTCATTTTTTTTTAAACTTTCTCTCCGGCTAAATCAGAATATGCGTTCTCCCCATAATCACCCAGTGTTGCTTCCACAAGGTCTAGCTCTATTAAAATGTTAAATGTGAGGTCCATCTTTGGCCGACCTGGTTCCCCTTCATAATGTACCGGTAGGTATGGTATGGGTGCAACCTAGAATTCTAGCCTGGTCAGTAGCAATGTTTCAGTTAACAAATGTCTTGGTGGCACAGAGAATTTGCAAACCTAGCTGTGTATCTTGCTACACTAGAGTACAGAAGGACCTGAGATTTAATTTGGAAGGCTTTCAGGTGGTATAAGATAGGAAAATATGTCCCATAGGACAACAGACTTTAAAAATAAATGCCTGAAGGTGAAGGTTAAAAGGTAAAAGACCCCTGGACAGTTAAGTCCAGTCAAAGGTGACTATGGGGTGTGGCGCTTATCTCGCTTTTCAGGCTGAGGGAGCCAGCGTTTGTCCACACACACACAGCTTCCCGGGTCATGTGGCCAGCATGACTAAACTGCTACTGGCGCACCGAGGACTGTGATGAGTGCCAGAGCGCATGGAAATGCCATTTACCTTCCCACCGCAGCGGTACCTATTTATCTATTTGCGCTGGTATGCGTTCGAACTGCTAGGTTGACAGAAGCTGGGACAGAGCAATGGGATCTCACCCCGTCGCAGGGATTTGAACCGCTGACTTTCCAATCAGCAAGCCCAAGAGGCTCAGTGGTTTAGACTACAGTGCCTCAGGGTAGGGAGTGTAATGGTGTAAAAAAAAAAAGTGACCCTTGATAATATGAATGCATGCTATGCTTCACTGTCAAAAGCGCATGGATAGAAAAAGGATGGATAGAAAAAACATATGTTGATGCCTGTCTTGCATCCTCCTTTGAAACAGCAGCAGAGTCCAGAATCTGCTATTTAAATTTCCCAGAATGCCTCTGAGTTACACTATTCTGGTAGCAGCATTGTGGGAAATATCAGGCCCTTCTGCCTCCGCTTGTTGCCTCCAAGGAAGAGGGACGACATCCACAGCAGCCTGCCAGAGGGCAACTTGCCAAGGGCCTCGTCACGCTTGGGAGCTTGACGCTCCTGGAGAAGTCTTTCTAAGATCTTTTGCTGGAGAGAGGCTTCTTCGCGCAAAGTGTGTCTCCCATTGACCTGCCATGGCCCATTAATTAGCAAAGAGTTGGAGGAAACTCCCCCCCCCCACGCCTGAGGACCACATTCCTGTGTCAGCAACCAGCCAGGGGCTGTGTGCCAGCCAGAGGCAAAAAGTGTGCAGAGCAATAAATGTGACCTGTACCTTTGTACAGTAGGTTACGTTTCTGCCTTGCAAAAGACAGAGATTTCCGCACACACCTGTCTCCTCCTCCCAGGCAAACAAAAGGCATTACTACAGTTCAGGTAAACATTCCAGCTGGGTTAAAGCACCCAAGGAGGGTGTGGACTATGGGATGGGGTTGTGGTCTAGGGAGAGTCCTGAGGGTTACACAGAGACATCTGGAGGGCCCATATTTTCTATGGGCCTGAGGTTTTCCCCACCCCTGAATGAGCAGATTGCCCTTTTTTCATATGTGTATCCAAAATGGGTAGCTGTGTAGAAACCATGGAGCATCTTTAGAGCCATATTGTGGTCCATATATTCCAACTTTCACTATTTGTTCCTATTTTCCAAGTTTCCATTGCTCTTCTTTTTCCACACATCTTTGGTGTTTCCTTTTGGAAGGGAAACCTTGTTAAAATGATCAGTGTGGAGAACTCGAGTTGCTCTTCCTCAGGGTTCACAGGCCGTCCAGGAAGTTAAATCCCAGAGCGGGGAGAGTGGGAGGGGGAAATGTATCATGGCTTCAAATCCCTATGTACGTAATGAACACACAGGCGCCTGCCTTCTCATACGCTGAGGTCTGCTGTGAACTGTTGACAATAACCTTTCCCCAAACAATGATGTTTGACTAATACAGTATGCATGTAGTCAAAGGAACAAACGGCAACACCCCCTGGCTTTTAAATCCGCGAGCAAGTATAAAGGCCGGTTGCACAACAGCAGTAGCCATGAAACAAGAACCAGAAACGAGAGACACCGAGAGGGGGGAAGCGGTGGTTCGAAACAACAGAGAGATTTTAGTAAAGCAGGGTTGGAGGAAACCGAGAGGAAAATTGGCTATTAATCCCCGGGCCATAGACGATGACAAAGAGTAAGCATAGATGCTCTCACAATCAGCAGCATGAACAGACAATTCAGAGATGAGAGGACCCCGGCGGCAACTGCTCTTTCAACTGAACCAATGGAGCGGGTGGAGTGGGCTGTCTTGCCTCAGCTCTCCCTCTGCTGTACACATAAATGGATCTTCTCAATTATGGATCTTCTCGATTTTCTGCCCCCTTGGCTCGGCACCCTGTGCGGGGGAACTGGCCACCCTAAATCTGGTGCTGTGTGATGATGGGCAAAATAGCTGTGATCCTATATGTCCATTGGTTCCAAGCTTCTCAAGTCACCAAGCAGGGGCACTGTGCCCCACGGTTTGAGAACTGGTTCTAAAATAAGAAACAGCCCCAAGAGGGTTGGAGTGGGCAATCCTGTGCAGGAAAGGCCCAAAATATTTTGCTGCCTGAGGCAAAGGACAAATGGTGCGCACACCCACCCATTCCACCCACAGAAGCCAACAGAACTGGCAGGTGCACCTCACTGGAACACAGGCAATGGGACAGCATTCCCCACCACATCAGGGTAGTTTAAGGGGATGCAAGCGGATTGCGTGGCACACACAGCTCAGTCCTCCAAGTGCTCTCCGCTGTTTGCCACCCAACAGCATCTGCCACCTGAGGTAGAGCCGGCCCCAGTCCTGTTGCCCAGCTTTGTCCCACTATACCCATCAATCCTCTTAGATTGCATACACACTATACATTTAAACCACATTTAAAGTACATGACTCACTCTTCCCAATAATCCTGGGAACTATAGTTTACCTTCACAAAGAGCAGCACCCTTAACCACAGTTCCTAGGACTCTTTGCAGAAAGTCATGTGATTTAAATGTATGGTGTGTATGCAGACTTGCATTCCCAAGATGTTATTTGCCATCTCTCTCTCACCATCTCTCATTCCCTTCATGCCACTCTTCCAGGCCTTCTTCACCCCGGTTTGGCCTTCTATGCAATTCCTTTTGCCCCCCTACCTTTTTCTTGAGGCGCCTCTATGTCTCCTTGTCTGGAGAGAGCAGACATTTCTATATCACACAAAGCAGGGTCATCTTGGGTGGGTCTCTCAGCTTCCCAAAGGGAAAGCCCAGTTCTCTGACCCATGGTGCAAAGAGGCTGGAGGATCTTTGACCAAAGGAGGACCTTCAGAGACTATAGTGCAACAAAAAAAGCTTTTAGTATAGACTCAATGAGCAGGACTATAAGGAAGTGGCAAGCACACAGGTTAGCAAACAGCTTCTAAGGGAAGGAACAGCCACTGTCATCCATGCTGGGCAGGATCAGTCATCCCATTCCAATATCCTGTCTATTCCAGGAGCCAAACACCTGATGAAGCCACAAATTCTCATTACAAGACTGAATCACCTGACATGTCTCTGCCAGCCTTTGATTTTGGAGAGGAATTTTTGGTCTAATATGGGCCCAGATGATCCCATCAGCCACCAATTTGTTTGAAGCCTTCAGGCTATCTTCTCATCTAATTACATGCAGCAAAGTACAAAGAGGAAGGCAGAAACTGAATGCACGTGGAACAGGCCTTGTCTGGGGCAGTAGGAGGGTTAACTTTTCATTGTGCTGTCAGAGGTTCATGATGCATTTAAACTAATTTGCTTCCCAGGAAACTGTTCCTAGTTATGAAGGGGGTGGGGACACACACACCCTGTCGGATTGCCTCCTGTAATTCTCTACTCTCGGACATAAAGGTAAAAGACCCCTGACAGTTAAGTCCAGTCGCAGACGATTCTGGGTTGTGGCGCTCAGCTCGCTTTACAGGCTGAGGGAGCCAGCGTTTGTCCGCCGCAGTTTTTCTGGGTCATGTGGCCAGCATGACTAAGCCGCTTCTGGTGAACCAGAGCAGCACACAGAAGCGCCATTTACCTTCCCGCCATTTACCTTCTACTTGCACTTTGATGTGCTTTCGAACTGCTAGGTGGGCAGGAGCTGGGACCGAGCAACGGGAGCTCACCCCGTCGCAGGGATTCGAACCGCCGACCTTCTGATCAGCAAGCCCAAGAGGCTCAGTGGTTTAGACCACAGTGCCACCTGTTGTGTATTAAATAAGATATTCTGGCAGCAGGGTAAAGTATTGTTATTGGTCAATTTGAAGTGTTCTATCACAATCCACAGCCTGATTGGGTCCCGCCGGAAAGTTTGAATATTATTGGTTCCCGCTAAAATGTATCTTTTCCCTCAGTCCCAATGTGTCTATAAATAGAGCTTTCCCTACCCCCTATCCCCAGTCTTGTCTGATCCCTTACAATAAAGAGCTGTTTTCACTACGAAGTATTGCTGGACTTCTTGCTATCAGAACCCACGACACAACATACTGGCGACGAAGGTGGGATCGAATTAGGCCGGCTGAGGGCTGCTGACCCTAGCGACCTGATTCTGGGCGACAAGACTCCCTGTGACTGACAGGACAGATCAGTCCACTAAGATGGCTGCGTCACGGTTCATGGAACCATTTCATCCCGGAGCAACTGAGGCCTGGGATGCTTACCTCGAGCGCTTTGAATTCAGCGTGGCAGCAAAAGGGGTCACTGACGAGGAAAGGAAAAAGGCGTTGTTCCTGAGTTGCTGCGGGGCAGAGACCTTTGAGTTGGCCCGGGCAATTCTGGCCCCCACAACACTGCGGGAGGCGTCGTTCGCAAGCATTACGGAACACCTCTCAAATCACCTTAATCCGACAGCATCGAAGATGACATGGCGCATCGAATTCCATAAGAGGCAACAACGACCTGGAGAGTCGGTAGCAGTTTTCCTCATCGAATTAAGGAAGCTGGCGAGACACTGCAAATTCGCCAACTTGGAGGAGGCCCTGCTGGATCGGTTTGTGTGCGGCCTTCGCAGCAGCAAGGGCCGCAGGCGGATTGCGGCAAAACAAGATATGGATCTGTCGACAGCGCTCCGTGAGGCCATTGCGACAGAAAGCGCTGAGAGAGAGGAGCAAGACCCGGACCAGCGAGCCGAAAAGAGAGCTGGAGCGTCAACCCACACCGTGGACGACCAGGATGTCAGCCCCAACCAAAGCCCTGTGCGGGGAATAGAGATGGTGCGACAGGAGAGCACAGCAAATAAAGGTCGGCAGGGAGGTCTGCCCTGGCTGCGGCGGATCACATGAGAGAAGGAAGTGCCGGTTCCGAGAAGCTACGTGTCATGCTTGTGGGAAAACGGGGCACATAGCCAGGGTCTGCAAGTCGAGTGGCACGTCGGGGTCCGCGAAATCAAGAGGTCAGAGGACATCCACAGCGACGCACCAACTCGACGATTGCAACTACCTCACGCAAATCGAGGGCAGAACTGTGCCATTTCCAGCCCAAGGGAAACCAGCTGTGCGGGTCCTAATCGAAGGGAAGCCGTGTAACATGGAGGTGGACTCCGGATCCGGATTCTCCATCGTATCGGAGGACACGGCCAGATCGTTATTTCCTAGAGGTAAGCTTCCGAGATTGGAGCCCTTCCCGGCTACTCTGCAATCCTATTCCGCTGGCCGCATAGACATTTTGGGAATGTGCGCAGTGAACGTACAGTTCCGCGAGAGGGAGGCCGTATTAAAGCTTGTGATCGCAAAAGGGAAGCGCACTAGCCTGCTGGGCACGGACTGGTTCCCGGCCTTAGGGTTGGGAATCTCAGGGCTCAACACGGTCCAGATAGCTTCGGAGACATTTAACACCCTGTACACGGAATTTGGGGAGCTATTTAATGGAGAGTTAGGATGTTATAAGGGGCCTCCAATTGACTTAGAACTGGACCCGGGGGTTGCGCCAATGCGCCTCAAACCCAGGCGGGTTCCATTTGCGCTACAGCCTAAAATAGAGGCTGAATTGGAGAAGCTAATACAGCAAGGGGTGCTTTCACCAGTGGACTCTGCTAAATGGGAAACACCCATTGTCACACCCCTGAAGGCTAATGGGGAAATACGAATTTGTGCGGATTACAAATGTACGATTAATAAGGCCATCAGGGGCAACTCGTATCCAATTCCAGTAGTGTCCCAACTATTAGCGAAGCTGGCTGGGGGCAAGGTGTTTGCAAAGATTGACTTGGCACAGGCATACCAGCAGCTTCCAGTGACTCCAGCGTCCGCTGAAATCCAGACAATTGTAACGCACAAGGGCGCCTTTAAGGTGAATAGGCTGCAGTTTGGAGTCTGCGTGGCACCTGGCATATTTCAAAGTCTTATGGAGCGCCTGTTACGGGGCCTGCCAGGTGTCCTGCCGTATTTTGATGATGTGTTAATTGCGGGCAAGGATGCTCAAGAACTACTGGGACGCATCCAGACAGTCCTATGCAAATTCCGGGATGCGGGGTTGAAACTAAAGAAAGAGAAATGTAGTTTTGGGGTAGCAGCTGTGAACTTCTTAGGGTACAGAATTGATGCTGCTGGCATCCACCCCATGGAAGACAAGGTTAAGGCTATCGCCGCAGCACCGACACCTAGTAACAAGGCTGAGCTGCAGTCCTTCTTGGGCCTCGTCAATTTCTATCACGCCTTTGTGCCACACAAGGCATCGATAGCCGAACCACTGCATCGGCTACTCCAAAAGAAGTGTGCATGGCGTTGGGGGCAACCGCAACAGAGAGCTTTTGAAACGCTGCGGGGCGTGCTGTCAAAGGAAAGTACACTTGCCCACTATGATGCTGCTAAACCACTGGTGCTGGCGTGTGATGCCTCACAATATGGCGTGGGGGCTGTCTTGAGTCACCGGGAGGCGGATGGGTCGGAGCGTCCAATCTCATTCTATTCCAGAACCTTGAGCCCCACAGAGCGGAACTATGCCCAGATTGATAAGGAGGCACTGGCTATAGTCACAGGAATCAAGAAGTTCCATGACTACGTGTACGGCCGCCCTTTCACAATTCAAACGGACCACAAGCCTTTGCTGGGTTTGTTCAGCCCGCATAAACAAACGCCTCAAATCTTGTCCCCACGCATGCTCCGATGGTCCATCTTTTTGAATGGATTTCAATACGAACTGTGTCATGTGAAGGGTAAGCTGTTGTGCCATGCGGACGCGCTGAGTCGTCTACCACTACCTGGAGCAGCCGACGACGACCCAGCCCCGGCCGAGCACGTCATGATGATGGAGACACTTCCCGGACCACCCGTGACGGCCGTCGACATCGCCGCAAGAACTAAAAGGGACCCCGTCCTCGCCCGTGTCCTTGTGTGGGTGGGGAGGGGATGGCCAAGTGGGACTCAGGAAGAGAAATTTAGACCTTTCATGGCAAGACAAAATGAGCTGTCCCTCCATAAGGGTTGCATATTGTGGGGCGATAGGGTGGTTATTCCAAGGTCTCTACAGAATGAGGTGTTGGACACATTACACATGGGTCATCCGGGCATGGTTCGGATGAAATCTTTAGCCAGGTGCTATGTGTGGTGGCCTGGCATGGACAAGGACATTGAACAATGGGTGCGCACCTGTCGAGCGTGCCAGGAGGTGCACCCAGAAATGCCCAGGGCACCAGTGCATTGGTGGGAGCGGGCTAAGAACCCGTGGAGCCGGCTCCATGTAGATTTTGCAGGGCCGTTTCAGGGAAAGGTGTTCTTAATTGTAGTAGACGCCTACTCGAAATGGCTGGAGGTCTCAATTGTTCCAAACATGTCCTCAGCTGCTGTAATCAGGGCCCTTCGCATTTTGTTTGCAACGCATGGGTTACCCGAGACCATAGTATCAGACAACGGGGCGGCTTTTGTGTCCCAAGAGTTCAGGGCATTCCTGGCCGATAATTTCATTAGAGGGGTCACTTCTGCTCCCTTTCATCCATCCTCGAACGGACAAGCCGAACGGATGGTGCGCACAGCCAAGGGTGCAATAGCGCGCCTCTTGGAAGGGGATTGGTCTGCTCGCATTGCAAGGATGTTGTTCCTGCAGCACACAACGCCGTGTGCATCCACAGGCAAGTCCCCAGCTGAATTATTAATGGGAAGGAGGTTGGCCACAATCCTAGACTATGTCCACCCTGACAAGGTGCCGGGCCGCGATACAAGAGAACCACCGGCTGCCGAGGGTGACAGAACCCGATACCTGACAACAGAGGATTTGGTTTGGGTCCGGAACTATGCAAGGGGACCCGCATGGGTGCCGGGGGTGGTCACCCGACCCAGTGGGCCAGTGTCATATTTTGTGACGTTAGAGGATGGCAGAGTAATGCGCCGCCACATTGACCAGCTAAGGCGCCGGTTCCCAAGCAGGGTAAGCCCGAGGGGGGAGGAGCCGCGCACAACTCTGCCGGCGTCCGGTGAATCGCAGCAGTCTAGTCAGGATGACTCCGGGCCACAGGGGGTGGAGGGCTCCGAGAGTCAGGAAACCGAGATCACCACTGATGAACCTAACCCGGAAACAACTAGTCAGCCTAGAGAGTCAGCTAGTGACACAGCTCCAGCTGAGGTACCCGAGGTTATTGGAGAGAGAAGTCTGACCACGGATAGTCCAAGGAGTGACACACCGGGGGTTAGGCGATCCGGTAGGACTCGAAGACCTCCGCAATACTTGAAAGATTACGTGTATAGTCTCAACTAGGTGCGGGGGAGTGTTGTGTATTAAATAAGATATTCTGGCAGCAGGGTAAAGTATTGTTATTGGTCAATTTGAAGTGTTCTATCACAATCCACAGCCTGATTGGGTCCCGCCGGAAAGTTTGAATATTATTGGTTCCCGCTAAAATGTATCTTTTCCCTCAGTCCCAATGTGTCTATAAATAGAGCTTTCCCTACCCCCTATCCCCAGTCTTGTCTGATCCCTTACAATAAAGAGCTGTTTTCACTACGAAGTATTGCTGGACTTCTTATCAGAACCCACCCGTGTCCCTTATACTCTTGGACATACACAGAGGAAAAAACAGAAAACAGGATCATGCATCGTTCTAGTCCTTATGGACTCTCCATGCCTAAAGCTGAGCTAAGAGGTGACCCTTTCACTCTAACTGCTCTGTTTGTAACTTTTATTTTTTAATCACCTAGCATCCTAGGGCAGCTGAGGCCCAGTACCCTGGGCCTTTCAAATTGGACAAACAAGTCTCTAAGCATCCATTTAAATTTCCTACAATGCTCTGGATAGCACTATATCAAGTGTTTCACCTGGCACTGAAAATACCATAAAGACAGCACTGTGAGAACTTTTCTGTGGTGGCTGTTCCACAGTTCAAGATTTGGTACTACTGACAGATGATAGAGGATGAATGGTTCAACATTTATTGACGAATAACTATTTGTTATAATTGAGGGGCGGATGAGGACTCCAAGATTGGACATCTGCCTAACTATAGCATGGGATATAGTTTGCATGGTGAAATTGAGCAAAAGAGAGAGGGTACAGTCTTACAATATTTTTGTTGAAAAACTGAGTGTTTTTATCACATGCTGGTGTAAATAAAGTACATAAGTAAATACAAATTCACACATCTTGTTGGGAACATTGTGAAATGTTCATTAATGTGTTGAACTAATCAGTACTTGTAGTTTTAGTTATATTTTGTAGGAGACTATATACTAGAGTTAGTGAACCCCAATCTTAGGCTCAGTTTGTATATACAGTACAGGGTGAGTCTTTTAAAAGAGGCCCTGTGGAACGTGTGTACTCTGTATCCACGGGGCCTCTTTTAAAGGACTCACCCTGTATATGTGAGTGTTTGTGTAAATAAAACTCTATTTCCCCCAAGTCCAGAAACCTCCAGTTATTTTCCTGCCACAGGAAACAAAAACTAAGTATGAATAAGAGCCATCCAAACATCTCAGTGGTTAGGCTGAACACGATACAAATGAAAAGAGGGTTACTAGAAATGTTTCAGTTTTGAGTATCAAAATGGAAAAGGGACATGTACAAATTGGTTTACCCGTATATACATTCCTAAGAGAACGGAGAAATATTTATCAATTTAAAGAAAGCCAAGCCTGGAAGTTTGCCAAGGTTCCAGCCTCCATGAGCAGCTTGAAAATATTTGTATACACAAATTATCAGTGCTTTTGATCTTAACGAAATCTGAGTGGAAATTTTTAAGTGATGGGAGGTTTGGATGTGATAGAACAGAAGAGAAACAGGAGGAAAATAGCAACAGAAAGTTTGTTCAAAGTCTGAGGAATATGACGTCTGGGTGGATCCAAACTGTTGTTAACATCTATTATTCCTCCAGTTTGTATAATAAAGGGTAATAATATTCTTATATGTATACCACACATCCAACCAAATTGTCTGTACAATTTGCACAGACAATGAAATATGATTACTGAAAACCACAGCCAATCACAATATAACAACTTGGACAGCAAAAAGAAAGTTCACACACAGACACACAAAAACCACACACACAACTAAAATCAGATTCTGGGAGATGATTCAAATTCCTGTTCTGCCATGAAGGTCGCTGGGTGACCTTGGAAAAGTTAGCCTAACATACCTCACAGGATTGATGTGAGGATAAAATGAGAGAGAGAGAGAGGAAGAACCATGCATGCCACATTGATCTTCTTGGAGGGAAGGTGGGGCATAAATGGAGGAGAGAGCTATCAATGGCTACTAGCAGGGCAGGCCCATGATATTTGGGCACCTGAGGTGGACCCAAGCATGGAACAAGAGAAAAGATAGCTGAATAATAATAATAATAATAATAATAGTAATAATAAGTGCTTTTTTCTGGGGGTACGCATACCCCTAAACATTTTCTGAATCTTTGTACTTGTACTTGTCCATTTACTGTATTTATTTTCCCCGATTTGAACAATAAAATAGTGATTTTCTTGAGTCAAAATGAGAGTACCCCCTAAACATTTTTTTTTTTTAGAAAAAAGCGCTGATTATTATTATTATTATAACAACCACAACAACCTAGCAAGGGGAATGAAACACGTTGCCAGGGGGATTCCCCCACGACGAGTCCTCCTAACGTTCAGGGTCGGGTCAGGTGCACGAGTGTATTCCTTCTGCTTTGTGTGCATTCAGCACCGTGCACCCTCGTGACCCGCGTGTCACGAGGAGCTTTGCCCGTGGGAAGCCGCTTCCTCCTCTCCCTGGTCGCCCGTCCGCCACCCCGCCGCAATGCCCCCGGGGGCCCCAGGAGCCGCCTTCGCCCTCCTCCGTCCTGCAGGGGAAGCCGGCCGAGGAGGAGGATGCTGATGCTGCCTCCTCGGGTGGGCAGGGCGAAAGCGGTCCAGGGCCGTGAGAGCCGCCGGAGCCCCGGCGTTGCCAGGGGCAACCTTTGTGGCCGGCCGGCCGGCGGGCGCGCGAGCGGGCGGGCTCTCGGCAGAGGCTGGCGTCCCATTGGCCGGCGTGCCCGTGACGACATCGTCGCTCTCCCCGGAGGCCGGTAAAACGGCCGCCTCCTGCAGGGAGAAGCACAGTTCTCCCGGGAGAAGAAAGAGCGGAGGGTCCGGACGAGTAAAGCACCGAAGCCCCCATCAACCAGAATCCGACATGGAGAGAAGCGGAGATGAAAGGTCAGAATGATCCCGGTTGCGCTATATGTGGTATTATACACATATATGCACACACACATATATTATATATATTGCAATATATATAATATGTGGATTATTGGAGTAAAACCGGGGAGATCGCGTCTGCACGTGGCTCTCCTTGGATCGGTTGCTTTGCAAAGGGTCAGGCGAGGTGGGGCGCGATCCCCCACCATTTCAGCACCCTGCTCCCCCGGAAGCCAAAAATTTAATGCCATGCCGCGTTTTCTACCTCGCATCCTTTTGTGTAGGGCTTTTCATCCCCCCCCCCAAAGGGTCCTACTCTCTTAGCGACGGCCCCGAAATGTAGGGCGGTTTTAGTGTTATTCCCCCCCCCCGGTACCATATTGTCGAAATAAGCTGAGGGGATCGTTCAAGACGGGTAACGACGAAGCGGGGGGGGGGATGTCCCTGGTCTGCCAGCCTCGTGTCTCCTAGCGGTCAACTGGAGGTTGCGTTGCATCCCCCTTTCTCCCTCCACTCCCCCCAACCCGCTTTGGGGGTCTTTCCAGATTTTTCCCTCTTTCCTCTCCTGGCATTTAGGGTTGTTGGTTCTAATGATGCCCCCAGTGTCCGTGGTGGTGGATGGGTGTAGGGGTGCGGTGCCAACTTGAATAAAATATTGGGGTGGCAAGCAAGCCCCACCACATATAATTGATAACAAGACACACCATTTGAATGGCAGTGCCCATCAACTTTGAGGGTGGGTGGATGAGCCCCTCAAATATTTTATGGGGGGGGGGACAAAGGCACCCTGCCCCTAGGAGTTGACTGCTAGGGGTGGGATGGGATGGGGTGGGGTGGGGTGGGGGTCTTACAGGGAAGACTGAATCTCGGACCGTGGTTGTGGCATTTGGGACACCTGGATCCTGAGACGATGTGGTGGCCTGAAGCCCTTGGGACAGAGCAGCTGAAGGGGATTGGGTCTTTTGTGTATATGCGATGGAGAGCCTAGTGGGGTGGGGGTGGGGTCTAGTTGGGGGTCTGGAATAGGGGATTGTACTCAGCAATGGGATGAAGTGGGAGCTGATAGTTTACATAGTGTTTTAATAGGAATGCTTAGGGAGATTTGCACAGTTTTCCCTCACTCCAAAAAAGTCCTCCCTCTCTCTCACACACATACTCACACTCTTGCTTTCCTGTCTTTGCCCCACCCAGCCTACAAGCTTCTCGGGTAGGTCTCCTCTTCCCACTTTTATTTTCACAACAACCCTGACAGGTAGGCTTGGCTGAGAGATAGTGACTGAGCTCATGGTAACCCTTCCCACCTGTGAGCTTTGAGGCTCCTCACGGGGACCTTGCCACGGGAGCATATTCATCCAGTGCTGTACCAGCTGCACTGGCTCCTGGTGGAGTACCGGGTCAGGTTCAAAGTGCTGGTTCTGACCTTTAAAGCCCTATGCGGCTTAGGACCCTCGTACTTACAGGACCGCCTCTCCTGGTATGCCCCACAGAGGACCTTAAGGTCCACAAATAACAATAGCTTAAGGGTCCCGGGCCCAAAAGAAGCCAGATTATCCTCCACAAGGGCCAGGGCTTTTTCAGTGTTGGCTCCGACCTGGTGGAATACTCTGTCCCACGAGACTAGGGCCCTGCGGGACCTGACCTCCTTCCGCAGGGCCTGTAAGACAGAGTTATTCCGCCTGGCCTTTAATCTAGCCTGATCCCCTATTCCTTTTCCCCTTCCCTTTTTTTCTGAAGAAACCCTTCTGGGTCCCACATTAAAATTCCTCCCTGGTCTCCCTACTGGCCTAGCATGACTAACCTGGCCAGTTAGCCCTGGTGATCCCACTGATGTTTGTTTTTTATGCTTTTTTAAAGCTGTTTTTAAATTTGTTTTAATCATTGCCTTATATCTGTTTGTTAGCCGCCCTGAGCCCGGTTTCTGGATCGGGAAGGGCGGGGTAGAAATAAAAATGTATTATTATTATTATTATTAAGTGGGATGATTTGAACCTGGCCATCCCTGGTCCGCGTCCAATGCTTGAACCCTTAACAACAACCCTTTAAAGTAGGCTAGAATGATTTCCCTCCAGATTTCTGGGGGATGAGGGAAAGAAGGGCTGAGATAGCGCTCAGTTTGCTTAATTCCGCTGATTTCAAGGCTCACGAATGACTGAGCGTCATCTTTGTACTTTACACTATTAATAACTAGAGGGAAGGGTGAACAGGTCATGATCAAGAACTCTAGCGCCCTTCTGAAGAGGAAAGGAAGTGGCTTTTTTTACAGACACTGCATCTGGAAAGTCAGGTTTGGGTTTATAAAACGTCAGATCTAACTTGGGAAAGACCCGGACATAACACCACTTGAAGATGAAATACTTTACAGCCTAGTTTCCGTCATGACTCACGTTCCTCCAGCCATCTGCACTTCAAATGTTGTCTCATTTCACCCCCTGTGGTTTAGAAGCGTGGAGACTGCCTTTGTCCTTGTGGTTGTGGGGAAGCACTCTGCATGAGCTCTAAAGCACGGCTTCCCCCACATTCTAGGTCTGGGCTTTGCTATGGGAAAGCCGGTTCTTACGGCCAAAGCCTGTGTGAAGTTCAATTCAAATCAGACTCTGGTTGTCCCAACCTCTGGAAGACAAATAAGGGGTTGTCTTGCAGTGCTGGTGGAAGTTCAGAGAGAGAAGCAGGTGAGAAATTATGGGTTAGGAAGCAGGAAGGGCACATCACCTTCTCTGCAATTGTTGGCAACTTCTTGATTTCTCATTACTTCCATTTCTCTTACATCTCAGCTCATCTGTAAGTTCCTTAAGCAGCCACACCAGTTTCCTTAAACACCTTCCACTTTTTCTTTCAGAGCAGAATGTCTTGATTGAATGGTTGTCAAGCAAAACCATTCATTTTCTCTTTCATAAGTTCATTAGGAAAGTACATCAATCACAAATTCAATATTAGGCAAGCCTGGTGGTTTTCCATACTGTTTAACTTGGTTTACCCAAATGGAAGTAAAATAAATACCGTAGGCTAATTCAGATCACTCCCTAGGGCAGAGGTAGCCAACATTTGTCACAGACCAAAAAACAACAACAACAACCCATCATCCCTGACCACTGACCATGCTGGCCGAGGCTGATAAAGAGTTGTAGTCCAGAACAGCTGGAGGGCACCACCTTGGCAACCCCTACTGCAAGACACGGGGAAAAGTATCAGATGCAGACTTTGGCTACTGCCCTATGTAGATATGCTGCCTAGTATGGAAACATCTCATTGCGGTTTACAATGAAATCCACTAAAATCTAGCAACAGCAACTTATTTTTTGGGTATAAGAAGAAGAAGAAGAAGAAGGGTAGGTGGGTAGTGGGACCAGGGGGGAGAGACAGCAGATTCTGCGCCTCCTTTTCTTTGGCAGCAGAGCTGCTAAAGAGAGAGAGAGGATATGTTTGGGTTGCAACATGGCAGGGTTTGGTGACTTCCGTCTCAGTGTATCTGAAGAAGTGTGCATGCACACGGAAGCTCATACCAAGAACAAACTTAGTTGGTCTCTAAGGTGCTACTGGAAAGAATTTTTTATTTTAATTTGTTTTGAACATGGCAAACTGTGTTTGAGGAAACTGTGGTTCTTCAAATGTTGCTGGTTTATAGATCTCATTGTCCCTGGCCACTGACTGGGGCTGATGATGGGAGTTGTAGCCCAACAATGTCTGACGGGCAGCCGGCTGATCTAGATAAAGACCGCAGTGCTAAGAATGTAAGAACAACTGTGGTGGATTAGGTCCATGGCCCAATCTAGTCCAGTTTCCTGTTCTCTCAGGGGCTAACCAGATGCCCCAATGGGAAACCTACAAGCAGGACCGAAGCACAAGAGCACTACTGCCATTGGTTTCAGAAGCATTAATGTCTCCATTAATAAAGCCACCATAGCTACCGGTAAGTGGCCATCGATAGCCTTATGCATGCATTTGTCTAATCCTCCTTCAAAGCCTTTCAAATTGGTGGCCATCACTGCCACTTTTAGAAGTTCCAGTTACAGGTAGGTAGCCGTGTTGGTCTGCCATAGTCAAAACAAAATAAAAAAATAAAAAAAAATTCCTTCCAGTAGCACCTTAGAGACCAACTAAGTTTGTTCTAGGTATGAGCTTTCGTGTGCATGCACACTTCTTCAGACATTCTTTAGAAGTGAGTTTCATAGTTTAAATGTGTGAAGAAGTAAGGTAAAGGGACCCCTGACCATCAGGTCCAGTTGTGTCCGACTCTGGGGTTGCGGCGCTCATCTCGCTCTATAGGCCAAGGGAGCCGGCGTTTGTCCGCAGACAGCTTCCGGGTCATGTGGCCAGCATGACAAAGCCGCTTCTGGCAAACCAGAGCAGCGCACGGAAACGCCGTTTACCTTCCCGCTGGAGCGGTCCCTATTTATCTACTTGCACTTTGACGTGCTTTCGAACTGCTAGGTGGGCAGGAGCTGGGACCGAGCAACGGGAGCTCACCCCGTGGCAGGGATTCGAACCGCCGACCTTCTGATCAGCAAGCCCTAGACTCTGTGGTTTAACCCACAGCACCACCTGGGTGTGAAGAAGTACTTTACTGTTATTTCATCTGTCCTGAACCTTCCAGCCTTCAGCTTCATTGGAAGCCCATGAGTTCTAGTGTTAATAAGAGAGGCAGGACACATTTTCTCCATTCACTTTCTCCATGCCACGTATAATTTCATAAACGTTGTATCATGTCGCCTTTTCCTCGCATTTTTTTTTCTAAACTAAGAAGCCTCCCAAGGCTGCAACCTTTTATCCCAGGAAATTTACTCCTAAGAAATTTCTTTAGGAACCCATTGACCTGGGAATTGGTCCCCATCGAACTGACTGGAAATGAACTCCCCTACAGGCATGTATAGAATTGCACCACGAGGAGAGGCACACTTTAGCCCCAGGGGGACAAGTACGTTGTCATTTGCATGGAACGAAAGTGTGACTAATATTCGCTGGATCCCGATAATAAAGTATGCAAAACGTACAATTTGCGTTGTTTAGTGTTGGGGGCAAAGTTAAGCACGGAGGATAAAACAGAAAGTTGTTTGGTGTCAGTTTAAAATATTTAGATTGCGCAGGCTGGTTTACTTAGAATTGCTGACACAGTTCCACTGAAATTAATGGGGGAAGCTAGTCATGATTAAGAGTCCCATTGATTTGAAGGGATACTAAGTTCAACAAACTGCCAGCAGCCAACCCAATAATCCATGGCTGAAGAGTCTTGCATGGTCCGTAAGCTTGCAACATTTTAAGAGCAACCATTAGATAAATAATAAATGTGAAGTTCTTCCATTGGAGAACAACATACTGTACTGCTGACTCAATAAGGGCTGTTATTGTCCTACAAGGAAACAGATTAAAGGCTCTGTCACCCTTTGGGGCAACTAGTTTAGTTTTCTCCTCTACCAGTCACTGTTAATAAATAAGGAGACCTCATTTTCCTTTTGCAGAACCTTCAATTCACTTCCAGAATGTCTTCAGTGAGTGAGGGTGGAGTGTGGGATGAATGTACCGTTATTTATGGATTAACAGGTTTTCTACCCTGTTAGTCATAGTCGCTGAATAAGAAACTAGGTTTCTTTGGACTCTGCTTGGTAGGGCGAAGGTGATGGAAACTGCTGATCTGAGGGACTGGAAGGTGGGGTATGCGTCCTTTCCAGGGGTGCTGTTTTGTGGAGTTTATATTATTGTAAGCTTGATCAGGGATGGCACACATGGGGAAAATATAGGAGGGTTCAGTAAAAAGAATTGGGCCTCAGTATCTGGATGTACCCTTTCCCCATAGCCTTTCCTGTGGTCTATTCTTCAAAATGCCGCTACCCGTTATTATTTTTTGAGCGGTGATTCTTAAATATACAAGAAACGGCATAATGGAATTTATGGTTGTGCAGGAGGTCTTTGCAGTAGTCATTAAAGTGGAAACCTGTTTCGGCAGCAGTAATTGTTGTGGTTGGTTGGCATCCGTCTGCAAGACAACGGAGGAGTGTGCCTTTGTGGGTGAAGTGAAATCAGTTGGAGAGTTGCAGTGCCTACCAGCTGTAGAGGCCAACGCAGGAGAGACAAGTTTTGTTGCAGCTGGGGCAGATGAAGGCATCCGGTTGTGCTGCTGCAGGTGTACCATGATGACCTTTCTTTCTGTGCTTGCCCCCAGCAGTCATTTTCCCTCTGCGGATACATGATCTGATTGTCTGTCTCCAGGCCCTGTGGTTGTCTGCAAGGGATTCCCACGTGGTGGGGTTGATATTTCCACCCCTCCCGTCTGGTTTGCAGACATCTTTGTAATACACAGCTGATCTGCCTATAGGCCTAGTTCTAGAAGCCAGCTCCCCCATAAAGCACATATTTGGGGCACATCCTGCCATCTTCCATTCTGTGGACACTTGGATAGGAGTGTGAACATGGGAATGTGAGCTTGGGGGAGAATCTCTTGACACAGTGCACGTGGAAGGCGTTGAGGTGTTGCTCCTTGACAGTTTTAAGTTACTTACAAATGGCTTCCATAAAACAGCATGTTAAACACGCAAGCCTAGTACATCGCCATCTTGGAGGCTTGCCAGATTGAACAGACCCCTGTTGCTCCTTGAATGAATGTTCACACCATCATCATTCGAGCTGAAGGCGTATGAGAGCCTCGGGGAGAGGAATATGCCAAAGAGAGTCAGGGCAAGAACACAGCCCTGTTTCACAACACTGCTCTTTATAGGGAAGGCGTCTAAGGATCAGCAGTCATACCAAACAGTGCTGTGGTTGTCCTCTTGGAAAGACGCATAGAATCATAGAGTTGGAAGAGACCCCAAGGGCCATCCAGTCCAACCCCCTGCCAAGCAGGAAACACTTGAAAGATGGCTGTCAAGCCTCCACTTAAAGACCTCCAAAGAAGGAGACTCCACCACAATCATCTTGTGGAACTTCGGTGGGCATCCTATATTGCGGAGAAGTGTAAGGGTCCTTTTTGGCTGATGAGGTCAAATGCTTTTGTCAGGTCCACGAAGGAGATGCACAAGTTGCGCCTCTGCCCCCGGGCATTTCTCCTGCAGCTGGCGCAGTGAGTGAGAAAATCCTGCCAACTGTGGACCTCTGAGCTCTAAATCTTCATCGTGACTCAGGTAGACTCTGCCAGCAGGTGACTGCAATCTGTTGAGAACTACGCAGGCATAGGCTTCCCCCACAGTATTCAGCAGGGAGATCCCGCGGTAGTTGTTACAGTCATTAAAGCGGAAACCTGTTTTGACAGCCGTTAATGCTGTGTAAACACAATGTGGGCAATGTATTGCTCATTATCTATCTGGTGTTTCTCCAACACAAACCAGGCAAGGTTACATATATATATATTCCAGGTGATTTTGAAAGGCAGTAACATTGTCCCAACAAATATAGAATTCTGAAATATGACTCATTTACACATTTGAAGGCTTTTGAATATATTTGCTTCCTTCTCATGATAAATGCTACTTCTTGTTGTCATATGGGAGGGGGAAAGAATTATGCAGGTCATGGAAACACCACTCCCTTTCCCATAGAATCCTGCTCAGATCCCTGTCCACCTTCCCCTCCCAGATTCTGAGATTTCACCTCTCTTGCCAGTTTGTCTTGAGGACTAGAAACTTGCCGAGAGAGAAAGAGAGGGAGGGAGAGGAAATGGAAACAACTATTTTTTCCAGCCTTCTCCACCTAGAACCAATTCCTTTCTGTTTGACAGGTTGCAGTTATGAAATGGTGAGTGTACATTCAACCTTGAGCGTGCAACTTCCTTGTTCCTTGTAGCTGTTGACTGACTAACCCATTGCTCTGATTGCAACCGCATTCATAGTAACCCTGTAGGGTAGCAGTTTCTTACTGCACGCTCGTTTTATGCATTGTAAAATTAGAGGCTGAGAGATAATGATGGGCTCCGTTGCATCTGATAAGAGCTGGAACTTGTGCCCATCAGTCTTTCTGGCGGATTGCGTCAGCTGCAGTCTTGCTTCCGCCTCACCTCCATCATTGCAGAGTCAATTACGTATGGAGTAGGAAGTTGCATGTGAGTAGTCCATAGGCCCGAAAAGCCTTATTGGTGTGTGTGTGTGTGTGACCTTGCTAGGTGCAGTTCTGACCGGATTCAGGAAAACAGTTCTTGTGTTCTTATGATTCCCTGGGGTGCCAACTGTGTGGGCACAGGAACATTGTGTTTTCATTAGCAGGCAAAGGAGAACAGCCTTCTCCCAACCTGAAGCTATCGAACAACACCTCCCATCACTCCTGACCATTTGCCACGGCCCTTTGGTTTGATCTAGCTCTTAAGATCTTTACAAGTGGGACTCTTGCAACAAAATTCTGCAGTACATTCTTAATCCTCTTCAGTGTGCCATCCATTCCCTTCTCCAGGATTCTGTAAGCTGTAAGACACTCAAGCAGGCCAGTTCAGTCTTCCCCTCTCCCCAGTTCCTGTTTCCCAAATGACATTCAGTATTATGTAGCTCAACCATGTTGTGCACTTGTGCATATCTTGGGCTTGCATGCTGATGCTACCTCCCTCTGGGTTCTCCATGACCTGGGTTTGCTATTAGAGGGAACAATGGCTATTATTTGCTGAAAAACTTGGTCCTCCTGGCGTTTATCTCTTCTTACTAAGAACAGGCTTGCTGCATTAGACCAAAGGTCCATCCACGCTCAGCATTTTTCTCACTGCCCTCTGACTATCCAAAGCAGACAATGAGGGCAGCAGGGGTGGTGCTGACGCAGAGATACAGTGTGTAATGCCAGCCCCGTTGGAGCAGGAACAATTCCCCACGTTCCTGCTCCTTCCTGCTCAACTTGAAACCGGAGCATGACTAATGTCCTGGGCAAGGGTGGCATTGCAGCTACAGTCACAGCAAAGGACTGCTTTGCCCCATTGAGCAAGCACGGGAAGCTTTCCGATCTGGGCATTCCCATCCTTGCCTTCTCTCTGCGGTGCAGCGGCACAATTTCTTGCTGGGCTCTCTCTCGCTTCCCCCTCCCCTTTCAATTGCATCACAGGCAGGCGGCCAACGAGGAGCTTCCCTGGCTCACACACCCCTCCTGCGGAGAGGCCAATCAGAAGCCAGAGATACTGCCGCAATCCCTTTCCTCCCCCTCCCTTCCAAGGCAAAATGATGATGCAAAGGTACTCGGATCTTGAGTCCTGATGTGAAGACATAACTTCCTGCATTTTTTGTTTTGTTCTCTGACCTCACATTCCTCCCTAGTTTCCCTCCCCTTTCTGATGCCCTCAGTCTGAACCCACTGCCTCCTCTTTCTGTAACCAGCCATTCCGTAGAGACAGCCCCTGTTTTGCATTACCTGCCCTTGGTGAAGTGCTCTCTTCATTCTGCCTGGCAGTGCCAACAAACTGAGATACACGGGCCATTGATCTGACTCTTAAAGGTAAAGGGACCCCTGACCATTAGGTCCAGTCATGGACGACTCTGGGGTCGCAGCACCCATCTCGCTTTATTGGCCGAGGGAGCCGGCGTACAGCTTCCGGGTCATGTGGCCAGCATGACTAAGCCGCTTCTGGCGAACCAGAGCAGCGCACGGAAACGCCGTTTACCTTCCCGCCGGAGCGGTACCTATTTATCTACTTGCACTTTGACATGCTTTCGAACTGCTAGGTTGGCAGGAGCAGGGACCGAGCAACGGGAGCTCACCCTGTCGCGGGGATTCGAACCACCGACCTTCTGACCAGCAAGCCCTAGGCTCTGTGGTTTAACCCACAGTGCCACCCGCGTCCCGTTCTGACTCTTGCCTTTGTGGCGAGATTTCGGGAATGCCTTTTGGGGAAAAAATGTTCCCAGCATGCTAGCTTCTTTTCCGCTGCCTCTCCAGAAATCTGTCGGTTGCCCCCCACCCCCAGCCTTCCTCCAAAGAGGTTGGGGAGCCTTATGTGACTCTCCCTCCTCTATTTTAACCTCACAACAACCCTGTAAAGTAGACTACATTGGGAAAGAAAGAAAGAAAGAAAGAGTGCATGAGCCTAGCTTAGGGTCACCCAGGGAGTTTTCTCCCTGAGTGGGCCTGGCCACACTCGCTGCTGGAAAGCGGCCCTTGGCAGCTTTCCACTCAGGTAATCCAGCCCTCTGGTTGAACAAGAGCCCTGCTCCTAACACAGCCTTCCTTTCTGCCATTTGTGGTTGGCAGCATACACAGGATCTCCTTCGTGCTCTCCCATCCAGGCACTGACCAGACCCCAGACCTGCTTAGCTTCAGCGAGATGAGACGGTGCCGTATGTTTATAGAGCATGTGCAGAGAATCAGACATAAAATGTTCCTGACTGGATTTGCAGCTGATTGGTAAGGTGCAGAGCCTGATCCGTTGTGTTTGCTTTGCTGTTGTACTTGCCCCCAAAGTCCAGGAACAGACCGTTGTAAATAAGCAGGCGAAGGAGAGCTTTCTGTATTGTGTAAGGGACAAAGGGGTATTGACTGTTGCTGTGGATGTGTGGGGTGAGGTCAGGTGTTTGCAGCATGTTTTGGTGGGTCCACCTGACTTGCTCACTGCGTGACCAGGAATGCACTTTTGTGTGCTTTCGTTTGGTTGTGTACTTTGAGATCTAAATGGACCCCGGGATTTTCTGGGGAGCCCTTTAGGCTCTCTGGAGTAGTTTGGATTCATTCTGGCCACGCAGCACTTTCCCCACTTCTGACTCCCTTCCAAAGAGGAGGCAATGACCCTGCAGTGCGGAGCAGAGTGTCCGGGCTTCAAGTTTGTGCGTAAAAGGGGCGGATCATTCACGGCCGGCAGCCAGCGCCTGTCAGTCATTAACCTGGAAAGACACTGGGGAGGGAAGTCGAGTGATGAGCAGGTCTCTGTGTTGAACCAGCCCTGAGGTCAATGGGGAATCAGCTACACCTAAGCGGTGGATGCAGAAGTTCCTGGGGTGCCCCCGTCCCAAAGGCAGGACCTCCATCGCCCCCTAGACCTCCCCTTCAGTGCTGGTCAAGGCATTAACTAACACACCTTAACTAGGATTGACTTTTTTTAAAAAAAACTTGCTGGTCCATTTGGGCACCAGCTCCTGCTTTTGTCCATCTCTCCCCCTTGGTGATGCCTGAAGCAGGTTAGGACCATAGGAATCTGCCTTCAAAACATTGGTCCATCTTGCACTGTCTACTCACAGACTGGAAAGGGCTCTGCTGAGTTTCAGACTTAGGGGCATTCCCATTCCTGCTTGGAGATGCTGGGGATCAAACCTGTGACCTTATGCATGTGGAGCAGATGCTCTACCACCGAGCCACCACCCTTTCCCTTTCTACAGCCTTTTTTTTCTTTTTAAAGAAAAAAAGCCCATCGCCACATCCCGTGGCGTTGAATGTCCCACTGCTGCATGTTGCTCCTCTGCAAAGCTAGCCCTCTTCTCTCCCCGCAGGAGTTGCTCTGCTGTGAATCAGAGACACTTTGCACATGCTCAGATGCCCAAGGAAAGGTATGCTTTGGAAAGCTGGCTGCCAAGTAACCCCCCCCCGCCCCCAACTTACTCAGTCAAGGATGGCCCATCTCTCCCTCTACCCGCAAGCAGGGCACCTGTGTTTTTGGCAGGTGTTCAGCAGGTGAAGCTTTTCTCGGTATGACTGTGCCATTTCCCATTATTTAGCTGAAACCCTGCCAGAAAACAAAACAGATTGGCAGTCCTATGAGGAAGACAATAAACCAGACTTACAAACTGTCACGGCCAGATCAAGCATTTATCCTTCTTCCTTTTTCTGTGTTTGCTTTAATCTGCCTTTATCCTCAAAGGCTGCCCTATATTACCCTGATCTCATTGCACGGCTGTGATGATTGGACATGGCTGTTCGGCGAGAGCCTGCTGTCCTTCTGCACACCTCACTGCAACAAGGTGGCTGACAGCGGGCCGTTCCATTTCTGCAGAAGGATGGGAGAATTATTCCCTTGCCTAAAATGTTGGAGAAATTCTCCCAGTCAGTGTAGACGGTAATGAACTAGATGGAGCAAGAGTCTTGACTCGGTGTAACACAACTTCCTTCCTACGTTCCCAAGCAACACCAAGCAAATGAAGGTTTTTCCTCTCCTGAGACACCCCTGCCTCAGATGTGTTGCAGCCTCACCATTTGTCAACAACTTTAAAAAAAAAACAAAACCTTCCTGTGCTCTTCTGCCTTTCAGTGTGGCAGATCCTAAGCAGATGATAATACTCAGCTCCCTGCCCTGAATCTTGTCCGGTGCTGAATTATCTGCAGGTCAAACTGCCCTGAAAGGTACAAGGAATGTACAGTACAGATTGTTCCGCCCGTCCGCCCCCCGTCAGTTTGTAAGCCGACATGGCAAGGAGGGTGGAGCCAACACACACAGGATCTTTACAGGTTCCCGGCACAAGTTCCCCCCCCCCCCAGCTGTTTAAACGGGTGGGGAAATGCTCTGCCCTTAGCAGGGGGAAGACGTCAGTAGCAAGACGTGATGAGCACAACTTTGCCCCCGCTACACCCCGGCCCGGATTTCCTTTTGCAAAAGCCCAGCACTACTACTGGACATGACGTATCATGAAAACATTGCAGACATCCTTTTCGAGAACTGTGTATGACTGTGTTAGGGACAGACATGAGAGCGGTGGGGAAAAACGTAACACACGGTTGGCAATCACTTCCTGTTGCACTTCTCCTTCCCCAGGTTTCCACATGAAAGCAGTGCTGCAAATCACTTTTCCGTTTCTGATTGCCGAGAAGGGCTTGTCGTTGTTGTTGTTGTTGTTGTTGTTGTTACTGTACAAACCTATGAGTCAGCTGAGTTGAAGGTGCTGGACTCTTCCTTCGCTGGAGGTTTTTGGGTGGCTGCCCACCAGGGATTCTTGAGCTGTGATTCCTCCACAGCGGTGGGTTGGACTTGGATGAAACCCTTCTGGTGTCCCTGACAATGGTTCTGTGTGACTTTCTGCACATGGAGTCTATTCTGATTGGACTCCTTTCATGCAACTCCACCAGCCAACTCCAGAGGAGGAAAAAAAAGGGAGCCCGTCTAAATAATACAGTGGAATCAGCCGGAAGGCTGGTTTTCCCGGGACATTCCCGGAATTGCAGAAGCTGTTCCCTGAAAGGTTAAAAAGAGTTGGGGAAGGGGGGGGGACACTTGCTATAAATAAAGGGTCTAGCTCTGCCCCTCTCATCAGGTGTCACCTGCAGTTTGAGGCCACACCGTACATTTAAAACTCTATCGTACCACTTTAACAGTCATAGTTCCCTCTCAAAGGATGCTGGGAGCTGTATTTCGTTAAGGGTGCTGGGAACTGGAGCTCTGTGAGGGTGGTAAACTACAGCTCCCAGCATTCTTTGGGGGAAGCCGTGACTGTTAAAATGCTATAAATGTGGTTTAAATATACGGTGTGACCTAAAATGGTTTGGCCCATCCTCAATAGTCTTATTTTGCTGTAGTGTGTGTGTGTGGATCAGGGTTCAGTTCTGCTTACAGTATTTTGGGGCTAAATGTCACTGTGTGAGGAAGGTGTTCCTGCGTTGCTTGGCTTTCTAAGTGGGACGATAAGGCCGGTCTGTAATTTAAACCCCGTTTGAATACAGTGGTACCTCGGGTTAAGTACGCTTCAGGTTAAGAACTCGGCTTAAGAACAGAAATCGTGCTCTGGCGGCGCAGCGGCAGCAGGAGGTCCCATTAGCTAAAGTGGTGCTTCAGGTTAAGTACGCTTCAGGTTAAGAACGGACCTCCGGAACGAATGAAGTACTTAACCCGAGGTACCACTGTACGTTGAAATGGATATGTGTGTACAGAGTAGCTTAGATGGCCCCTAAATCCCATGTGGCTTTGCAGGGACATGCGAGAAGATCTGTTTGTGACCACGGGCAGAGAGCATCATCATGGCCTCCTGGGACACATTGTTCATCTTAAATGATAAAGAAGGGGGAAATATCTCTGACCCACACTTAGTCATTGTCCCTTCACGACACAGTCTTTGCAGTTGATTCTCAATGTGGCGGCTTCCAGGAGCCCCTGCCACGGATGTTCTGTAGGG
Source organism: Lacerta viridis (assembly GCA_900245905.1). Taxonomy (NCBI): domain Eukaryota; kingdom Metazoa; phylum Chordata; class Lepidosauria; order Squamata; family Lacertidae; genus Lacerta; species Lacerta viridis. The sequence goes on along the minus strand of OFHU01001767.1, from coordinate 122,609 downwards.
TTGGCAATTTTTCTGTCTGGTTTCTGTGCCTTAAATAGTAATGAGAAGGAGGAGAGTTCTCCTGAGAAATCTGCCCGGGAATGTGGCCTGTGTCTGACCTTGCCTGATGAAATCTTGTTTGGAGAACTCCCGTCTTTTGTGGGGTTGTGTCCCAGCCTGAACCTGCATCTTGCTCGAGATGCCTCGGGATTGCTGAGGATTCCAGGTTTTGGATCTGGCAGGCAGGATTCCTGGGTCCTTCCTTCCCCAGCGTGGTTTAGCAGTCAAACTTTCTTCCCAGGGAACTCTGGGAATTGCCTCTCTCTGAGAAGAACATGGGATCTTCTAACAGCTCTCAGCACCCTTTGCAAACTACAGTTCCCAGGATTATTTTGGTGGGATCCATGACCGTGCAAAGTGGTGCAATGCTACTTTAAATGTGCAGTGCAGATGGGGCCCCAGATAATTAAAAAAAAAACCCCAAATAAATTATCATTACAGTTCATCAGGCCTCAAGTACAGCTATGCGTTTATTTCAGGTTTTTCTTTGCTGAGTGTCAGTGGGTAGTTTTGGCTGCGGCTGACTGTGGTTTAGGTGAGAATATCATTTGCCGTGAAAAAGGAATAGGAATATACAGGTGAAACTTGAAAAATTAGAATATTGTGGAAAGGTTCATTTCTTTCAGTAATTCAACTTAAAAGGTGAAACTAATATATGAGATAGACTCATGACATGCAAAGCGAGATATGTCAAGCCTTTATTTGTTATAATTGTGATGATTATGGCGTACAGCTGATGAGAACCCCAAATTAACAATTTCAACTTTGGGGTTTTCATCAGCTGTACGCCATAATCATCACAATTATAACAAGCAAAGGCTTGACATATCTCGCTTTGCATGTCATGAGTCTATCTCATATATTAAACTCCAGTAGCTAATGAAAACAATTGCTTACATAAATGTACTTTTCCACAATATTCTAATTTTTTGAGTTCCACCTGTATATATAGCAGGTAATAAGAGGAAACAAAATAAAAGATTTTGAGTGTATTTAGCCATTAGAGGAGTGGTGCTCTTGAGGTATCTGCAGACAACCTGAGATGTGACACAAAAGGGAAAGAATTGGGGAGGAAAAAAGGAAAAAACCAAAACTCCAGGCACTGTTTATTAATGACAAAGATTCTTGCAATGATGACCCAGAGCAGAGAGACTTTGAGGAGAAGAGAAGAGAAGAGACAAAGGTTGCTGGTCCTTTTAGGAGAGGTGATATGATACAGAGGCAGACTTTGGTCTTTCAAATTCCAGAGGCGCCCTGTGCAAGGATCTCTCTTACCTGTGGGATTCTCCTCCCGCACCCTTAGGAGGATGGCTGCCTGTGCTGTGAGGTGCCCCTCACCTGCCTTGAGGTTACCTCATAGGATGGTGTGAAGGGAACGCTTCAGGCCAATGTGTGCCTTTTAAAACAAAACTGGTTCATAAATGAGCGGCACTGTTGTGTGCATAGATGATGACGCAGTTAGTCTTTGGCAGGAGCCCCATGGAAGCCTGCCTCTTCAGAGAAAGGATCTTCCGCCATCCCACTTTATTGGGCATCCGCGGAGGGCGAAAGATTTATATGAGATCTCGGGAGAAGCCAGAGGATAGCCATGGAAGGCAGCTTGCCACCCTGTGAAGTGTCTCTGCGCAAATAGCGTATTAACCCGCTGAGCAGAGGCAGAAAAACATATTACAGTATAAAAGGCGTAGCAGCGTCCTCGGGCAAGTCTGGCGCTGGGAGTTGTTAAGAGAAACCTTTTTGTTTGCTTAGTCCTTTCATAACAATGCTCAAAGAATCAGTCACCTTGTCTCCTTCTCTCTCTCTCTCTCTCTCTCTCTCTCTCTCTCTCTCTCTCTCTCTCTCTCTGTGTGTGTGTGTGTGTGTGTGATGTTGTTCCCTGTTAGCTCAGTAAAGTTTTTTGGGGGTGAACCCCTAAAATGGCAACAAGATGGCTTCCTAAGAGTTTGGGGATGCAGATCTCCCAAGCTAAGAGGGATCCCAAAAGAGGATTGAGCTTACAGCGAAAAGTGAGCAAGGCACCTGTCATTTTTAGTTTGATAGGTGGTATGCATTATAGTCTATTCATTCATTCATTCATTCATTCATTCATTCACTGTATTATCTGGCCCAAGGATGTTATTCCCCCCCTCGGCATCCCTCCCTGGAGGCACCGTTCTTCTGAAGCAGCTGTGTGTGTTCTTGCTGCGGCTTTGTCCTAAGGCTTGGCGGGTGGCACTGAGAAGTCCTGCCAGCACCAAAAGGGCATTTAAATAGGTTTAAGCAAGCGGATTAGGAGGTGACGTCAAGGAGCAAGGCACGTGGATTTTCACATGTCTTTGAACCCTTCCACCCAGGCTCCCTGGTCCTTTGATATAGCTCCAGTATCCTTGTAGGGTTCAGGAGAATCTTTCCTCATTTTTGGTTCTGCTTAAGTGGCTTCCTGGCCCAGCTGCTGCCAGGGACTGGAGACAGAAACCCAAGTCTCTTCCCTTGGCCTTAGACTCAGGTTGCCAGGTCTAGGCCCAGAGAGAGTACTGCAGTAGTATGTTTCCAGCGTTGTGGAGAACATACAGTAGTGGAGAACAAACAGTAGTATGTTTCCATCCTGTATGCACACAGGAAGGCATGGAAGTTCCCTTTTCTTATGCAGATGTTCAGGATCCCTAGAAGGAAAAATCAGTGGTTCAGAACTGTTGTCCTCAAATCTTTTGCCATAATTAAAATGGTTAATCTGTAAGGTGCCACAAGGCCTTTTGTTTTGTTTTGTTTTGCTGCAAAAAGCTGTGATTTCTCTGAAGAGGGTGCCCAAAGTGTTGCTTGTGTGGCTGGGACAGATTTGAACCTGTGGCCCTCGAGAAATTGTTGGACTCCAGCTCCCATCAACCCCGGCTAGCTTGACCATCGGGCAAGGAGGGCCAAAGGTTCATTGTCTCTGCCAAGAATTGGGGTATGAGAAGCACGCAGCCCCACTTCCCCCTGGGAAACGTCAGCTGATGCGGCCAAAATGTTCCCCCGGAGGTTGAAATTCAGGGAAGGTTTATCTTCGGAGAGTTCTGTTTGCAGGTTGTCTCTTGCAATGGAAAGCTACAAAGGAAATTGCAACCTGGCCGGTTCGCCAACTGGAATTTTTTCAAAGCTATTGTGGTGCAGCTTAATTTGCAGAAATAGCCTGAGGGGAAGGGTGTCGGCGTCGGAAGATGTGATTTGTGTGGAGTTTCATTGGCATATATGGAAGAGGCTGGCACTGCCAGCTAAAATGGAACTCCCTTTAGATTATGGTATGGCAGCCCAAGATCTGCATTTGGACCAGAGGAAGGAACTGTATATTCTCCAAAAAGTGGGGACTGTTTGGTGGGTATTGCCAAGGGCGCCACCAAATTCACCAAATTCACAACAGGAACATGAGGAACGGTAGAAGCACTGGGCATTCTTGAGAGTTTTTGTTGTTGTTGTTGAAATGGAGTTTGGGAGGACAGTTGCAGAAAACGTTGTGAAAAGGATACCTGAAAGCAAAAGGTAAACTTGCAAGTAAATTCATCAACGCCGTTTTTCATTTTTGAAAGCCAAGGTAGCCTAGTGGCTAGGACTGTGAGCCCATGGTGTCTCGAGTTCAAATTGCACACCAGTACGAGAGCTGGAACAATGTAGTGGTTACGACTTTTGAATGAGGAAGGCTGGGGAGACCCGAGTTGATATTTTCTCAACATAGCCTACCCCACAGGGCTGTTGTGCAGTATGTGTGTTTTCTACCTATCTATCTGGCCAGTTGTCGCATTCTGTCCTCCTCTGAGGAATGATGGGATGTGAACATAGTATGTCAATCCATAAAAAATTTTTGGTCTGCAGCCATGCCCAACTTGGTGCCCTCCGGGTGTTTTGTATGTGGTGATAAATATTGCTGTACCTGACAGGGCTATTGGAAGGGTCCCTAGAGTCGTGTAGGTGAGGTGCCTCAAGCATGCAGTATGCAAATGGATTATGAATTAATGCAAATGCAGATTAATAATTAACAATTAGGAATGGCTTGTTTTGTGTTTCTCCCATGGAAAAGGAATAGTTTTGAAGGGGGCACCAGTTAATTTATTTTACTTCACTTTATCTCTTCCCCGCAGTGCCGGATTTACATATAAGCTAAACAAGCTATAGCTTAGGGCCCCACTCTCTTGCCCCCCCCAAAAAAATTAAAGGAAAAAAACTGGATGTACATTTCCAAAATATAAGATAAAAAACAAATAAAATAAAACCTACATACAGCAACAGTGTTTTGTGTTGTGTAGGCTCCTATTTGTTATGTGCAAATGGCTTTAGATACCTATTAGGTCCATAAATTACCATATAGCATATATTCAACACAAAAAAGCGACAATTTGTTGTTGACAAAGGACAGCTGGACATATAAAGGGCCCCATTACCTTCAGTAGCTTAGGGACTCGTCAAACCTAAATCTGGCCCTGCTTTCCCCCCAAGAGTTTAGACCCATTCTACCTTATCCTCACAACAACCCTGCGAAGGTAGGGCAGACTGAGAGTTAGTGTCTGGCCCAAGGTGACCCGGTGAGCTTCATGGCTGATGTTTGTACTTGACAAAGCTTCAGGATTAATCTGTTTCTCACTCTGTTTGTGTGTTTGTGTGTGTGTGTGTGTGTGTGTGTGTGTGCTTGCTGCCCCCTAGTGGCGTGAAGTCTGCCCTGCAAACCCCAGCTCGGCCAACCATGTGTAATATGCGCATCTTTTACTCAGGTACACGTACGAAGACTGCAAGCGGACGGCGGACTGGCTGCTGTCCCACACCAAGCTCCGGCCCAGGGTCGCCATCATCTGCGGCTCGGGCCTCGGAGGGCTGGCTGACCTCCTGAAGGACCAAGTGGCGTTTGAGTACGGCAAAATCCCCAACTTCCCCGAGAGCACAGGTAAAAAAAACCCCCACAAAACCACAGAATGGTGGCGGAGGAACTGGGGATGGGGTCAGGTGTACTGTATGGCAGCCACTAGGGGGTGCTGGTAAGCAGCAGCTGGAGAAGGCGCTACTGTACTGTACCACCAATAGGGGGCAGCAGCGAGTCCTTTAACACTTTGCTTGCCTCATTCCAGTTGTTGGCCATGCGGGAAGGTTGGTGTTTGGGAGCCTCAGTGGAACTCCAAGCGTGGTGATGCAAGGCCGCTTCCACATGTACGAAGGGTACCCGCTCTGGAAGGTGAGTTGCTCCACAGAGCTGCAAACCTTTCGAAACTCGAGAGGTGTCCAGCTGGTTACAATTTCAGGAGCAGGATGGTCGATAGTAACAGACATTGATAAAGAAGATAGTGCCTCTGGGCCTATGCAAAGTTCCTCTTCATCTTCACTGGCCCAACACATCTGGGAATGGGATGACGGGTGAAAACGGTTCCACAAAATTCAGCCAAAATTTAGCCTCATCAATCCCGGTTTCGTGGTTCCTTGGGCATGTGCAGAGTGCAGGGGGACCTGAGAGCTGAAGGGGAAGAGTTTTGGCTTAGGACAGGGCGTAAGGTCCGATTTCAAATGCCCGTTCTGCTGGTTGACTTTGAGCCAGTGAGGGCCTCATCCTAGCCTGCCTTGCAGGGCTGTTGTGTGAGGATTGCATTGAATGCAGGAGGGCTGGCGCTGCCTGCCAGCGTCTTCCCCTGACATCTCAGTATTGCACTTGAGGAACTCAGCGGAGAGGAGGATGTGGATGAAGCTAGAATTTGTGTGTGTGTGTGTGTGTGTGTGTGTGTGTGTTAATGCTTTATTAGAAGAATTTCATTTATAAAAAGAAAGAATGATAAAAAAAGAAAAGCGTGAATGAAAATAGAAATAAAAGAAAAATACTCAAATTCCATTTCCATACATTAATATACAGATACGTACAAATACCTTTATCAATAACCTAATATATTCTGTGTGAAGTTGTTCCAAATATCACATTTATCCAAAGAAAGTCTGTCTCTATATGCATTCCGTACATAAGTTGCTAGAATTTGTTGGTCGCCACCCGTCACTGACTCCAGCTCCACCTACTATATGGGCCCCAATGGGCACCAGCCATGGCTGGTCACAAAGCACCCTTCTGCCTCTCCTGAGTGCCGCTTCTGTCCCTCCCTCCCAGGTGACCTTCCCGGTCCGGATCTTCCGTCTGCTCGGCGTGGAGACCCTCATTGTCACCAACGCAGCTGGGGGGCTCAACCCCGAATACAATGTGGGGGACATCATGGTGATCCGCGACCACATCAACATGCCAGGCTTTGCTGGGCAGAACCCCCTGGTGGGGCCTAATGACGACAGGTAAGGTGGGGCTCTCGTCCTTCCTCCGTGAGATGCAACAGGTTGGCCCCAGTAGGCTCTAGAGCAGGGGTTGCCAAACTTACCTGGCCTCGGGCCGGTTCCTCCAGCGTCGATCGCGCAGCGGGCCGGAGGGCGGGGGAGCACGCACCCACACGCTATTTCCGGCGCACTTTCGGGTCCAACCAGAAATTGGGTCGCAAGCATCCACTTCTGGGTTGGCGGAGCACCGGAAATGCTTTTCGGTCGGAAATGACTTGCTTACAATCTATTTCCGGTGCTCCGCTGACCCGGAAGTGGGCAGCCGCGCTGTGCCGGTAAGAGTGGGCGGCGGCAGCGGGTGGCGGACGCCAACGGGCCAGATGGTCTTGTTTGGGGAAGCTAGGTAGGGATGATGGGAGTTGTAGTCCAAAAACAGCTGGAGACACCCAAGGTTGGGAAATACTGCTCCAGAGGCTCCCTTTTCCTCTATTACGGTGGTTGTGGAGAACCTGTGAGCCTCCCGATGCTGCTGGACTCCAACTCCCAGCAGCCTCCAACCAGCATGGCCCATGGCCAGGGATCATGGGAGCTGAAGTCCAGCAATATCTGGAGCCTTGCAGGTTGCCCACCCTTGCCTTCATAGGAACATAGGGGCGGTGGTCTTCCCAAGTCCATCTGTTTGAACTTCCCTCCCAGAGGATGGGCTATAAACTCACTCAGCATTGCTCCCGCTCACAAGAAGTCAGGCTGTCTGGGAGGCAGCATAGCCCAATGGGTAGAGCACATGCTTTGCGTTCAGGAGATTCTAGGCTCAATCCCCGGCTGCTGTGCACAATGGTTGGCTGCTGTGACAACAAGATGGTGGACTAGATGGGCCATTGGCTTTAATATTCTTTTTTAATGTTCTCCTCCCTCCCCTCGTTCACAGGTTTGGGGTACGTTTCCCGGCCATGTCGGATGCCTACAACGAAGACTTGAGGAAACTGGCCCACACGGTCGCGTCGGAGATGGGCTGCTCCGGGTCGGTGCGCGAGGGAGTCTATTGCGCCTTGGGGGGTCCCAACTACGAGACCATCGCCGAATGCCGCTTCCTTCAGCGCCTGGGCGCTGACGCCGTGGGTCAGTCGGGGGCAGAGCGAAGGGGGCTTTTTTTGGGGGGAGGAGAGGTACCTCGTGCCATTTTGAAAGGAGGCATTCTCTGCCACCCCGTGTTGTTGGCTGCCTCTAACATGGGACGGCAGAGCCTATACTTGTGTTTGCCGTGGGCAACCATTTTTGTGACCCCCCTTACCCATGAAACAGACAGCTATTAAGCAGGTGCAGTTTTACTTGGAGCTGCAGCAAATGGTGTAGGAAAGCCCTCTCTAGGGCGGGGCTGCGCAGAGTGCAAGTTGGGGTGCGCTGGAATGACCTAATGCGCCCACATATTTAAATCCCCCCCAGGTGTTGTTGGACTACAGTTCCCATCTTCCCTGACCAACTTGCCAGGGGGCTGATGGGAGCTGGAACCCAATAACATCAGGAGGGCCACTGGGTGCCCACCTCTGATGCAAGACCCCTGAGTTTTTTTCGCTCCAACCCAGGGGTGGGGAACTTTAGGCCTGGGAGCCACATGTGGCCCTCAGGCCTCTCAATGTGGCCCTCAGGCCTCTGCCCAGATGCAATTGCGCCCCGCCGGCTGAAAATTATTTTCCGCCCTGCTCTAACTTCTCAACCCCCTGCTCTATTTTCCCCTCAGGCATGAGCACCGTCCCCGAGGTGATCGTTGCCCGCCATTCCGGCATGCGCGTCTTCGGTTTCTCCCTCATCACGAACAAGGCCGTCCTCGACTACGAGAGCACGGAGAAGGCCAACCACGCCGAAGTGCTGGAGGCCAGCCGCCAGAGCGCCCGCACCCTCGAGAAACTGGTCTCCCTGATGGTGCAGCGCATTGAGCGCAACAACAACTTGGCCTAGCGGCGCGGTTTGCGCCGGCCCCCCCTGCCGATCTCTCGCCAGCAACGTCTTGTCAAGTGGGAGACCACACCCCGCTTGCCGTCTTGTGACGGAGAATCGTGCGCGGACCAGGCGAGAGGAGAGCATGGCGACTGTCCCGTCCTCCCTGCCCCCCCCCCGAAATATTCTTCCTTTGTCAAATCCTGCTGCTGAGTCATCTACTGTCAAGATGGTAGTTGGAAACGTCGCTCCGCTGCAGTACCTTGACCAACTTAGGCTGCACCTCTGTTTGTGTACCTGATCTCTAGCCTCTGAGATGGTGCCGGTCCATCTTTGTGTGTTTGCGTGTCTGTCAATCTTTCTCTTGTCTCTCTCCTCGTATTTCAGGATTTTGTGTAATAGCTCTTAGGTTTCCCTCCTCGTAATCCCTGCCACGGGCGGGAGTAAGGTTGCCAGTTCCGGTTGTCTTAGATCTTACGGGCCTCTTACAAATTTACTTCTTTCACGGCACTTAGCTTTTTAAAGGTTGAACAACAGAGAGCGGGCTTCCGAAACCCTGAAAGCTTCCATTGGGCATTTCAAAATGGCCGCTCTCTCGTCAGGAGGTTCCTCAGGTAGAAGCCAGCTAATACTGTGCTGCTCGCTTGATCCTGAAGGCCGGGATTTCAGTCCCTTGGCTGTCAGGATGCTCACTTTACCTTGAGGTGTCCTTTGTAGGATCTCTGGTTGAACTCGATGGGCCTTTGGCCTGATCCAGCAGCCTCTTCTCACGCTCTTAAGTTTGCTAGGAAATGGCTTCTTTGTCCCCCTCAGAGATCAGTACTTCCCCTCAGATCAAGCAATGGCCATTTCTCCTTCCAGGATATGTGTGTGTTTGTGTGTGTGTGTGTGTTCATTTAGTCCCCTCGTCCGTCCGTTTGAGACATCTTGTTAGAGACTCTATGCCTCTCCATAACTGTTGCTTCTTCTCTAGAAGGGCTTTGTGGATGGAGATGGTAAAGAACTTTTGTTCATTCGGAACACATTAAGGGGCAACCAGTCTTGCTTTGTCCCCAACATATCAGCCCCAAAGGTGGCTAACGTTTGGACTCTAAATATCCCGTGAATTACTCAGAACCTGGGTTCATCTGCGCACAATAAACCGCTAAGTCCTCAATCTCACAAACAGCATCAGATTGCGGTAGCAAGCTTGTGCTTGGATCAGTTTCAAACGGCAGATGCGCAGCTGACATATCAGAATGCCCCTCCATGCGTAAACAGCCCCTGCATGTGGAAAGCTAGCTCATCATGGAGCTAGCTGGCCTAGAATCCTGACCTGCTAGTTTTCTATATGCAACAATATATATTTTTATTTTTTTCTTAGTTTGCACAGAGGAGCATTCAGTGACGGAAGACCTGAAACAGCTTTGCCACCTCTACCCCTTTGTGACAAAGTACTCCCAAGGTCCTGCTGTCTCTGTGCCCAAATTCAGCCTTTTTTAAACGAAAATATTATTAAGTGAACGGGGTTGGTTTTATGTTGCTAGCCCTCTAGGAACCAAAGGAGCAACATTGTATGCGCTTCTCTGTCAACTTTTTTTTTTTTGCCTCCAAAACCCAGCAAACTTTCCCATCTGGATTTCCACTGGAAGTGGCCAGTGGTAGTGTGGGAATGGATGATCGGTTTCCTGCCATGGCCCATGGGATTGTCTCATGGATACTTTCCCCCAAAGTCATTCTGCGGTGGAGAACGTGGTTGGACCATTGCAACCCTGCTGCAAGCAATGGGGTTCCGAGGCCCCTCTCCGAATGTTGGACATCTTGGCCTTTGAGACAAACCAGATTCTAGAGGGTGACAATGTGACACACACACACACACACACACATGTTCTTTTGGTGCTGGGATCAAGGATCCTCCTGGTCGCTGGCAGCCTCCATGCTGAGGAATCCGAGTACTTGTGAATGTATACTGTAACCCCATCCTAAGTCTGAATTTGGCTGCATTCGGAACTTTGCTTGTGCCTTGCCACACAGATTTGCGGCAGCTTGGTGTTGGAGAAGGCGACCCCTTTATCTCTCCCTTTGCTCCTCGTTTCGGGTCTGCTGTTATTCACATCTCAGTGACACCAGAGCAGTTTTTAAATTGGAGCGGATGACTAGAGGGCCTCAGAGCGGTTTGTGAGGGGTGCGTGTGAGCGAACCAACAAAAACAAAGGCTTGGTGCTAACACCACAGAGGCCAAAATAAATCATCTCCCCATCCCTACCAAGACTTGCCCAGGGCCCTTTTGGCAATAGCTTTGCTGTCTCGGCACAGTAGTAGCTGCTGTTTCTGGTTTGAGAGAGAGTTGTTTCCGTAGCAGGCGTCAATTGCTTTCCTGTGTTGCTTGCACCAGCCTGGTGTACTCCAGATGTTTTGAACTACAACTCCCATCATCCCTGGCCAGCACAGGCTGATGGGATTTGTAGTTGGCAATAGTTAATTTGCCTACCCGGTGTGGGGAAACTGTGGGCCTCCAGATGCTCTTGGACTACAACTCCCATCATCCCTGACCATTCCAACTAGGGCTGGGGGGGGGGGGGAGGAGCTGGAGTTCCCCATATGCCTGGTTTTGGTGAGCTTTACCCAACACCACAGAATTTTCGCAGCATGGAGCTTAAAACCTTTCATCCAGTTCGGATGACTTGTCGGGCCTCACTTTATCCTGTCCATTAGTTCCGGTGGGTCTACTCTGAGTAGGACTAACGCCAGATCCCAACCCTCCCATCTCACGTCAAATTCCTGTTTTAAGGCCCAGATGAAAAGTTGCCCACAGCCCTCGGTCCTGCAGAGCAGAAGCCAGCACAGATGAGCTTTTGATGTCTTACATCTCTGCATGTGGGCTGCTTTGAAAGTTGGTTTCACTGGCCCTGTGTTAATCTGGGAGCTGGGCTTGATTTCCACATAAAGTGATACATGAACTCAGGTACAGTTGCTGTCCTGCTTTGCTGACTGCGCTCAATACTTCCTCCCTGGTTTCTGCTTGAACGGCCTCTTCCTCGTCTCTCTTTCTTTATTTTTAATTATTTCATTTTACTGTATTAGCAATATCATTCCACGGACCAGGAAACTGCCCCCCTAAACCCTGTAGATGCTTGATGAGGCAAAGAGGAACTCTGGTATGAAGGACACAATGATTTATATCCCCGTTCAGCGGCTCTGAAGGATTGGAAATGATATATAAATATATATATATTTTTGTAGAGCATTCTGCACTTTCTTTGTTTTATTTAAATGAATGAATGAATGGGCCTCCCTGTTTTAATTATTAAAACGACGTGAGTAAAATAATAAAGGCTGGAATGAACAGATTTGGCGTGCTTGGCTTCGCGTTTTTTTTTGGCCGGATCAATTCACTGTGGGCAAGCCCTGCAGTAAGACGGGCGGAAGGAGGATCTCGCACCAAGTTTTCACAAGTTGAGTCCCCTACCCTAAGGAATAGGGAACCGTAAACACAAGATGTTGGCCAAATGTGAAGCTGGGGTAAAGTACACAAGATCCAGACTCCATTCAGGAGCTAGGGCTATTCTTGTTTTATTCTTATTAGGTATCTCGTGGTTTTATATACTGCACTGAGACCCCCGGGTATAGGGCGGTATATAAATTTAATTAACAACAACAACAATTAATAATAATAATAATAATATTGCTGGCTGAGTTGGCCAAATCCTGGTAGAAGGCAAACAAGAGTTTGAGTTAGGCCACCCATTTTTCCAGCTTACCGTACCTTGCACCATGGTAACCCGTCACATGACCATGGTAAATGGGCTTAGGATCTGGTCTAAGTCCTCCGTGCCACATCCAGTTTAAAATCCACCAGCCTTGGCTCAGCCAGCTGTTTCCCAGTTCAGCCAGGATACGCCTAGCTGTGTGCCAGGAACCTCTTGGCTCAGCTGGTAATCCACTGGATCATCATCCCATCCTGGTAGATCTTGGTTTTCTAGGTTTTCTCCCTAGATTTATTCCCCTCTGTGCTTCATGGTGGATGTGAGATCTCCTCCTCTCTATGTCTGTGAGGATTAGGAGAGGTGGGGGGAGGATCATAGAGTTGGAAGGGGCCACGAGGGTCAACTAGTCCAACCTCCTTTTGCCGAACGTGGGGCTTGATCCTACGACCCTGAGGTTAAGAGCCTCATGCTCTAGCCTTAACTTAATTTGAAAGTTCCATTTCTACCCCACTGCTATGAAACTATGGCAGTTTTGCCCTTAACAATTTTATCTATTGGATGCACCACTGGTAGGCAATTGAAAACATTCCTAAGTTTTGTGGGTGACAAGTGTATTGGATACAGGATTATAAGTGTTGAGTGACAAAGTGTAACTTTGAATCTTGAAATAAAATAAAATATATTGCAATTCCCAGAAGTTAAGATTTCTAGGGCATTCAGCCTCTGATCCTGGTGCTAATCCTGTCCCTGCACCAGCATACTGGGGGGGGGGACACCAGCTGTTGGATTTCAGCCTGTTTGCTGCACACATCACTTCAAGCAGCCCTTTCACAAGCAAAGGGTCGCTTCCCTTATTTGAACAGGCACATTGGGACTCACATTGAGAATCACAAGGTGAGGTTGGTGGAGGCTTTGGCCAAGTGTAGCTATACTGGTGTCTTTTCCTAGATTAAGAAAATAAGATTGATAATAATAATAATAATAATAATAATAATAATAATAATAATAATAATAATAATTTATTTGTACCCCGCCCATCTGGCTGGGTCCCCCCAGCCACTCTGGGCAGCCTCCAACAGATATTAAAATACATTAAAGTAAGCATTACGGGAAAAGAAAACGAAGTTTTTCTCTTAAGTGCAGGATCAATACGTATGAGAAAGATGCGAGCTTGAGACGAAAAAGTTTTGAACTATATAGTCTCTACACACTTTTTATACAGTACAACGTATTTAAGAACAATTCAACAACTATTCCGAATATAGAAAGTAACAGTCCTCTACCGCTAGATGGCGCTGATCAGGCAGACCAACACGGCTCATAGAAGCCAAGCACGCCAGGCACGCCTAAGATGTAATAGAAAGTAACTCAATGTCCTCAATGTCCTACAATTCCACGTGGCACATAGTGACAGAGGTTGGTAGATAAACTTTTTACGAGCCCTATGATCACAGCTGGCTCGTTGGTCTAGGGGTATGATTCTCGCTTAGGGTGCGAGAGGTCCCGGGTTCAAATCCCGGACGAGCCCTATATTTATTGCAATACTAAACAATGAGTGAACGTTACTACAGTGTAGGGTTTTATCTCTTTTCCCCTAAAAAGGAAGTAGCGTTCTATAAAATTTCCTTAAAAAACAAAGTTTGATACTGGGGGGTGGGGGGTGGATTCCGTGGTCTGTATTCTGAATTTCTGTAATTCTATAACATTTTCCTGGTGGCAAGTCCCATTGAGCATCTAAATAGATGTGTCTAGGATTGCACTTGAATGCTGTTTTCAGAATATCATGGGTGGAACAAATGAATGCCTAATAACAGCATTAATAAAAATAAAATGTTCCTGACTTCAACTGTTATTAAAAATCCCCACCTGAATTCTGACCGTCCACCAACTTGCTTTTCAGTTCTTAAACACAGCACCAAAGTGTGTGAAAAACAATAAAAGAAGAACGCCGCAGAGCATGTGCAGAGTGTTTTCCTACCCAACCCTGTCAAACACATCAAGGATGAAAAGAAAGGGTTTGCAGATCGGAAGTTATGACCTCTTTTAAAAAATGAACAAATAAACACACAGAGAATTATGCACATATTGCAACTCAACCAATCCTCCATTTCTTAAAAGTGTTATTAAAATTGGCAGCCATACATTACGGCATTAATTTAGAACCATGTATCTTCTAAACACACACACAAAACACTGGGCATTTATTTTATTTCCTTAAAAACATTAATTTCAGACAGTCCAAATTTCTCAGGCTTTTTTTTTTAAGCAATCAGGAACACATTATGAATCTTCTTCCAACTTCTCCCTTCCTCCACATCAGTTTAAGAACTTTCTAAAGAATTTCTTAAGAACGAGCTTTCTGTGGGCTATTCATACACTGATTATTATTATTATTATTATTATTATTATTATTATTATTATTATTATTAATTTATCATCATCATCATCATTAGCCTACTCCAGACATGCTGTTTGTGGTGGAAGTAGAGAAGGTTGAACCTATTGGATGTTTGGTACTGTGAGAGTCAGGGTTTAACTCGGTGCTCAGTAGTGGTTGGCCCCCCAGATAGAATCATGGAATTGTAGAGTTGGAAGGGACCCCGAGGGTCATCTAGTCCAACCCCCTGCCATGCAGGAATCTCAGCTAAAGCATCCATGGCAGATGGCCATCCAACTTCTGCTTGAAAACCTCCAAGGAAGGAGAGTCCACCACGTTCTAATGGAGTCCCTTCCATTGAACTTCCAATAGCCTCAGCCAGCTCAGCCAGGGAAGTTGGAGGCTAGCAACCTCTACAGGGCCGTAGGTTCTCCATTCAATGGTTAAACCCTCTCTCCTTCCCTCGCACCCCCAATTTAAACAATTGATCGGGGGGTGAGGAGCATCAGCAGTGGGTCCTGGCAACCGTCAAAAGAAGCTAAGTATTTACATTGGCCATATGTGTGTCTGGTGGGAAATGTGATCTCTACCAGATCTGGTCCCACCATGAGGTTGTGTGAGGTGGCCTGCAAACACGCAATGTTTAAGATCCCATTCAAAGGCAGCAGCAAGCAGTCAATTATTCAGTTTTATTGTAATATATTATTATTATTTATTTAGTTTTTTTAAATTTATACTTTTCAAATTTATACATTTCATTAATTTTACAATCCATTTAACATTTTACTTCCTTGCCCCTCTTTCCTTAAATTTTCCTTAAATTTTTTTTTATATCTTCTGCATATCCAAATTAATTTAATTTACTCATTTGGTTATCTACTATAAATACATACTCTTATAAAACTGCAGGTTATTACAATAATCCTGCTAATGTTTTTATCTGTCTACAATTTGTCTGCAAATATTCAATAAGCCATTTCCATTCTTTTATAAAGACAGTTACGTGTTGGTCTGCTGTAGTCAAAACAAAATAAAATAATAATAATAATAATAATAATAATAAAATTCCTTCCAGTAGCACCTTAGAGACCAACTAAGTTTGTTCTTGGTATGAGCTTTCGTGTGCATGGTATCTGAAGAAGTGTGCATGCACACGAAAGCTCATACCAAGAACAAACTTAGTTGGTCTCTAAGGTGCTACTGGAAGGAATTTTTATATTTATTTTTCTTTTTATAAAAGTTTGTTATCTTGATTTCTTATTCTTCCGGTAAGTTTCGCCATTTCTGCATATTCCATAAGTTTTTGTATCCATTCTTCCTTTGCTGGGACTTCTGCTTCTTTCCATTTTGGGGCAAGTAGCATTCTTGCTGCTGTGGTAGCATATATTCATAAAATTCTATACAATTTAGGTAATTCTGTCCCTATAATTCCCAAAAGAAAAGCTTCTGGGTTTGTTTGTTTTTATAAAAGTTATTTTGAACAACTTTCTCAATTCATTATATTTCAATTCATGATATATAATGGAAATGAAATGGTAAATGAAATGATTTATTGTAATATTTTTGATCACCCATGAGGCTGCTATTCATGTCTGTCAGCTTGGGCAACAAGCCGTTTTGTGCGCAATTCCGGCGCCACTTGGCTAAAGCCCATTCCATCATCACCCTGTGCAGAAATCCCAGTGTGATCATTTCCCCCTTCAGTTTGTTAAACGACACACAAAATGACCAAATACTTTGGGCAGGGATGGCATACTGCCCCCGCCCCCCATATCCTGGGAAAACCAGGACATATTGTTTTTTCACGCGAGAGCACAGCGACCATTTGGGGCGCTGTGATTTTGCGCTGAGATCTTGTCCCGAAAAGAAACTTTTTTGGGGTGCCGCGATCTTGCACGGTGCCCCGAAACAAGCATTTTCAGGTGCTGTGCTTATCTGCGAGAGCACGCCCCCCCTCCCAAGTGTGTCTTTTGGGCTTGGTGACTCGTGCAGGAGCACAGCTGGGAAATCATGGGTCCTGGTTTTGGGACTCAACATGTTGGAGGGTATGGGATGGGCAGCCTGTGGGCCTCCAGCTGTAGTTGAACTTTCAGCTCCCATTAGTTAGCCCCAACTAGTGTGGGCTGATGGCCAGCAATGATGGACATGGTACTCTAGCAGCATCCAATTTCCATTGGTTGTGCTCCTGCTCCTTAATTAGCCAGGTGATGTTGTAACCATCACTTTATTTCAGGCCAAGGAAAGCTTCATAGGTTACATTTCCAGGCTGCAGGGCCTAGGATGATACGATGATGATGATGATGATGATGATGATAATGATTATTTTAATGTCAGATATCCTGTTTGAAAGACAACCAGCTAGAAATTGTTGCAAGGATGTCTTTCTGCAGCTCAGGGGATTTGCGCGCTAATCTCGTAAAACACAGGGCCATGTGTTCAAACCGCACTGGGCGCCGCTGTGGTGTTGTCACTGTTGCGCTGCGATCGGCTTTTGCTGTGGAGACTTCCATGGTTTCCTGGGGAGACTTTCTCCGCCCCTTCTCTGTCCACCAGCTGAACAATTCAATTGTTCCTCAGCCCTGCCATTAGCCCAATTACAGATCCTGTGGGACGGAGAGGTGGGAGAGGGCAGAACCGCAGTGGCAGAGTCAGCGAGGGAGTTTCCCACAATGCCATCTGCTTATGCCACAGTCTCTGCAGCTAAGCAACTGGCCCGCAGTTGTGGGTAATGTCTACTGAGCATTTGCAGCTTGCTTGCCCAGGCCTGCCCATTCAATTACCGGCCCCTGGGCTTTATTTAGCTCCTTTGCCGCAGGTGGACGGAGAAATGTCGCTGTTTTCGTCTTGCCAGCCAGGCTAGACAAACCATCAGTTCAGCGAACTCATTAACCCGGACTTTGTGTTAATGAGAAAGGAATTCGAGCAAAACTTCCTTGGTTCTGTCTGTGGCTCAAGCCGTGTGAAAGGGCATCATCTATGCCAGGCATAGGCAAGCTTCGGCCCTCCAGATGTTTTGGACTACAATTCCCATCATCCCTGACCACTGGTCCTGTTAGCTAGGGATCATGGGAGTTGTAGGCCCAAAACATCTGGAAGGCCAAAGGTTGCCTATGCCCGATCTGTGCTGACACACATGGCTCTGGTCACAATCACTCAGTCATGGGTGTTGAACATTTCCCCCACAAATAAAAACAATAAAAGTGTTTTAAAATGTGTGCTCGTGGCTTGCAGTGCATTCCCGCAAATATAAATAAAAACTAAAATGAAAAGAAGTACTGTTTGCAGCCGGCAGAAGGTCCGCACCATACATTTAAAGGACAACAGGCGCATATTTAAAGCACATGACTTCCCCTAAAGAACCCTGGGAACTGTAGTTTTCCCCCAACACAAGTTTCAATTCCCAGCATCCTTAACAAACTACAGTTCCCAGGATTATTTGTGGGAATATAATGTGCTTTAAGTGTATTATGTTGATCTGCTCTGAGGCACAAACATGAGGGGTTATCTAGTATTAGACACATTGAAATAAACGGACAAAAAAGTCCATTATTTCCAATGGGTCAACTGTGGATACGGCTAACATTGTACATCAACTTTTGAAATTCACATTTCAGTTCCATGACTGAATCAGGCTGAAAGTTAGCTGTGTTGGTATGGAGTATTTGATATGTGCTGAACGATTTTTTAAAGAGATATATAGATTAGGTTAAGAGAAACAAATAATGTGGTAAAAGCGATAAATTAGTTGAAGTACTGATAAATGTTAAGTTTTGTATGTTTGTTTGGTTTGTTCTGATATGTTATGTTTTGTTATGTTTTTTGTTTGTTTGTTTGTTTGACGGTTTTGTATGTTTTAATTCAGAATTTCAATAAAGATAAATTTTTTAAAAAGAAAAGAAAGAAAGCTGTGTAGCCCAAGCAGAACTTTAAGGCTGAGCAAGGATCTGAACCAGAGACAGGCAGGGGAGAGGGAGGGAGGTTTTTAAAAGACAATTTAAAACAAAATTTAAAAATAACAGCTTTTATCTTTTCTTTTTGTGCCGTTGCCATGCTAGCATCCTTCAGCCCCAGGTGCACACCAGCTCATATCCAGGTAACAGACGGCAGCAGGAGCAGCTATAATTGCAACACACCGTCTCAATAGTCATTTCCTCTCCCCAGAGAGTCGTGGGAACTGGAGCTCAGTGAGAAATTCGAGGCTCCCTAACAGAGAAATTCTCACCAGCTTTGCCAGGCTACGAAGATTCCCAGGATTCCTTGGGAGCGGGGAGGCCAGATAGTGAAACTGCTGTTATACAAATGAAATTAAATGAAACAAAATACAATCCTGCGCAGTAAAGCTGACCGAACTCTATAGTGTAGAGCGGGTTGCAGGGAACCTCTAGCCCTACAGATGTTCCTGAACTACAACTCCCATCAACCCCAGCAAACATACACAATGGCCAAGGATGATGGGAGTCGTAGTACAGCAACATCCGGAAGGCCAAAAGTTCTCCACACTGGCAGCTCACTGAGTGACCTTGGGCTAACCACCACCTCTCAGTCTAACCTACCTCTTAGGGTTGTTGTGAGGATAAAACTGGGAAGGACAGAACGTGTACACCCCACCTTGAGTTCCCTGCTGGTGGGATATAAACGGAACAAAGACATTATTTTTTTTACAAAAGTGCCGTAACTGGCTGAACCAAGTGTAAAAAAGTACTGAAAAAGCAAGACTGGGTAGATGAGATGGGATCACTGCATTTTAACCACCTAGAAATTTATTTATTTTTTGCCAAACAAGAGCAAAGTTGCCTTCATTATATATTTTTAGGCACCAGATGAAAACATTCCTCTTCAACCAGGGCTGATTAATACTCCACAGTCTTTTAAATGTGTCTGTGGGAACGGGGGGTGGTGGGCGGTTATTGTTCTGATTTTTTGTTTTAATTATTTTTTATCCTGTATTTTATTCTGTGAACTGCCCTGAGATCTTATAATGAAGGGTGGTATATGAATAATAATAATAATAATAATAATAATAATAATAATAATAATACTATCAGAACAAATCAGCCTGACCTGTTCTTGTGCTTTTAACTGCAGCTTAGAAATCAGCACCTGAGGGCATGTTGACAAAATATTCTCACTAGTTATTGCTGGCACATACCAAGCCTTTAAACCAGAAGGGGGCACTGTGGCAGTCCAGATGTTCTGGTACTAGAACCCTTACCATCCTTGTCCCTATTGGCCAGGCACCCCCAAACTTGGCCCGCCAGATGTTTTGGGACTACAATTCCCATCATCCCTGACCACTGGTTCTGTTAGCTAGGGATCATGGGAGCTGTAGTCCCAAAACATCTGGAGGGCCAAGTTTGGGGATGACCATGCTATCTATCTATCTATCTATCTATCTATCTATCTATCTATCTATCTATCTATTCTCGATAGACAGATTACACTGTCTGCCAATTAGTTTCAAAATGCTGGTTTTTGCCTATAAAGCCTTAAACTTCACAGGACTGCAATACCTCAGGGAATGCCTCTCCCCATATGAACTGATCTTGATCCTGTGATCATCCTCTGAGACCCTTATTTGTGTTCCCACTCCGGAGGGTGGCAACACGAGAACAGGGCCTTTTCTATGGTGGCTCCCCATTTGTGGAATGCTCTTCCTGGGGAGGCTTGCCTGGTGCCACCATTATACATATCTTTAGGTGCCAGGCAAAAAATTTCCTTTATAACCAAGCCTTTGGCCTTTAACTATCTGCGGCCTTTTAGTAGCGGGTGAGATGTTTTTAAATGTACTTCTCTTTTCTCTTGGTTTTAATGTACAGTGGTGCCCCACTAGACAAAATTAATTCATTCTACGAGTGTCTTCGTAGAGCGAATTTTTCGTCTAGCGAAGCGGCAATGCAGCGCGGAGGTTTTCGCGCCGAAAAAATTTTTTTCCGTCTTGCAAGGCAGCCCCATTGACTTTTTCGTCTTGCGGGGCTGCCTTCCGCTAGCGAATGCCGTTCGTCTAGCGAGTTTTTCGTCAAGCAAGGCATTCGTCTAGCAGGGCACCACTGTACCTATGTGGGGTTTATTGTCTGTCTGTCTGTTTGGAAGTCATTTCAGGTTGCCTTGGGATAATCTTCCCCGAGCAGTAGTGGAAACACCAACACTTTAGAAGATAGATGAACTGCACCAAGAATTTGTTTTCTTTTTAAAAGACTTTTATAGTATTCTGGGGCTGGAGGAGACTCTTGAGAGTCCCATGGACTGCAAAAAGATCAAACTTATCCATCCTTAAAGAAATCAGCCCTGAGTGCTCACTGGAAGGACAGATCCTGAAGTTGAGGCTCCAGTACTTTGGCCACCTCATGAGAAGAGAAGACTCCCTGGAAAAGACCCTGATGTTGGGAAAGATGGAGGGCACAAGGAGAAGGGGACGACAGAGGATGAGATGGTTGGACAGTGTTCTCGAAGCGACTAGCATGAGTTTGGCCAAACTGCGGGAGGCAGTGAAGATAGGCATGCCTGGCGTGCTCTGGTCCATGGGGTCACGAAGAGTCGGACACGACTGAACAACTGAACAACAACAACAACATAGCATTCACCATTGCTGCAGATCCCCCTCTCCCCAATTAAAAATGGATTTTATCTGAGGCTGACTGACAGCCTCTTCCAATGCGGCAGGTTTAAAAGCCACAGTTGTTGCTGTTTGTTTATCGTTAATGGAAAAGTGGCCTAATGATATTCTAGATGTAGTCAAAGGGCAGAGAGTGTTGCCAAGTTTTGAACAATGCCCTGAAGAATGTTTTGAACAAAGTTTTGAACAATGTTACGCGGCTAAAAGTGATTTGATGCACTGGCCATTTGCAGGTAGTGACATCTCTTCCCACTCTGGCTTCATGTTCCTCATTGGCTGGGAAGTTGGGGTTGGGGTTGATGACCTTTGAGTACCCTTCCAACTCTGTAATCCTGGCACTGCTAATCTCTCATAAAGAAAAGGCTGAAGCTGGCGCCTGCCTCCTTTTTTATGGCCAGGTTAATACTGAAATGGCTTTACTGGAACAGACACAAGAAGACCAACTAGTTCAGAGGACACTTCGTTGCCTACCGGTAACAAATCTATCAGTCTGTTTTTGGTCAGATAAATTACTTGAAAAACATAGGCTCCAATTTTTTTAAAAAAAATAATTTAATTTTGCTGAATCAAAATCTATATTAAGTTAGGACAATGGCTCACAAGGCCAAAATGTCACAAAACAGTGTGCAAGCTCTTGAGTTTCCCAGAATTCTTCATCAGCATAGATGGCGAATAAAGTAGAAGTGGGGGGCGGGGCGAGGGGGGGTGAAGCATCAGAGTCTGTCATCTACCCTGCTGAAGAGTTATGGGGAAGACAAAAGCTTGAACACTAGTATTTTATGATGTTTTTGTTAGCTTAACAAAGATATTGTCCTAATATGGACTTTGCGTGTCGACCCCCCCCCCCTTGGGCTAACATGACAACTTTTTGCTGGAAATATGACAGTGCACAAAAGGTATGTAATAATAATAATAATAATAATAATAATAATAATAATAATAATAATAATAATAATTTTTATTTCTACCCCGCCCTTCCCATTCCAAAGACTGGGCTCAGGGCGGCTAGCAACAAGTACGCCCCCAGCTGAAATTAAGAACATCCTGGAGAACTGAAGAATACGATTAGGGGCTTAAAAAAATATAAAGATTAAGATTAGATGAGAATGAGGATTTTACAATGTTACAAAGTTACTAAAGTGGATTAGAAATGAACGCAGAAGAGAGGATGTGAGGAGGTCCCAATATAATGTTATGAATAAGTTAAGGATAGTTAGATTTTTGTAGTTTTGTGTTTTGTTTTTGTTGTTGTTGTTTTGTTGTATTTTGTATTGTATGTTTTATTGGTAAAATTTAATAAATTTCTTATAAAAAATTTTTAAAAATAAAAATAAACCCCACTCTCTCTTAATTTGGGTAAGCCATAAACAAGATTTCCAGCTAGCTCCAAAATAAAAAGCTGATCCAGCTCTTCTGCCTTTAACCACAGCTTCCTACGAGGCTCTGCCTAGCATGTTTATGACCACAGAGCACGTTGTTGTTGAAGGCACAGGCGCCGCAAGCGGTCAGAGAAGTTGGCAACCCTGCCCAGAAATCAGTGGACCGAAGGAATTCCTCCTCTGCAGTACTATAGATTCTTATTTCCCCACCTCACGCATGTTATTAAAGCTTGGCTCATCGCCAGTATTTCCCGGGAGCCCAGAGCATGTGATGAGAGCTCCGTGAGAAAGAGCAAAAGTCACCCCCCCACACTCAGAATATCCCCAGTTGCAACAAAGTTTCCTGACAAACTTTTGCAGGATTTAATGAGGTCTCTGGGCTGGCATCAAATCACCTGTTTGGAGGAGGGAACAATAATTGAGGTCCTCGTATACCTGGGGGGATGCAATTCGCCAGAGCACCAATTATCTCTCCTCGGTGCGCTCCAGGGTGTGATTAAAGCCGTGCGGCCCATTTGTTTCCGTCGGGGATTAGGGGAATTGAGGATACTGGCTAGATTGTTAGCTACATAGCTGCGCCTCTCTTGGGGTGTATGAGCCTGACTGCTGAGGTTAAAACAAACACACATACACAACTCTACTACAAGCAAGAACTGGGAGGCCATGAACATTCATTATAGGATCATAGAAAGGTGACTTTTAACAGAATTGGCCTGCCTAGACCAATACTTTGAACACTCCAATCAGTACTGGATTTACGTATAAGCTACACAAACTATAGCTTAGCCCCCCAAAAAATTAAAGGGAAAAAAAACTGGATGTCCATTTCCAAAATATAAGATAAAAAACAAACAAAATAAAATCTGCATACAGCAACAGTGCTTTGTGTTGTGTTGTTGTTCAGTCGTTCAGTCATGTCCGACTCTTCGTGACCCCATGGACCAGTGCACGCCAGGCACGCCTATCCTTCACTGCCTCTCGCAGTTTGGTCAGACTCATGTTAGTAGCTTCGAGAACACTGTCCAACCATCTCATCCTCTGTCGTCCCCTTCTCCTTGTGCCCTCCATCTTTCCCAACATCAGGGTCTTTTCCAGGGAGTCTTCTCTTCTCATGAGGTGGCCAAAGTACTGGAGCCTCAACTTCAGGATCTGTCCTTCCAGTGAGCACTCAGGGCTGATTTCCTTAAGAATGGATAGGTTTGATCTTCTTGCAGTCCATGGGACTCTCAAGAGTCTCCTCCAGCACCATAATTCAAAAGCATCAATTCTTCAGCGATCAGTCTTCTTTATGGTCCAGCTCTCACTTCCATACATTACTACTGGGAATGTTGTGTTGTGTAGGCTCATATGATGTAAGTAATGGGCCCCGCCTGCTAGCCTGCTCCCTAAAATATCACTGGTTTGCTCATTTCTATATCAATTACTTTGATAAAATACATATTTTGTTATGTGCAAATGGCTTTAGATACCTATTAGGTCCATAAATTACCATATAGCATATATTCAACACAAAAAACAGCGACAATTTGTTGTTGACAAAGGACAGCTGGACATATAAAGGGCAGCCACATATAAAGGCCATTACCTTCAGTAGCTTAGGGACTCGTCAAACCTAAATCCGGCCCTGACTCCAATGGATAGTCAAAACAAAATAAAATAAAACAATCCTTCCAGTAGCACCTTAGAGACCAACTAAGTTAGTTCTTGGTATGAGCTTTGAAGTGTGCATGCACACGAAAGCTCATACCAAGAACTAACTTAGTTGGTCTCTAAGGTGCTACTGGAAGGAATTTTTATTTTATTTTGTTTTGACTATGGCAGACCAACACAGCTACCTACCTGTAACTGATCCAATGGATAGTGGTTCTCAAGGACGTACGGTTCATCTACATCTGTACTGCCTGCATGGACTGGCGGAAACTCTTCAGTGCTCCAGGCAGAGGGGTCTCCCAGCCCTACCTGCCAGGGGTTGAACCCGAGACCTTCTGCATGCAAAGCATGATGCTCTATCGCTGAGCTACAGCCCAGCAACCATGAGCAATTCTTGGGGAAAGGTGGCTGGGCTTGGGAGCTGCCATTTAATTGCCCCAGTATGATGCTACACTGGGAGGAATTGTGGGAAATGAAAATGGTAGTTTCCAGACCCTGCTGCATCTGCCTCCAAGTAAGGCAGAGGGGATCCCCTGATGGAGTGAGGCCACTTTGCCAAAGGCCCCCCTCAAACCTGCGTCACATGATCCACCCCAAACATTTAACACACATGACTTCCCCAAAGAATCCTGGGTAGGGTTGCCAGGTGTCCACTATTTGAGTGGACAGTCCACTTTTTCACATTATATTCACTATTTTTTTTCACAAAATAGTGGACTTTTTATTCAAAAGCTTTATGATGAAATGGTATTTTAATACGTGTTAAAATGTTTGTAAGAAAATATATAATTTAATTTAATTTAACCCTCCCCCCGCTTGTCCGCTATTTTTTTGGAAGCAGACCTGGCAACCCTAATCCTGGGAACCCTAGTTCAGCAAAAAAAAAATGTTGGGAACTGTAGCACTGTGAGGGAGTAAACTACAGTTCTCAGGATTCGGGGAGATGGGACAGCAGCGTGTTTTAAATGTGTGTTAAATGTAAATGTGACCCTGGATCCATCTCTTCCAGGAGATATCATTCCCAGATTTGGTTATTTAGAGTATTTCACTGCAGATTGAACCAAGGGAGTTTTCTGTATGTGCCCTACTATGGAGCAGATTTCCCTAACCCTTTACAACCTAAGGGCCACGTGGCCCTTGGGGAACCCTAGCAAGAGCCACATTCCAGTAGATGAACAAGTGCGATGATAGAGTGCTCACCCCACAGTCATGTGCACGTGTACCAAAAGACACGCAATGCTGAGAATATGTGGGATTTGCACCCATTGTCACAGAGTGACCATTTCAGGACATTTTTCCACGATGGAAAATGATTTCTCCCTCATCCTCTCCCCTCCCTCCACCACTATTTTAGTCAATGAAGACACAAGCCTAATCACTTGGTCCTGGCCCAGATATAAATACTGTAAGCTTTTCCCCCAACTAATGAAATCTTGCTCCCTGAAATATACTTGGAGTTGAGTGTTGATTTCATGCTCTTTATTTCAGCTCATGGTAACAGTGAGTGAGTGAGTCCTTTCCCCAAAAACCTCTGGCTATATATACATTATTTACACAATGGGTCCCGTGTGATTGGCTGATTCAACTCCCCTCCTGGAGCCTGATTGGACTGTTCCTGCAGGCCAATCAGGTTGCTGATTCACTTCCTCCTGGAGCCGGATTGGGCGGCTCCTGCAGACCAATCAGGTTGCTGCCTTCTAGGATCCTACCTGCCTATTGTTCTAGGATCCAAGCTCAGTAAAATAACACTCCCACACCATATATGTAAGCATAAAACACAGGGCTTCCACCAATGAATCCTGTGAACTATAATCATTCCTCCCATCCACCCCCAGAAGTACAATTCCCAGCACCCTTAGCAAATAGTTCCCAGGATTTTTTTTTATTGTTTGTGTGTGCTTTAAATGTTTAGATGCCAATGTCAACTTTACAATGATCCATAGAAAATCATTTTGGGGGTGGGTCCCTGGGCAACCCCTAGTTTAATGTGTTCCGTCCAAACTGGGTAGCTGTGCATAATGGCCCACATATAACCAACTCTCCCTATTTATCAGGGATAATCCTAATTATCTGATCACTGGGTACATCATTATTCCCTCTCTTGTCCCTTTATGGAGGCCACATTGAAACACTGCTAGTGTGAACTGCTAGAGCTTTCGTTCTTTGAGTTTCGTCCCCCTTCCCAGGTTCACTAGAACCACAAGTTGGGGGATCAGACACAATATTTCTACCATCACCATATGCACATGCCAAGGTTGCAGGTTTGATCCCCATATGGGACAGCTGCATATTCCTGCATCACAGGGGGTTGGATTAGATTCTACAATTCTCTCCCCCCCCTCCATAAATATGGCACATCCAGTTGTGGATGACTCTGGGGTTGCGACGCTCATCTCACTCTATAGGCCAAAGGATCCGTCAATTGTCTGCTGACAGCTTCCAGGTCATGTGACCAGCTTGACTAAGCCACTTCTGGCAAAGCAGAGCAGCGCACGGAAATGCTGTTTACCTTCCCGCCAGAGCGGTACCCATTTATCTACTTGTACTTTCACGTGCTTTTGAACTGCTAGGTGGGCACAGCAGCAGGGACCGAAGTCACAGGGATTCGAACCACCAACCTTCCGATCAGCAAGCCCTAGGCTCAGTGGTTTAGACCACAGCGCCAATCGCATCCCTAAGTATGGCACCTAGGCTTTTATTATATAGCTCAAACAGATAACATGTAAACTACATCCATAAACGTACAATGGATAAATGTTTATTTCCCAAACTATTTTGAATTGAAAGAATATCAGACTGTAATATTCAGAGCTGGGAACAAACAAAATTTGAGAAACAGTGTAATATGCTTGCTAAAACAATTCTAAGGCATCACTCAGCACAGAGCATGTCATCAGCATTAGTTTATTCATGTGCTAATTCTGTGGTTGATAAATGCCTCAACATCAGAGGAAGTTTACGTAACAAAAGCCAGCGTCTTTTCAAGATGATTCACTAATAATTACAAGGAAAACCTAAATGTCGGAGTGGGGAGGCTTGTGGCTACGTCCTGACTCAGCGGCACACATCATGACTTCTCCAGGGCAAGCAGTGCTCAGAAGTAGCTCAACACCAGAAAAAAGCTTACATGATGAAATACCAGTACCAATTCAAAATGATTCACCAACAACTACAGGGAATAATATATTGTAAACTGCGAGCAGAGGATCCCCTGGGCATCGTTATACTACAGCTCCCATCAAAAATGGACCATGGGAGTTGGAGCCAGCCGCCCCTAAAGCTGATGTGCATCGCCATTCAAACAGTGTGCATGCGCCACACGTCATGTGATCAGTTATGTGGGAGGGGCTTACCTGGGCCCCCAAAATATTTCATTCAAATTGGCACCCTTGATGCTGATGATTCACACTCCCCAGAGACACAATTCTTAATTACCGTTTTACAGGCCCTGGGTTGGGGGAGACGAAGTAGATCGGGATCTTTTAGTAGATCTCTGGGTGGTTTGCAGTAAAGACAGGGTTCTGGCTCCTAGTTTGCTTAAAAGCAGCGACGGCCACAACAGACGGACTTCCCCCACCTAAATTAGGCTGCCGCAGTATAGCTCAGAATACCAGTTGCTGGAAACAGTGTCTGCTTGTGGGCTTCTGGTTGGCCACTGAGGCAAGATGCTGAAGCAGATGGGCTAATGGCCTGATAACACAGTGCTCTCCTGGTGTCAACAGTCTCAGTGAACTGCTATGAGCCACTACTATTTGTGTGGCTGGCTGCGTAGGACAGGGGTCAGCAAAGTTTTTCAGCAGGGGGCCGGTCCTCTATCACTCAATCTTTTTTGGGGGTCCGGACTATATTTTGGAAAAAAAATATATGAACGAATTCCTATGCCCCACAAATAACCCAGAGATGCATTTTAAATAAAAGGACACATTCTACTCATGTAAAAACACGCTGATTCCTGGACCGTCCGCGGGCCGGATTGAGAAGGTGATTGGGCCGCATCTGGCCCACGGGCCTCAGGTTGCCTACCCCTGGCATAGGATATCAAGGAAGATCCATCAGGAATTTGTAGATGGGGTGATATCTGGCTGAGGGCACCAGAAGCCAGTTTGGTCATTTATTGATATGGAGATACATTTAGTATCTACTGTTGTTGTTTAGTTGTGTCCGACTCTTTGTGACCCCATGGACCAGAGCACGCCAGGCACCCCTATCCTCCACTGCCTCCCGCAGTTTGGTCAGACTCATGTTGGTAGCTTCGAGAACACTGTCCAACCATCTCGTCCTCTGTCGTCCCCTTCTCCTTGTGCCCTCCATCTTTCCCAACATCAGGGTCTTTTCCAGGGAGTCTTCTCTTCTCATGAGGTGGCCAAAGTATTGGAGCCTCAGCTTCAGGATCTGTCCTTCCAGTGAGCACTCAGGGCTGATTTCCTTCAGAATGGATAGGTTTGATCTTCTTGCAGTCCATGGGACTCTCAAGAGTCTCCTCCAGCACCTTAATTCAAAAGTATCTATAGGAAATTAGTAGGGAATTCAATTCAAACTATCCCATGTCCAACGGGAAGAAGCAATTGGTGATGACATATCAAGAAGCCAGGGGGTGGAGCGTTAAAATTGCTTGCTTGGTTTCCATGCAACAATACTTTGAATTTCTACAAATTTTTTTTTGCTCCGTTGTGTACGGCTGAATGATGTATATATCTGTAAAGCAAGAGGCCTCTTTGTCAATTAGCCATATCCAATGCTAACCCTACTCAGAGCAGACCCATTGAAGTTAACGGGCATGGCTAATGTTGACTCCTGACTTTAATTGGGTCTACTCTGAGAAGGATGAGTGTTGGCTACAATCCCACTGCCTCTTTATCTTACAGATTTATCCAAGGACGGTCTTGATTTTGCAAATCATCCTCATGAGTTTGATTGCTGCTGGACAATCTTTACATGCTAGGCCTATTTACAGAGGTAGAGCTAATCGAGCTCTTCAAACGCAGCAGCGTTTATCTCTGTCGGCTCTTCTAGATGGAGCTCCAAATTCCCACCAGTAGGGGGCATTGAAGTTCAGTTCTCAAGAGAACAGCAGCGTACACGTGGAACGCAACCAATTTCCCAACTTTAAATAAAGGGTGCGGAACACTCTCGTCAGCTGGCTCGTTGGTCTAGGGGTATGATTCTCGCTTTGGGTGCGAGAGGTCCCGGGTTCAAATCCCGGACGAGCCCAACTTTTTCTTACCTTTACAACAAATCACTTTGACATGCTGGCTGGGGGAAATAGCATAAACAGTGACGGTGAACAGAATGGGTGTTTTCTCCCTGTTCTCTACAGAGGTGGATATGGAGATGAAAGAGTGTTTAAAGAAAAATAAAATAAATAAAATAATTGCAGTTTTAAACTCACGTACAAGGGAGCAAACTCTATTGAACGAAGTGGCGCTTACTTCCGAGTAAGCCTACATAGGATTGCGCTGAAAGCAATGCCAGCACACAGATCTGAGTAGTATTACACACTTTTAAGGCAAGTTTTCTAAATCTGTACTAAGCAAAACTTCTATACATGACTGACTATATTATAATTTTCGTGTGTGTATGTGTGTGACACTGTTGAAGATAGGGTCTCTGGTGTGTTTTTGCTTTTACCAATTAGTTTTTATTAGCTTTCCCTTCCCGATTCAATCCCCCTCCTCTCTGCGCTGCTGTTTATTTATCTAGTAAGTTTTAATTAAGTTATTTATGGTGGTTTCAAAAGTTGTATTGTTAGCCTCCCTGGGGAGAACTGTGTGTCGCGGGATATATCAGCCGAGTAATAAAAAAATATGTCAGAAAAATATTTGGAAGACTTCCTTCTGTCCAGCAAAACTCGGAAACCTTTAGACTCCAACCTTTCTAGAGCATTGGACTAAACAGCCTTTGTGTACAAGGCTCCATAGCTCAGGGGTTAGAGCACTGGTCTTGTAAACCAGGGGTCGCGAGTTCAAATCTCGCTGGGGCCTTTGTTATGCTTGCACCGGCAATAAACTTCGTAAAGTCGCCGGCCATATCTATATAATCCAGGTTGTTGTGCTGCTGCTATATTCGTGGTGGCTACCAGTCTTTTGAATCTGGTTTAATGGGCTCTAATCTGACGGTCTTTTAAAGAGGTATGTAATAATTTCCTTTCCCACAGCCCTGTGACAAGGCAGCTGGATGTTCAGACTGGGTTTTTTGCTTTTTTCACGATTTGGATCGCAATCCTCATGCTTCTTCTTTATTTTGGGGTTGTGTGTGTGTGTGGAAGGGAAATCAGATCCTGAGAACTAAAACCACGCAAGAGAAGTTGATAATCCTGTGCTCTGCAAAAGGAACTGGAGGATTTACAGAAGTGTGCATGTTTACTCACAAGTAAGGAGGATCTCTGAGTTCAAGAGTCAGCCCTGTTGACCCGCTGCAACGTCTATGCATGTTTTACTCAGAAGTAAGGATCACTGAGTTCAGGAGTAAGCCGTGAAGTCCCAGGGAATTTACTAGGATTTATGCACGTTAAACCATTAAAAATCTAAAAGGATCAGGTGGGGTATGAACCTCTTCACCCCAGCTGTGGTCTCCTAGTGGGGTAGGGGAGGTCTTGTAAACCAGGGGTCGCGAGTTCAAATCTCGCTGGGGCCTTTGTTACATGTTACTTTGTTACATGTTTGTTACATGTTCTGTACATGTTCAGAGAAACCCATTGCTTATTTTAAAAAGTCATAGGGTGAGTCAAAACACATCCGGGAGTTTAAACTCACAATTCCCACTCTCGGGGGGCTTATTCATTGTATTTTTCTTCTGCATCCCCCCTACCCAAAATAGGCATCTTGCTTTTCTACAACGGTGGAGGAGAATATCCAGTTCAATCTCATCCCTAAATATCCAGTTCAATCTCATCCCTAAATAATCATCCCTTGGCCCATGCAGACAGGCTCGCATTTCTCCCACCTCTGTTTCAAATGAGGGAAAAAATCACGGGGCGGAAGAAAGTTTTGATTTAGCAACAGGTTGCTTTTTATAAAAGCGACGACAGCAAAAAGTAGACAGCAAACTCGCAGAGCAGGAAAGAAAACAGTGCTGTTGCCACTAGGCGGCACCAAAACAGAAAAAGACACCTTCAGAGTTTGTTGCAAGTGGACGGCTCGTTGGTCTAGGGGTATGATTCTCGCTTAGGGTGCGAGAGGTCCCGGGTTCAAATCCCGGACGAGCCCTGTTTTTTTGAAGTACTATGAAGAAACCTGAAAGGAAAAACATTAGAACCTCGGAATGGTGTTTTCATCAACAGATCGCGTGAGTTCTGCGTGCGGGAAAACTCACGCCAAGTTTACCCTGAGACACAAAAATTGTACGGATCTCCCGGGACCTCCTGAATTCTACGTGAGGGAGAAACGTCGCTAGTTTACTCTACAGATGTACATTGCAAGGGGAAAAACAAAATAAAAAATAAAAAAATCCTTCCAGTAGCACCTTAGATACCAACTAAGTTTGTTCTTGGTATGATCTTTCTTCTTTTTATGCTCTTGGAACTACTCATTGTCCAAAACTTTGTGTTGCTGGGTTTTTTTTTTTAAACCCCAATGCAATATTGAAACCAAAGAAAGGAAGCAAGCCAATATCAAATGCAGCTTATTTTTTTTAATTTTCAACATAAAATATGTGAATGAGAGATTTTTTTGTTAACTAATGGAAGAAATGGCAGGAGGGAAATGAGAAAGAGAGAGAGAGAGAAATCTGAATACAGATTTCTGTACTACATTCGATAAATTCAGCTTATCTTTTCTTCTCCAGATAAAAGTGGAGTAGGTGAACTAAAGTGAGATTTTCTTTTCAGTTAATAGAAGAAATGGTTAGGAGGGAAAATGAGAGAGAGAGAGAGAGAGAAAGAAAGAGAGAGATGGAAATATATCTAGAGAGAGAAATACATGGATTGTTTTTCCTGGCTCCACACATCACAGGTCCTCCTGCCCCACATCAGCTGGGACTTCAGTTTCTAAATGGACGGGATATCCCCCTTCACAGGCTATGATGATCCTTTCCGTGCTATCGGTCCCTTTGTAACTGCAGTCCGGGGCCCAGGAGCCCTTCTGAAGTTGGCACAGCGTGAGGGGGAAGCTGGCATTGCTTTCCCGGAGGTCCCCTGTGGTGGGTACCCCGCCCTCGCCACAAACAAGTTGGATCTTGGAGGTGTCCGCATGGACGAAAGTGTTGAGGTGCTTGCAGTGGTGGGAGGTGGCCAGGTTACGGCGTCTCATCATAAGGTTGCAGTAGCTCCGGGGGTCAGGAGCCTCCGTCGTTGGGAAGTCAACGTGCTGCCGCTCGAACTTCTGGTAACTTTCCGCGCCAGCCACGGCCAAGCAGGCCGCCAAGAAGAGGAGTGCCGTGGTGGTCAGCCCTGGACGTGGGCCTCTTTCTGCCATTGTTGTCCCCTTTGTTGCTCTTTGTCAGGTGACGGATGGTAGTCAAGTGAGGTGGGAAGGATGCAGGTGGTCTCAAGAGGCTTGGTACCTGAGGTGGGAAGAACGAAATGGCGCCCCCAAGGATGGTAAAAAAAAAAATTGGCAAATTAATGACTTGACAATGCCATGTCCTTTAATGGTGTACACAGAAATCTGCCCCATGCCATGGCTCTTGACCAGTCCCCAGTTCAAAATGGAAGTCCCTTCCCACTGGAAAAACCCTACCATAAATAATACCACATTGTTGTTGTCAGGGAAATTCTCAATGGGTTCCTCATAACAAGGGCCTGCTACATCGTGTGGCGAGGCAGGTTCTAAAGCAGTGGTTCCCAACCTGATTTTGGCCATGCCTCACCTAAGCATCTCTAAAATCCTGGTGCCCCCCCCCCGAGACATATAATTCTTATTATTCTAAAAGTGAAGTCCTATTCACGTGGAGGAAGCCAAAAAGGCCATTAACTTGGTCTAAACAACCTTCCGAATTGCCCCCACCAAATTCAAATTGGGAACAACAGTTCTAAAGGTTATTGGGAGGTGAGATTTGCCCTGAACTGCTTATCTGAAATTTATATTTTTACTGTATACAGTTTTATATCCATAGAAAGTCCCGAAGGCGCTATACTGCAAGGTGCAATCCCTAGCAGGTGGACTCCGAAGCAGCTTCCTGAGGATCAGTCAAGGCACTTAAAGTATTCAATAAGAACATACAAATATTTCTGTCGGATCCAGCCAAGGGTCTTCCTCGTCCAACACTCTATCCTCACAGTGGCTGACCAGATGGCCCTTCAGGAGGCCTGCAAGCAAGACCCGAGTACAAGAGTATTCTCGCTTTCCTTCCAGTCTAACCTTCTCACTCATGCCTTTAATCACTGTGATGAGCATAATAATGCCACCTCCAACTTTGTAAATAGTGGGACTGGAGACGTCCCAGATTTCCTTGCCCCAAAATGCTCTACCCAGGTTGACGCTGAAACTTTGGCACAAGCTGTGGCTGAGTTTTAAGATGTGGACAGCCTGAGGACTCTTACATTGCTTCTGTCATGGATCAAGTCTAAGTCCAAGCCTTACCCGAGTTGGAGAACTGGGCCAGGCTCCCTCTGCCAAGGGCAATCTGTCCCGCTCTGCTTTTATACAGAGAGCCCAGCATGACAAGGAATCAAGGACACTTTCAAGGAAAACTTCACAGATGACACAGGGAGGAACAAACCAACCTACATATTTCCAGCCTCTGACTCAACCATGGCCTGGGGCGATTTGTAGCACAACATCTCAAGTGTGGCTTAGTCAGGCTTCACTCACTGACAAGTCACTTAAAGTTGGTATCGCTACTTTTACATCAAATGAGAGCCAGATGGGTTAACACAACCAGGAAGAGAAATGGTCTGGGGATCTTTTTCCTGCTTAATATAGGCAGCTTTCAAAACTGCTCCTCAAAAATGTTAACCAAGAACACAGCTGGGATCTAGGCTAGAGCTACTAATTTGCCACCAGCAAAATTTGTGAATTTATTCAGTAAGAAACAACAACAGTGGAGGCAGAACATACTCATCATGGCTAGTTGCCATTGATATCCTCCATGAATTTGCCCAATCATCTTTTAAATCCATCTGAGCTGGTGGCCATCAAATCACTACCTGCTGTAGCAAATTCTGTATATTGTAGTTGCCGTCACGGTCTATTTTGGCTGCAAAATGTAACTCATGGATTTGGTTTTTGGTGTGCAGGGTTATGGAATAATATACCATGCTGCTGTCTCTCCCCCCCCATTGGTTGGTACTTAAAGGACTGGGAGCACAGACCCGTGTCACATAATTGTATGAGTTGCCTTTGGGCAAATTAAGGGGATGTCTATATGGGATCTTACTGGCACTGCACTCTGGGGCACTCCCAGCTGCCTTGTACGTGAAACCTTTTGAAAAAGCATTTGTTTTTAAAAGGGGGAGGGAAGGGGCAGTGGATATGGGGCGAAGCAGGCAAGACCTGGATCTCTTCCCCCTTGAGCCAGCCCCTAACAACGCTCCTCCTGCTCCCACCGTAGGAACTAACATCGGGGTAGAGGAAGCATCACAGACAAACTGTGCATTGTATCCCTGTTGCATGGTGAAAAGTCATAGCTCAGCAGAACAGCATCTACCTTGCGTGCAGAAGATGCTATATTCAATCTCCAGCATTTCCAAATAGGACTAGCAATGTCCCCTGCCTGAAACCTTGGGCAGCTGCTGCCCGGCAGTGCAGACCACACTGAGCTAGGTGGACCCCTGGTCCTTGTACAACAAAGAACACCTCCCTATGTTCTCTTCTTCCTTGAAGTGATGGAGTTCCTTCCTTCTCTCCATCCCTATCTATCAGCAATGCTTCAAGGTATTTCTTGTTCTGGAAGGCTTGTTGTTCTTCCAAACCACTCTGAGTGCTTCCAGACTGTCGCTATTCTTGTGTGGGATTCAGTCGAAAACCAGCAGACTCAAGTCACACAGTTATAGTGGATTGGGAGGTCTTGTGCCATAAACCCTCTTCCCTTCAAAGATTGGACTTTTGGTGTGAAGGAAAGTGATGGGGAAAATACTCTGGAAAGTGTGGGATAACACTTGCCTGGACGCAATGCCATCTAACCTCCCAGCAAACACATCAGCATAAATGCTCATTAGTAGCCAAAGCTGTCTGGTTTCCCTGTAATCAGATCATGATAAATACTCAATGAAAATTATTATTGGAAGCACACCCTGGTCTGACATACATCGTTAAGCAGAGAAGGGTTCCATTTCTTAAACCTTCTTTCTGAGTCTGCGCGCACACCATAGATATAAAGCACATTTAAATCACAGAGCTTCCGCCAAAGAATCCTGGGCACTGTATTCTACCCCTCATAGAGATATAATTCTTTTCTACAACATTAGCACCCCACTCTTCCTTACCCTAACTACTTGGTCCTAGGAAAGAGGGCACCACAAATATACATTTTAACCTATTGAGTTCTCAGTACCCACCTTGTGTCAAGATATGTCCCGTCTCCTCTGACAGCATCGCTGGCTATGAAAACAAGGAAACCAATAGCGCAGGAGGGGAGTGAGAAAGTTAATGAGTCACAAACCAGCTGCCAAGTCAGAGCAACCGGAAATACCAGGGATGGTTCCTGAGACTATAGCGCAGAACATTAAGAAATCACGGGAGGTTTCCCCACCTTGTCAAGTATCTCTTTCTCAACACGAGGACTAGAAACTTTGTGTGTGTGTGTAAAATAAAGGCTAAGGCTAAGCTTGTTGATTTCCTAGAATTAAAGGGATGTCTAACAACACACAGCTTAATACACACGGGTCTTGATTAGAGTCTTAGTTGTGGAAGTATGACATGCGGCTTAAATACACAAGCCTTAATTAAATTCTAACACTAGCTTGATCCAGAATTTAGTCTTGCACCCATGAACTCATCACGCTATCTTTAGTAAATAAAAAGTAAAAATAAAATAAAAAATAACTCCCAAAGGGCAATTGATTGTGTGTGGAGAAAGAAAAAGGGGGAAAAAGGGGGGGAGGGGGAATGAAATGGAGTGTCTGCAACCCTCACAGTGCACATGTTATTGTCTGCAGACCTGTCCATCATAGCAGACTCCCAAAATGAAGAACTGATTAAGTTTACCGGGATTTTATATGCACCATAGAAAAGGCAAAGTTGCGCGCGCGTAAGCGAGAGCACAGAGGCTATAAAAGAAAACGAACCTCGCCATTGGTAACCTGGCAAGATAAAGGAATTTCAGCACGGATCCTAAAGTATAAGCTGTTTCAAAACAGC
This sequence comes from Lacerta viridis, assembly GCA_900245905.1. Lineage (NCBI taxonomy): Eukaryota > Metazoa > Chordata > Lepidosauria > Squamata > Lacertidae > Lacerta > Lacerta viridis. The sequence goes on along the minus strand of OFHU01001767.1, from coordinate 86,454 downwards.
AGCAAGCAAGCTTTCTTAGGGCTGATTCTCCTTCCTTCTGCTCCTTAGGCAAACCGGGCAGGTTGAAGATTATCCAATCAACTTCCGGGAGGTGGAGCTACGGATCCTGCTTCTAGCCAATGGGGGACTGGTTTGCCCAGAGCCTTAACGTGATCAATGCAACGCACAGCCGGGGCAGGTTGTGTATGTGTCACCAGCAACTGATGAGCGCCCTCAAACATCAACCCCAAAAGGGACGAGAAGGTGGGACCGATCACTGCCGATGGGGAGCAAGTTTCAGCGTCTGGGTCTGGCGGGACGGCTTTGGCCAGGCATATCTCACGCCTTCTGCTGGAACCTCCTTCACTGGAGGTGTTTGATCAGAGGTTGGACGGCCACCTGTCAGGGATTCTTTAGCAGTGATTCCCGCACTGCAGGGGGTTGCGCTAGATGTCCCTTGGGGGTCCCTTCCAACTCTTTAATTTTATGATTCTAGGATGAACCAGTAGCTGATGGGAACAGGGAGGCAATTTACACGGAAGGCAGCTCAAAATCAAAATCTAGGACATAAAACAAGAGGCTTAAAAAAACCAAACCAAACAACTTAGTTACCTGCTAGGGACTCTTTCTTTCTCTCTCTGTCTCTCTTTCTTTCTTTCCTTAATAATAATGATCATTAATTAATAAATTTATTTATACTCCGCCCATCTGGCTGGGTTTCCCCAGCTACTCTGGGCGGCTTATAGAATATATAAAGCATATTATTGAATAATCAGTCTTTGAACTGTCTGTCTTGGAACTGAGGGAATGAGAATCTAGTTTAGAACTGAATTTTGAAATGGATATTGATGGGATTGTTGTATTTTTCTTTCTTTCTCTCTCTCTCCCTTCTCTCCCAGGACAAAACTAGGTCTTGGAGAAGATTCATGATCAGATGTCCTGTCCCTTTAAATGACTTTTAACCTGCCCGCTGCAATGAACGCCCGCTGCCCCACCGCGGGTCATTTTAAAGTTGAGAGAGCACATCGCTTAATTTCAGTGCTTAAAATTCGGATACATCCTCCCTCCCAGTGATTCCGAAACATGCCAGCAGGGGGAGCTATTGCTTAAGCGTGCTCTGGGCAGCCGCACTTCCCTAGAAGAGAAAGTTTGAGAAAGTTGCTGCCTTCTATAGAGAAAGACCACCGGTCCACCGGCAACCTCTGTACCGTCGACATTGACTGGCGCTAGTTCTCCGGAGTTTCAGATATGCTAAGCGGCCGTCGGGACCGTCTGCGTGCAAAGCAGATGCTCTACCACTGAGCTAGGATATGTTGATTCATCCCAGTATTTGACAGGCATTTGTGCAAGGTTTTGAAAATCTTTCGCGGTGGTTGTAGTGCATATGGTGTCTCTTAATGCAAAAGAAGAAGTAAAAAAAGTGCTTTGGGGGAAGTATAAAAGCAGCAGACCAGATTCACCCCCCACGAAAAGAGGGCACAAATTTGCATATGGTGGTAGCTTATATGTATAGGTACAAATTCGGGGTGGTGGTGGGTGGTGGAATTCAAAAGGAAATACACCCCGTCGTACCGGGAAGATGTCAGGTGTCTTCTGTGTCTGCATGCATGCATGTAGGGTTTGGAAATGCACAAGGCTCATTTGTGTCTCTGTGTGTATGTTTTGCAGAGTGCTTTTGCACAGAGTACTTTGCAATTGTACATCTAACGTTGTGTGATAGTGTGGCCTGTTGTGGGACGTTACTATCCAGGGAGGAGGCGACAGGGGAAATTAGGCTCTTCAGATGCCGCTGGACTCCAGCTCCCATCAGCCCCTGCCAGCATGACCTACGATCAGGGATGATGGAAGCTGGAGTCCAATGCTATCTGGAAGTCCCACTGATTCCTTGCCCTGCTTTAACAGTTAAGAAGAAGGAAATTCTGGCATTGTGTAGCCCAGGACTAGCCAATGTGGTGCTCCTACAGAAGATGCTGGACTCCAGCTCAGCCAGCATGGTCAACAGCTGATGGCACGATTGTGACTACAGGTGTAGCTTCCTGTGCAGGAGAGAAGGAAGCTGCAGTAACCTTTCCAAATTCTCTCAAATGCACAAAGGAGCGGAGACTGCGTTCCTGTTGACCCCTTTCCCCCACGTGGCCATCCTAGAGGAGGCTGAGCGGACTGAGAGCCGTCTAGAATTACAGGAGCATGCCAGGAAACAGAGATGCGCAAGAAAGGGTTTATTAACATCACACTGTACCTGCAGGGAATACACTCACATACACGAAAAGGGCGAAGGGAAAGAGGCAGAGAACAGAATCAGCTCCTCAGAGATGGCATTGAAAACAGGATGAACAGGAGGAGCTGGTCTTTGGCTTTGTGGAAGGAGGGAGAGTAATGGCATCAGAGAGACACATCCACCAAGTCAGCCAGTCTCTTGTGGCCGGATCCAGTTCCATCCTGGCAGGCACAGTCGGGCGATACAGTCTTCCCTACAGTTCATGCTTGCAGATGTAGGCGTTGAGTTTCCTGCAGGAGGCGTCATTCCACTGTTTAAAGTCTAGGAGGCAGAAGGTAAGGCTCAAGTTAACGCTTTGTTTTGGCAGTTCTGAAACCTGAACTGAGGAGGCCTGCAGGACGTTGCCAACCTCCAATTAAATCTCAGGTTTAACGAGAGCTTCAAGTTCCCACGCTTGATATTTTTAAGGGGGAAAGCAAATAGAACTGATTCTAATGTTCAAACGTGTGAAGACAAGTAAAACAAAGGAGTAAAGTTTCAGTTTGTTTTCTGATCTGTATATTTCTTCCCCGAGAATTTTTTACATCTGAGGCTAGATATTTTTGCTCAAGAGGGTTAGCTAACCTTGTGACCTCTGGATTTTTTTGTACAATGACACTCATCATCCCTGACACCTAGCCATGTGGACCAGAGTGGATGGGAGTTGTAGTGTACATCTGAAGGGTGTCATGTTGGCTACCCTAATTTTGTAAAAAAGGAGAGCATGGCCTGTCTGTGGTTTGGGAAACACCCACACCACAAAAATTATATGCAAACTGTGTGCGCATTCAGCTCATTCAAAGTATATTGCCCTGAAAAATGTTTGGAACTATAGTTTGCTAGGAACTGTAACTCTGTGAGGGGCAAACCACAGTGCCCAGAATTATGTGAGGGAAAGAATGTGCTTCAAATCTCGTTTAAAGGTATAGTGTGTACACAGCTGCAAGCTATGGTATTCACAGGCAACTAAATTGCATAGATCAATTGTAGCTCTCCGTCTCATGGTATATTCAGAACCTGGCCAGCCACTGTGTCCCTAAATCAGGAGTGGTGAACCTTTACCAGCCTGAGGGCCGCATATCTATCTGGACAATTTCCTGAGGGCCACATGCCAGATGGGCAGGGCCAGAGGCAAAAGTAAGTGGAGGAGTGAATGTTAATTTTATTCTTGTCCAATAAGCTGGTTTCTACACACATACACACACACACACACTCCCACCTCCCTCTGCATGCTCTATCCAGACAAGCCAGAGCTCAAGAACACAGTCCAGTCAGGCACAAACACACAACAAGGGCATGGAGCAGAGTCAGGGAAGGTAGTTATAGCTCGGGGAGAGAGGATATGGCTGGGAAGAGTTCCAAGGGCCAGACAAAGTGGCATATTTGGCCCTCAGGCCTGAGGTTTCCTATCCTTGTCTTAAAATGCCCTTGTCATTTCTCACACAATGAGAACGACTTGCTTACCTGTGGTTCGTCTCAGCTCCACACAGTACTCAGCGTTGCGGTAGTTGTCTGGCTGGTGTTTCATCCAGGCTTTGTAGTTGTAGGTGGATTCGTCAGCCCACCTCCATTTCCTGGTCTGCAGAAACGAGACAGAACAGACCATGTGATGAAGGGGCCAGATAGAGAAACTGGATGAAGCCAACTTCCTGGAGAGTTTCCCCAATGGGGATCTGTTAGCAGCGGAGAAGGACTCTCATGGAAAACAATGGAGAAGCAGCGGCATGTGGGAACAAATTTGGGAGATAGTTGGAGGTTAAGAGTGGAACGGCATTGCCATGGAGCCACCGCTCCGTCAAACAGGAATGGAGCTCCATTCTACTTGATCTGCATGAAAGAGTCGGAACAGATCATGTGATTAAGGAAGTGGGAGGAGCCCAGCGCAAAAGCTGAGCTGGAGAGTTCTGGCCAGTGGGCAGCTAACGCAAGCTATGATGGAGGAGAAGAGAAGGATTCCCGTGGAAAATAACAAAATGGTGTATTTGAATGTAAGAAGAGTCTGCTGGATCAGACCAATGGCCTATCATAGCCCAGCATTCTGTTCTTACAGTGGCCAACCAGATGCCTGAGGACCTGAGAGCAACAGCACACACCGTCCTGAAGTTTCCAGCAACTGGCATTCAGAAGGATTACTACCCCAGACTGGAGGCAGAGGATGGCCATCAAAAGCCTTATCCCCCAGGAATTTGTCCAATTTGGGATCCTGCCAGGGAGGATATTGGGATAAAAATGGAGTGACAATGCTAAGGAATCCCTACCCAGGGAAGACATGGGCCAGGAATGGAGCACATGAGAGAAGCTCACCTGACGGACATCGTGGAGGCCAATCCAGACGTCGCTTATGCCTTGCTGGTAAGTGGAGATGTGCTCGGCCACCAGGAGTGTCTCTGCTTTAGTGAGGACAGAGGCAAGATGGGCCCCACGGCCATAGCTCTGGCACTCAATCTGAGGACGGAGAAGAGAGATATCATATCCTATCTTGTCCTACCCTATCAGCAGGGCTGGAGCAGAGCTGAATCCACCCACACTGGAATTTAAATTTTGTGGAATTTCAAAAAAATAAATAAAAGTCACTAATTTGAGGGACGCGTCTAAGAAGCACAAGTTTGATGGTGAGTTTTACTTTGTTACTTACTTATCAAACCTTTATTAGGCATTTTACAAGTAAAACCACGAGAGAAAGGAACACATACATGTAAAATCTAAAATTTCCTCCTGTTAAGGTACTCCTTGAAGCACTGCTGTCAAAAACTCGGCTACCCCTGCAGTCACCCCTTGGTCAATGTCAGAGAGACAGAATCCAGCACTTCCACCATGCTGCGGTTTCAAACCACCCAAAAGGGGGGACAACACGCAGCGTACTGTGTAGTGGACAATTAAAGAGAATATGCTCTACAGTGTCCGGGACATTCAGGGAACATCTGCAGTATCTCTTCTTTCTGGGAATATACTTTGTTACTTATCAACTTGGCATATTCAATATTTTTATACTAGCAGGTAGAGATGGGAGAGAAATTCAGGTCAGTACTCATTTTGAGGTGAGAGAAGGAAGAAAGAACCCCCCCCCCCCCGATCATATCCATCCAGCTGGATTGGTGCAGGAGCAAAACTTTCCAAATCATGAGTTCTGCTTTGTACAGTTTCAATCATTCTCAAATTTTGCTTTCAAAATTGTAGGGATGTAACTGGTTGGGTGTCAAATGCTCCTTACCTCGGCCTCCTGCCACGTCAGTTTGGCATCAAAGTATGCATAGCAGTTGCCCTGGTTTTGCAGCCACTCCCTGGCGCAGGTGTCGGCCTCAGCTGCGTGGAGAGAGACAGAAACAGTGTTGGTGTTGGGCGGACAGATTGCTTAGAAGTTAGCAGGGTGAATAAAAATCAATGGTTTTTTTGTTTTTGTTTTTAAAAAATAAAAATGGATTTTAAAAGTTTAAATCTTTTTAAAAAATTTAAATTGGATTTTTAAAATAAAATGCTTTTGGAGGAAAAATCTTTCTAAAGATAGTTTTCTATTTAAGTTACATTATAGTCCAAAGGCTATTCATCAGGAAATAAGGATTTGTTTTAAGTTTTTCATGTGTGCTAAAACTCAGTCTAAGTTTTTTTTTAATTGTTTAACCACATCAGTTAACAAACATGGATACATATGCTATAATGTTATTGTTTTAGTTAAATAAATTGTTTAAATTGTTATTAAGGAAATGAGCATTTTTCTCCCCTTCCAATAAAGTACAGCAGAAAAGTTGTCCAAATATAAACAGTTAACTTATTAAACCTCACAATAATTTCATAATTATCTGTCTATGTATTTCTAATAGTATAACCAAATAATCTTTGATATAACTATAAAAACTACTCTGCAAATTTATTATTCCAAACATGAAACCTTCATCTGCTTGTAAATATTAAGATTATACCAGCAAGAATGATTCTTTCTGCAAAAAAGAGAGATTTAAATCATGCCTTACTGACTAGTGATTTAAATTGTGATTTAAACTGATTTGATTTGAATCAAATCCACACTGGAAGTTAGGGGAGAATGTTCCCTGTGAGGAAGAAAACCCTACCTCATCCCTAGATGACAGGTGGCACAGACTTGCCCCACACAATTGTTTATGGAAGGGTATTCCAGGGGTAGGGCCAAATATGCCCCTCCAAGCTCCTTTATCTGGCCCTTGGAACTCCTCTATCTGGCCCTAGGCCACACCCCCTCTCACAGGCCACACCCCTTATTGGCCCTGTTTTACACCTGAAACGTTTTTGCTTGACTGTCCCTGAAATTTGATGCTGCATCTCACTTGCCTCACCAGTGCTCTCAGGAGCTTGATGTGGCATATATGCCTCTCCCAACTACACAAGGATCATGCAAGGCAGGTTAGGTTGAGAGATAGTGTCCAGCCCAAGGCTGAGCTTAACCTGGGTTGCCCTAGCCTTAGTCCAACACTTTCCAGCCTACCCCAACCTGGTGCCCTCCACATCATTGGACTCCCGACTCCCATCAGCCCCACCAAGCGTGGTCAGCACTCAGAACCGAGGAACATTGTAGTCCAACAGCACCCATGCTTTAGAGAACCACTGCACCACAGAGGCCCACTAAGGCATGAGCCTGATGGAGATTTTGGGTTAGCCTTATCTCCAATATCTTTTGGAAAGACTAAAACGATCTGGTGATAGGTATTCAGTCAAGTCCGTTCATTAACTGGTCATGCAATGCCAGTATTTATTAAGGGGAACTCACCTCCCAGGAAAGGATTTGCGACCAGGATGCCCAGGAGGCAAAGGCTGAAGTAGGTGAGGAGTCCCATCTTCTGGTTGACCTTTGAGAGTGGAGAGTACAGTAAGTTTGAGACCTTCTATATCAGGCATCCCCAAACTGCGGCCCTCCAGAAGTTTTGGCCTACAACTCCCATGATCCCTAGCTAACAGGACCAGTGGTCAGGGATGATGGGAATTGTAGTCCAAAACATCTGGAGGGCCGGAGTTTGGGGATGCCTGTTCTATATGCTCACTGGAAGGACAGATCCTGAAGCTGAGGCTCCAATACTTTGGCCACCTCATGAGAAGAGAAGACTCCCTGGAAAAGACCCTGATGTTGGGAAAGATTGAGGGCACAAGGAGAAGGGGACGACAGAGGACGAGATGGTTGGACAGTGTTCTCAAAGCTACTAACATGAGTTTGACCAAACTGCGGGAGGCAGTGGAAGACAGGAGTGCCTGGCGTGCTCTGGTCCATGGGGTCACAAAGAGTCGGACACGACTAAACAACAACAATATGCAACTACTACTGAGCTACAGCCCTTGCTGCTACAACTTCCTACAAGAACCTCCTTCATGAACCCATCATCTCATCTCAAAGTCTTTGAAAGTTCCCCACACTCTAAGTCTGTGGTGGGAATCCTATGGCCTAGGTTTGAGCAAATTTGACCCACAAAGCTGAGTAGAAAGAGGAGGGAGAGCTGGGGTGGCAGAGAAAGAGATGTGGAATGCTGCAACCCCCACCAACTTTTGACTCCAGCTTTTGACTGCCACCAGATGTTTCCCCTGAATGACTTTCTCTATGCATCAACAACCCTTCAAAGGTAAGCATATCTGTACCCTTGATCTGCTGCCTGCAGGAACCCTCTCATCAAGACTTGGGGATCATCTCCCCAGCCACTCACCTTGTGTTGCTGTTTCCCTGGGTAGACAGATGTGGTCAAAGCTGAGCCGGGTTCCTCTCTGATGGTCTCACCTTTCCTGGACAACTGTTATATAGGCCATTGGCAGAGATGGTGTAATACCAAGGTGAGATAATTGCTTAGAGGAAGTCCTGGCCCAGAGTCTCCAGTTTTGCACAACCGAAGACTGAGCTTGTGGAAAGCGGATTTTATCGCTGTTCATCAGCACTGCAGAAAGGACATACGTGCATTTTTAAAAAATGAGATGGTGGCAATGTGTATTGAAAAATGTCTGGCCTTTTAAATTTGTACCCAAATTGGGATGGGGGGAAGAACGTTCAATATCAACCATGAAAGCACTTACTCCTTTTCTTAAGCTTTACATCCCAGGTAGCTGACTGGCCGTCTTCCATGAAAGCAATAATAATAATTATTAATAAAATAAATAAAATAAAATCCGTGCACGTAGAAGGTCTTCATGTCAAGGAAAAAGAAACCAGTCCATTCTGTAGCCTGACTTGTTATTTTTCAATGTGAAGTTCTCTCTCTCTCTCTCTTCACCCCAGTTTGATAGTCAATTCATTTATTGCTCACATTTTCTCAAGGGAACTCAAGGTGGCATACAGCAAATTTTGCAGGTATTGGATATTCCATCTCTGCAGGGATCACACCCAGACTACTTCAACTTCAGCAAGGTGGCTGTGTTATGGACCTATAGACCACAAATGGACGGGCATTCAATTGCATATTTATTTATTTACATTGCATTACATTTATTTACATTGCTCCTCTGCCTTTATTCTGCTATGGAACCCAATGTGCATTGCATGTGATTTTTAGGTGGTCACCCATCCGCTCACTGTCCAAACCGGGACCTGCTTAGCTTCAGCAAAGTGGTAGCCTCATGTGCCTTTTGGAAGGGAAGGTAGCATCTTCTATGCCATGCACTTGCATGTTAGCAAAAGTTTTTAAAGGGTATATGTTGCCCCCAATTCTCAACAAATAAATGCTCAAAGACTGGGGTGGGGGTAAGCAGAAGGGGGCTGGTCTCCATACCTTTTGTGACAGCTTCTCATTTTTATTTGTATTTCTTTTTAAAAATCATTTTTATTGGTTTTACAAATTGTTGTTGTTGTTGTTCAGTCGTTCAGTCGTGTCCGACTTTCATGACCCCATGGACCAGAGCACGCCAGGCATGCCTATCTTTCACTGCCTCCCACAGTTTGGCCAAACTCATGCTTTGAGAACACTGTCCAACCATCTCATCCTCTGTCGTCCCCTTCTCCTTGTGCCCTCCATCTTTCCCAACATCAGGGTCTTTTCCAGGGAGTCTTCTCTTCTCATGAGGTGGCCAAAGTACTGGAGCCTCAACTTCAGGATCTGTCCTTCCAGTGAGCACTCAGGGCTGATTTCTTTAAGGATGGATAAGTTTGATCTTTTTGCAGTCCATGGGACTCTCAAGAGTCTCCTCCAGCACCATAATTCAAATACAGAGTACAAATAAACACAAACTAGTAAAAAGGTATCTATATAAGGAGATTCTCCGAATCTCGAGACTCCCCCCCATCCCCTCCATGGAATCTTATTTTAAACACCTACAACTGCATATTCATCCGTACTCCAATTTTTATATCAAACCTTATTGTCCATAGTGTTTTTACAACTACAGGTGAGTCAAAATCCTACTCTTGTTTTCATCTGCTTACAGTGATCTCCTAAGTAACTTATAAAATTTTCCCATTCTTTTGTAGTTTTTATCCTCTTGGTTTGTGAGTTTTCCAATCAGCTTTTGGCATAGTCCCATCAGTTTGGTTTGCCATTCCTCTCTGGTAGAGACTTTGTCTTCTTTCCAGCTCTGGGCTAAAAACATCTGGGTGGCTGTTGTCCCATACATACAAAGTATTTTCTGCTCCTTTGGTATGTCGGTACCTGTAATTCCTAATAAAAATGCTTCAGGTTTCTTAACAAAGATTATTTTAAGCATCTTTTCATTTCATTATATATCATCTCCCAGGAAGCTTTTATTACCTTACAAGTCCACCACATAGGATAAAAGGTACCTTCTTTTTCTTTACATTTCCAGCAGATATTTGAATTTGTCTTATACATTTCTTGCTAGCTTTGTAGGAGTCAGATACCACCGGTACATCATTTTTATGTAATTTTCTTTCAATGTACATGCTGTAAATTTCAAATCTGATTTCCATAACCTTTCCCAGTCTGCCACCTGAACATTATGTCCTATGTCCTTTGCCCAGTGTATCATTACTGACTTGACTTTTTCATCTTTTGTGTACCACTCTAAAAGCAAGCTATACATTTTAGATAGTACCTTAACCTTATTCTCTAACAAATCTTTTTGAAAAAAATGAAATACAAATAAAAATCTTGATATTTCACAACCAAAACCTTTCTTTTTATCTATCCCAATTAAACGATACGTTTAAGATAGATAAAAAGGAAGGTTTTTATTTGTATTTCATTTTTTGAAGGCTACAGCAGAGCATGATTTAGATAAAACGTAGACGGTCAGAAGGTGGAGCTAGGAGATTTTCTTAAGGGGTTCTCTTTCCCTTTCCCCTCCACTGCCAGAAAAACAACAACAGCAAAATAGGGACCAAATATGGCCAGCGATTTATCAAGGAGCCAGAAAACAGGGGCTGTCCTGGGGAAAAAAAAAAACAAGGGGGACAGGAGGACGTGGTGATATTTCCGCTTTCCAAGATGGCATCTGAAAGCTGTGTTTACATGAACAGGATGCGAAGAGCATTAGGTCATTGTAACTACACACTTAATGTTTTAAATGTCACACATCAGACACTTGTGAGTGATGATCCCTTGGTGCTGCTGTTCTTTGGAAGAGCTCAGGGACATGCACACCTGGCTCCTGGATCACCTTCTCCTCCAGGCAGCGTATTGGGTCAGAGCTGCTTAATGTCAACAGAAGAATGGTGTCACCTGGCTGCAGAACCATTAATTATATTATTAGAGTGTACACAACTGCCCCGTAAGGGAGACGAGATCCTGATCCCTTTGTGTGACATTTCTGGTGCAAACTTGCCTCGGGAGCTGGTATAACATAGTGGCAAAAAGTGGGCCACATTTCTTTCCAGGGGATGCGGGTGGCGCTGTGGGTTAAACCACAGAGCCTAGGGCTTGCCGATCAGAAGGTCGGTGGTTCGAATCCCCGCGACGGGGTGAGCTCCCGTTGCTCGGTCCCAGCTCCTGCCAACCTAGCAGTTCGAAAGCACGTCAAAGTGCAAGTAGATAAATAGGTACCGCTCCGTCGGGAAGGTAAACGGCGTTTCCGTGCGCTGCTCTGGTTCGCCAGAAGCAGCTTAGTCATGCTGGCCACATGACCCGGAAGCTGTACGCCGGCTCCCTCGGCCAGTAAAGCGAGATGAGCGCTGCAACCCCAGAGTCGGACATGACTGGACCTAATGGTCAGGGGTCCCTTTACCTTTTAACCTTCTAAGGGCCACATGGCAGTGGTGGGTGGGGGCAGAGGCAATAAGGACTGCAAGCAAGTGTTTTCATGGTTGATTAAGAATATGGTTCCTGTTCCTCTTCAGAAGGAAATAGATTCAAAATTCTCTCCCCCCTTCAATATGCTTTCCCCCCACCAAAATGAAGGAGACGTTGTTGCCCTTTCTGCAATGCTCAAGGCTAGTGAAACAAATGACATTCCACTGATTTGGCCTTAAATTATGCAAAACTGAAGACCAGGATTTCCTTGCAGCATTTTGCTCATCTTGGTATTGCACCACCTCTGTCTGGGGTCTATATAACAGCTGCCCAGACTAGGTGAGACCATCAGAGAGGCACCTGGCTCAGCTGACAACCACATCTGTCTACCTAGGAGAACAGCATCAGAAGGTAAGTTCTGGGGAGGTGATCCATAAGTCTTTGTGAGTGAGTTCCTGCAGAGTGTAGAGCGAAATGTTTTCAAAATCTCTGAGATATGATGATGGACTCTTCGGCTCAGGACTTCTGCCTCAGAAGGTGGTGGGCTATCCTTGGCAATGGGTTTTTGACCAAAGACTGGATAATCACCCACCAGGGATGATGTTGTAGTGGATCTTATGCCTCTGCGAGGTGTTCAATTAGATGACCTTGGAGGTCCCTTCCAGCTCTATGACTTATGGGAAACATGGCAGGAAGTCTCAAATGATTTTTTTAAATGTTCCTGCCAGTAAGTAATGCATTGATGAACTTAGAAATTAGTATAGTAAGTATAGTATAGTATTCACTAAATGCACCTTTTGAACATACTCTTTCCCTCCCATCTCTTCTTCCTCCCATCTCAAAGGTTAACCAGGAGATGGGACTCTTCACGTATTTCAGCCTATGCCTTCTGGGCATCCTGGTCTCCAACCCTTTCCTGGGAGGTGAGTTTCCTTTGCAAATACAGTGGTACCTCTGGTTAAGTACTGAATTCGTTCTGGAGGTTCGTTCTTAACCTGAAACTGTTCTTAACCTGAAGCACCACTTTAGCTAATGGGACCTCCCGCTGCTGCTGCGCCGCCAGAGCACGATTTCTGTTCTTATCCTGAAGCAAAGTTCTTAACCTGAAGCATATGTAACCTGAAGCGTATGTAACCCGAGAGGTACCACTGTACTGATATTATATGACCAGTTAAGAAGTGGACTTGGGTGAAAAGCAACTTTCTTCTAATGCATTTAGTTGGCCAATTCAGTCTTTCAGGAAGATATCAGAAACCTTGAGTAATCACATTGAGTAACATCCCTAGAGAGAAAGTGGTGAATCAATTTAGCATTTATAGGGCCTTTAAATAAGAGACTGTGGGTGGGCCGAAGGTTGCTCATAATCTAGGAGAAGTTTTCTGGGTGATTTGCAGACAAATCCGTCAATTTTGGCTCTCCGAGTTTCTCGTTTTCCCAATCTTAAATTCAGTCCTCCACATGCCTGCGACAATTTGCAACCTTTTTTTTAGAACAGGAAAAAACCATCATGAAAAAAGTATCAATATTTTAGTGTCCATTTCTCCCGGTGAATAAATTCTTAAATTCACTTTTGACTACCACACACATTTCTGCAAGGTATTTCTCCCAATGTAATGCATTTTGTATGTTATTTTCACACATTATGCAATTTTAATACATACTTTACCCCAGTATATGCATTTTTTGGTGCATGTTACTCAACTGCAGAACTGCACTGAAAAATTCAGAAGAATGCAAATTTCAAAGGATGACTGAATTTTGGCTTGTACGTTGGTTCAGAAAGTGTGAATCGGGTGGATTTGCTTTTAAATGCAAACCTCGTTGAATTTCTCCCTCGTCATCTCTATCTGCAGTAGATGAGCAAAGTTTTCAGGCTCTAATTAAAAGCCCCCCCCCCCCCGGGCTGGAATTAGGTGGTTGAAAAAGAACATTTTTGGGGGGAGCCAGAAGCGAAAGAGCTTGTGAGCTAGGGACTGATCTCAAACAGGTGCACTGAGCATATGTTCAGAGGCCACCTGTGGCGTAACTCAAGCTGGCTTTTCTTTCTTTAATACTGTGGTGGCTGCTGCTCATTGGCATTGGCAGGGCAGAAGGGAGGTCAGAGGTAATGGCACAACCAGAGCCAATGAGAGGCAGAGCCAACGGATCCTAGTTTTGCCTACGTCCCCCTTCCTGCTGAGCTCTGCAAGGGGCAACACTGAGACCAGGGAGGAGGAAGCTGACCGCCAGCGCCACCTACTGGACTGGCTGTAAGAAGGCAGGCAGGTGGGGGCTGGTGAAGGGCAGACTGAAGTGCCCTAGTCAGTGCCCTAATGGACCAGCGTCTACTGCTTTAAGGCAAAAAAAAATGTTTTGGAATATCTGCTGACTGTTTTGTGCTTCTTTCCTTTCCTTTCCACCCCCTTGTCTCCATGCAGCCGAGGCCGACACCTGTGCCAGGGAGTGGCTGCAAAACCAGGGCAACTGCTATGCGTATTTCGACAATAAGTTGAGCTGGCATGAGGCTGAGGTAAAAAGTGTTTCTCAGCCACCCAGATGTGACATAAGCTGCACGAGTCAGCTTCCCAGTTCCCATTTCAGGGGTCTGGCTGGAACAAGGGATGGGGGAGACATTTAAAATAGCCATGGCTTCACCCAAAGAATTATGGGAAGCGTAGTTTGCATTGTTAGGATACTCTATTCCCCCCACAGATCTGTAATTTTCAGAGTGGTTTACCAGTCAACCCATTTCTGGTGATTCTTTCTCTTTTTAAATATAATTTTTATTTGATTTTACTAGTATAAGGATATAACAATACAACCATCCACATCCATATTTATAGATTCCTTCGAATCTCTGGGCTTTCCACCTTCCCCTCCATGGGTCCTATTGTCGACCCTTTCAACTGCATGTTATTCAGTAGTCCGCATTTTACACCACTCCATTGTCTCCATAGTATTTGCTGCTTTACAAGTGTTATTGCAAACCTGCTAATGTTTTCATCTGCTTAACAGCGGTCTCCCAGATAAATTATAATTTCCCCCCACTCTGTTAAAGTTTTGGTCTTCTTGGTTCCTGAGCTTTCAGGTCAATTTTTGCCAAGAAGACCATCTCTGGTAATTCTTGTTCTGTGAGTCTCCCAACAACTCTCACCACCCTTACCTGCCAGGAAGCTAGTTGAGTGGATCTCCCTCATTCAGCGAGCCACGTCTGACCAATCCTGTTGATGGGATATGATAATTGGGGAAGAAACCACCACTCTTTCCTTCTCCGTGTTTAGATTGAGTGCCAGAGCTACGGCCGTGGGGCCCACCTCGCCTCTGTCCTCACCAGGGCAGAGACACTCTTGGTGGCTGAGCACATCTCCACTTACCAGCAAGAAATAAGCGACGTCTGGATCGGGCTCCACGATGTCCGTCAGGTAAGCTTGCTCCATTCCTAGCTATCGTCACCAAGTAGCAGCTCCTTAGCGTGGCTGGTGACAAGGCTCGATACAGTTGGGCATCCGTCAAGGGCCCACAGTGGGAGTGGCCCATCCATAAAAGCCTCCTAAACCTGTCCTTCCTCTTCATCACTGCAACTTGCTTGTTCACCTGCCTCTCAATCTAACCCAGGCAATAGTGTTGGGTGAGGAAGAGGAGCAGTAGATGTCACTGCCTGCTTGCCCATTGGCTCTCTGCTTGGCAAGACAACCAGGTGGCACCAGTGAGGGCAGGCAGCAGCTGATGGTAATAGTGCTGAGGAGGAGAGGAGTCTGTGATGGATGAGGGTTTCCCAAAAGCAGGAGTCAGCACAGCTCCTTAGTAATGGCATCCCTTCGTTATCTCACAACTCTCCCAGGTTTAATCCCACATGTTGATTCTCCATTGTTTTCTATGGGTGTCTGCATCACAGCTGGTAACAACTCCCCATTGGCCAACTTCTCCTGTTAATCTTGCATTGGTGTCATCCCAATAGTATTAGTTCATGGGCAGGCAAACTAAGGCCTGGGGGCCAGATCCGGCCCAATCATCTTCTCAATCCAGCCCACGGACAATCCGGGAATCAGCATGTTTTTACATGAGTAGAATGTGTCCTTTTATTTAAAATGCATCTCTGGGTTATTTGTGGGGCATAGGAATTCATTCTTCCCCCCCCCCCAAAAAATATAGTCCGGCCCCTGAGGGACAGTGGACCGGCCCCCTGCTGAATAAGTTTGCTGACCCCTGGTATATTCCTCTTTCTGGGCCCTTCACACGATCTGTTCTGTCTCTCTTCTGCAGACCAAGAAATGGAGGTGGGCTGATGAATCCACCTACAACTACAAGTCCTGGATGAGAAACCAGCCAGACAACTACCGCAACGCTGAACACTGTGTGGAGCTGCGTCGATCCACAGGTAAGCAATCCATTCTCAGGGTCTGAGAAAGGACGAGGATGTGTGTCCAGTGTGGTTCTTAGCGAGCTGACAAACTGTTCTTATAGCCACAGTTTTGAGCCAGCATTGCATTCTTGACCCACCAGACCCAGCAATGGCAAAAACCTCTACAGTACATCGGTCAAAACTTCATATTAAGGATGTGTTTAGTAGGAGAAATTCATACTGAATTTTCATAACGATTTTAACAATACAGTGGTACCTCAACTTACGAATTTAACCTGTTCCGAATGCACATTCGTAGGTCGAAAAATCCGTAAGTTGGAAAAAGCGATTTCCCCATAGGAATGCATTGGAAACGAAAAATTCGGAAAAATTCATAAGTTGAGTAAACCGCATCTAAAATTCGTAAGTCGAGTAAACCCCATCTAAAACCGCCAACGGATGTCCTTCGGATGTTGAAAAATTCGTAGGCGTGCGGGCACTTTTTTCATTTGTAAGTCGAAAAATTCATATGTCGAGTAATTTGTAAGTCGAGGTACCACTGTAATTCACTTCACAGTGTGGCGAACTGAATTTAAGCACGGAAATACAGGGGACTGAATTCAAAAGTGGAAAAATGAGGAAATGAGAAAACTGAACTTGACAGATCCTGCCATCCCTAGTTAATTGTCCTGAAATGAAAAGGCTTCTAAGCAGTGGTGGCTGGTGCCTCCATTGGACTGGTAGGGTGGAAGGAAGGAAGGCCCACTGTAGACTGAGCCAGTGTCAGGAAGAGACAACTAATTCTAGTCCCCCCACAATCCCTGTTGAGTTCTACAAGGGCAGCACTGAGACTAAGGAGGATGAAGCTGACAGCCAGAGCCACCTTCTGGACTGGTTGCAAGTAAGAAGACACACAATTGGGAGCTGGCTGAGGCCAGAAGAAAGATGGCGGGGCAGTGCCCCATTTGCCCCAATGGACCAGCCCATACTTTTTTTTTTAATAATTCAGAAAGCAGAACTAGTTTGGATTTTTGGGGGGTATTAGTTTCCTTTGTTTTGAACCCTAGAATTCTTTCTACCACACCCCTCTAAAAAAAATCCTTTTACAAGCATGAGGACTAGAAGCATTACTTTTCAATCATGGAAAGCAGAAATTTCTAAGTGGTTGGCAATATTGTACAACTCACTGACCTATCTGCGCCAGAAAGAAGTTAACACCTGCCTTGTCTTTTTTGCATTCTAGACTTTGAGCAGTGGAACGATGCTCAGTGCAAGAAACTCAATGCCTACATCTGCAAGCACGAACTCTAGAGAAGACTGGAGTTTCCCCTTTGGGCTTGTTGGGATGCACCTGGTTCAACAACAGCGAGAGAGATCTGCCATTCAACACAGCCTCCAACCACCTCCATTCAGAACACGCATCTCAGAAGAACTATCTTGTGTGGGCCTCTCTCTTCTCCTGCCTTTCATTAATGGCCACAGCACAGTGCAGTCTTAATAAACCATCTATCTTATGCATAAATATCTTGGCGTGTTTCTGTTATTGTAGAACGATTTCAGTCTCCTTAGGCTGCTGGGTAGAAAGGAGGACAGCAGAGGCTCCACTCAACCATTCATTCACCTTTGTGCAGTAGGCAGAGTTTCAGTAGGTACAACTTCTTTGAACTCTGCATGAAATTCCAGCTTTGCTACAGCTTTTCAACCAAGGGTGGGAAACCTTTCTTGACCCAAAGGCCATATAGGAAACCTTTCTGGGGCCACAGACCCCTTGTGGATGGTGCCAGAGTTACAAATGGGTGCCAATTCTTACCTTTGTCCAGTAGGCTGCATCCCAGCAATGTAACAGTCAGATGCTTCTACACTCAGCCACTCACACCTTCAACCTTGACTTGGACAAGCAAGAGTTCAAGGACACATTCCTTCCACACCATAAAGGACTTTAAAAGGACATAGGACATGGTGGTGAGGGGTGTGGCCTCGGGAGAGTCCTGAGAGGGACAGGTGGAGAGGTCTAGTGTCAATTTATTTATATATCCACAGGTAAATTTCTGCTCAAAGCGGTTCACAGAAAAACCAAAGTCTAAATACAGTGGTACCTCTGGTTACGAAATTAATTCGTTCCAGAGGTCCGTTCTTACGCTGAACCCATTCTTATCCTGAGGTGCACTTTCACTACTGGGGCCTCCCACTGCGCACATGCCTCCAGTGCGTGATTTCTGTTCGCATCCTGGGGCAAAGTTTGCAACCAGGAGCAGATTACTTCCGGGTTAGCGGAGCTCGTAAGCTGAAGTGTTCGCAACCAGAAGCCTTCGTAACCAGAGGTACCACTGTACAGTATTAGACTAACAATACCAGAAACTGCAACATAACATGAAAAGAAACAATGATCAACAATTTAACATATCTAAACATTTAACTAAAGCATACAGCTTACTAATTGTTGTTGTTTAGTTGTTTAGTCGTGTCCGACTCTTTGTGACCCCATGGACCAGAGCACGCCAGGCACTCCTGTCTTCCACTGCCTCCCACAGTTTGGTCAGACTCACTGTCCAACCATCTCGTCCTCTGTCATCCCCTTCTCCTTGTGCCCTCCATCTTTCCCAACATCAGGGTCTTTTCCAGGGAGTCTTCTCTTCTCATGAGGTGGCCAAAGTATTGGAGCCTCAGCTTCAGGATCTGTCATTCTAGTGGTCCAGCTCTCACTTCCATACATTACTACTGGGAAAACCATAGCTTTAACTATACGGACCTTTGTTGGCAAGGTGATGTCTCTGTTTTTTAAGATGCTGTCTAGGTTTGTCATTGCTTTCTCCAAGAAGCAGGCGTCTTTTAATTTCGTGACTGCTGTCACCATCTGCAGTGATCATGGAACCCAAGAAAGTAAAATCTCTCACTGCCTCCATTTCTTCCCCTTCTATTTGCCAGGAGGTGATGGGACCAGTGGCCATGATCTTACCAGCTTACTAATAAGGTAAGGTAAAGGGACCCCTGACCATTAGGTCCAGTCATGTCCGACTCTGGGGTTGCGGCGCTCATCTCACACAAATTGTCCATTAAGCAACTCCTGTTTGAAGGCTCCTGGGGTTGGTGGATGGGGTCACACTGGTGAAACCAACCATCCCCTGATGGCAGCCGCAGAGTTTCTCTCCCCTCTCAGTTGTTCTTCTGGCAACAGCTCCCTTCTGAAGGCTCTTAGGGGTGGGGTGGGGTGGGAGGTGTGCACACAAGGCAAAGGGGTAAAAGTCTTTCCTTGATGACCAACACCTAAAGGGACATATCTGGCCCTAGTCCCTGCTGCTGCTTTAAATATACAGGCATCCTGCTCTAATTTGCAGCTGGTGGCCCCCAAGATCCTCTAATATCCTTTCATTTGTATGTATATTTCACACATAATATTCTCGCATGATTTCTCACATTAAAGGAGCTGCAAGTGGATTTTTTTCTGGAACCAACTAACATGGAAATGGGTGCTAAACATGAGCTATATTCCATTAGTTTCCCAGAAGTGTTATTTGCATTGTGGGAACGCTCAGATATAATGGAGAAATTAACAGCTAGGGCAGGGGTCAGCAAACTTTTTCAGCAGGGGGCCGGTCCACTGTCCCTCAGACCTTGTGGGGGGCCGGACTATATTTTGGAAAAAAATATGAACGAATTCCTATGCCCCACAAATAACCCAGAGATGCATTTTAAATAAAAGGACACATTCTACTCATGTAAAAACACGCTGATTCCCAGACCGTCTGCGGGCCGGATTTAGAAGGCGATTGGGCTGCATCCGGCCCCCGGGCCTTAGTTTGGGGACCCCTTGAGCTAGGGAAATGAAATAAAGTGCTGTGTGAATGCAGTGCAGCTTGTAGAATAAACCCACAATCAAACACCGGTCTGGACTCTGGAGGGGTCCATACAGAGACGTCTTTCCCATAGGGCTTAGGGGTGCGTCGTGCCAGGGCGCCGGCCTCTCAGGGATGCCCCAGTGAGTGCGGGAGCTGCTCGACTTTGCTGGCAGCCTCCCCCTTCCCTGCATGCCCGCCAGCTGTGCCCCACCAACTATACGGCTGGCGGGCGTGCAGCTTCCTTCCCAAGCCACTGCGGGAGGAGAGCGATCCTCACAGAAGCTTAGGATGGAAGCTGCGCATCGCCAACCATATGGCTGGAAGGCGCACAGCTTCCCTCCCAAGCCTCTGCGGGGATTGCTCTCCTGCAGCGGCATGGGGCGGGGGCGTTGCCCCCCCATGGCTGGCAGTGCGCAGCTTCGCCCCCCCATCCATGGTAATTTGGGGGCACTGTGCAGATATTTGCACCCCGGCGCCGCATCTGCTAAAGACAGCATTGGGTCACATTTGCTTCCCGTCTGACAGAACACCAGGGAGCGCCATCTCCAGGGGGCCCCTGGGTGCCTGAGCACCCACAAGCAATACTTATGGGGGTGTTAATACTGGGAGCCCCTCCATCCTATGCTCAGGTTGTATATATGCTTAAATAAAACCACATATCTGAAAGACACCCTCCTTGTCTGTGCTGGCCGTCATTCCAAAAGGAAACTGAACCCTGGGAAAAGCTCAGGCACTCCCGGAGTCTCTCATCGCTTGGAGATTCGGGGAGGTTCCCTGTAACGGTATGTTCACCCTCGAAAGTTTTGCAAGTCCAAACAGTCTTGAAAACAGGATCCCTTACAACCAGCCCAATACCATCATGAGCACAGGTCCTCATGAATGCAGGATAAAATTGACACCAGGAAGGGCCTACTGTGCATATTTGTGAAGATGTTGAGAACTCAGTAGAAAAAGGGAAGACAATTTTAGCACACACTACTTCCTTCGGTGTTTTTAAGCATGAGTGTACACATGGGTCTCATTTCTCTCTGATGGAGAAGATATCCTGAAGGGGGTCAGAGGGCTTGAGGCTGTGGTATTTAGCCCAGTGGCAGAGGATACCCAGGCTGATTGGATCTCTTCCTCTGCTACGGCTTCTATCTCAGTACTTGTCCTGTATATTTCAGCATGTGCAGGGCAGTTTAAGCAGGTCATGTTGAAAGTTTCCGTGAGTATAACTCTCAGCTGCTCACGTCGACCTGTTTAAACCACAATCTCCAGTTGTTTGGGCCTTAGGCAAAGGGGGAACTCAGGTTGAAGGCTATTTTTAGGGACTGTTGGGGGATTGTTGTGCACAATGCCAATTTGTCTTGGTTATGTCAACACTAAGAGGAATTTCTTTTTTTAAAAAAAATAAGAATTTATTGGATTTTAATAAAAAACATACACAAAATACAAATACAAACACTACAAAAACTACGAAACAAAATACACACAAACAAAACATTTATTTATCCATCCTTATCCTTTTTATAATCCTTAGTTTGGGACTTCCTCACGTCCTCTCTTCTGCGTTCATTTCTAATCTTCTTTAGTAACTTTGTAACCTTGTAAAATCTTCTTTCTTACACCTAATCTTAATCTTACAATCATAATCAACATATCTTAAATCTTATTCTTATCAAACTAAACATTACATTACACATCTCAACTTCTTATATCCTCTCTTAACTTAACTTCTTATACTGTAGCCTATATCTCTTCTGATTCCAATTTCAAATATTAATAAATCACATCTTATCAAATACCTAAATGTTTCTTCCAGTCTCATACACCGTTTTCCCTCTGGTTTCGGAGTTCCGTGGTCAGCCTTTTTAATATCCCCTTTAAATATTCATCCTTTACCCCACACCCCTCCTGTCCATCCCAACCCTTCCCATTACCCTTCCCATCCCCCACAGGTCCCCCCCCCAGAGTCCACCCATTCCAGCTCCTCCTCTTCCTCCTCCTCCTCTTCCTCCTCCTCCTCCTTCTATTATTATTTCCTTCAAGTCCAATTTGGAATTTAATATTCTTCGTTGTAGCTTCTTCTTCTCCAGATTGTAGCTTTCTTCTTGGTAGATAGTTGCTCTGGCATCGTCATAAAGTATTTCTCCTCCACTCTCAGCTACATATTGCATTTTCCATGGTTGTTGTTCTTGAGCCCTTGGGCTCTCACCCCTAGAGCTCAACACTAAGAGGAATTTCCGTCCAATCAGGGAGTGCTGCATGACATTGTTGGTAGGTTACACCTACACTTTACAGAACGTTTCTGTCAAGCAGTTAAGTGAAATCATCTGGATTTTGATCTGTGTGAAATTCAAGCAACATTTTTGTATTGCATTGCAGATTTAATTTGAAGGGTTACTTTTAAAAGCAAATAACAACAAGAGGAATTGATTATTTGCTTTTTTGTATTCCATAAGTTGTCATTGCCAGCTGATATTAACAGTAATTGGATGTTTAGTCTTCCAGGCTTGCAATGTAAGTCTCTTTCCAACCACAAGGTCTTAGAGAGTCCATTTTCATTGATGACCTTTTACTCAGAGATTCTTTAGTTGTGATTCCTTCATTGCATGGGGTTCGATTGGATGACCCTCAGGGTTCCTTCCAACTCTACAATTCTATGATACCTCGCACCACAGGAATATTGATTTTTGGAACAGCGATCTTGATTGAATCAATTTCAGTTTTAATTCTAAAGAAGCATTATACACCCCCTCCAAAAAAACCAACAACATCCCATTGACGGAGCTTCCTTAAAAAAAAAAATCTTTTAAAATAGCCCCTGGCTTAACTTGCCTCTGACTTGTGCAATAAGCAAACTCGTCCATCATGTGCTGCCTTAACCTTTCTCCTCCAGGTTTCAGCCAGATTCCAACCATGTCTGGATAAAAGCTGCTCAGAATGAGACACTCTGACCAGGACACAGCAGAGGCAGCCATCTGTTGAGGACAACCATCTTGGGAACGAGGACTTGGGTGAGTGAGAACATACTTTTGCTTGTTGATCTGTAAAATACAGGTTAGAGAGTTTCCACGCCTTATCTTTCCATTGGATTTGTAAGAGGCAGACATGCCAAACATTTTTCTGAAGAACATTTTATATTCTGAGTCATGTGTACTTTCAGAGCTAAACTCTATGATAAACCAGTGTACATAACACTAAGCCATGGTTTATTTAGTTTGATTGTGATTTGTTTGAATCAGTGAACCCTGTCCAACAGACGATCTGTGGTTTGTTTTCTGTCAACAAAGCACAATGCGAAGCCATGGTTAGTTGTCGGCTTACAAACCACAGCTTGTTTTAACTATGTTTTGGTGTTATGTCCAAACACACCAGTCTCGCTTAACCATGGTTTGTTTCAGTGCTACACCCCAAAGGCAAGTGCATCTGGGAAACAAATCAAGCTTTGGAGAAGCAAGCTGTAGCATGATTGCCCATGTGTGAGATAGCTCTTGGTTTGTGGAATAAACCATAGCTTAGAGCTATGTGTGAACACAGTCAATGCAGCATAGTTGAAAGCGAGAGCTATGATTGGATAGACTTGGTTCAATTACATTCTCAGCCATAAAAAACCCTTTGGTGACCATGGACCAGTCTCTCACATGAGCCTACCTACCAGGGTTTTAGTGATGACCAGGGTGCAATTATATACAACAGCCACAGGGCCCAACTTAAGCACTGTTTGTTTTCTATAAAGCTTCCTTTGCCTGTACTTTCCCATTTCTAAATCCTCCAACATGGGAGTAAAAGCCATTTCCCTTTTCTTTCCAGGCCCAAACCCACCACTATAAGGGAGGCAGAAGCAAATTTGGTAGAGATTCTCAAGGAATTCAACCTTTATAAATCCTAGTATGGACAGACCTCACCTGCACTTCACAAACTCATGTGAGCTTTCACACTTCTCAAATGTTCTGCCACAGTTCTTTTGACCCCGCCCCAGTCCACCCCTGATCAATTAGGATTGTCTCCCTACACCGTAGCTGTCAACTTTCCCTCTTTTTGTGGGAAATTCCCTTATTCCAGCGCCGTTTCCCACTGCAAAAAAGGGAAGGTTGACATCTATGCCCTACACCTTTAGAGACCAGAAACTTGGTTTTTAGAAAGAAAAATTCAAGCAGGGCTTCCTTATTATCTTTTCATGGCTTTCTACCCATGGCACTGCTGAGATCAAATCCTGTTTGGCCCTAAACTGGAAATATATACCGGGTATACAACTCTGAACTCATCAGGGTGGATGTCAGGGCTGGCCCTATCATTGAGCAGAGTGAGGAAGTTGCCTCAGGCGGCCAATGGCAGGGAGTGTGGTGACTGGCAGGGAGGTGCTAGGGAGCAGCATGCCCTGTGCTTCCTAAGCTAGCTAGCTGCCCTCAGGAAGAGGCTGTCCCATCACCACTGTCAAAATGAGATTCAGCTGCCAGTCCAATAAATGTATGTGAAACGGGGCGCCGTTTTGTCCGTTGCCTCAGGCAGCCAAATGCCCTGGTCTGGCCCTGGTAGATGAGAGACAAAAGGGAATGATAAATACACCCTGCAGCAGTGTGAGCCAAACACTGTCAACTTACGACAAGGAAATTTTCTCCTTTCGAGACCCACATTTCACAAGTGGTCTTGGTAACTCAATGTTTTCGTCATGCAACAATACCTCATGATTTCTTCTTAGGTGAAGAAGAAAGATGGGGCGTTTGGCCTGTGTCAGCCTATGTTTGCTTGGCTTCTTCATGAGAGGTGAGTCCTTACTGAGTTATAGTACCATTCTCTGTCCTATAGGGTGCATTCAGACTTGGGGAATGTTGCCCACCTAAAATGCAGAAATGTACAGCCAAGGAAACATCGGGGAAATGAAATAAACTGCCATGCGAATGCAGCCAAAGACCGTTCTAGGGTGGCAAAGGCTGCCAAATAATGAGTGATAGACTTCAGGAATAATGTTTGAAAACTGAACATACTGACATATCTCACCCTGGAGAGTCAGTTTAACCTGCCTAGCAATTTCTAAAAGCTTTAGGAGACCAGTTAGAGATGAACCCACTAGTACATTAAAACATGGGCCACCAAGCTAGTACTTACAGGTGATAATGTTCACAGAAGAACTTCCTATGGCAGCCATAAAAAGTGCCAGGAAATATT
Organism: Lacerta viridis; assembly: GCA_900245905.1. NCBI lineage: Eukaryota > Metazoa > Chordata > Lepidosauria > Squamata > Lacertidae > Lacerta > Lacerta viridis. The sequence goes on along the minus strand of OFHU01001767.1, from coordinate 61,788 downwards.
TGGGTAAAAATGCACAAGATGGGGTGAAGTGGAGTATGCCCGCACCATTTTGTGTTCCTGTTTCTTGTTTTGTACTTTTACACATGGCAGCCACATCAACACAGATGGCGTTTTGTGTTACGCCACACCCTATAGCTGCCATTTGTAGTACACCACGGCCTCCATTCCGGGTTACACTCCCCACATGCCATTTTATGTTGTGCCATATCCTCCATGACAGGCTTTTTGAGTTACACCGCAATCCAGAGCAGCCATTTTGTGTCGAGCTACACTCTCACAGCTGGCATTTTGTTTTAGGTCACACAACCCACAGTGGCCATTTTGTGACGGAAAACAAAACGTTGACTTACCCCTGCGTTATAACATGCAACTCTACAACTAGTTTATCTGTGATGACTTTGCTCTTCATCTCTTTCACAATCTCTCCTCCCCCTCCCCCACATCGGCAAGCCGTTGAAGCGGATCGCTGCCCCAGGGGATGGTTGCAGTACCAGGGCAACTGTTATGGGTTTTTCCACAACAAGTTGAGTTGGCATGAAGCTGAGGTAAGACTCACCATTCATTAACAGGTTGCAGAGAATGTCCAGTTGAATGATGAAGTTCTTGTGCATTTGCCCCTTCTCCAGATTGAGTGTCAGAGTTACGGTCGTGGGACCCACCTCGCATCCATTCTTGTGAGGGCAGAAACTCTGATGGTATCTAAACATATCTCCATTGACAAGAAAGAAACAGGGGTTGACGTTTGGATTGGACTCCATGATACTCACCAAGTAAGCATTTAGCCTCCTGAGCTTATTGATTCATCAGTCATAGAACCATAGAATGAAAGAGTTAGAAGGGACCCTGAGGACCATCTAGTCCATCTCCTTGGAATGCAGGAAATATGCAGCTGACCCATACGGGGGTCGAACCTGCAACCTTGGCGTTATCAGCACCACACTCTAGCCAACTGGCCTACCCTGTTCCATCATGGCTGCTGAAAGAACACAATATTTGCAATTTCTGAGAAGAACTGGCCTGATCCATGGATCAGAAGTTAGATGATGATGATGATGATGATGATGATGATAATGATAATAATAATAATAATAATAATAATAATAATAATAATTAATTTATTAATTTATACCCCGCCCATCTGACTGGGTTTCCCCAGCCACTCTGGGCAGCTCCCAACCGAATATTAAAAACACAATAAAGCATTAAAACATTTCCCTAAACAGGGCTGCCTTCAGATGTCTTCTAAAAGTCAGATAGTTGCTTATTTCCTTGACATCTGATGGGAGGGCATTCCACAGGGCGGGTGCCACTACCAAGAAGGCCCTCTGCCTGGTTCCCTGTAACCTCACTTCTCGCAGTGAGGGAACCACCAGAAGGCCCTTGGCACTGGACCTCAGTGTCTGGGCTGAATGATGGGGGTGGAGATGCTCCTTCAGGTATACAGGACTGAGGCCATTTAGGGCTTTAAAGGTCAGCACCAACACTTTGAATTGTGCTCGGAAACATACTGGGAGCCAATGCAGATCTCTCAGGACCGGTGTTATATGGTCTTGGTGGCCACTCCCAGTCACCAGTCTAGCTGCCACATTCTGGATTAATTGCAGTTTCCGAGTCACCTTCAAAGGTAGCCCCACGTAGAGCGCATTGCAGTAGTCCAAGCGGGAGATAACTAGAGCATGCACCACTCTGGCGAGACAGTCTGCGGGCAGGTAGGGTCTCAGCCTGCGTACCAGATGGAGCTGGTAGACAGCTGCCCTGGACACAGAATTGACCTGTGCCTCCATGGACAGCTGTGAGTCCAAAATGACTCCCAGGCTGCGCACCTGGTCCTTCAGGGGCACAGTTACCCCATTCAGGGCCAGGGAGTCCTCCACACTCGCCTGCCCCCTGTCCCCCCAAAAGAGTACTTCTCAATCTCAATCCATTAGCCGCCATCCATCCATTAGCTGTTGGCTGCCATATGTCCTGAATGTTCTGACACAATCTTGGGATCAAAAGTTGATATCAAACTGTATTAAAATGCATATTTTGAGATGAAATATATTTGTATTTTTTAAAATAGGATTTTAAATAGAATTTATATGCCACAAAGTGGGCGATCCTATGGGATGAGCAGACAATACTGAGCCAGACAGACTTATGGTCTGACTCAGTGTAAGGCAGCTTCCTGTGTTCCCGTGTTGAGAGCTGTCCCCTGTCAGAAACAGAATGCTGAGCGTGATGTCACTTTTCTCCCGACCAATCAGGGCTCCTTTTATCTCCCGTGTCATTGCAGAATGGGAACTGGAGGTGGTCCGATGAGTCCTCCTACAACTACAACAACTGGATGCGAGGGGAGCCCAACAACCTTTGGAATTCCGAGTACTGTGTGGCTTTGAGGGCGTCCACAGGTGGGCATGTTACAGTCCTCCCACGGACGGGAAGTTGTGTAGCCTTGAGGTGTACGGCAACGGTGAGACGTAAATAGAACAGAAAGGATTGGGCTGAGCCAAATAAAGGAGGGGGGGGCAAACAGTGGGGCAGCAGCCTCCCTTGTGGGAAGGGTCACTTTGGTCGATGGTATTTAAGCAGAGGCTGGACAGAGTTCTGTCAAGGATGCTGCAGATTCCTGTACTGAAGAGGGGGATTGAAGTACATTAGATGACACCTAAGTTCCATTGAGTGCTAAAATTCTGTGATTTTATGAAATATTCACCCTCCTTTATCTTATGGTCTCATTTTTAGATTTTTTTTGGGGGGGGCATGATTTTTCAGCTCTCTCTTCTCTCTCTCTCTCTCTCTCACTCACACACACACACAGACACACATATTTGTAGAGGTCTATTGCAAAGTATGCACCTCAACCCCAAACACACATTCAAGTTTATTGTGCCCTCTCACATATGTGTGGTATGCAGACAGGTAAATACACTTGGATCCATTAAGTGGAACTTAATTGGATGCAACTCAGAATGCTGGCTTGGATCAGGTGTGGGGAACTTGCAGCCCTCCTGATCATGTTGGACTACAACCCCCATCATCCCTGACCATTGCCCATCCTGAGGTTGATGGGATTTGGAGCAGAACAACATCCTGAGGGCCACAGCTTTGGGTTAGACCGATGGCTAGATCTGGCACAAAGCAGTACAAAGTAAATACATAGATCTTTACTCTGCCTTTTGAAACATGAGATGTATATTTTTAAGGCCCACCTTGTTTCTGTGATTGCGAGTTGTTTTAAACTGTTTCTAACATTGTGCTTTAATTGTTGAAACCCACCCTGGCACTTTAGGGTAAAAAGCAGGTAAATCCTCACCCACAGTTGCTCATGAGCTTATCAGACTATACCATGTCATTATCTTCTAAAACAAGCCAGGGAATTTTCAAAATGGGTTTGTTAGAGCAGAACAAATAGACTCATGGCAAGTTGTAAATTTCAGAAATTGCCTCCTGAATTAGGCAGGAACCCCACAAATATCCAGGGACTATAGCTGACAGATTCCTGGCCCATCCCTGGTGCCAAACCAAACACAGGTATATGCAGATGAAAAGAACAACAACTGTACCTTGAGATACTTTGAAAATGCTTGAAACGGAGAACGGATAAGAATGGAGCTTGGATTCTCTTTTTCCACTGCAGGGTATAAGAGATGGATTGATGCTGTTTGCAAGAAACATAAAGCCTACATCTGCAAACATGAGATGTAGAAGAAGGGATACTGTCATTCTAGGGGATGGTTAGGTTAGATGGATCAAAGCACATCCCCATGGAATCAAGGGAGTCAGAAGAAGATCCAGCAATGTTACCACCTCTACAGTTCATCCTTTGTTGTGCCAAGAAGCTCTTCTTTCAAAAGATGACACCCACCAACCCCACTCACTAGGAAACCAAAGATCACCACAGCCAGCCACAAACGAACAACCACATCCCAAGCCAACTCACTCTCTCAGCCAAACGAGCACAAGCAAACAACAGAGAACCTCATAAACAATGCTACACCAAACCCTCCATATCAAGGGCACCCCACCCCACCTACCTCCCCGGTCTCACCAATACTGAATTATAAAAATGTTGTATGGAAGAAGCTTGAGAAAGACTGAAAGATGACATCTATCTACTCACTCTCAGTCCTTATCCAGGGCTGGTCTGGTCTCTGAAATGCTGTTGTGATCACCTCTGTTGGTTATGCTCTTGGCTCCAGGCTGTGCAATGACATTAAAGTGAATAACCCATTTCTCATGGGTGACTATAATGAGAGAACACTTGACCTGGTTTTTTTTCTTTGGTTCATTTTGATGGAACAAGGCATTGGTCTTGCTTGCGTTGTGTTAAGATATCAGGTTATGTTTCTAACACAGAACACAATATGAAACTTCCCGACATACATTGGCATACATTGATAACTATTGACCAAAAACAGAAACACAATAGGGGATAGCCGCAAACTAGCAATTAGCAGACCCCATGGGGAACAAATTTCCTCCAAACAGAGCAGATATAACTTATTACGTCTTAGGTGGGATCCACACACATATTAAAAATGCTGTGAAAATGCTTTTTGGGGAAAAAACTTTTTGAAAAATGCTTTGACTTTGGCATAGCTCACTTTCGCCATCTAGTGTCACATTTGTATATTGCACTTCACAGCACATTTAGAACATTTTATTTGCAGCCGTATAGCTGAGACTTAGTGAGACAGAGCTTGCTTACTCCGAATACAGGAACTCACACTCTGCATCTCACATACACCATATGACCAACTTTAAGTATACCTGCAGAAACGTGTGAAGTTACAAACACAGACACACATGTAACATCTCATCCACTCCACAATGCAACCTTAGTTCCCAATGCCATTACCACCAGGTCCATCATTTGGGCCACAGAGGTCTCATCAAGCTCTTGCCAGGAGCACATAATAACTGCTGCAGTACAGGGGAGACAAGAGTGTTGTGACAATGAACTAACCCTTCAGCCAGATGTCACAAGATTTCTATTGCCCCTGGTGTTAAATTCTGTAGTCAGACCTGCTTGACCGTCCCAATATCAAACAGCTAGTCATTCTGGAAATGGCCTTGCATGCCCAAGGTCCCAGGTTCAGTCAGTAGCATCTCAGGTACACAGGATCAAGGTAATGCTGAGAGATTGGACACTTGTTAGTTAGCGTAGGGCTGGATCAGCCTTTTCCAGAGATTCATATTGGATAACTCAATGGATAGATGCTTCCGGATCTGCTCTTGCAGAGAGTGTTACATAGGCAGCTGCCTTACAGAAAGTCAGACCATTGGTCTATCTGGCTCAGAACTGCCTACTATGGCTGGCACTGCAGTGGTATTGTCACACATTGTAAGATCAAGCCTGGACTGCTTTCTAAAATCTCTGCTTCAATGGCTAAGTTCAGAGTAGAAAATTTTGCTGGAGATCTGTCATGCACTTTTTGGTGTGTGTGTCCCCTTCCTCTTCAATATGTCATTTCATATTAGGGATCATTAGGAAAGGATTGGGACCAACCAGCAGCAAACCTTCCCAAATCTTAGGGAGTTCGAGATGAACGGCCCTCCGTATGGAAACAATCAAGTTTCCACAGGTCTTTCTCTGGGCAATCTTGAATCTCTTCAGCAGTGGGGTTACAGCAAGATCTCTACACGTTTGGCAACAGATTGGCAAGGGTTTCTGTCTCCCCATTAGCAACGAGAGTAACCCATATGAAAGGTTGGTTCTGGGGTTCAACATGTAAATGCAGAAACGCCAGGAACCCTATGCCCTTTTAAAACGTGGGTTGTTGTTTTTTTGGGGTGTGTGTGTGTGGACAGGTTATAGGGTTGTTGTTTTTATTTTGATTGTATATTTTGTGGTTTTATGTTTTGATTTTGTTCTGTGAACCGCCCTGAGACTTCCGGGTGTAGGGCGGTATATAAATTCAGTAAATAATAATAATAACTTAAAATAAAACTGTCATTCTATAACACCACACACCTTCCCATCCAGCCCAAATTGTCCACTCCAAGAGTAGGTGGGATGAGTAACTTGCTGTACAATAATAAGCAGGTTGATGTTTTTGATGTAAAATGCTTAAAACATTAATAATAATAATAATAATAATAATAATAATAATAATAATAATAATAAATATGCAAAAGAAAGCCCATGTGATCCCTCTATGCAAAAGGGCCATAGCTCAGTGGCAGAACATATGCTTTGCATGCAGAAGGTTCCATGTTCAATCCCTGGCATCTTCATGTAGAACCAGGAATGTGCCTGAATAACCCTGGAGAGCTACTATCATTCCATATGAGCAATGCTGAGCTAGATGGACCACTGGTCAGACTCTGTATAAACCGGCTTCCTATGCACTTCTTATCTGACCATCCTGGAGCAGGTTAGGTCAACTGAGAAGGACAGAAACGCACCAGAAAATATATGCATAAAAGAGAGTTTATTAAGATCACTATGTGCCGCACGCACAGGAAAAAATGCCAAAGAGAGAGATCAAAGAGGTTGCTCTTCAGAGACGGGGTGAACGGGAGAGATGGTCTTTCACTTTGAGGGATGGGAGAGGGGTTAATGCGATCAGAGAGAAATCCAACAAGCCAGCATCCAAACAGGCACAGTTTGGGAACCACAGTCTTCTTTACAGTTCATGCTTGCAGATGTAGGCATTGAGTTTCTTGCACTGAGCGTCATTCCACTCCTTAAAACCTAAAATGCAAAAAGATAGAACAAAAAATTTACTACTTCTTGCTCCGGTGAGTACGGTCTGGAGGATGTTGTCAATTTCTCGGGATTCAGCTTTCATTTTTTTTTTAAAAAAAGAAAAGCTTTAATTCTCATAGATTGAAAATCTTTTTTTTAAGAACCCCTCCCCCAATAGAACTCATGCTAAGGTTCAGATGTTAGGAGGCACATTTAACAAGAGTAGTGATCTAGATTAACTTTGTTTTCTAATCTCACAATTCCTACATTCCTTAGTCACCACTCCCCCCTTCCCCAAATCTGGGCCTAATAGTTTCTTACGAGAAAAAATGTGTGTGTGTGTGTGTGTGTGTGTGTGTGTGGTGGGGGGAGGAATACGTAGCCTGGAATTTGGTTTGCAACTACCATTTTTAGGGAAAGAATGATAAATTATGCTAATCACATGCAACTAAACCATGTGGATTAGCCTGAGTCTTCTGGCTCATGGCATATTGGGAAATGATGTAAGTGGAGCATAGCTGGTCTGGTCTACAGAACTAACAAAAATGCCAGGTAGTATCTGACCAAGTTATATGCAAAGCCAGGCATAGGCAAACTAGGCCCTCCAGATGTTTTAGGACTACAACTCCCATCATCCCTGACCACTGGTCCTGTTAGCTAGGGATGATGGGAGTTGTAGTCCCAAAACATCTGGAAAGTCGAGTTTGCCTATGCCTATGCAAAGTAGATCTATTGAAACCAGCAGACTTCAGTGATGAATAGTTTAAGTCTATTTTGAGTATGATTTAGTGTCGGATACAACCATGGGAAAGTTGCAAAGTGATGGAGAATCAGCTAAAGCAAAGAAGATCCCTGCTGAATCAGGTCAAAGGCCCATCTGGTCCAGCATTCTTCTCACACTGGGAAGCCTGAAAGCAGGACCTGAGGGCTACAGCATCTTTCCCCAACAATTCCTCGCAACTGGTATTCAGTGGAGGTGGGAACATAGTCATCATCGATAGCCCCACCCTCCATAAATTTGCCCAATCTTTTTTTAAAGTCACCCAAGCTTCTGGCCACCACTGCCTTTTCAGGGGGTGAATTCCATAGTTTAACCATGTTGTCTGTGAAGAGGACCTCCTTTTGTCTGTCCTCGATCTTCCAACATCCAGCTTCATTAAAGGAGGACTCAAACAGTTAAGGCCTTTAATACCTGGGCCCTCCAATGAAGCTGGATGTTGGAAGATTGAGGACAAGACAAAAGGAGGTCCTCTCCATCAGGAAAATGTGCAAATGGTTTGCTTACCTGTGGTTCGTCTCAGCTCCACACAATGTTCAGCATTGCGGTAGTTGTCTGGCTGGTGCTTCATCCAGGCCTTATAGTTGTAGGTTGATTCATCAGCCCACCTCCATCTCCTGGTCTGTAGAAATGAGACAGTACAGATTGTGCGATGAAGGGAATGATGGGGCCAGAAAAAGGAAGATACCATTGGAATGACACCAATGCAAAATGAACTGGAAAGGTTGTCCAATGGGGAGCTGTTGCCAGCTGTGACGCAGACAGTAGAGGAGGACACCCATAGAAAACAATGGAGAAACAGCATATGGGATTAAATCTGGGAGATTGTTGAAGTAAGAGTGGAACGGTATTGCTAAGGAGCCACTGCTCAGTTATGATAACCAGAAATGGAGCCCTATTCTATTCCTTGGACTGCAGGAAGGAGACAGAACAGATCCTGAGATAAGGGAAGTGTGAGGAGCCCAATACAGAGATGATTTGGAGAGGCTGGCCTGTGGGGAGCTAATGTCAACCATGATAGAGAAGAGAAGGACTCTCATGGAAAATAACAAAGTGGTGTATGTATGATTCTGTCTGGAAGATTATTGGGATAAGGATGGGATGGAATTGCTATAGAGTCACTACTCAGTATTGATGGTAGCCAGGAATGAAGCACATGAGAGAAGCTCACCTGACGGACATCGTGGAGCCCAATCCAGACGTTGCTTATTTCTTGCTGGTAAGTGGAGATGTGCTCGGCCACCAAGAGAGTCTCTGCTTTGGTGAGGACAGAGGCGAGGTGGGCCCCACGGCCATAGCTCTGGCACTCAATCTGAGGACGGAGAAGAAGCAGGGAGGTTTTGTCCCCAATTGTCATATCCGACCATTAAGAATGGTGTTGTCCCTTCTGACTGTCACCTAGCCTTCTAGGTGCCCAAGGAGACATATCACCAGAACATGAACAACTGTAGAGACTGAGATGCTGGCCAGATGCCTCAAGGCAACTCACATTGACAATCTTACTTATGGAAATCTGATGAGAAACCCATAATAAAGTAGGGAGCCCCTTTCAGCCTGAGGACCCCATTCCCTTCTGGGTAACCCAGGGGCGAAGGAAGGAGGACTGGCACCTGGTGTGGGGCGTCGGGGCAAACCACCCACTGGCGTATGCGCTGCACCGTATGTACCGCAGGTGTACCATATGTATGGCGGCGGGATCCTCTGCTTGCGGCTGCCGCACGGATGGCGGCGGGGCGAGTCCCCCATGGGGTGCCTTCTTGTCACCCCCCTCAGAGGTGGCACCTGGGGCAGGGCGCTCCCGCCCCCTTCCTCCACAACTGGGGCAACCTCATGCTAATGGTAAGCAGGACCACAGGCAAAAGTGGGCAGAATAATGAATGTAAATTTGTATTGAAGGCTAGTTTCCACTCACCCTTCTATCCCCTATCCAAGAAGCATCCTTGGCGTTCAAGGACACATTCCAGCCCAGCAAAACACTCAGGGAAGAGGGTGTGTGACTGGGGAGGAGATGTGGACTAGAGAGATCCTTGAGGTTAGATTTAGATGTGGACTAGAGAGATCCTTGAGGCTAGATCAAATGGGCAAGATTTAGTCTCCTGGCCTGTGTTCCACCACCCCTGCACTGTAGCACCCCCACATTGACAGCAAGAATCCCTTCTTACCTCAGCCTCTTGCCAGCTCAATTTATTATCAAAATACGCATAGCAGTTGCCCTGGTTTTGCAGCCACTCCCTGGCGCAGGTGTCGGCCTCAGCTGTATGGAGAAAGGATGGGGGGGGGGAAGAAGGCAAAGCGGTGAGAAGACATGTCTTTAATGTGCTCGCTCTGAAATCCCACTTCTGTCTACACCGTACGTGTTATTTATTTATTAATTTATAAAAAAAACATTTCTGCCCTGCAAAATAGGGCATTTATGTGTGCTCAGGAGTAGGCAGCTCTGTCTTCCTTTCTAAACAGGAAGCTGGCATCCCTAGCCAGAAGCCAGTCTATTCATGAACAAACAGACTTTTTAACATTTAAAGAAACACACAGGTGGCATTTTGGGACAAGGAGGGATGCCTCTTGGGTTTGCTGGAGAGGACACAAATAACTGTGCATAGAAATCTGCCTTATAATGAGTTAGGCCATTGGTATCTATTGCAGACCAGTATTGGCTACCCCAGGGCTGATGGGACCTGTTATGTATTGAAGTTCTCACCCTAGGCCACTAGGGGTGTGTGTATATAGTTCATTCTGCTGCAGTTTTCACTCAGGTCCGCACATGCAAATGAGGGATTGAAAGTGACGTTCAGGGATTGGGTAACTACAGAAAGTTGTTACTGTTGCTTGTAGCTGAGTTCTATATAAGCAGGCTGCTGAGCCCTTCAGCTCACTTCTGTTCCAGCCTGAGAATAAACAGAGCTGCTTGGAGAATCACTGTGTCGTCTGCTATGTCCACCCACTATCTAATAGGACCTATGGCCTTAGACTCCAGATCCCATCAGCCCTAGACACAGGCTGCTGCCCCTAAGTTACGCTGGTAGCAACTCTCTTGGGTTTCATGGAGGAAAGGCTATCGATGGCTATGCTCTGCCTACACAACTGGAGGCAGTAATGCTTCTGAACACTAGCTGCTGGAAACCACAGGAGGGGAGAGTGCTATTGTGCTAGGGTACTTCTTGTAGGTTTCCCACAAGGTGGTCATCATGAGAACAGGATGCTGCGCTAGATGGGCTTCTGGCTTGATCCAGCTTCTTCTTCTTATGTTCTTATGTATTTCTCATTCATTGTTATGCAGTCATTTTAATGGGATTTGCCAGGAATTTCACCTGAATGAAAATAATGTGCACTAAGTGTTGGAAATGTAAAGAAAAAGTCGGTACTTTTTATCATATGTGGTGGGAATGTAAAAAGGTGAGATTGTATTGGGATATGATATATCATGAGTTAAGAAAAATGTTGAAATATAATTTTGTTAAGAAACCTGAAGCCTTTTTGTTAGGTATTGTAGGTACAGACATTGAAAAAAAGGATATTAGACTTTTCCAATACGCAACGGCGGCAGCTAGAATTCTTCTAGCACAAAAATGGAAACAAGAAGAATTACCGACGAAAGAGGAATGGACAGTGAAAATGACTGAATATGCAGAAATGGACAAATTAACGGGAAGAATCCGAGAGCAGCGGGACCGGAAATTCATCAAAGACTGGTTAAAATTCACGAACTATTTAAAAGACAATTTATATCTGAATACGTTAATAGGGTTTCAAGAAGTTTTGTAGTGAGTGTGTAGAATTATTATTGTAAGTAGGATAGTAAAGTAAGGAAATTTCTTTTGTTGATAATGTAAGCAATGGTAGATCAAAGAAGTATAATGTCAAGTTAAAAAATTAGAAAGCCATTTGAAGGGACTGATGGAAGTCAAGGCTTGATAGCCAAACTGGAAATGTATGAAAATGTTTGTTTAAAATTATTGTAGTAGTTTAGTATAAAAACAAATAAAAAATTATATTAAAAAAAAGAAAGAAAGAAAATAATGTGCACTAAAGTATCCCATAGAAGTGAATGGATTCACCACTCTGGATCTGGGTTCTGAAATATGACTCCATTGAGAAAGGATAGATAACTTCAAAATCAATAAATTACGGCCTAATTTAGAACATCCTTCTGCTCTGTTCTAATATCCTTTGCTGGCCTACCATCCTTTGAAAATATGGCATGCACTTTAATTACTGCTCAATCCAATGGCAATTTCTGGGTAAGCCTCAGGTATTTATAAAATTGCTCACCTTCCTGGAAAGGACTGGAGACTAGGATTCCAATAAGGCAAAGACTGAAGTAGGTGAAGAGTCCCATCTTCTGGTTGACCTTTGAGGGAGGTGAACGTACAGCACAGTAAAATCAAAGTTGCATTCACTGATTGCCATACATGCAATGGAAGGGAGGGAAGGAGGAAGGAAGGATTGCAATTTTCCTTTATTTGAGCTTCCAAGAACTGGGAAGGTTAGAGAAAGAAGGGAGAAACTAAAGTTTCAAATAGTTGTCAGTGTTTTGAAAGGGTATATTGGCATTGATTTAAAGTGAACTTCATCAGCTTCAGTTAGGAACATTTTGTGATCTTACTTTTTTTTTTAAATGCTCATGAAAATTCATTACATTTTAGTGCAAATTTCTGTTCATAAACACCGCTTTGTATGCAGTTTTGGGTAATGTACACATTTTTTGCAAGCAAATTCCCCCTGTATAATTCATTTCTTGGAAGCACTATTTGGTTGGAGAACTGCATCATAAAATAAGGACAAGTTTGAATTTTGAAGGAGAGCTGTGTTTCAGTTTGCATATTTTTTTTCGGAAAGTGAGAATCTGACACATTTGCCTTTAAATCCGTTTTCTCTCCCAGCCCTACATACGCCCCCTGGTGGTTATTCAGTCTACCTGTTAACTGGAAATCAAATTTTGATCTGCACACAAATGAATCCATGCAGGTTTTCTGTTCAGCTTTTGTGCCAATGTTCTTCTCTGTCTGATCTTCTTTTTCTGTCTGATCTGTGAACTTAGGGCTCACCTGCACTTACTCCATGCTTTCTTGGCAAAGGTTCAGGCTTTCCAAGTCTGTGTCTGAGCAGGGCTTTTTTTTTCTCGTCCCAGCACTTTCCATGGGAAAACCAAAGTTTTACCACTGAATCGGAGCAAATGGCAGTCTGTGGAAAGCTCAATTGGTGTTTGCTCTGAATAAGCGGTAAAATGTGAGTTTTCCCAGGGAAAACTATGGGATTAAAAAAACAAAAACAAAACTCTGCTCAGACACCAGATTTGGAAAGCCCAATCCTGTGCCTGGAAACACAGCATAATAGGAAGCATGGATGAGCCCTTATCTGCTTAGTGACAGAATTATTACATTGTTGTTTCCCACAAATCAGTGGAGACTGACCCATTAGGGCAGTGATGGCCAATCTTGGCCCTCCAGCTGTTTTGAGACTACAATTCCCATCACCCCTGACCACTGGTCCTGTTAGCTAGGGATGATGGGAGTTGTAGTCCCAAAACAGCTGGAGGGCCAAGTTTGGCCATCACTGCATTAGGGCAAATAGGAATTGCCCCACCAACCTCAGCCTGCCCCCAGCCAATCCTCATCTTCCTACTTTCTTATTTACAACCAATCAGGGAGTGGCTCTGCCTGCCATTGGCTGTGGCTCCATCAACTGTTGGCCTCCCTGACTTCCGCCCTATCAGTTCTAGTGGGCGCCAGGCACCGTCACCACAAGTCCTTGTTCATGAACCTTTCATCCATCTCCTTCACGGCCTTTGAAAAAAATCCCCTCACCAAGACTCGTAGATCACTTCCACAAGCTCTTACCTTGCGATGCTGTTCTTCTGGGTGGACCAATGTGGTTGTCAGCTGAGCCAGGTGCCTCTCCGATGGCCTCACCTAGTCTGGGCAGCTGTTATATAGACCCCAGGCAGAGGTGGTGCAATACCAAGATGAGCAAAATGCTGCAAGGAAATCCTGGTCTTCAGTTTTGCATAATTTAAGGCCAAATCAGTGGAATGTAGCTTGCATCAACCTCTCTTTCATTTTGGTGGGGGAAAGCATATTGAAGGGGGGGGAGAGTTTTGAATTCATTTCCTTATGAAGAGGAACAGGAACCACATTCTTAATCAGCCATGAAAATACTGGTCCAATGTCTTCAGTTTTGCATAATCCAGGGCTGAATCGGTGAAATGCAGCTTGTATCACTAGCCTTGAGCATTGCAAAAAGGGCATCATGATACCCTTTACTTATCTATAAATTTGTTACATATGATCAAAAATAAATATTTAGGTGTAGAAAGGCATATGGTGTTGGGGAGGCTTTTAAAAAAGTGGTATTATTAACTAGGAGAGTAGCAAAAGCATTTATGAAAACGGTTATCAAATATGAAGAAACCTGCTCATTTTTCTTCTATGGGATTAAATTCCAGAGAGTGACTTTTTTTTCTAGCCCAGATCTTCAGCATCTGACCCCCCAACCCAGCTTTTCTATGAAATTATTGCTTCGTATTCCTGTCCCCCAAGTAGTCATCCTCAGACAGACTGCAGGGGCTTGGATGGCCAACATAAAGCTTAGGCAGGTGAGGATAACTACTTGAAAATGATTTACAGATGGTACTGAACTTCGAGTAGGCTTGCTAAAACCTATAAGACTGAATCAGATAAGTGCTGGGTATGCAATGAGGTCGAGGGAACATTCTTTCATATGTGGTGGACCTGTAAAAGCGTAAAAGATTATTGGGAAATAATCCATAATGAATTGAAAAAAATGTTTAAAAGTACTTTTCAAAAAACAAAACAAAACAAAAACAAAACCAGAGTCCTTTTTGTTGGGGATAATTCAGATGGAAATTCCCAGGTGTCAAAAAAGGTTATTTATGTATGCCACTACTGCAGCCCGTGTTTTGTTAGCCCCAAAATGGAAAACGAGTGAGGTCCCAACTAAAGAAGAATGGCAACTTAAGCTGATGGAATATGTGCAGCTTGCAGACTTAACATATAGAATAAGAGAACAAGAAGAACATGTGTTTAGAGAAGATTGGAAAATGTTTATTGAATATATGGGGGGGGGAATTGTGTACACTTGAAAACGCTGGCAGCATTAAGATAAATTCAACAGTGTAAATAAGTTTTGATGGATGTAATAATGGAATACTGAATGGTTTAGTTTATGTAAAATATGCAGGGATTTATGTTATGCAAAATGAACCATGGAAAGAGAAGAAGGGAAGTGTGTGTGTGTGTGTGTGTGTGTGTGTGTGTGTATACACACACATATATATAGCTTGAGCAGGTGCATATGGATGTCGGCTATCAACAAATCTCACAGTTGTGAAGATGTGTTACAAACCCAAACAGACTGAATTCCATGTGTTGTGTAGCAGTTAGTATGTACACAACTGGCTCAGCTTGTGAGAAGACAGCTGGAAAGTCCACACCCGAAATAACTCGGCTGCCATAGGCACAAACCTTTGGCATGAATTAGCCTGAGGGTGTCCTCAAGGAACACTTGTGACATAGAGCCCAGTTCAAATAAAAAACCAATCAAACCTGTGAGACACCAGTTCACCAAAGTCGATTCAGCAAGGCAGCTTTCATTATGCATCCACTCTTTCCCCAGGCTGGCCAGCGGCTGCGGATGCATTGTGACAGTCACGCTATGGCGTGACCAGAGGCTACAGACACAAACACTCGTACGCAGCTACCCCATGTTGAGAAACAATGGCAAAGACAAGATCAAACCCAGGTGATGGTTTGTGAAACCTCTCCACTGTAGGAGGCGTCAAAGGAGAACCCTGAGGCCTATAGATTTCCTTATGGCCTGAAAAGGACAGCTGAAAGGTCTGTGTATGCAAGGATATTTCAGATTTTTGACAGTTCAGCCTTGCTAAATCTCACTTTTGCTTCGACCAGTGCACTATAGGGTAAGAACAGTAATTTGGCTGATGACGGGCATGAGCAATAATATCAGTTACAAAAAAAACCTGTGTCTCAGCATATGTCCTTGCCTTCATTTTTTTTTTTTTAAAGTAAAATCATGTCTGGCCACCATGTTGTTGATTCAGTCTTATGCACTCATCCTTGCCATCAGATATGGCTTAAGAACAAGAGGGTAGATCGCAATATGGCATAATGGCCTATGGGAAATGCAGTCTAGCTCCTTTTTAGGTTTTGAAGATCACAGGGGTTGTGTGTTGGGCAATGGGCATGCCAGTGTGGTGTAGTGGTTAAGAGCGGTAGACTCGTAATCTGGTGAACCGGGTTCGCATCTCCGCTCCTCCACATGCAGCTGCTGGGTGACCTTGGGCTAGTCACACTTCTCTGAAGTCTCTCAGCCCCACTCACCTCACAGAGTGTTTGTTGTGGGGGAGGAAGGGAAAGGAGAATGTTAGCCGCTTTGAGACTCCTTCGGGTAGTGATAAAGCGGGATATCAAATCCAAACTCTTCTTCTTTCTTCTTCTATATACTTATCTGTGTCCCCTGAGGAAAAGGGATGACTACAAAGCAGATGTGGCTAACCCTTTTGGGGCCAGTGGGCACATTTTTATATTAAGAGGAATTTGCAAAGAAATGCTAATGAATTTTTATAAAGACTTAAAAAATAAACCCCCAAAACAACCAACCTCTCCTCTCCCACAGACTGATGTGGAAATGTGGAAAACTAAACTTAAGAGCAGAAAAATGAAGAACTGAGAGATCTTGAAATGGAGTTTTGCCCATCCCTGCCTGTACACCACTAGTTCCCAAATCTTATATTTTCCAACTGCCCCACTGAACTTCCTGCCCCCATGCTTCCATGGTGCCACCTGAAACAGATCATTTTGATCTGGTGCATGGAAGGGCTGGCCCTGCTTCAGAGAGTTCCCAGGGTTCTTTGAGGGAGAATAAATGATGGTCTAATACTGACAACAGTTTGTGGTGCATGTAACAAGACCTTTTCCACCCCAACCTTTAGTCAAAAATTGCTGTGACTAAATTGAGCCCCAGGTATGATATTATGTGTTCCCTTGGGTAATAGCAGGGTGGAAGTTTGACCCCAGAAGAATCTGAGCTGTTGACTAAGATTTCCTCTTTTCAGTGGGGAAAAAACCTTTGCTAAGTAATTCCATTTTGTTAATTATTATAATTATTCCAGCTGTTCTTATTTTATCTGCAAGCCACTTTGAGTCCCTGTCAGGGAAAAGGCAGGGTATAAATGAATGAATGAATGAATGAATGATATTTATTATTTGGACACTAGAACCCATAAACATCCAACAAAGCTGAACGTTGGAAGATTCATGGCAGACAAATTTCTTCACACAGCACACAGTTAAACTACAGAATTTGTAGTGATGTCCACCAATTTGGATAGCTTACAAAGACTATCGGGCAAATTCATAGAGGATACGGCTATCGGCGGCAACCAGCCCCGATGACTATGTTGTGCCTCCATACCACTGAATGCCAGCTACTGGAAACCACAGGAAGGGATAGTGTGCTTGAGCACAAAGTCCTCTTTGCAGACTTCCTATTGGCATCTGATTGGCTGCTGTGAGAACAGGATGCTACTCGACTGGATGAGCCACTGGCCCAATGTTCCACACAACCCCAGTGAGTCATTTGTGACAGAGGTCCGCACCTTTTGGCCTCTGATAAAAATCTCCTGGCCCGGCCATCTCTTGTGTAATGTGAACAGTAGCACATCAAGTCGTTTCCTTAATCTGCTGCCTGTGGTCTTTCATCATGTCAAGATGAGTCCTATATAACATCTATCTGTGGAGCAGGAGAGACCATTGAGGAAGATCCAAACTCATCAGGTAGCTATACGCATCTACCTTCAGAAGAGAATCAGTCAAAGCGTCCAGGTGAGCAGTTGAACTTCTGTGATTTTTCTGTATCATCAATGCTATTTTACAATCCTATGCTTCTTGTGTCGTCAACCTCCAGACGTTTTCTGGAGGAGACACACAAAGAAGGGCCTCAGATGAAGATTGCAGGGTCCGGGTCTTGTTGCAGATGCCACTTGTAGCAAGAGCCAGGGTGAAACCAATTGGATACAGGAGGATCCAAATGAGGGAAATCTGAATTCCAGACCAAGCCACTGTGGTTTCAACCATGGACACTTCACTGTCTGTTGGCCATCTGTAAAATGGGCATAAATTGGGCCTGTCTACTGTGTTGGGTTGGACGAATGATTGGTTTGATTCCGTATTATAGGAGCAACTAGGAATGCAGGAAGAAGCCTTATACTAAGTCACATGACTGGACCATCTAGCTCAGTATTCTCTACACTGATTGGCAGCAGCTCTCCAGGTTTCAGGCAGGGTTCTCTTCCAGCCTTTCCTGGAGATGCTGGAAATTCAACCTTGGTCTTTTTGCATGCAAAGAGATACTCTACAACGGGGCTATGACGCTTCCCCTAAGGGGGTTCTGTGGCTTCACCAGTAGAGCATCTGCTTTGCATGCAGAAGGTGCTGGGTTCAATTCTTGGCAGCCGTAGGTAGGAACGGGAAAGGAATCTGTATGAAACCCTGGAGATTTGTTTCTAGTCAGCAGGTACAATACTGAGCTCGGTGGACCAATGGTCTGACTCAGTATAACGCAACGTCTGAGGTTCCTATGATAGCTTACTGAATTTGCCTGGGACTGTCTGGTCTCAGGCACAGTAAGCAGCAGAGATGTGCAACATTGCCATCTGCAATCTGCAGTGAACATGAGACTGTTGGTTTGGTCTAAATATTGAAGACCTGCTCTGGCTTTGCCCAGCAAATTTCCCCAGCAAATAACCAATGGGATCCACAGTTGGAAAGTACATGCTGCAGATCTGAATTTGCCCAAGGATGCTCCAGCCTGGGGATTCTTATGTTCTTCTGGTCCTATTTCCTTATGTAATTTCAGGTGAACCAAGAAAAAATGGGGTCTCTCACTTATCTAAGTGTCTTCCTGGCCAGTTTCCTGGTTTCAAGCTCCCTTGTGGGAGGTAAGACTCTCCTGCATTCTTCAGCGCTAATGGAGCAGGCATAGTGGCAGTTCTTTAGCTGCAGAATTTCACCAGAGTTAAAGCATATTTCATTTCATAAAAGCATTTTTACCCTGGTCCTTAGCCCCAAAGCCCCAATTCCCCTAGCACCTTACAGATCTGTTTTAAAGAAACACCAACCTTTTCCTGGTTTACAGTCTAGAAGGCACAGCATGAAATGATACCCACCACAGCTGAATGTTGGAAGATCCAGGAGAGGGCACAGTTAAACTATGGCACTCTCTCCCACAGGGGGCAGAGATGGCCACCAACCTAGACAGCTCCAAAAGGGGGGCTGGACAAATTCATGGGATTTCCAAGTGCTAGCAGTCAGCCAGTGTGGTGTAGTGGTTAAGAGTGGTAGACTCGTAATCTGGGGAACCGGGTTCGTGTCTCCACTCCTCCACATGCAGCTGCTGGGTGACCTTGGGCTAGTCACACTTCTTTGAAGTCTCTCAGCCCCACTCACCTCACAGAGTGTTTGTTGTGGGGGAGGAAGGGAAAGGAGAATGTTAGCCGCTTTGAGACTCCTTCGGGTAGTGATAAAGCGGGATATCAAATCCAAACTCTTCTTCTTCTGGTTGATAGTGGCTGTAGAACCCTGTGCCTTAGTTTGACATCAGACTGTGTGGGCTTCATCTGATGTCATGATGGTGTAAGGTGACGGACAAGTAGATGGTCTCACCCACCTGCCAAAATGGCCCAACGGTGATTAGGAAAGGTCAGGAGCAGCCCACTGGCCAGATTCAGCTCCCAAACCCTGGATTTGAGTGTTGGAACAGGAACCAGGAGATCAGTCTTCAAATTCCCACTTAGCCAAGAAGCTCACTGGGTGCGTTATGTATTCAGTGGTCTGTGTTTGCCTGAGCTTGAGCCTGGACTAAGGATATCATGATTCGATACATGATATCCAGTCACAGAACATTTCAGGATTTGGGCCTCTGCCATTGGCCCTTAAACTCTGAGTTATGATTCGCAGCTTGGAAGTTTAGACAGCCAATCACGTTGGGAGTGGGAGTGGCCCAGGCCTTCAGAAATGTATGTAAGCAGTTGCTTTCCCCCTGTTGTCCAGTTCTGTTAGTTCAATAAAGGTTCTTGCTGTTATCACTGTGCCTTGCCCTCGTGGGAACCTACCTACACTTCACAGTTATCTTGGGCCTGGCGCTATTTCTCAGCCTAACCTACCTCATGGGGTTCTTGTGAGGATGATGTGGGGGAGGGAGGGAACCATGCATACTTATTGAAGAAAAAGGGTGTAACAACAACAACAACAACAACAACCCCGGTCTCACTCCTCTTACTTTCGGTTTATCACTCTCTCTCTGCTGAGCAGTTAAGGCTGACACATGTGCCAGGGAGTGGCTGCAATACCAGGGCAACTGCTATGGCTATTTTGAAGCTAAGAAGACATGGGAAGAAGCTGAGGTAAGAAACGGAGGGGGCATGAAGCCTTGGGTTAGGTATTTGTCACCGAGGCCACTCTTGGTTCCAATACGTTTGATGCTTCCTCACTTTTTAGCTCTCCTCCTTTCCATCCTGTCAGGTTTGGTGACCTGCTTAGAATCATAGAATCATAGAATTGGAAGAGACCACAAGGGCCATCCAGTCCAACCCCCTGCCAAGCAGGAAACACCATCAAAGCATTCCTGACAGATGGCTGTCAAGCCTCCGCTTAAAGACCTCCAAAGAAGGAGACTCCACCACACTCCTTGGCAGCAAATTCCTGAAGGCAGTGGAGGCTGTTCCATTTGGAAGCTCAGTCTGCCCACAACCAGCCCCACTTGCTTACTTACTTATAGCCAGTCTAGGAGGAGGCACTAAGCACCATCCTCCTTCTTATGACGTCGGAGGAGAACAGTGGCATTAAAAGCCTTTCCTACCTTTCCCCTTTGCCCAGATTGAATGCCAGAGTTACCACCGTGGGGCACACCTTGCCTCTATCCTCACTGTTGCAGAGACTCTTGTGGTGGCTGACCACATCTTCGCTTACCAGACGGAACCCAGCAATGTGTGGATTGGACTGCATGATATCCGACATGTAAGTATCTAGACTCCTCTGTGCTTCTCCTCAGACAGTGTTCCCAAGAGACAACAGACGCCCTTGTATAGAGCAGGACACATTTCTGTAATCAGTGTGCAGTCTATTATGTGATGCAGATTTGGGATCATGTGAGTCTCAGAATTCATTCTTTATTTACAAAGCAGATTAGCAAATAAGGAAGAAAGAAAGAAAGAATGAAAGAAAGAAAGAAAGAAAGAAAGAAAGAAAGAAAGAAAGAAAGGAATGCAAACAAAGGGGGGAATGTGAATCAGAGACACTCCTGAAAATGACATAATAATAATAATAATAATAATAATAATAATAATAAGTAGTAGTAGTAGTAGTAGTAGTAGTAGTAGTAGTAGTAGTCATGTGTCGCTTTACTCATGGAAATTATTCAAAGAGACTTACAGATACAACATAAATACTAAAAGCAATTGCAATAAACACCATCAATAAAAACCCTTACAATTTTTTTTTTTACAAAATAACAGGTCATGCAGATCCTGTCCCGTTAAAAGAGGCCAACAATATTTAAAAAACCCTTCCAATTAAAGGCCAAAAACCTGGGTAGAAAGGAAAGCTTTTGCCTGGCACCTAAAATTAGGTAAAGATGATTCTTGGCAAACCAGCATTAAATTAAACATATATGTCAGTATAAGACATCCAGGTGCCCAAACAGGCATCCACACAAGACTGACATTCATAGAAGCATGTTCAAATGTAGCGCGGGGGGGGGGTGTTAAGGTTCTTGGACCACTGCATGATAGATGGTATGTGTTGACCCTTCTAGATTGGAATTTATTCCAGAGACAATAGGGAACCAGTAGATCTGGGTTCTGGCAAGACATTTTCTATGTGAGGTGCAGCAGCAAACAGGTTCCCCCCACTCCCAAGTCAAGGTAGATATTAATCAGGGCTAGCCAAGTTATTTTTGGCACCTGAGTTTCAAAATCAAATGTGTTTTCCCCTTGGAGTAGCAATAGAGTTATTATAAATTAAATAACAACTCGGAACTTAGGAAACTGCCTTATACTGAGTCAGAACATTGGACTATCTAGCTCAATAGTATCTACACTGATTGACAGCAGCTCTCCAGGGTTTCAGGCAAGGTGCATTCCCAGCCTTACCTAGAGATGCTGGGGATTGATCCTGGAATGCAAATCAGGTGCTCTACCACTGGACTATGGCCCTTTCCCAGTTTTATGTCCTTCACAATATCCACAATCTGCTGCCTGAGGTGGCCACCTCACTTTGCCTAATGGGTGGACTGGCCTTGCGTCAGATCCTGGATTGAGGCTTTTGCTTCACCTCCACACTTATCTCTACGTCCCTTTCTCTCTTCGCCCTGCAGAACGGCAAGTGGAGGTGGTCAGATGAGTCTACCTACAACTATAAAGCATGGATGCTGGGAGCACCCAACAAACGGGGAAATAAATATTGCGTGGAGCTGCTACGTTCCGTGAGTGGGGCAGCTGTTCCTGATGCTGATTCACCTCAACAGTGGGAAGAAAGAGTCATCATTAAACGTTCAGGTGAATAGTCTTTGGAAGCTGCCATCCAGGAGGGAGGCTGTCCGGTTCAAAAGCATCTCAGTATCTCCTACACTGTGATACAGAGGTTAGCCTGAGAGGGGTAACTAGGTCCAGCTGAGTTCCTGGTGCCATTGGAGCAAGTTGTCTGCTTGGAGCTATCCAAGGTCCTGAAATGCCAACTTGATTCTACATGTTGTTGTTGTTGTTGTTGTTGTTGTTGTTGTTGTTGTTGTTGTTTAGCGGTGTCCGACTCTTCGTGACCCCATGGACCAGAGCAGGCCAGGCACTCCTGTCTTCATTCTACATATTACCCAAGCAATTGGGCCACTCTGGACTGTCTTCCATAGGCTGTGAATCCCCACTGGAGCTATCCAAGGTCCTGAAACTTCAGTCTGACCCTACATGCCACTAACTGAATGGGCCACTCTCATGTCTCTTCTTAACCTGTGAGCCTTCACTTGTGGTCAGGACAGCATTGTGGTCTAAAGCACTGAGCCTAGGGCTTGCTGATCGGAAGATTGGTGATTCGAATCCCTGTGACGGGGTGAGCTCCCTTGGCCAGTAGAGCGAGATGAGCGCAGCAACCCCAGAGTCGTTTGTGACTGGACTTAACTGTCAGGGGTCATTTACCTTTACCTTTTTATACCTCTATGTAGAGAAAAAGTATGATTCCCAGGTGGAAAATCCCCACTGACTGGATTTGCGTAGCAGAATATTTTTATACTTCAGAGTAGGAGGTAATGCTACCTATTGTGTAGTATGGACCTCTTGTCTGTTTTTGAATATTCCTGCCTTGATTAGTTGGGTCATAAGAAGAGCCCTGCTGGATCAGGCCTAAGGACCATCATAGTCCAACATCCTGCTCTCAAGTAGCCAAACAAATGCCTATGGGCACCCCAAGTACAACAGCACTTTGTGTTTCTCAACAACTGGCATACTGCCTCTGACACCCCAAAAGTATTGAGGACCCAAAGCTGTTGACTGTTGTACCATCCAATAACCGGTGACTGGTTCTCCCTCTAGATTTCTCAAAATGGAATGATGCGGCATGCCACAAACAGAATGCCTACATCTGCAAGCATGAACTGTAGAGAGGGCATTGGCTCAACCGTCACTTCAAGATGGAAGGAACTCAGATGAATGGGACCCCCGATGGACCTTCTGCAATTCCAGTACATCTCGAAGACTCGCCTTTGCAAAGGAGAAGGTCTTCTGGGACAACCTACACAGAATCTTCTAAACCCAAATGATACTGCCTCTTTTCAAAACAGTCTCTGGGCATTTATCTGCATTAGAAACTTTAAGTGGTTTAAGTCATTCTCTCTCTCCTGGGGAACCCTGGGAACCATAGTTCTGCGAAAGGGATCCTTAATAGAACGCATCCTATTAAGCATAAAGCAGCATAAAACTAGAGTTCCCACTATTCTTTGGGGGAGAGCCATGACAGTTAAGGTGGTATAAAACCTGTTTAAGTCCATAATGCAGACATGCCCTCTGAAGTTAAACCTTAGTTATCCATATGCTTTGCCTACATACCCTTCAGTGGCTGCAGCACAAACAAATGCTAATAAAATCTTCCTTAAGAGTATGAATTTTCTGGTGAGTGATTTCTTTTAATATTTTCTTTCCTCTCAGCTGGCAACAAATTCCAACACCTTGGGTCTAGATTTATGCTTTGGGGAATCCCAGTTTCCCCTTTGTTGTTGTTTGTTTTAAATCAAATGTCTAGTATATAGGGATCCTCCAAATGGCCTCTTTATTCCACATTCATCCTGATTTGTTTGCAGGAAGCTTATGCGGTGGTTAGATTATGTCTGGCCTTTCTTGAGCATTCAGTTTTATTTGTTTACAGGGCAGTTACAGTACATGAAAAGGAACATTCAACATCATTTGCTTACATGTCTGCCCATTAGTAATTCATCCGTCCCATACTTTTCAGTACATTTCCCTGTCACTTTCAAAAAATATTTCTGCAAATAGTCAGTTTTTTAAAAAGTGGAATTGTTATGCAAAGGTGACAGAGTGGCACATTCCACTTTCATCATGCAAACCTAAAGTTATTGTATGTGCTTGAATCTCTCCCACAAAATACTGATAGTCTAGAGCAGGGGTGGCCAACTCTGAAGAGACTGCGATCTACTCACAGAGTTAAAAACTGGCAGTGATCTACCCCTTTTGTTCAGGTCAAAGTTGTTGAGCTTTTTTGAGGAGGAAAGCCCTGTTTTTGGGGGGTGATAAAATGTTGAGTTTTTTAGGGGAGCCAAAGTTGTTGAGCTTCTTTGGGGGAGCCAGTGATCTACCAGTGATCTACCACAGACGTCCAGTGATCTACCGGTAGATCACGATCTACTTGTTGGACATGCCTGGTCTAGAGTCCTTATAAGGCTGCAGAGTGCTTCATAAAGTTGTGCAGGCAGAAATGAAAGTTTGTGAGGGAAAAAATGGAGAAGGGGTCAATCCTAGGGCAAGATCTGCTAGGATGAGCAGCTTAGGTTGCAACAGGTTTCCAGCTCAACTGAGTGATTCATGGGCTCAGCGAGCATTAAGTACCCAACCCCTAACCAGCCAAAGATATTTGACGGTATCTGAAGAAGTGTGCATGCACACGAATGCTCATACCAAGAACAAACTTAGTTGGTCTCTAAGGTGGTACTGGAAGGATTTTTTTTTACTACAGCAGACCAACACGGCTACTTACCTGTAACTGCAGCCAAAGATATGCCAGTGTAACTTGCTCACCCTTTCTGATTCTGGGCTCAGCCAGCTGAGCCGAAGCTGTCTGAGTTGAAGCTGGTATAAGCCCCCCCGCCCTTCGTGGTGTTTTGGGGTTTAGTGGTGGGTGGGGCCAGAGAGTGGAGACTTAGGATGGATTCTAAGCCTGTTCACCTTGGTCATGTGACCCGACAGCATAAAACATTATGAAACTGCTGGGAAAGGGCAGTTGGAAGAGCACGAGACTCTTAATCTCAGGGTCATGGATTAGAGCCCCACATTGGGCAAAATATTCTTCCATTGCAGGGGGTTGGACTAGATGACCGTCATGGCCCCTTCCAACTCTACAATTCTATGATTATTTTCAAAGGCTTGTTTTCCCTCTGTCAGGCTTAGGCAGAGCAGCAGCAGCAGCAGACCCACTGCTGAACAGCATCTCTATCTGGTGTAACTTTATGCCAGCTTCAGTCACAATGGCTTGTTTTACACCAGCTTCTTGTGCACGGCACTGTCCCAAAATCTCAGAGGCTGGAGGGGTGGCTGAATAAAGGCTTGGTCTGCACAGGCAACAGAATGAGGTGGTAGAATTGTGCAGTGGTTATAATGGAGCGCTCCATTTCGGAGTGCTCTGGGAGGAATCATATGGGAGCTTTCCAGTAGGAAAGGCAGTGGTTCCGCAGGGTCTCCTGCACTATTCTTGCAAGTAGAAGGCCAGCACACAGTGAGTGTGTTGGGGTGGATCAGTTCCCCTTGATGTACTAGCGGAAGGGATGGCTAAGTGATGGTCTTCCGTGTAGCTGAACTCCCAACTCCCACCAGCTCCAGCCATCAAAGCCAATGGCCAGGACTGATGGGAACTGTAGTCCAGCCACACCTGGAGGGCAAAGTATAGCCCCACCTGGTCTAAGGGTTCTAGTGATCTGGGGCAGAGTGGGTGTGTCAGTGTCCTGCATCCCTTTGTTCATGCCTGGGAGTAGCAGAACTGGAATTAATTACAGGAAACAAAAGGTGAGATGCGCAAAAACCAACAGACAATCACGGAAATAATAATCCAATATGAAATACACAAAACCGTGAAAAACTCTGAAGTATGAACTACAAAAATATATTATACCAACAAATTGACAGAAAATAGCATAACTTAACACATATCTACAAGTATCTCCTCAAAGGCGTAGCCTATGGCATACTTTCCAAATATAAAGGTAAAGGGGCCCCTGACCGTTAGGTCCAGTCGTGTCCGACTCTGGGGTTGCGGCGCTCATCTCGCTCTATAGGCCGAGGGAGCCGGTTTGTCTGCAGACAGCTTCTGGGTCATGTGGCCAGCATGACTAAGCCGCTTCTGGCGAACCAGAGCAGCACACGGAAACGCCGTTTACCTTCCCGCTGGAGCGGTACCTATTTATCTACTTGCACTTTGACGTGCTTTCGAACTGCTAGGTGGGCAGGAGCTGGGACCGAACAACGGGAGCTCACCCCGTCGCAGGGATTCGAACCGCCAACCTTCTGATCGGCAAGCCCTAGACTCTGTGGTTTAACTCACAGTGCCACCTGGGTCCCCTTTCCAAATATAATCAACTCTTAAAGTGCAAAGTTCCATATACGATAATATATGCTGCAGAGTGATTGTACAATGAATGCTAATAAATATGGTGTGTACAGCAAAGTCTTTCAAGTGTCCTCGTCTGTCCTCTGACGGGTGGCTAGCTTGAGGTCTCCCCGTTTCACTGGTACAGTTTCTTCAAAGGAACAGACTTTATCTCTACCCTTTCGCAAGTGAAGGAAGGCATCGAAACGTTCTTGTTGACAACGGCAGTGCCCCCTAGAGGCATAAATGCACCCTGCTCTTCCATTTCAGAGTTGCAGTCTCAAATTAACACGCAGGATTTGCTTCTCCTCGTTGTATCTGATGCTGTGCACACTCTTACATAAAAGTCTTCCTATTACATAGTTTTTCGAAACCATTTGTGGGGAGTAAACATATGCACACCTTGCTTTAAACATTTTATACATCATTCTAAAATAATATATTCTACAACCCCTCCCCCATTCATTTTCTTCATGGGGGGGAGAGGAGAATTTGGAAGAAATAGCAATGGGAAAAACGATTATGCCCCCACCTAGAGCCTTCACATCTCTACATAGGATAGGGTTGGGAAACCTTTTCCAGTTTATGGGTCTTAAACAATTTGGGGGTGGGGTGTCAAATGCCTGTAGTGGTGGGGGTTCTGGATATAAAGGGAGCAGAGGAGAACATGTACATTTTATCTTTGTGTAGTAGGCTAGCTTCTCCTCACACCCATTGCTATTACTGGATTCGAAGCAGCATTGTAAGAGTTCAAGGAGATATTCCACCCAGACAAAAACACACATGGGGGTTTGTGGGGGTGTGTGGCCTGGGAAGAGAGGTTGCGATCAGAGAAAGAATGTAGCCTAGGGATAGCCCAGAGAGCCCGGGAGAGAGGATTGAAGGGCTGCACTGAGCCCCAGGCCTGAGGGTCCCTTCCCTTGTCAAAAGTAGGTTGTGCACGCGGTTCTGTCCTGCAGTATCTGCTGCAACCCACACATCTCGGTATTCACTGCCTAAGGCAGCTGCCTCACTGTGCCTAATGGTAGGATTGGCCCTGTAATGAAGTCACAAATGGTGAGTCTTGAGAGAATTGCAGATGCAACATAGAATATGTGTGTATGTGTATAATAAAAGGCTCCTGTGAGTTTGATGTGCTCACCCATAGATCCATCTCTGGCTGATCCATTGCTTTGACCCAAGCTAGCCAATGGGTCCTCTTGCTACTGCAAGAGGGCTTCTTGTTCATGCTCCTCAATCTTGCTTCCTCATTTGCCCTCAGTCCTGACTTACTTCTCTGTCCCTGACTCCTGGTTTGCCCCATCGTTTGTGGTCTCTGGATCTAATTGGCTAAAACCACCACTAACAGTAACAAGCCCCGAGGGATGATTTATGAAACTTTGATCTTTTAGGAGGCTTCTATGGAGTCTCCCAAGCCCTGAGGGTTTCCTTGAAAGGGAGATCTAACTGGAGGGAAGGGTATTTCATGTCAAGAACGATATTTGCATATTTTAGTCCTCCAACACCTTAACCTGAGCGCCTTCTGCCTGGTTGGCAAAAAACCAGTTACTTTTGCTTTTATTTGTGTACTTTATTATGATGGTTCTGTTCTTACCTTCAACGCTGTGTTCAGGCAGTAGCAAAAGCACCAACTGTGACAATTACACACACACACACACACACACACACACACACACTACAAAGCAGTGTTGATGATAACACAAACATCCAGACATTGGTTAGACAATTAACACCTTCAGTGGAATGAAAACCCATGATCTTGATTCAGGCTACAGGTGAAAGAACTGAACTAAAACAAATAAGATTTGTATTTTACTAGGGGGCTTTTGTGGAGTGTGTGTGTGTGCATGCGAGTGCAGCCATGACATTTGCCCATTTGACTACTCCACCTTGTTGATTCACACACAACCTTTGCCCCTGTTAGCAGATAGTCACCAAGTACAAGAGCGCAACCCCAGATTGAGAAAGTGACCCAATGAAAACCCAGATCCAGTTGTCTCTGGGTTAGTTTGGGGCATGCCACTCTCCTTGCAAATAGCAATCTCAGTTGTGTGAGTGCTGATCATCATGGCATCATCTATGCACAAGAGGGAAGTATCAGCTGGCTCAGGGAAACCCCAAGACTGAAATTATTTTAAAAGGAAAAAAAATCCCTACGGAAGGGAAATCCCCCAAAACATCCCTTTGAAGACTAAGTATGCTCAGTGGACAAGGAACGTTGACTGATTATTGAGGAAGTATGGAGAATCACGTGGCAGGTTATTTATTTAAAAGGTTATTTATGTATGCCACTACAGTGGCCTGTGTTTTGCTAGCCCCAAAATGGAAAACTCCAAGTAGACTTGCTAAGATGTATAAGACTGAATCAGATAAGTGCTGGAGATGCAATGAGGCTGAGGGTATGTTCTGTCATATGTGGTGGACCTGTAAAAGGGTAAAAGAGTATTGGGAAATAATTCATAATGAATTGAAAAAAATGTTTAAAAGTACTTCCCCCCCCCAAAAAAAAAACCCAGAGTCCTTTTTGTTGGGGATAATTCAGACGGAAATTCCCTGGTGTAAAAAAAGGTTATTTATGTATGCCACTACAGTGCGGTGTTTTGTTAGCCCAAAAATGGAAACGAGGTCCCAACCAAAGAAGAATGGCAACTTAAGCTGATGGAATATGCGCAGCTTGCAGACTTAACATATAGAATAAGAGAACAAGAAGAACATTGTTTAAAGAAGATTGGAAAATGTTTATTGAATATATGGGGGGGAATTGTGTACACTTGAAAACGCTGGCAGCATTAAGATAAATTCAACAGTGTAAATAAGTTTTGATGGAAGTAATAATGGAATACTGAATGGTTTAGTTCATATAAAATATGCAGGGATTTATGTTATGCAAAATGACCCATGGAAAGAAGGGAAGTCATTGATATTTTAAGGTTGTTTAAATGAATATTTTAAATTGCAAAACAGAAAATTTAATAAAATTATCTATCATCTATCTATCTATCTATCTATCTATCTATCTATCTATCTATCTATCATCTATCTATCTATCATCTATCTCTATCATCTATCTAATCTATATATATATATCTAAATGTCTATATATCTATATAAATGAATCATGTGGCAGAATTTGAAGGGAGAGATAAATTTGCATCATTCTCCGGGAGCCCCGCATCCAGAAGCAGCAAGTGATCGAGTCAGCACTAGTTCCCATTGTCATTTCCCAGTTCATTTGCATTGCTGCTGGGCAGCATTATTTGAAAGCAGAAGTCTACAAAATTGCACTCCATGGAATACGAATTCTTCCCCTTTCTAGTGAAAAGGTCAACCCTGGGACTGTGGTTTTGCTGAACTCTCCTTTCATTTCAACTGGGCTTGCACAGCACAGATTGTGTTCATGGTGGGCACCTAGGGAGGCTGCAGAATGCTGGTGAAAAGTTCAGCAGGAAGAAACACCTCTGCCCCCCTGCACCTCCAGCTTTCTAACACAATAAGGAATGCTGAATCCATACCCACCGAAATTCTACAGCAGAAATGAGGCAGAAAAAGGGAAGCCCCATTCACAGGGAAAGAACACTTTCAACTAGAGGGCATATTTTGGCCCATCTCTCATAATTTGTGAATGGGATCGTGATAAAAATCACCTTTCTGCTGGCTGGGCCCCCTGTTATGCAATGTTGCCAATAGCATATCAAGACATTTCCTTAAAGCTGTTACATTTTAATATTTCATCATGTTCACCTGAGCTCTATATTAAAGCCATGCATGGCCAGGAGACCATCCAAGCACCTACAGACTTAGCAGACAAGCCCCAGCATATCTTCCAAGAAGGAAGCTCAGCAGCAGAAGGACTCAGGTGAGCAGCTAAGCGACCAAGTCTCTCCCCCTTGGTTAACAGAACAGTATCTTTTGCCTGGTTCACAAACTGAACCCAGTAACCCTAGGCTATTAGATACCGTATATACTTGAGTATAAGCCTAGTTTTTCAGCACACTTTTTGTGCTTTAAAAGCTGCCCTCGGCTTATACTCAAGTCAACCATTCCTTAAGAAGTGTACAAGAACGGTGGTTCTTTACTCTCCCCAGGCAGCTTGTTCCATTCCTGAACTGCTCACATAAATGCAAATTTTAGACCCCAGAAGGCAGAAAGCCTATCAGTTAAGGAAGTATTAAAACCCCACAGGTGCTCACTTTCCCTGGCTCCTGCTTAAACAGGACAGGATCCCAGCCTTCTCTGTATAACACAAGGGAACATTGCGCTGTGGGTTAAACCACAGAGCCCTAGGGCTTGCTGATCAGAAGAATGGCGGTTCGAAACCCTGCGACGGGGTGAGCTCCACAGCAGCAAAGGAGGAAGAGGAAGGAGCAGCCCAAAGGGCTGCTTTGGGCTGCTCGTTCCTCCTCTACCACAGTGGCAAAGGTGAACCGGCTTATACTTGAGTCAATAAGCTTTCCCACATTTTTGTAGGGAAATTAGGTGCCTCGGCTTATATTTGGGTCGACTTATACTCGAGTATATAAGGCACTTACTGCATGTTTGAATTTGATTATAGATACTCATGGTGTCAGCCTCTCCCTGATATCCAGCTTCCTGGTTTTTCTGCCAGTGTCAGCCCCAGGGCCCTTGGTCCAGACACCTTCAATGGTCCCCTTTCCTTCAGTGGGTCTACCTCCTGACTGCAACAAGTCCAGGGTGTTTTGTTAGTTTGGTTCAATCCCCAGGGTAGAGCTGAGAATATCACCTGCCTGAAACACTGGAGAGTTACTGTCAGCCTGTGCAGACTACAAATGAAAATGCTGTGGCCCTCCAGATGTTGGACTACAGCTTCCATAAGCCCCAGCAAGCATGGCTAATATCCTCCCCATACTGAGCCAAATACTGACTTAGTGTAAGGCCCTAAACTCCAAACGCCCTACCATGCTAAGCCTTGATGCTGACCGTGTCTTTGCTCTGCTGCCGCCATCTCTATGTGTATGTTCACAGGTGAATAAAGGAAATGAAGTCTGTTGCTTATCTTAGTGTCTTTCTGGCTGGCTTCCTGGTTTCAAGTCCCTTAGTGGAAGGTGAGTTTCTTCTGCCAACAGAAGCGCAGTAGAAGTTCTCTTGTGATGGGACACTTCCTCAGAGCCAAAAGATGTCAGACTCTCCTTGGGCCTCTTCAAAAAAAGAAGAAAGTATGAATTTTATCAGGGTCCTTGCTTTTTGCAGGAAATAACCCCCCTGAAATACCTTTGTGTGTTCCACATGTGGTGGGAATGTGATATAGTTAAGGAATACTGGGGGAAGGTTCATAATGAATTAAAAAAAACTTTTGAAAATCTCCATTAAGAAAAAGCCAGAAACCTTCCTTCTGGGAATACTGCCACCAGAAATTAAGAAAGAGAAAAGATCATTAACAATGTACGCCCTCACAGCGGCCAGAATTCTCATAGCAAGGAATTGGAAGGGTGAGAGCAACCCCACAATATATGATTGGCAAGCTCTAATGATGGAATATATGCAGCTAGCAGTAATGACGGGAAGAATGAGAGGTCACTTCAATCAAAAGGCACAAAAAGAATGGGAAGTTTTTATAGACTATTTAAACCAGTACAATAATATTAAAAAATTTTGGTAATAGGAAGGTGATTCTTGTGTATGAATTGAAAATCAATATACCATTAGAAAGAAATATAAGACTAAATTGGATGTAACAAGACCTGTGTGGGAAAAACAAAGGTTAAGATAAAGGAACAAAGAGTACAAACGGAAGTCAAATTTGTTTATTTGTATATTAATGTTGTAAGTTGTAATTTCAATGTAGATTTCCTTTCTTCCTTTTCTCCCCTTCCCTTCCCCTCTCCCTTATTTCTCCCCTCTATTCCCTCTTTATTCTCCCCCTTTCTTTTGGTTCCTTTCTAGGACTATTCTTTTTTTCTAGTATTGTTAAATTGTGTATGGGCTGTATGTAGAAGTGTGTGTGTTTTTGTGTTGTGAAATCGTTATGTGTTTTATTGAGTTATGTATATGATGTGTTGTGATTTTGTTGTTTAATAAATAATAATAATAATAATAATAATAAATACCTTTGTGTGTGTCCCCCGGGTCACCACTCCTAGCAATGCCCCTGGTGCCAATTAAAGAAGCAGGGGACACTGAGTGTCTGTGGTTTGGAAAGCAAACTTCTCTCTGTCCTTGTCTCACTCCTCACCATCATTCCTGTTTTTTCTTGTCTCTCCCCTGAGCAGTAAAAGCTGACACCTGTGCCAGAGAGTGGCTGCAATACCAGGGCAATTGCTATGGCTATTTTGAGACTCAGATGACCTGGCATGAGGCAGAGGTAAGCGGCCAGGCCAGGCCAGCGGTCCGGTCCCCCCCCGAAATTAATCAAAACAATACCAAGTATTAATTTTGGGACACTGCTTTTTAAGATAATCTCTGTATTTATCCCAGTCCTTTGAAATTTTTGTTTCGATTTACCCCTAATTGCCCCTGTTATTCTGGCCGTTTCTATATAAACGAATAATTTTTTTTGCCAATCTTTTTGTTGTTGGGGTTTTCTCTTTTTCCCCAATTTTGGGCAATTAGGGATCTTGGTGCTGCTGTGGCGTAAAGAAATATTTTTCCCTCCTTGGGTAAGTCTGTGTCTAAAATTCCCAGCAAGAAAGCTTCTGTTTTCTTGCTGAAATTTTGCTTAATTTCCCCCCTTTAATTCTTCATATATTGAATCCCAGAAAGCTTTAATTTTACCATATGTCAGGAACCCTTTTTGGATGGAGGGAAGTATTCCACCCTAGGAACCCCTGGAGGGCCACATGGCAGTGATGGGCAGGGCTAGAGGAAGAAGTGAATTTTACCTTTGTAGTATTTCTACACACCCTTCTCTAGTCAGGAAAGCAAGAGGTATTGTCAGAGTTCAATGAAACATTCAAGCTAGGAAAAAAACACTTGGGGTATGAAGTAGGGCCAATGAGGGGTGCTCACCTGGGAAGAGGGCATGAGGCCTAGGAATAGTTTTGTGGGCCAGATGAAGGTTTGAAGGGGCTCCATTCAACCTCTGGGCCTGAGGTTCTCAACCCTGAAAAGTTCCTTGTTCCAACAGCAGCACAGATGCTACTAGCCCAGAGATGGATAGAAGATAAAGTCCCTACGAGAAGAATGGCAAATTAAACTGTTGGACCATGCCAAAATGGCAAAATTGACCAGAACACTCAGAAACCAAGAAGACCATAACCTTAATAAGGAATGAAAAAAAATTGTAATTTATCTTGGAGACCACTGTAAACAGATGAAAACATTAGCAGGATTGCAATAACACTTGTAATGTAATGGGTTCTATGGAGATAATGGAGCTATATATAAAAAAGGTCTACTGAAAAAGATGCAGTAGAAAAGATTTAACAACAGAACCCTTGGAGGGGAAGGTGGGAAGTCCAGAGATTTGGAGGAATATTTTAATTGTAGATGTGTGTTGTAAAATGAAATAAAAAAAATTTCGGGAAAAGGAAAGTTCCTTGTTCATCACAATTTTACTTTCTTTAAGCCACATGATGTCTCAGGAAAGAGTGGTGGAATGTGGAAAAAAACAGCCTTTCCTCTTGTCCTTGTCTAGATTGAGTGCCAGAGTTACAGACGTGGGGCCCACCTTGCTTCCCTCCTTACCCACGCAGAGACCCATGTGGTAGCCAATCACATCGCTGCTTACCAGACTGACATCAGCAATGTCTGGATTGGTTTGCATGACATCCGGCATGTGAGTATCTGGAAACCGCTACATTTCTGCTCTGCCAATGTTCTCCGTGGGAAAGGCACCTTCTAACAAATGTTGTTCACACCGAGTGCCATTGCATCCCCAACTCTTCCTCTCAGTTGTGAATTTCGGAGGCCACTCCCTGTCAGTCATAGAGGTCACTTTGGATGTTCATAGTGGATTTGTAAGGCCCTCCCAATCAATTTAGGGCTGTAGACATCCTAGTTATGGAATAGGTCCTTCAATTTTGCAGTGCTATGTAGACCACCATGGTGTACAACAGTTATTTAATGGTTGATGGGCTGTTTCTGGTTTGATAGGCTCCAGGATATAGGCCCCATGAACTGAGGTAATAGGAGAACCAGTATCCCTTCACCTCCAAACTTGGTTGCTATCTCTCTTCGCCCCGCAGAACGGCAAGTGGAGGTGGTCAGATGAGTCTACCTACAACTACAAAGCATGGATGCTGGGGGCACCCAACAACTTGGGGAAGGACGAGTATTGTGTTGAGCTGAGGCATTCTGTGAGCGAGGAAGTCGTTCCTGGTGATGGCGCACTTGAGCAAACAGCAGTAGGAGCCCCCAGGGGAAGTGCACATGAAAGAAGATGCCACCCTGAAGAAAGAGTCCGCAGTGAACGTGCAGGTAAAAAAAAAATGATTTAGTACCATCCAGAATCTAAGACTTCCCTGTTCAGTTATATTAACTTCACACATTGTTGTCAAGGGCATATTCAATAGTCTTCAGTGACAAGGTTGGCGGTTCAAATCCCCGTGGCAGGGTGAGCTCCCATTGCTTGGTCCCAGCTCCTGCCAACCTAGCAGTTCGAAAGCACGTCAAAGTGCAAGTAGATAAATAGGTACCGCTCCGGCGGGAAGGTAAACGGCATTTCCGTGCACTGCTCTGGTTTGCCAGAAGTGGCTTAGTCATGCTAGCCACATGATCTGGAAGCTGTGTGCGGACAAACGCCGGCTCCTTTGGCCAGTAAAGCGAGATGAGCGCCGCAACCCCAGAGTTGTTCGCGACAGGGCCTAATGGTCAGGGGTCCCTTTACCTTTTTATGTTGTGTCTTTTACTATGATTTGTAAGTTGTTTTGAGATGTTTGTGCAAATGACTATGAAACATATAGAATGACAATAACATTAACACATTATTATTACTTATTGTTTCAATTTATATCCCACCCTGCTTCCCAAAGGAGCCAGCGTGGAAAACACACCAATAATATTTCTAAGCATTATAAAAAGAGTTTAAAACCTTCTAAAACTGTTTTTTAAAAAGTCTCTTAACCAGTGATTTGAAAGGAACAGCACCTTTCAGTCACCAAATGCCTGGGTAAACAGGGATCTTTTAAAATTCCTTCTGAGAATCAGTAATGAGGGAGACAGATGCACCCCACTTTGTCATAGGCCGATGCCAACAGGATGACTTTAATAGAGGACTTGACAAATTCATGGAGGATGAAGCTCTCAATGGCTACTAGCCACAATGGCTGTACTCTTCCTCCATGGCTAGGGAAGCAGTATGCTTTTCAATAGGGACGCAGGTGGTGCTGTGATCTAAACCACTGAGACTCTTGGGCTTGCTGATCGGAAGGTTGGCGGTTCAAATCCCTGTGACAGAGTGAGCTCCCATTGCTCTGTCCCAGCTCCTGACAGCCTAGCAGTTCGAAAGCACATCAGTGCAAGTAGATGAATACAGTAGCGACCATTGTGGTGGGAAGGTAAACAGCGTTTCCGTGTGCTCTGGTTTCTGTCACGGTGTTCCGTTGCACCAGAAATGGTTTAGTCATGCTTGCCACATGACCTGGAAAACTGTCTGTGAACAAATGCCAACTCCCTTGGTCTGAAAGTGAAATGAGTGCCGCAACCCCATAGTCGCCTTTGACTGGACTTAACCATCCAGGGATCCTTTACCCTTACCGTTTACTTATGCTTTTCAATATCAGTTGCTGTAACATGCAGGAGGGGAGAGCTGCTGTTGTGTTCCTGCTTTTGGGTAACTAGTCGTTGACACCATATTAGTATCTTAGGAGTGGATTTGTACAAGATCATCCACACAAAGGAGAGGAATCTGTCAACTGTCAGACTTTTCTTTTGCTCTTAGATTTCACCAAGTGGAATGATGCAAAGTGCCACAAACTGAACGCCTACATCTGCAAACATGAACTGTAGCAAGGGCCTGGATTCAACTGTGCACGGGAGACACTTGGGATCCAAAGGAAGCGGACTTCCCAGTGGATCTTCTCTAATCTCCAGGACATCTTGGGGGCTTTATATTTTTTTAAATATATCTTTATTGTTTTAAAATGAAAACATTTATAGAAGAGAAAGGGGGAAAACAAACAAATATACAAACAAACAAACAACTACAATATCAAAATCAGCAAAATTAATATAACAAACATCATTTATGCACCTAACAATGCAATTAGTTATAAAACTTATAAAGAAAAAAGAAAATAATAATATTAAAAACGACTTCCAATTACAGGTGAAACTCGAAAAATTAGAATATCGTGGAAAGGTTCATTTCTTTCAGTAATTCAACTTAAAAGGTGAAACTAATAGATGAGATAGACTCATTTCATCAGCTGCATGCCATAATCATCACAATTATAACAAACAAAGGCTTGACATATCTCGCTTTGCATGTCATGAGTCTATCTCATATATTAAACTCCAGTAGCTAATGAAAACAATTGCTTACATAAATGGACT
The DNA here is from genome assembly GCA_900245905.1 of Lacerta viridis. Lineage (NCBI taxonomy): Eukaryota > Metazoa > Chordata > Lepidosauria > Squamata > Lacertidae > Lacerta > Lacerta viridis. The sequence goes on along the minus strand of OFHU01001767.1, from coordinate 24,998 downwards.
TTTCCACGATATTCTAATTTTTCGAGTTTCACCTGTAGTATAGTATTTGTCATTATTCTATATATTATTCCTATACAGCAGTATTAATATATATATAATTATATTATATATAATTTATATTATATTATATATAATTATATAAATACATAAAGAAATTATACAAGAAATATGTAACTGTGCGGCATCTTGGGGGCTTTCTTTTGTTAAAGGACCAGGCCTCCCGAGACAACGAACACAGATCATGCTCAACCCAAGGCCATTGTGCCATAACAGAAAAGTCGTACTTTATGTTATATAAGAGCTTTCCTTGCTGTCTCCAGAGAACCCTGAGAACTGTAGTTCTGTGAGAGGGACTAGGGATACCCCCTGCCGAAAACTCCCTAAATGTTCCCCAAACTACAATTCCCAAGAACCTTTGAGGGGAGGGGAACCATAGCCATGAAGCCTTTGAAATCAAACTTTGTTTTCCATACATTTGCTCTGCATGTGTAGTGTTCATGTAGAATTACTATGAGAAATCATAATTGGGCAGGTTATCGTGCTAGTCGAGTAATTGCATTCTAGGCCAATGACTGGTGGAGTGAATGTATTCCTAGCTGAAACCAGCCTATAAGTTGGTTTCTGACCCAATTCTACATGCCTGCATCTGGCTTTTTCTATTCTCCATTCCTCTGAGCTGACAAGTCACTTTGCCACTAGGGCTACGATCTGCAGAACCAAATGCTACATTTACATTCCTTTGTTAATCTTAGAATGGAATCTTCCTCTTTGATCCCCAACCCCTAGAGGGGAGATTGCCAGGGCAAACTCAGAGTTGGTAAACATCATGCCAGGATGCTTCATCCTGCTTTATGATTTCCTGTATCTGCCCATGTATCCCGTGCTTTGATGTGTAGGAATGTGATAGTCCTGTAGTTGAATAGGTTAAGTTTCCTGTAGATCTTTGTTACCTGATGCCACCGCGTAAAGGCTTCTTAGATGTGCTGGATGAATTTGATTGGTTCTTTTGAATCCTGTAACGAATTCCCTTTGTGTAATAAAATACCCTGAGTCCGAGTGCAGGGATGCACTCTCTCTCAGAGCCTTGCTGGTCAAGTTCTTTCTTTCTTTCTTTCTTTCTTTCTTTCTTTCTTTCTTTCTTTCTTTCTTTCTTTCTTTCTTTCTTTCTTTCTTTCTTTCTTTCTTTCTTTCTTTCTTTCTTTCTTTCTTTCTTGAACCCCATTCTTTCTTGAACCCCATTCTTTCTTGAACTCACGTTTCCCCACAGCATGTGCTTCAATAGCAGCAAGTGTAGAAGATAAATGCTAATAAAACTTCCCTTAAGATATAAGTGTGAATTTATTTTTGGTGGGGTCATATTTCATTGCAATGGTGACAGGGTTCACTAGTTGCCTTGTTAATCATTTGTGCATTTGAATAACGTCTACACCATCTTTTCTGTCCGAAAAGAGACATTTAAGATGGCTTACAACTTTGGTGAAGTGCAAAAGAATACAAGTCAATGAAACAGCAGAATCGTTTTTTGAAAAAGAATTGAAATGAGTGGGTCCTGCAACAGAATGTTTCATGAAGAGTGCTTCGGTTAAGGTTTTCCCAGTTAGCGAGGCATGGCCTCATCCAGGAGACTCCATCGTATTTGCTTCCCCCCTGGTTTCCCATCTCACCACATTAATTAGCAATCTGTGACCACTGAGCAGCATCAGTTATCCTTGGTCTCTCTCTCTCTCTCTCTCTCTCTCTCTCTCTCTCTCTCTCTGTGTGTGTGTGTGTGTGTGTTGAATGTGGGCTCCTGAGTGCTATTTTCTTTTAAGGTTTATTTGTACGACTGCAAATCTTGGAGCTGTCTCAGGCCTGCTAATACATCTCATTTAGCTGCAGATGGAGTTGTTTTGGCTATACAGTGGTACCTCGACTTACGAAATTAATCCGTTCCGAAGGCGTGCTCGTAAGTCGAAATCTTCGTAAGTCGAAGGCACCATCTCGGAACGGGAAAAAAATTCGGAAGTCGAAAAAAGCGCATTCAAATTTTCGTAAGTCGAGGTATCGTGCCGCCGCTTTCCCTTCGCAAGTTGAAAATTTCGGAAGCGGCGGCCATTTTTTCGCTTCCAGAGGTCATTCGGAAGTCAAAAAATATGGAAGTCGAGTCACTCGTAAGTCGAGGTACCACTGTACTGTATTAGAATCACCTCTGGGTGTATGAGTTTGCTATGTGTCTATACAATCGGGAGCCAAGATAGCAAGCCAAAAACCAGTAAAGTTTCACGAAACCTTCAAAACACAAGGCCTAAAAGGCTGAATGCCTACCAGAATGGAAAGGGCCTCCAGAGGTAGTGAAAATCTGCCAAGGATGGGGCCAATTGGATTCCCTTAGGCAGAGAATTCCACTCTCTGGGTACAACCTCTGAAATGGTTTTCTGTTAGCCTACTGAGCAAGCAAATGTGTTTCCATTGCTGGGCTGCATAGCAGAGCCTGCCCTGCAAATCTTAATGCTCATGTTGGAGAAGACGGGGGTTGCCCTTTGTTGTGCTCTGATCCTTGCAGGACAAGTGGAAAATCACTCAAACCCATGTTTTCTTGGCATGGCACAAGCAGAAGTGTGGATGAGCCCTGGCACCACAGCCTGCAGCTCCACTGCACCTGGACCCACAAGTAGATTAAGGAGAGAGAGAGGGAGAGGGAGAGAGAGAGGGAGAGGGAGAGGGAGAGGGAGGGAGAGTATGATTAGACCAGTCAGTCAGCACAAGCTTGAGACCTGAATGAGGATCTAAGTCAGAGACACCCTGGTCTGTGTGTGGCCTAATACCCAGTACACCTCAATGGCTCTCAAATATCTCCGCCCAATGGGTCTTTCAGGATTTAGCCAGAGGCCTCCAAATAGCTATAGGGCCAAGGATCACTGCCCGAGGCTCTTTTCATGATCAAACACATACCCTCCAACATTTCTCTGATAAAAATAGGGGCCTCTTATTCTTATTACTGTTTTATTTTATTTTATTTATACCCAACATAATAAAACATTAAACATTTTTTTTTTTAAAAAAAAACTTCCCTAGATGTCTTCTAAAGGTTGTATAGTTACTTATTTCCTTGGCTCGGGGGTGTTATAAAAAAATTCTGTAACTGGGTCCGTCTCCAGAAGGGAGTCCATAACCCCGGGAAGAGCGCTATAATTTAAGAGCCCCTTCCCGACAACGCAGCACAAAGACAAAGACAATACCGAGTCTCCCAAAGCAAGGCCTTGTTTATTAGAAACTGTTGCAGCAGGGTGTTTTGCAAGCAAAAGACCTAGAACAATGGAGCGCAAGCTCCTATATAGACTTTTGAAATTGCCCCTCCAGCTCAAGACCACCCCTCCATACATCATACATACATCAGAATTACATCACAAATTGGGATGGTCAGAGGAGGTAACCTGAGAATTCTCACACCTGTGCCATCCCTCCTTGAACCCCTCCCAGACACACACTTCAGCAAAACAAAAGTGTTCATGGTTTCCTGTCCTGGGCAGGCAGGGCTAATGCAGGGCTAATGACCGTCCTTTGTTCTAGCCCGGGCCAAATCCATGGGAAATGGCCCATCAGAATGCCAGAGATTATCACTCAGGCAGAGGGCTGCTCACCTCCTTCCTCCTTGCAGAGAAACAGTTTGTCAGTTTGGGAGTGAAAAATGCTGTGAGGCCTGTTTTTCCTGTGTTTGCCTGGTGAATTAATAATATATATTATATAAATAAATAAAAGACCTTAAATTCTTACAACAGGGGTCACACTACTCCATATCCTCCAACATTTCTCCAATGAAAATAGGGACATCCTAAGGAAAAGCAGGACTTTCAAGGATCAAATCAGAAACTGGGACGGCTTCTCTAAATCAGAGACTGTTCCTGGAAAATAGGGACACTTGGAGGGTCTGCAAACAATGCTGTTGATCCGCTGTCTGTTGCACTTGTGTTTTTTGGACTGAAGAGAAAACTGAAAAGCAAACTAGTTCATAGCCTGTTTTGCGAACATAACCTAGCAGCTGCAGTGTGTGAAATGTCTGGTTGTGTGCTATGTGGTGCTTATGAGTATTGTTGTGCAGCTATTTGCAAGCATCTGCACTAGAGACAAGATGCACACAGCCATTCTCCATGGAGAGATTTACTTCCGGCGGCGCCGCCATCGCGGGCGGTCATGGGTTGCCTCGGCAGCGAGGCGACCCAGGCTGGCCCGGCGGTTGCAGAAGGAATTAAATCATGACGACAAATATAGTGACTTGTAGTACTAAAGGTGTCTCTAAAGGACAAAGCAGGGGCAGTCAATTGCCAGGGAGAAATACTAAAAAACAGGGTACTGAAATTTGATACCTTGCCCGCTTCTGCCATTTTTCGCTGGACCATAAGATTATTTCGCACTTTTTGATGATATTGAACCTATGGCAGAAAAGGTACTAAGAAAGTAAGGGGAAATGTCTGTGCGTCTTATGGAGCGAATGCATGGTCCCTCCTTTGGAGCCCAGGGGGGAAAGGCAGATCCTGCTTTTTCTGTTTTAGAAAGAGCTAAAGGCTAACAAGAGGGAAAGAGAGTGTTGAAAGAGAACCCGCTCAACAGCTGATTGTAGGAGATCGGGGAGTTTAGGAGAAGCGTAAGAGAGCTAAAAACCAATAAATTCTTTATAAAAAAAAGGAGAGATTTAGCTTCTAGGGAGTGTGCAGAAGGAATTAAATCATGACGACAAATATAGTGACTTGTAGTACTAAAGGTGTCTCTAAAGGACAAAGCAGGGGCAGTCAATTGCCAGGGAGAAATACTAAAAAACAGGGTACCTTGCACAGTAGGATCCTGGGAAATTGAGGATCCTGGGAAATTGAGTTTTTCAGCCATTTGGGGCTGTTACTTTTCCTCTTGCTTTCTATTACTTGCTGGTGCTTACTGGTTTGCTTTCTTCTTGCTTCCTATTACCTACTGGTGCTTACTGGTTTGCTTTCCTTTTGCTTTCTATTACTTGCTGGTGCCTACTGGTCTGTACTGGTTTGTACTGGTGCTTACTGGTTTGTACTGGTTCGCTTTCCTCTTGCTTCCTATTACTTGCTGGTGCGTACTGGTTTGTACTGGTGCTTACTGGTCTGTACTGGTTTGTACTGGTGCTTACTGGTTTGTACTGGTTCGCTTTCCTCTTGCTTCCTATTACCTGCTGGTGCTGGTCTGTACTGGTGTACTGGTGCTTACTGGTTTGTACTGGTGCTTACTGGTTTGTACTGGTTCGCTTTCCTCTTGCTTCCTATTACTTGCTGGTGCGTACTGGTTTGTACTGGTGCTTACTGGTCTGTACTGGTTTGTACTGGTGCTTACTGGTTTGTACTGGTTCGCTTTCCTCTTGCTTCCTATTACTTGCTGGTGCGTACTGGTTTGTACTGGTGCTTACTGGTACGTACTGGTTTGTACTGGTGCTTACTGGTCTGTACTGGTTTGTACTGGTGCTTACTGGTTTGTACTGGTTTGCTTTCCTCTTGCTTCCTATTACCTGCTGGTGCTTACTGGTCTGTACTGGTGCGTACTGGTTTGTACTGGTGCTTACTGGTTTGTACTGGTTCGCTTTCCTCTTGCTTCCTATTACTTGCTGGTGCGTACTGGTTTGTACTGGTGCTTACTGGTCTGTACTGGTTTGTACTGGTGCTTACTGGTTTGTACTGGTTTGCTTTCCTCTTGCTTCCTATTACCTGCTGGTGCTTACTGGTCTGTACTGGTGCATACTGGTTTGTACTGGTGCTTACTGGTTTGTACTGGTTTGCTTTCCTCTTGCTTCCTATTACTTGCTGGTGCGTACTGGTTTGTACTGGTGCTTACTGGTCTGTACTGGTTTGTACTGGTGCTTACTGGTTTGTACTGGTTCGCTTTCCTCTTGCTTCCTATTACTTGCTGGTGCGTACTGGTTTGTACTGGTGCTTACTGGTCTGTACTGGTTTGTACTGGTGCTTACTGGTTTGTACTGGTTTGCTTTCCTCTTGCTTCCTATTACCTGCTGGTGCTTACTGGTCTGTACTGGTTTGTACTGGTTTGTAAGCAATGCTTTTCCCCCTTTACAAAAGCTGCACAAATCTGAACTGATCCTCAAAAAGCAGGGCTTTTCCCTTTGCAAAAAAAAGCTGCAAAACTTTGAGCTGATTCTCAAAAAAAAAAAAAAAAAACAACCATGGGTTTTAGAGGAGGAAAACCAGAAAAATATTTTTTCCCTGGTTTCCTCCTCTGAAAACGAGGTGCGTCCTATGGTCCGGAGCGTCCTATGGAGCGAAAAATACGATATTCCTAGTGGAATGGGGATGAATAGAAGTGATGTAGCAACCACAGTACTGCAAACTTTGGCAACCTGATTCCATAATTGGCATTCCTTTTTTTGTCAAATATTTGTAGGCCACCTTTCAGGTCTTAACTCTTGAAGGTGGTTTACCACAAGAAAAGAGCTACAAAATACCAACAAGACAGTAAGAGTAATAAAATAAAACCAACCAACTCAGCCAGCCAATGAAATCATAGCCCACAGCCCAGCCATTTGTCATTATTCACGAGCAGTTATTTTGGAAAAGGTGTATTTGTAAAGCCTTCTTGAGCGATTGCAGCACAGTAGCCCACCGGAGATGAAGTTCCAAAGTCACTGGGGCACAGTGGAAAAAGCCCCCACCTCCCCACAAAAAACTAATGTGGGGACATTGACTTGGGCCTGGAAATGAACTGGCAACAAGTCCTGGAAGCTTGTCAGCTTGGCTAGCGAAACAATGACCCTGGCTTGCTCTGGTGCATATCTGGAGTGATATAAAGAAATCAGCAGGTGTAGGTAAACATTGTCCCCTGTTCATTTTACCACGGCACCCCTTTCCTATCGATGCTACATTCTCCCCCCCTTTTTTTACAGAGCCATGTTGTGTAATCGTTGGTTAAATTTCAAACATTTCAGATTCCTTTTTTTTATTTTAATTCTGTGGTAAACTCCTATTGGGTAAGTGGCTTGAAGTTCATTTCTTCTTTTCCCCTTGCCCTGCCCCCTTTTAAGCTTTTGGGCAGGAGCAGCTAGAAGGACAGTCTCGCCTCTCCGAAAAGTTGTATCCTTAACTCAAGACCAGATTAAACTTGGGTAAGTTGTGTTTTTGTATATTCTATTGGAAACCGCCCAGAGTGACTGGGGCAACCCAGTCCCGATGGGCAGGGAACATTAATTAATTAATTCACATTTGGGGTTCTGGCTCCTCTAAGCTGCTGATTTGCATCCTGAGGAATCTGAAACGAGATCCTTCACAGATAAGGAAGCCCAGCCCTTGAGGAAGTGGGGGCCTTTTCCCCATCTCTTTGGTAGGCAGAGCTGAAGGGAATTTGCCTCCCTATAATGTCTTCAAAGGGACGCGGGTGGCGCTGTGGGTTAAGCCACAGAGCCTAGGGCTTGCTGATCAAAAAGTTGGCTGTTTTAATCCCCGTGATGGGGTGAGCTCCCGTTGCTCGGTTCCCTGCTCCTGCCAACTTAGCAGTTCGAGAGCATGTAAAAGTGCAAGTAGATAAATAGGTACCGCTCAGGTAAATGGCATTTCCGTGCGCTGCTCTGGTTCGCCAGAAGCGGCTTTGTCATGCTGGCCACATGACCCGGAAGCTGTACACCGGCACATGCTCCCTCGGCCAGTAATGCGAGATGAGCGCCGCAACCCCAGAGTCAGGCTCCCTCGGCCAGTAATGCGAGATGAGCGCCGCAACCCCAGAGTCAGACAAGACTGGACCTAATGGTCAGGGGTCCCCTTACCTTTACCTTAATGTCCTCAAAATCACAGAGTTTGTGACCACTTAGAGCTGGCCAGGCTAATAGACAGGACATTTTGTGCAGAGGATTTCCTAAGGACACATGGAGAAATGTCCTATATAGGTGTATTTCCTGTAAGGTGTATAAGATATCTCATGAAATAGCCTCTCTTTAACGTTTCCCCCTTTTCTTCCTGTTCTTTTTCCTCCCAGAAAATTCTTAGACGCCACCATGCTGGTCTCTGGCTGCCTGCTAGTTCGCCTGGCCATCCTTCTCAGCGTCCTCCTGGTTCAGTCCTGCCAAGGGCAGTCTTGGGAAGCTTTTCAAAACAAGCACATTGATTATCCCGAAACCCGAGCCTCCAACCCCAGTGCCTACTGCAACCTCATGATGTTGAAGAGGAATCTGAATCCTAGTAGATGCAAACCGAGGAATACTTTCATCAACCATGCCAAGGAGTCTGTCCTAGAGGTCTGCGGCAATGGTGGGAAGCATTGGCAAGATAAATTCTATGACAGCAACGAGAACTTCCCCATGATTGACTGCAGCTACATTGATGGCGAACCTCCAAAGGACTGCAAATACAAAGGCACAGATTCCTCCAGGCGCATTCGTGTCACCTGTGAAAACAAGAAGCCTGTTCACCTGGAGAAGGTGCTGTGATAGGAAGGAAACCACGCAAGCCCAAGCTCTGCCCATTGAAGCCGGAATGCTTCTTGGGCCATTTCTCCCTGCAACGCATCCAAATCATTGGCTTTCCCCGGTTTAACAGTCATTTGCCCTTTCCAGGGGACCCTGGGAGCTGTGGCTTTAAGGGCAATGGCGCCGGGCTCCTAACTAAGCATTCTGTTGCTTTCTCTCAATGGCTATTCTCTCAATAAAGCTCATTCTATCAAAAGCAAAATGTGTGTCTCTGTGCCTACATTCTGCCTATGAAGAGATTAGAAGCTCTTTACGAGTGAAAGCAGGAAATCAGAGAAACCTGTTCTTTCCAGAGAGAATTAGGCAAATCTCTAACTAATTCCTACATAACAAAATACTACCCCCCCTCCCGAAGAACCAGAATATACACTGTCTGTGACCAGATATTCCTTTTTTGGAATATATCACTGTCTGTGACCAGATGTTCCTTTTTTGGAATATATCACTGTCTGTGACCAGATATTCCTTTTTTGGAATATATCACTGTCTGTGACCAGATATTCCTTTTTTGGAATATATCACTGTCTGTGACCAGATATTCCTTTTTTTGTTTTGTAAAACACAGCTTGGGTTGCAGGGTGGGAGGTGGTTTTCATCAGGAAACTGACTCATGTTCCTGTTGGGAGTAAAGCGACAAGGCTTGCAATATGTTACCTGAACCAATTTGGGGGTGATGGATAGAAAGGCAACCCATTCTCCCCTCTCTTTTGGTAACTACTGGTTGGTAAAGTACGTTACTTCCCCTCAGGCCTTTCTTCTTTTCTTCTTCCCTCTGCTTCATGTTAATCCAAATATGATTTAGCATGTGCTGAGATAAGCCACTGGTCCAACTAGCTCACCATTATGTTCGCTGATGTGGGGAATTTGCCTCCCTCTAATGTCCTCAAAATCATATAGTTTTGGACCACTTAGATCTGGCCACTGGCCAGGCCAATAGACAGGATATTTTGTGCAGAGGATTTCCTAAGGACACATGGCAAAGGAAGGAGATCAGTGCAGAAGTTCCAGAACTCAAATTGGGGGGTGGGGAGACCTCAGCACCAGGGAGCTAATAATGCCTCTCTTATCCGGCACTTGGGGACGTCCAAACCCATGTCTCCTCCCCAGAGTAGGAGATGTGGCGCGTATATATTGCCCCCTCAGATTTCTTAGTATCTTGTACATTCTGGACGTTAACTTCTTATTTATGAAGAAAGTCAGCCTCAAAACTGGAGGTGGGGAACCTCAGGACTGGGAGCCAAATGCAACCCCCCCCCGGTCTCTTTCTCACTCAAACCAATCTCACATCTTCCTAGCCAGGCAAACATTTGTAGAACGGTAAGCTTCTGATGTTTGGAAATGTAATATTTGATACCAGACACTGTTGGGTCTGCAGTGAAGTTTGATATTTGGTCCCTGGGATTTTCTGCAGCTGAATAAATGATACCAGCTCAATAACTGATACGCAGGATGTAAACAAATATACTAATCATAAACATACTCATTATTTTTGCCAGGGTTGAATGCGTCCTTGAACTCTGATAATACCTCTTGCATGCTCTGTCCTGCAATATGCTACTTGAAGCATTTGGGGTGGGGTTGATGGATGGAAAGGAAACCTGTTCTTCCCTCTCTTTAGGTAACTACTGGTTCGTAAAGTACATTAGTTCCTCTCAGGTCTTCCTTCTTGTCTTCTTTCCTGCTTCTTCTTCATGTTAGTCCATGTATGGCTTAGCATGTGCTGAGATACCATATTTTTCAGTCTATAAGACGCCCCCATGTATAAGACGCCCCCTATTTCTGGGGACTCAGATTCAAGAAAACGGAGCGGAGATGTAGCTGTGTATAAGACGCCCCCTAATTTTTGGCATTGTTTTTTTTAAGGAAAAAACCTTCTACATGGAAAAATACGGTAAGTCCTTGGTCCACCTAGTTCACCCTGATCTTTGCTGATGTGGGGTGAGGCTCCAGAACTACAGGCAAGGGTATTTCCTAACTCCACTTGGAAATGCAGGACCAGATCCTGGAGCTTGCGCATGCAAAGCAGATGTTCTCTCTCTGCGCTATGGTTCTTCCTTCAACACCTTTCAATACCATCAGTTCCTGGAAGCATCTGGCTGGGCACTGAAAAACAGGATGTTGGACTAGATGGGCTTTAGGTCTGATCTGGTAGGGCCCATATGTTCTTAAATACACCTAATTCGAGATATTTTGTTGCCTGCTCTGAAACTCCTATTCCTCTCCTCCTCTTCTTCTTCTTCTTCTTCTTCTTCTTCTTCTTCTTCTTCTTCTTCCCTTCATCAAAAGATCTCAGGGCGGTCACACAGAATAAAATACAAGACAAAAGCACAAGTAAGTAATCAGAACAAAAACGACAAAACAATAACCCCCCTTTTCCCCAACAGACACATTTAAAAGACTGTAGAATATTGATCAGTCAAAGGCCTGGTTGGAGAGGCACGTTTTTGCCTGGGTCCTAAAAACGTATAATGAAGGTGCCAGGCAAACCTCCCCAGGGAGAGCATTCCACAAACAGGAAGCCATCGGGATTCCTTGCGGCCAGGGCTGGCGCGTCCATTTAGGCGAACTAGGCAATTGCCTAGGGCGCCAAAATGGAGGGGGCGCTGGCCAGGCTTGGGCGGGACGGGCTAGCAGCAGCTTCTCTGCTGTAGCGGAGAGGTGCTGCTTGCCCCCTACACCACCCCCGGCTCCCGCTAAAGCAGGCTTTGGCGGGGGCGGGGGGCGGGACGGGCGAGCAGCAGCTTCTCCGCTACAGCGGAGAAACTGCTGCTTGCCTCTCCACCCCCCCCGCTAAAGCAGGCTTTGGCGGGGGGGGGGCGCCAGAAGGTGGTTCGCCTAGGGCGCCAGAAGCCCTAGCACCGGTCCTGCTTACGGCAATAATGATCCCCTAAACTAGGAGGTTAAGAGCTTGTGTGAGCCAAGGTCCAGATCCCACTTAATATTTTCTGCTGCAAGACTCCTTTAGGAAGTATACAGGGAGATAGTTTTCGTTTTCTGCCCTGCTCTGCATGGATATTTCCTGAGAGGACGCCAGTTTCTCTTTACAAATCCCTTGCGTTGGGGAGAAGAAACAGCATTTATTTTTTTGCTTTCAAAAGATGCACACCAGATGATGGGTAAAAAGGGTAGAGTCAAGATAATTTAGACACTGTTCTTCTTCCAGAGGGCTCAGAGTAACTTAAATGAACTGCTTCCACAAAACTTTTTCTCCAGACTGCAAACAGCCTGAAACCTGCTTAGATTTAACGCTGTAACAGGTTCAGGTGCCTTCATCAGGGCAGAACTTCGGGGCATCAAGGAACTTCAGGGGGACATCAAGGGTCCCCCTGAGCAGAACGAAAATGGGTCCCCCAAACACAGTAAGGCTGACTTGCCGTATAAAGAGACACCCCCATAAGTTCATTAATGTTGGGGCTAACACAGGAGAATGGGGGACTTCAGGCTTAGGGGCTGAATGCAGCCTCCCGAACTTTCCTGAAACAACAATGCTCCGTGGCCTTTCTTGCCACCCCAGATGATTCTGAATGGCTGGAATGTGCCCTTAAGCTCTGATCATGTCTGCTGCTTCTCTGGAAGGAAGGTAGGGTGAGTGTGTAGAAAATAACCTACAGCACAAATATAAGCTTTTCATTTGTTGCTGTGCCCACTGCTGGCACGGAGCCCTTGGAAGGTTGAACAGAAGGAACTGTGGCCCCCAGGCTGATAAAATGCTGGTCTAAAATGTAAATATCCCCCACTCCCAGTCTTGACTTTATTATTGTCTCTGATGCGGCGTGCAAAAACAAAAATTTAAAAAACCATTCCATTTGTTCTCATAAATAAAGAAATTGGTTTTTAAAACCTGATTGTTTGAATGGAATGAACCAAGCACAGCACTTATTTGTGGAAATGCAACTGTTAATATTGGTAGGCTGATTAACATTCTTGCTGATTCCCCAATCGAGAGTTCAATCCTTGCTTTTTGCTGCCACCTAGTGACAAAGGAGCGTTAGAGGCATCCTGTTCATTTTCTTGCTTTCTACGGCTTCCTCACCTCCGCTGTTGGAGAGCAAGTATTGTTGCTGCACCAGGATGGCTTCAGGGAGACATTACCAAATTCTCACCTGCTTATCTTACTGAGACACCAGAACTTTAAAATTGGAAACTGGGCCTTTCTCCTTCTCCGTGACTCTCTTATCCCACTAAAAATCCATTTTCTTCCACTTACAATCCAAATTCATTCCCACCGCTCCCCCCGCCCCTTATCCCCACAAAGGACAGTAGCAGAGCATGTGTCTTCCAGGTACAAGGTCATGGGTTCAATCCCTGGCATCTCCAAGTAGGGCTGGGAAAGAACACACCAACGGAAATGTTATTGTCTGTTGCATTTGCGTTCTTTTGGCTAAAGGCAGAACAGAAGAACACAATGGTTCCCAGTAGGGGTTGTTGCCAAATGGTGGTCCTTGATTGGTGATCTTCATTCAGGTAGTCTGCAAATGTAGGCACTGTCATTTGAGCAAAGGGTAATAATGGTCCCTTTAAAAAACCCCAGCAACGACGACAATAGAAAACCTTCTAGGGCTCTGTTGGTTCAGGTTTATCATTTGGCAGGCTTTACTGGCATTGCTGTTATCTACTTCCCAAGAACCATATGCTCAATTTCATAAGAAATTCAACCCTGAAAAACAACTTCCAAGGGTTCTGAGCACAAGCATTTCTTTAAAAATACTTAAAGCTTGAACATAATGTTGCCGTATAGTCACTGGTTGTCCATACCATGGTCCAAGTGAGGGCAGAAACCAACACTAATAATAATACTAATAATAATACTAATAATAATACTACTACTACTAATAATAATAATAATAATAATAATAATTTTATTTATACCCCACTCATCTGGCTGGGTTTCCTGGCATCCAGGACATTCCTTGGGAAAGTTATCCAGCTTTAAGGGCCCAGGAATGGTGTAAAAACAAGTGACTGGGAGTGCTGGAAATTTGAGGTGGCCAAGTGACCAGATCAGCCGAAGCTAGAACCAGGGGTTGCTCACCCCTTAGGACCTCTTAAAGGGGTTGCCCTTTAGCTGCCTACCCTGCAGGTTCCACAAAGTCTCTCAAAAGTTAACTTCTAGGTAAAGGTAAGGTAAAGGACCCCTGGATGGTTAAGTCCAGTCAAAGGCGACTATGGGGTGTGGTGTTCATATTGCTTTCAGGCCGAGGGAGCCAGCGTTTGTCCAGAGACAGCTTTCCGGGTCATGTGGCCAGCATGACTAAACCGTTTCTGGCGCACGGAGGAGACCGTTACCTAACTTCTAGACAACATAAGGAGTCCTCTACATGCTAAAAGGGCTTTGCAGCAAGGACACATTTCTCAGATACTCTGGCCACCCATGCTTTATGAGCACTTCCACTGCTTTAAGATGGAAATCTTGTTTTGTGACTTCCTGTATAGTAGCTTACCCCTCTGGCTGTATGGCTGCAGTCACTGTCTGGCCCATGCACTTCACAGATTCAGGTTTGGACTGAATCTCACCCTTTTTAAATGTGATGTTCTTAGTATGGACTGCCTCCATAACTTGATGGAGAATCTGGTCATTCTGCTCAGGTGTCTCTGCAGAAACAATTCCACAATTCCTATCTTGAAGTCTGAGTTCAGAGACAAACTGTTCAATTGGTATCTCAATGTACTGTAGCTCTGCATGGTTCCAAAAAGGAATATACTGTTCAAACACCATGTTCTTACTAGGAGTGCCACTTGTCCTAAATCATTCAAGGACTTCTGCTATGTCATTTAGGCTTTCATTTGGAAAAATATTGTTGTGAATTTCAGTGGGGGTGGGGCGGGCAGAGGAATTGTATATCTGAATCAGACAGTTCCGCTGGGATTTCATATATATTTTCTATTTTACATTTTGGAATATTCATGTAAACAACCTTAAATCAATGACTTCCCTTCTTCTCTTTCCCTGGTTCAGTTTGCATACAATAAATCCCTTTTTACATAAGCTAAACCATTCAGTATTCCATTATTACATCCATCAGAACTTATCCACACTGAGGAATTAATCTTAATTCTGCTAGTGTTTATAAGTGTACAGAATTTTCATCCATATATTCAATAAACATTTTCCAATCTTCTTTACATGTATGTATGTTTGAAGTTCTATTCTGTTTTCAATGCTCTGTTGAAAGGCACCAAGAGTGGCTGGGAAAACGCAGCCAGATGGGTGGGGTATTAATAATAATAATAATAATAATAATAATAATAATAATAATAATAATTCTCTTATTCTATATGTTAAATCTGCAAGCTGTGCATATTCCGTCAATTTATGTTTCCATTTTTCTTTGTTTAGGAGTTTGCTCTTTTTCCATTTTTGGGCTAACAAAACATGAGGATTTCTAGCCTTCTTAGAAGGAGAGCCAGTGTGGTGTAGTGGTGAAGAGTGGTAGACTTGTAATCTGGGGAACCGGGTTCGCGTCTCCGCTCCTCCACATGCAGCTGCTGGGTGACCTTGGGCTAGTCACACTTCTCTGAAGTCTCTCAGCCCCACTCACCTCACAGAGTGTTTGTTGTGGGGGAGGAAGGGAAAGGAGAATGTTAGCGCTTTGAGACTCCTTTGGGTAGTGATAAAGTGGGATATCAAATCCAAACTCTTCTTCTTCTTCTTCCTAGACTTGGGTCAGATCCGCAACACGCATTTAAAGCACTCTTATACAACTTTAGTAGTCATGGCTTCCTACAAAGAATCCAGGGAACTGCTAATGCCTTTAATAGACTAAGTTGGGGCCACCAACATTTTTGGCTTACTGGACATATCTGTAATTGTGAGAAAGGGCCATGGGTGCCAGTCACAAAATGGCTGCTGGGGTGCGTGTGACGTAACACAAAATGGCTGATAAAGGCATGGCTTTTTTTCAGGCAGAACTCACTGGAATGGAGTTCCGGCACCTCTCTGGGTGGGTGCCATTGCCATTATAGGAGAACAATGGAGGTGTTCATAGTAAGTTTCGGCACCTCTTTTTCTAGAAAAATAGCACTGGAAATGTATAACACAAAATGGCTGCCATGAGGGGCGTGATACAACAGAAAAGGTATTGGCAGGCAACTGGTGCCTCTGAGCAGCACATTGGCAACCCCTGAACTGTTAGTGTTTTTAAGTGTACACAATTTTTTTTTTTTTTTTTTTAAAAGATTTTATTATTTTCCATATATAAACAAAAGAAAAATACAAAAATACATAATACACAACAACAATAACAATGACAATAACAATAAACATAGGAAAAAACACATATACATACCTAAACAAACACATATCTCAATCATCTTCTTTTTTCTAACTTCTTTACATACATTAAGACTTCCCCCGTTCCCTCCACTGCCTTCGAAATTAATATATAATTTGGGTAGCTTTGTATCTTTTTCCATAAATCTTTACCATATCTCTCAATAATCTTTTAAAATAATTAAACAAATATAGTTTCTCACTTAAACTCAATATCTTTAGATACTCTTAGACATTTATAACATTCACATCTAAACTTCTTCTAAACTATTTTATCTAACATAAACAAGCTAAAGCCGATTTACTAGCTAATTCTGCTCAAATATTCAATTTTACACATTTAACTAAATAATCCTTGAATTTCTTCCAATCCTGCGACACCTTCTCCTCCCTCTGGTCTCGGATTCTCGCGGTCAGTTCGGCGAGTTCCATAAAGTCCATTAGCTTCATCTGCCATTCTTCCACTGTCGGAATCTCTTCGCCTTTCCAATTTTAAGTGTACACAATTTTCACCCATATGTTCAATAAACATTTTCCAATCTTCTTTACATGTATGTATGTTTGAAGTTCTATTCTGTTTTCAATGCTGACCCCTGAACTTTGACCACAAGAGAGTCCTAATTTTTCCTCTTCTTTTTTTGCAGTAAGATATATACTGTCTCTAAAAATGGAGATTTGAATTTTGTGTGTGCCTTTGTGGAGTGGACAAGAGTAGGGCTTGTACCCAGGTGCACACGTGTCACACACCATAATAAGTCAGATGCTCTTTTGCAAAACGAGTCTGAAGATTTTGTGGATTTATGCTTGTTACCTTGATAATGTTACTAATTTTAACAGGCTCAGTTATAAACTGAGTATAAATGGCAAGAGAATGAGGTGATATTTGAAAGGTCAAGCTCTGCAACAATTCCAAAGAGGAGAAGCAAGTCCCAGTACCTGATGGTCATCTCAAAGAACCAGGACTTTGTTTTAAGGAACAATATTCCTTTGATGGAGTAATGTCATATTGCAGGACCACATTGTGTCCTTTTGCCTAGAGAGACTGAGACAAGGCCAGAGATGATTATCTTTAATTTGTGTAGCCAGAGGAGGGGTGCATAATTCAAAAGATATACAATACACAGTATCAGTCTGCTTGTCACATGGTACGAGACTTAGTGTAAGAACCTCGGAGACAGATCCATTTGAGGTTGAAGACCTTTGCACAAGCATCCCAAAAATCAGTCTAACAACCCTCTGTGCTATTAGACTGGTAATCTACTTGGGCAGCCTGAACACAAGGGGTTTATTTCATTAGTTTTACTGATCAAAAGGCCAGTGCTTCTATCCTGTTTTCTCATGTGCTCATGCATCTGTATACCGCTATGACCAGTAAATTATATTCACACGAGTAGTGTGAATAAAAGAAAGAGTAGTTGTGAATAAAAGAAAGGGTTCTAGTGCAGCTTCATCTATGCCCATTGACCAAACTGTTGAGCAGTTGATCTGGTGTGTGTGTGTGTGTGTGTGTGATGCTCTGCAAACATCTTTCTTTTGGGAAAGGCACTTGTGGAGGAACTTGCATGGCCTCAGGTGGTGCATAGCCCTATACAGACTTCCAGACTTGCAAGTGGATTCCAGGCTTGCAAACATATATTTTTTTTCCCCTCGAAGGAAATAGCACAAAAATGAATGCTAAACTTGTGGTTTATTCCACTAGATTTCCAGAAGCATGCAAATGCTTGAACGTAACGTACAAGTTAACAGTTAGCAAATGGTCAGGAAAATGGAATAAACTGCCTTGGGAATGCAGTCGTACACAGAACTATATATATATATATCCCAGCAGAACACGTGTGAACATGTGGTATGATTGAGAGCTCCTGAGTAGATGAAATCAATATTTTATTTTTCAGAACTGATGCCTTGGCCTTCACCTGGAAGAATATTTCAGGATCAAAAAGGGGATTGTCTCCCACCACACCCAGGTATTATTTTCAAAATAACAAGTCTCCACTACACTTATAACATGAATTATTTTTAATGTAAATCATTGCAACTTGTATGAATGAGAGAAGGATAAATAGATGTTTGGAATGAAAAGTCAATACCTGCAAGGTTGCCAAAGAGGAACAGCAAGTCCTGGTGACTGATAGCCATTGCAGATCACCAGGACTTTCTTTTAAGGAACAATATTCCTTGCAAGAAGAAATGTCACGTTGCAGGACCTTTGTGTCCTTTTTGCTAGTGACACGGGGACAAGGCTAGAGATGGATCATGCTGCCAGAAAAGGGGCACATAATCCAAAAGCTCTGCAATCAACATATTCATCCACTTGACACATAGTAAGAGATTAAGCAGAGAGTATAAGAACCCTGGAGACAGACAAGTTTTGGGTCAAAGACCTTTGCAGCAACACCTGGAGGACCTGTCCATTGACGGCCATCTAATCAGACAGAGCAGCAGTCTTTGGTAAATATATATCCTTACAGTGTGAATGTGATAAATGATTGAGAGCTCCTAGATGGATTGAATTAATTAAAAAAAATCCTGAAGACTGGTCTACCATTGCCTTGGTGTATGTGTATTCCCCCTTTGATCCCAGGTTGCCCTCATGGCAATGATTAAATGATAGAAAATGTAAAGGGGGAGAGCACAGATGATCACCTCTGGACACAGTCTTGTTGGAGTCTGGGAGGTCCTAGGAGACTTGTGTTAAGTAGTGTCAGGGTCTGGACTGAGGAGGAATGGTGGAGACTGCTCTCCCCCCCTTCTCCTGCACTTCTGCACAGCATTATTTAGAACAGTGGTTCTCCTGCAGAAGGTCATAATTCAGAGGCAGCATTGATTTAGAACAGTGGTTTGCAGAAGGTCAGAGGCTGCAAGGGAGAAGCTGGGAGGGGAGAGGAGCAGGAGGAAGAAGAACCAGGGGAGAGACAGCTGACAGACTCAGTGTCTTTAGCAAGCATTCCTTAACCCATCTACCAGGTCCCGGTGGGCATTGAGAGTAGGAGAACAGAAAGCTCAGAGGCAGAAAGCACAGATTAGCTGACGTAGGAATGATGTATAATAGGAGAGACGGAGGGGGTGGGACTTATTTGGAGCAACGCCATTATCTGAGAGGCGACGTCTCTCTCTGTGAATATTGAATAAATTACCTTGGTAAGAACGTCTTGTTTTCCCATTTCTGGCAGCCAGCCATGGGGGAGGGGGATCAGATTCCCTGAAGGCTGACAGGTAGACATAGTAGACTTGGTCTCTCTGATTTGCCCTCTGATCTTGGGTTGCATTCATGATATGCATATTATAGAGGAAAATACCCCATTGAGGGAAAACCTAGGGCTTTACCCTTTGCTGGATTTGCTACTGTGTAGTGGGTGAAATGGCCCTACAAGATTGCCAGCATGCTCTGTTTTCCTCCTTTTTAAAAAACAATAATAATGTAACATTTTCCTTCCAGTTTTGATTAAAAAACAAAAAACAAAACCTCTCATACATCCACACACTGACATGACCTTAGTTTTTCTTTGAAAACAGGACATAACTATGTCAACTCAGGTGTCTCCCTCCAAAAAAAAGAAAAAAAGAAGAAGATTAAAGAGATTAAGCATAGCAGCGTTCAAATATCTGAAGGGCTGTCTCAAAAAAGATAGAGCAGACTTGTTCTCCCTTGTAATATAATAATAATAATAATAATAATAATAATAATAATAATAATAATATTATTATTTATACCCCGCCCATCTGGCCGGGTCTCCCCAGCCACTCTGGGCGGCCTCCAACAAATACCAAAATACAATACAAAGTCACAGTTTAAAAACTTCCCTAAACAGGGCTGCCTTTAGGTATTTTCTGAATGTCAGGTAGTTGTTTATTCCCTTGACTTCTGATGGGAGGGCGTTCCACAGGGCGGGCGCCACTACCGAGAAGGCCCTCTGCCTGGTTCCCTGTAGTTTTGCTTCTCGCAGTGAGGGAACCGACAGAAGGCCCTCGGCGCTGGATCTCAGTGTCCGGGCTGAATGATGGGGGTGGAGACGCTCCTTCAGGTATACAGGACCGAGGCCGTTTAGGGCTTTAAAGGTCAACACCAACACTTTGAATTGTGCTCGGAAACGTACTGGGAGCCAATGCAGATCTCTCAGGACCACAGAGCAAAGCTAAATGGGTGGAAATTTCAGGTGAGTAGATTTTAGATGAAGAACAGGAGACACTCCACAAAGGTATGAGTTCTTCGACAATGGAGAAAAATGCTGGATTATTATCTGACGGGGACAAGCAGAGATGGTGTAGATTCCTGCCCTGAGAAATTGGTCTTCAAGGTCCTTTCCAGATCTTAACATTCTGTGACTTTGTGATTCCACAACACCGACAAAGTTCAGGTTTTCTTTTCTTTCTTATATAGGATATAAAGTAGTCATCTGTCCTTCTTTTCCTTCTTCCCTTCCTTCCTTCCTTCCTTCTCCTTCCTTCCTTCCTTCCTTCCTTCCTACATTGGATGAAAGGCAAAATTGACAAACACACCGCTTGAATTAACTGTACATTCCTCTTCTCCAAAAGGTCAGTCAGAAGATGGGATTTGTCACCTACTTCAGCCTTTGCCTTCTTGGAATCCTGGTTTCCAGTCCTGGTGAGCATTTTAGCAAACACCTGAGAATTTCCCAGAAATCTTCACTAAAATTAAGCAGTCATGAGAACGAAAGTACTGTACTTTGTGGATTTTCAAGGGATGGCAACCCAGCTAAGCCTATTAGAACACAGAAGCAGGAGAGTTTAAATTAAGTCTGTTAGAGTTGGTCAGCGGAATCCCTGATCTGGACCTTGTGCAGAAATAGATGAGCTTTCCATCCCAGGAATTAGTTTCAAAGCTTTGCTGCAGAGCAGTCTAAAACTAGTGGCATATAAATGTTACAAAGAATAAAAATACAAAGTTACACATTGCATTCAAGTAGCAGCAATGCAGTTCAGTCTTTAAAATCCTTTAATACAGTGGCGCTGTGGGTTAAACCACAGAGCCTAGGGCTTGCCGATCAGAAGGTCGGCGGTTCGAATCCCCACGACGGGGTGAGCTCCTGTTGCTCGGTCCCTGCTCCTGCCAACCTAGCAGTTTGAAAGCACATCAAAGTGCAAGTAGATAAATAGGTACGCTCGGGGAAGGTAAACGGTGTTTCCATGCGCTGCTCTGGTTCGCCAGAAGCGGCTTAGTCATGCTGGCCACATGACCCGGAAGCTGTACACCGGCTCCCTTGGCCAATAAAGCAAGATGAGCACCGCAACCCCAGAGTCATCTGCGACTGGACCTAATGGTCAGGGGTCCCTTTACCCTTTAATACAGTCCGATCTCAAAGAGATACTCCATTATGCTGGAGGCTCCTTCTCCCACCATGCTGAGCTGGCAATATCTCTGCTGGCTTCCCACAAGACAGAGATACTGAGTTTCTCAGGTTTCAACTTCCTGCTGACGAGGGATCTTCTCAGGTTTCCAGAGAAGAATGATCAGGTAAGCCAAACCCTCTGAAATGGAAAAACACCAGCCTTCCACTTTCAGCTAGAGTGAAACCTCTTGCTTAATGTAAACTTCTCTGCTTTCCAAATGCAAAGATTTACAGACGTTTAAACTTCAATGCATACATTTTCTGCAAATGAAACTTTTAATATTAACAAGATTTTTATCCATTCGTTTCTAAATGACTTGTGCTTTCTAAAGGGAATCACCAATGGTATATGCAATGTCACACTCAGAACAACCTGCTTACTGTTTTAATCCCTTATTTTTCCTCATTTCCTTCTCTCCCCAGCGCCGCCCAACAGCCAAGGCTGCCTGTCCTAATGGATGGCTGGAAAATCAGGGCAACTGCTACGCATATATTGAAACGAGGACGACGTGGGCTGATGCTGAGGTAAGAGGAGTTTCTCACCAACCAAGGCATAATACAATTAGAAAGGCAATCGGCACGGGTAGTCCCATGACAACATCTAGCCAATACTTTTGAGTTAGCAAAAGAGAGTTGACCACAAAAGGAAGGGAACTCAGCTGGTTTGATGGGGAGCGCTGATCACCTGAGTTCCAGAGTTCAAGCCGAGACAAAGCAGACACAGAGGCAGAGCGAGGTGTTCTGGCACCCGGAGCTGTGCATATGCTGTGCACCCGGGTTTGGGGCTAGCTGTGCACATCCCAGGGGGACTAGCCGCACACAGGGGCTAGCCGCCCACCCACGACTCTCCCCTGAGCCATCGGGGGAAGGGGGAGAGCTGTGCCACTTTGCTGGCGGTCTTCCCCCTTTGTTTTGACATCTCAGGAGTTGGGGGAGGCTTGGGAGTCGTCGTGGGCGGCATGCCAAATGTCAACCCCCCCCCTCAGGATGACACCCAGGGCGAACCGCCCCCACCGCCCCCACCTTGCTCTGCTACTGAGCAGACACCCCAAAGCCAATCCCTCTTGTTCTTTTCTGGGGGCGAACCGCCCCCACCGCCCCCACCTTGCTCTGCTACTGAGCAGACACCCCAAAGCCAATCCCTCAAGGTCAAGTTTCATTGTATATATCCAACCATATGTCCCCTTTCCCTCAAACGTTTGTAAAATTGCAAATAAGAATGCTTCTGAATCTGACTAATTTAAGGCTCTTCCAGATTGATCTATTCGTTGGGTATTCGTCCTGATTCTCTTGCAATTTTCATGAGGGTTGGGTTGCATATTTCTCACCCATTCGTTCTGATTTGTTTGTAGGGAGATTATAGAACAATGAATATTCATCCTGAGTTGCTTGTGGGAGTGTTTAACTAGTATTTTCACCACAATTGATACTTGGGTATATTATTTGTGAGAGTGTTTATACATCTTCCAAAGATCCCATATTTTTCAATCTACTTCCCCATCACTTTCCTAGCCACACTTTTTTTTTGTTTCTTTTTAGAAGTAGATTTATTGTGCCATGACGATGCTTTAAAGCACTCTAATTGTGCAAACTTAACATTTTTCTTAAATTCCTCCAGCAAAATACTGACAGGCTCAATTAACATTGTATCACACAAGTTAGTATGGAACAGCATTGCCTTCCAATCTTCCGGGAAGACCTGTGCGTCTTAAAAATACTCATGAAAGTCTAATTCAGAAAACATTAAAAACTTCGACGCAAGGAAATTGACCTGACACTGGCAAACTCCAACTCTGCAATAAACTTACTGGTGAGATAATGGTAGCAAATGCTTCTCTAATTCCTTTTCCATTTTTAGATTGAGTGCCAGAGCTATGGCCGCGGGGTCCATCTTGCCTCCATCCTCAATCAGAAAGAATCTTCCATTGTAGCCAAGTACATCTTAACATACCAGAAAACACGTACAGATGTCTGGATTGGACTCTATGATCCTTTGCAAGTGAGCTGCTTTCACATGGCTTGTTCCTGATTGTCATCAGAGATGGGGCTCCTTAGCAACGCAATTGTCTCAACAATTTCCTAGTCTAAACTCCATACACAAATTCTGCTTTATTTTCCTATGGTGCGGTGGGGTTCTCCTCAAATGTCTCCACCATAACTAACAGTAATTTCCAGTTGGTCAAACTCTCCCGTTTTTGTGGTGGGATGCTGTCTTCTTTAATCACACAATCTCTTCCGTCTCATTCCTGCAGAATAGGAAGTGGAAATGGGCTGATAATTCTCCCTTCAATTTCAAAAGCTGGAATTTAAACCAGCCAGGCATGTTTGTTCAATCTGCAAAGAAGTTTTGTGTAGAGCTGGAGGAACAGAAAGGTAAGCGAGCCCTTTTGTAGGAACAGATAAAAGGGTTTTGGATTCTCCACTACCTCCTGCTTTCTTCATCAGTTCCAAACTTTTCTTAGGGTTATTTCTGACTAAATCAGGGTTTCCCGAACTTGGGTCTCCAGCTGTTTTTGGACTACAACTCCCACCGTCCCTGACATCCTGCTAGCTAGGGATGATGGGAGTTGTAATCCGACAACAGCTGGAGACCCAAGTTTGGGAAACCCTGGACTAAATCATAATAGAAATATGCACATTAAAATTAAAAGACAAGCTGGTAGTCACAAAGGCCCATTGATTTCGGTGGTTAATTCTGAATGTGACTAAGCTGGTGACAACCCTTAGCCAGGTGTTTATTTGCAGCAAGGTTCACAAGTCCAGTTGTTCAACATTTAGGATCACCTCTGAATACACCAGGAGCTGAAGGCTTTGGCTACAGCCAATCTGCATAATATAGTGTATGATTACTATACATTTTGAAAGCATTGGTTGCTAAAGTCTGGGTTACATTATATTTTTTTCTAGTGTGTTCCTTTAAGAAATTGTTAGGCCCAAATGTGGGAAAACTGGGGAAAGTCTTAAGTAAAGAATCTTTTGCTTATCATAAATGAAAACTGAGATTCGAAGAAACTAACTTCCTCCAGACCAGTCTAATTAGGCCTTCCAGGCCTTTGAGTTTGCCCTGGCTAGGCTCTTTGGTGTAAACCATGCCTGCTTTTCATGGGCCTGATATCGTATGATGTCAGGTATTTGAAAGTTAAAGGAAAACTTGGATTCAAGCTGGGGCTCTGAAGGAAGAATTATGAGCAAACCAGTGATTGGAAACTTCATTTTTAAAAGGAACTAGTTCTTGTTCAGTTTCATTCTTTTGCACAACAAACTAGTTCAGTTCAAGTTAATCCAAATGAACATTCCAGTTTATTAAAAGTTCACCCTCAGCTATTTATTTTTTTAGCGTTCAGAATGTCATAAAGTCAAAAAGTAAATCAGGAGCCACATACATGAAATAAGATGTCTCACAGGCAAAATGTCAACAGTTTAAACATTTCCATACTAGAAAAACCTCACAGCTAAGGCATGAAGCATAATTTGCTTTGTTCATTGGTCTGTACTTCTTGCTGAAAGCTGCTCCTGCTGGAAGACAGCAAATATCCTCAGCAGGGAAGATACAGAAAATGTCTTACCCTCCTCCTTTTTGACTGCATATCAACTGTGATTAATTTACTGGTGTCCTTAGTAACAGCAGCACCTCCTTAGAACGCTGTCTCCACATTTTGCTTTCTAACTTTTTCCAGATGTCTGACTGACTTTTTTTTAAACTGAAAGCTGAGAGACTGATAGGGTGGGGAAAGAAGGAGTGAACTTGAAGATAAATTAGAAATGTTACAAAATTCTGCCTCAAAATGAAATTAATTATGGAAATTCAGGTGCAGGGATTATGGGAATTCAGGTGCAGTTCAGAGATTTTTGAAACAATTCATTGAACTTTGTTCAATTGAACTAGTTTATTCTAGTTACAGGCATAGCTGTCAACTTT